>VBSM01000529.1:9593167-9636880 GCA_008086735.1 Cheirogaleus medius | reverse complement strand
CACTCTGAAAAAAAAAAATATCTGTAAAAATAAGAGGTTTTCCTTCACCCTGCCAAAGTCGTTCTTGGAGAATCCAGGCCTGTGCGCACGCCCCGGGCGGGTCCCTGGAGCGCGAGTCTTCCCAGCACCGCCCGGGACGGAGCAGGGCCCGGTGTGACCCGGCCGCGGTCAGGCCTGCGGCTGCGCCCCCCACCCGGGGCTGGGCGGGGGCTATAGCATCAGGGGCACCTGCCAGATGAGGAGGGTGCTGTCCGTCTCCCCACACGGGGCCGGCCTCCCGCTACCGCCGAAGTTGCGGTAGCCTTGCCCGCCGGAGATGATGGCCACGGAGCAGATCTCCTTGCGGTGGGCGTCGCGGGCGCAGGGCCGGCTGCGCACCCAGACGTCGGGGTCGTCGGCCATCTCGTAGATGGAGCCGTCCTCCTCACTGTGCTCCAGGGCCGAGCCGTCGGCGGGCGCGGGCTCCCGCATGGAGAGCAGGGGGCCAGGCAGGTGGGCCGTGGAGCGCAGGCGGTACTGCAGCAGGATGCCCTTCTTCCGCGTCAGCTCCCGGCCCACGTGGCTGTCGGGCGCGGGCACCGGCTCGTGAGCCTGCCCATCCGGCTTGTCCTCCTCGGCCCGCGGCCCCTCAGCCTCCTCTTGGTCGCTCCGCAGGATGTCCGGGGCCAGGATGCTGGTCGCCACCGCCAGGAAGGCCACAGGCCCACAGTGACCGTTGAGTGAGACCATGCCCTTCCCTACAGGAGAAGGGGCGAGGGAGAAGGGGGCCCGAAGGCCCAGAGCATTAAGGGAGGTGTCCACACATATCTCCTGAGAACTTTCTGGGGGGTTGTTTTCGGTGGCTGCGATCTTTGGGCACATCCCCGAAGGCCACGGGTCTGGCTCTGCCATGCTCCAGGGCCACCTTCTTCGGGGGACTAGAACAGGAGCGGCCTTACACACCACTCGGGGGGCCCTGGTGTGACATTTGCTGAGAATTTCCTGTCTCCAAACCTTTGCCAAACTGTTGCCTCCACCTGAATCTGCAATTCTTCCTGTGAGGTCCAGCTCAAGCTCCTCCCGGCAACTCCCCCCGACCCCGTGTCCCCGACCCTGGAGCACCTCCGCCACAGCACCTGCCGCCTGGACGACAGCGGCCCCAGGACGCCGCAGCCCTTCGCGGGCAGGGGCTCCGCTCGTTCAGCCTGGCGGCCCAGGACCCCGCCTGGAGATGGGCCCTCATGAACGCCCTGGAGTGAACAGCATGCCTGGTGTGATGGGCCACGATGATGATGGGAATGTGGGGATTTAGAAGCGACTCCTCCTCGCCAGGGGGCTCAAGGTCTGGGCGGGGCTGGCCCACCCCTAGGGCTGCACTCTCCTCTCGCCCCTCCCTCTGCTGCAAGCGACCACTGTGCCATCATCTCAGGACAGACAGAGGGGCCCAGGGCTCTCGGTGTCCAAACGTCGAGGCCCTCCCTGGTGCTGCCCTCGCTCTCCTGGCCCTGGCGGCGCAGGTCAGAGCAGACCTTCCGCTGCTCTATGCACACGCATTTGCACGTGGACCCCGTGAGGTCGCCAGACCCGGCCCTTGGTGCTACCTCTGGAGCCTGGATGTTTTGAAACTGCAGTGGGAGGAAGCAGAAGGGGCCCAGCAGAGCCTCTGCCATTAGTCAGGTATCTCAGCCAATCCTTAAGTCATGACTGTGCCCATTTTCCTGATTAGGAAACTGAGACTCAGAAAGAAGGTAAGAGACTGTGGGACTAACATGACTTAGTTCCACTGTGCCACCAGAGATGACAGGAAGCTGAAGACTGGACCCCAACCCCCCAAGTCAGAAGACAGGGTCAACACCTGGGCACAATTCACCCTCCCTGACAAGCCCTGCTGGCCGCCTGCAGCACCCCGGGCCCTGCCGAGACCAGCTCCCGGAAGCTCACCTGTGATCTTGGGGATGCCCTCCAGCCGAGGCACAGGCAGCAGGACGATGACACCCTGGTCGGTGCCCACCCAGAGCAGACCCTGGCAGATCAGGAGGCTGGTGACACACAGGTGCTTCTGGCCTGCAGAGACAGAGGCCAGGTGAGCAGCACCCTGCCTGGGGGGTGGCAGTGGGCTCCGGGTGCCACCACAAGTGAGGGCGTGGCACAGTCTGGGCCCCTCCCGTGAGACAGGCAAGAGCTGGATGGTGCTATGGTCTTGGGGGGCTGACAAGGCTGGGGTCTGGCCCCCGGAGCCCCCAGCTGGGACTCCCCTCCCCAGGCGCAGTCTCCTCCTGTGCAAATGGGGCTGCCATGAGGACACGCTGGGGTAGCGCCCAGGGCCCCGGGCCTGGCCCGTGAGCTCAGCACACAGTGGCCGGCTTCTCTGACACAACGGGTCCCATGCCAGGGACACGACTGGCCAGCCGGGGAGTGGGGCTGGGGGAGCCTGGGAAGGTGCAAGTTTCTAGTCGGTGCGGGCGGAGCAGATGCCGGTGCGGCTGGGGTGCACGGCTGGGGGCAGGGGTGGGGCCCAAGGAGGGGTGTGACCTGGGGGTCCGCTGCAGCCCCTCTGTGCGGCGCTGTTTCCAACTCAGTTCACATGGGCACTTCTCTGGGCGAGGGCTCGGCACACCCCGCGGGCCCCGGCCCGAGAGGGAAGCAGACGACCACTGGCGGGAATCGGCACGGTTCTGACGTCAGTCCAGACTAGCTCTTCCCAGGCTATCCCCTCAGCGCTGTCACTTCATTTTATCAAGCATGGCAATGTCGGGGATGGCGATGGGTCCCCCTCGCTCCTCACAGAGGGACGCGCAGTGGGGGCTGCCCAGCACAGTGGCCAAGAAACCGCTCCAGAGCCAGGCACTGGGTTCAAACCCTGGCTCTGCTGCTTTCTAGCTACGGGACCTGGAGCCAGTCCTAACCCTCTCTGTGCCACTATCTCCTCACTTACAAAAGGGGATGATGACAACACAGTCATGTGCCACGTAACATGTCGGTCAACAATGAACTGCACATACAACGTTGGTCCTGTAAGATTATAATGCAGTATTTTTCATGTACCTTTTCTGTGTTTAATTTGTTTAGATGCACAAATACTTACTGTTATGTTCCAACTACCTAGAGTATTCAGTACAGTGACATGCTGAACAGGCTTGTAGCCTAGAGACAACAGCCTATGCCATCTAGGTCTATGCAAGTACACTCCATGATGTTTGCATGACAACATCACCTATCAAGGCATTTCTCAGAACATATTCCGCCCTTAAGCGACACGTGACTGTATTTCATGGCGTCGTCCTGAGTTAAATGAGTCAATTAACCCAGTGCCTGGCACACGGCACGCACAGAAAGGTGCTACCTGCTATCCTCACTTCTGCCACGCTGTTACTGAATCTGACCCACGGGGACAGGAGTGAGGGAGAGGCTGGGGACCAGGACGGGAGGACAGTCTCAGAGGGCTGAGAGGTGCAGGGTGCAGGCTGCTGGCTCAGGGACTGACCCTGTCCCTTGTCACACGCAGGGTGGACAGCCCTGCCAAGCTCCCACGGGCTTCACCTGGCTCCAGCCTTTCCAAAGGGCTGTCTCCTTCTTGCCCAAACGCTCTGTCCTCTGAGAGGGGTTTATTATTCCCTCATAGGAAATTCATGTTTATGCCACAGACCATGGCAACAGCCATGCCAAGATCCATCTGGAATGATGTGTACGTCAGCGTCGGAGGAGACTGAGGGGCCCGACCCCCAAGGAGAGGCTGCAGGTGACACCAACACCACCGGTCCACAGACAGCACTGCAAGAAACACCGCACTGGTGTCTCCAGAGCCCTGACTGGTGCAGCTGCTCCAACCTGACATGGCCCTGCATCAGCTGAGACGTCTGCAAGACACGGACGCTACCCCCTCTTCCAGACGAGGATACTAAGGTTCAAAGAGGCCCCCTGGCTGGTGCGTGCAGGGTGGGAGGCGAGCTGAGGTCTGCTGCCTTCTACAGCCCAGTGCGTCTGTTGCCTCCGCTCTTGAGCAAACCCTTCAATTCCACACTCGCAGGTGCATGTGCCTCCTCTGCGGAGCAGCCTCCCTCGCCCTAAAAGGAAGGGTCCCCCTTGGGGTCCACACGGCACTGTCTAGCTCAGGGTGCCACCTCATCACAAATGCATTTCCATCCCAGACGCCTACTGAGTGCCAGACTCCACACTGGGTGCTGGAGGCGTGGCCAGAACCATGCACACAGCGTCCCTGCCCTGAGGAGCAGGCACTCTAGAACTTTCTGCAATGATGGAATGCCCTCTACTGTGCCACCCAATTCGGTAGCCATCAGTCATTGGCTACCAAGCACTTGAAATGCAACTAGGGGACTGCGGGACTGAATTTTTAATTTTCTTTAATTTCAATAAAAGCTAGTGTATTAGATGGCACAGGCCTAGAGGGTGGAAACTGGAAGCGAAAACAGAAACACAGACACAAATGCCAGGCAGAAGATTAAGATGGGGCTGTGGGGCAGAGAGAGGGAGGGAGGACTCCCGGGTTTTCATGCCTCACTCTGCTTCCCAGAAAGATGGGAGGCAAGAGTGAGCCTGTGAAACCCAGATGACAAGGAGGAGGCTGCCACACCAAGACCTTTGCGTGCAAAGGCCCTGTGACAAGAATGAGCTTGGCCAGTTTGGGCAGCAGATGGAAGCCAGCACAGCTGCGGGACAGGAGGCAAACTCTAGGGGACCAGAGGGGAGGTCAGGGCAAGGACTGGGGTTTGTCACTCTGACTGCAGTGAAAAGCTACCAGAAGGCCTAAGCAGGGGCGTGCTGCAGCCCCATCTCAGCGGAGGAGCGTTTGGGTGGGAGAAGACCAGCGGGCCCTGCAGCCGCGACTGGAGACAGTTCGCAACAGAACAGCAGAGCTGCTGCAGCCTGGAGGGGGAGGGCAGGGAAGGGGCCGGGCCAACACTGAGGCTCCTCAGCCTCCGGCAGCTGGTGCATGGCAGTGCTGTCGCCTGGGACAGGAAGGAGCAAGCTTTGAGGCTGACGCCCAGAGCTCCCGACTGGACGCGCGGTCTCAAGATGCGCATTAGACAGACGTCGGAGCGGAGCTATCAGGCGGGCAGCGCGACATGAGTCCGGCAACGTGGCGCAAACTCAAAAGTCACATTCGTACTGTTGAGTCAACGTGGCAGAGCAGACCACACTGGGAAAGCCCGCTGGTGACTCAGAGACCTGGCGGCAGGGGCTATTCCACAACCAGCGTCTGGGTGCCGGGGTGTGTGTGTGTGTGTGTGTGGCCGGGACTATGTCCCACACCTGAATCGGGTCAGAAAGCAAAGGCTCAGCACGGAGGCTCAGGCTGTGAGCTCCCTTCTCCTCCTGGTACTGGCCAAGGGCAGTAACGACCTCGCTCTGCTCTTTATTTGTGGTCTACCTCCCCGAACAGAGGCTTCGTGGGGACAGCAGCTCCTCTGTGTTCACCAGTTGATTCTCAACTCCTGGCCGAGCGCCTTGGCTCATGGCAGACACAAAAGTACCTGTGAGTGGGTGAGTTGACAGATGGACAGACGGATGGATGGATGGACGAATGGATGGATGAGAGCAGAGAATCTGGACACGTCACTTTCTCTCATCCATCAACACCTTGCTCGGTTTTATGATTATTAGAAACATTGAATATATTCATAGACACATGCAATACAGACACACGGTTGAGCCCGGCTCTTAGCCCGCAGTATACAATCAATAAGGGAGGCTATTAGGGTAATGTTTGTGATTATTAAAAGGACCTGGACTCTGATGTCTTAGGACGGGCTCCATCAGAGCCATAAACCCATGAGAGGGAAGGGTGCTGCCTCTTTCATCTCACACGCCCCCTCCCTTTCCCAGGCCCCCGGGGCGCGAGGCCAGCAGGAGGCCGTTTCCCGACGCCTTGCCTCCTCCCGGCCCCACTGGACGGCCGAGCCCCGACAAATGAAAGGAAGGCAAGCGTGAGACCGAAAGAGACGCTGGAACTGAGAAATGGCTTCTTCTGCAGAGCCCGCTCTGGGGCCCATCCTCCTCCCGACTCCGCCTCGAGGAAAAGAGCAAGAGACTTCACAAACAGTCCGAAAGAAAAAAAAATTCTAATGGTGAATAAATATTTTATCACAGAGACTTAATGCAGCAGTGTTCGACTCGCCCAAGCCATCTATCTGGAGATATACAACTTTAAAAAGCTCAGGCTCTCGGAGAACATTTTATTAATGACCTGTCTAGTTAAAAGGAGGAGGGAGTTTAGGTTAAAAAATGCATTAATACCAGTCGGGGACTCGAGTGGAAGAAAGGGGTCAGGGGAAGGAAGCGTGATAAATTTTTAACACACCCTAAAAAAAAATCCACATTTAGAGGAGGAACAAATTTATTACTAATTATGCAATTATTTCATTTGGTAGTGTGGGGGAAGAAGAAAATACTTAAAAGCATTTATAAAATCTCTCTAATGAAGAATTTAAGAATCCTCCTTTGTTGTCCCTCCGCAAAGACACAACACGGGGTGGCTCTGAAGCTGCCCTGTCCTCGGCACGGGGTGTGGGGAGCCACTCTCAGGCCTGAGGGGTCCCAGGAGGACCTGGCCTGGCAGGGCCTGGGCTCCCAGTGTTGCTGATAAGGGGAGGTCAGGCCTGGGGGAAGGAGGGAACATTCGGGAAGCCCCACGCCCAGGAACCTCAGCTGACACCCAGACGGATGCGGGGTTGGGCCCCAGGAGGTCTGGCAGGTGGAGAGGCCACTCTGCCGCCCTGACGTAGTGATGTGGTGGGAAGGGCACTGCCCTGGAGGGTAAATGTCACCAGCACGGACTGAGACCGACTCGAGCCAGGGACTGCGGGCGCCGTGCTGGCGCCATCTCACGCGACGGCCACCCCTGCCCTGCCAGGCGGGGACAGAGGGTCGGAGGGTTCTCCATTTGCTCCTGGTCAGACCCGGAAGGCGGCGGGGCAGGATTCCCGGAGGAATCCTGAGTCCGGCTCCAGTCTACCCTACGCTCATGGCCAAGCTGACTCACATCTCGGCCCCTGTCGTGTGGACGGAGACACCGAGGCCCAGGGAGGGGGAGCAGCTGCCCCAGGCCGCACGGCAAGTGTGACAACGCTGTGACCAGAGCCTGTGGTCTCCCCCGGCCCTGTCCTTTCACAGTGTGACAACAGGCCAATCACTGAACCTCCCGGGCCTCAGTTTACCTGGCCCTAACGTCACCACCATCATAACGAACGCCTTTCCTTCTTTAAAGGTTAACTGCAAAGAACGAGTATGCCAGTGGGCGCGGAAGCGTGTGCGGGCGTGCAGTGAAGCCAGCGTGCGCGGACGGCGCTGCCGCTCCCCGCAGCCTGGCTCGCACGTGACCGCCAGACTCTGCCTCACTCCTCCGCCCTACGAGACGAATTCCTAAGACTTTAAAAGGCCTGTAAGATTACCCATTTTTCGCTGTTCTATTAACTTGAAATAATTTTGCTGTCAGAGGAAATGTGGAGATATTTTTGTGATGTGGAGAAACTCGTATAATGGCTAAATACTACGAAACACAACAAAAGTGGCAAAAAAGAAAGACAAGGAGAAAGAAAGAGAACAGAAGACAGACAGACGAGACCCACAACACCGAGCCTCTCCCACAGCCCAGCGGAACGTCAGAGAAGGGTCCACCCCAGCGGGCACCTGCCGCCCCCCAGGCCTGGGCGGGCCCTGTCCCAGCCCGGGTGCCATCTAGCCTCACGACAGCCCCGAGGCGGGAACCACCTCCCGTCTCGCAGAGGGGCGAGGGGCTCCGGAAGACGGAGGGACTTGCCAGAGACTGCACAGGGGCCGGGTCAGGACTCGGGACAACTCTGCGTGCACACGGGCAAGACACCTCGCCCTGCCGAACCAATGTTGGATTCTGCATCCGTAACACGGGGACGATTCCCACCTCATGGGGTTGCGGGGAAATGGGATCCTGTCCATAAGGCGCTTGGGGCCTGGCTCACGACGGGGTGCGGGGCAGGTGGCAGTTATTATTGTCGTCACTGCTGTGACAACAGTGCTGTTGTCAGCAACCACTACCCCTATGTGACCCGTTAGACTCATGGACAGTCGCGGCCGGCCGGGGGAAGCAGGAGCCAGGGTGATTTCTGGGTGCCTGAGCTGAAGTGAGGCCTCTGGGGCGGGACAGAGGTCCCCGGGGCCCCTGAAGCGCTGGCTAACATGCCTGCCCCTGGTGCACACTCCTGAGACAGGAAGCTCGGCCCCCGGCTCAGCATAGGGCCACTGCCAGCCTCTGCCACTGCCATCTGCCCGGTTCTTGTGACAATTAGCTCCAGGTCCCAGCCTGACACATGGGCTCTGTTTCCTGGGCCCCTCAGCTCCCCCCGCTGCTAAAGCCAGCCCTGCCCGGGGCACTCAGACAGGACGGAGCTGCTACGTCCTCCCAGACCAGCCACGGTCTGCGTGTCTGGGAAGCTGGCCCGAGGAGGGGGGCGAGGAGGGGGGCGAGGTGGGCTGATGCCTGCCGGCCCCGCCCCGTGGGCTGCCCCAGAGCCAGCAGGGGTGAGGATGGGCCCTACGCCGGGTGTCGGAGGCAGATGGTAAGCGAGGCCTTGGGCAGAGCAGCGGCAGGAGCGCCAGGCACGCCCTGCGCCCAGTCCTCCCCGCCCGGCCTCACTAATGGCTATGCGGGAAGCCCCAGCCCGAGCGGATGCCGTCCACACCCCCTGGCCGGCAAACCAAGAGGGAGATTGCCCTCTTCTTAGGAAAGCCTTCACGGAAAGAGACCCTGGGCTAGCCTTGCTTTCCTGTCACCTCATTCTAAAAGGGATCTGAGGCAGAACCAGGTTTTTGGTCAACCTGAGGGGTGGGACTGTGTAGACAGGCCCGGGTTCCCGCCAGCTCGGCCTGTTCTTAGCGCTGTCCAACGCGGGAGCGTCCACTGGGCTTGGAGCCCACGTCCTGAGAGCCCAGGCTGCTGCGGCAGGGGGCAGAGAGGTGTGACAGGAAGGGGGGCTTTGGGCACGGGCCTGGGTGCGAATCCCGACCCCACACTTCCTGGGGAGGGCCCCCCTTGGTGCCTGGCTGTCAAGGCTGACCGAGGGCCGCCAAGAAGGTTAAGGGGTGAGCCGACCGCTACCTGGCCGCGGAAGGGGCTCCGTGAATTCAGCTCCCTCCCTCCCCGAGGCAGCCCACCTGGCAGGAGGAAGGTGGTCCTGGTGGCGATGTTGATCTCCTGCAGGTGCTCCAGGGTCTCCGTGTGGAAGAGGCGGATGGAGGAGCCGGAGGAGAACGCCATCCAGACGCCGCTGCCCGCCTTCACCATGTGCGTCACGCTCACCGCCTCATCCTGGTGCGCCTCGAAGCTTTGCTGTGGCACAGAGGTGGGGGTGGGGTCGGTGCCGGTCCAGGGCTGCCAGCCGAGCCCCTGACACCCCGCTCCCCCCGCCCCACCGGGTCAGGGTCAGCTGTTTGCTCCTTCCTCGAGTGCACAAGCTGACCCGGCCTCTGAACTAGAACGTCCCAAAACTGATACATCAAGAAGCAGCAAAGTCAACTAATTAGAGACCCAAGGAAAGTGCTGGGAGGATTAGAAGCAGAACAGGTGGAAGGTGTTTTGTTCCACAAAGCGGATTTGGACGAGAGGGGAAAAGGCCTTTCAGGATAAACCGTTCCGTGCTATTTGATTTTTTTCCTGGCAGTGTCTGTGTATTCTTGATCTTAAAACAAACAACAAAAACTCCTTATTTTTTTTAAAAGAAGATACACCCACTGCTGGGGAAAGTCCAAGTTCCCTAACTCGGCATTCGATGCCCCGGCTCTGCTCCCACTCCTCCTTTCTGTGCAGGCCCCGTGCGCTCCAGGCCGATCCACGCCTGGGCGTGGTGAATGCTCCGGGCACGCCACGCAGCCACGCCTCCGCCCTCGCAATGACACGTCCAAACACGCATCGCCCACTGTCCGCCTTCGACAGCTGAAGACTCCGCATCAGGGTGACTTCCCCATTCCATGAAGCTTGCCCCAAACCCCCATGGCCCGGCCACTTCTTTCTGAATGCCATGTTCCGCTGTCTAGCCCGGGGACACCTACGCCACTTTGTGGTTCTACTTAGCCACCTTCCACACTGGACTGTGAGCTCCAAGGACAGACACGGGGCCTCAGGCCCTCCCATAGCCCCTCTGCTTGGAACAGGCCCAGGGCACAGGAGAATTTGGTCAAAGAATGAATGGACGGACACTGGAATTCCATCCACAGCACTGAGATGTCACTCAGATAGGGGCTAACTCGAGCACACCAAACCAGAAACAACCTAAACGCACAGCCACCGGGGTGACCCTGGTGGACCCACTCGTCAGACTATCCCACGTCTGTTTAAAGTCATGTTTACAGACACTGTACGATGAACACAGGAAAATGTGAATGCCATAGTAAGTGCAAAAAAGAAAAAAAAAAGCCGCGTCCAAAACTGGGGGGAATAGAGGGCTTTAAAGGTGATTTTCCTCTTTTCTAGTTTTCTGGGTTTTCCATTTTTTTCCTATAAATAACATGGCTTTGGTGGAAACCCAAGACTGCAGGAAGATTGGGTGGAACGTTTATTTAGAATCAGATCTGCTATTCAATCTGATTTTTCTTGGCAGCTTCACAGGCCAGGGCCTCAGTTTCCCCGTTCGTAAGTATAAGTTGTCACGAGGATTATAGGGACCTGGGTAGGGAGAGACTAGTATGGTCTCATTCATTCAGCAGATGTTCTTAAGTCCCTACTATGTGCCCAGAGCAGGTCTGAGTGCTGGGAATACAGGGAGAGATGAGAAGGCCACAGGGCTCACTCTAGCGAAACAAATATTCCCAGTGCAGGAGACAATTAGAACAAATAAAGATGACTTCAAATAGTGAAAACCACCGCACAGAAAAAATATTGAGCACCATTAAGACTGGGCCAGGGAAAGTCTCTCCAGGAGGTGGCATGTAGTCACAGAGATAAATAACATGAAGGGAACAGCCCTGGGACGGTTGGAAGGAGGAGGAGAGCATGCCAGGCAGGGGGCACAGCAAGTGCAAAGGCCCTGAGGCAGGAATGAGATGCAGACTGAGGACCAGCGCAGAGGAGCATGCTGGTAAGACAGGCAGGAGAGACGGGCAGGGCCGGACCACGCCAGGCTGCCTTGGAATCCGTGGTGAAGAGTCTGGATTTTGTTTACATGCCGGAGGGGCTTGAGCTGGTGAGTGGCACGGTCTGATTTACTTTGAACGAAGTTCAGTCTGACAATTAAGTGGTGGGAGGCTGGATTCCCGGTCTTGGCAGGAAGGCCCAGGGTGGACTTGGGAATGGGCCTCCAGCCCTGGCCTCAGCCCCTGCTCCATCCTGGCTCAAATCAGTAAGAAGTTTCCCACCGAGGTAAAGAAAAGCTTGGCAGGGGTGAAGGGGCTCTCCGTGGGGAACAAAGCCAATGAGCTTCGTGCCCCGCGCCTGATCAGAACGCAGGGCCCAGGAGGGCAGGGCTGTGAGAAAATTGCTTTTTCTGAGCCAGTCCCCGATGGCTGGGCTACGCGACATGAGGGCTGAGCTATGCGACAGGACGGAGGCAGCGGGGGAAGGAAGCCAAGGCTCCCCTTAGGAGGGGCGGGGAAGGAGAGGAGGGGGAGGAGAATCCCCGGCTCTCTGGCCTTTCACCCCGTATCTGCCGCCAACAGCCCCGGCAGTTGACTTTCCCTGGGCCCTGGCAGTTTTCAGTTTTCTCCTCATAAGAGGAACACTCCTTCGAGGAACCCCGCGGGTGGTTTGTTGTTTTGCTGAACCAGCCTGCAGGAGGAATGCCCTGGTTCGAACGGGAAACCTCCCGAGAGGCCTTGCTGGGGAGAGCCAGCTGAGGGACCATCAACCCCAATCACAGATGACAACACTGAGGCCGAGGGGGCTCCCCGCAGCGCCAACCGTGGGCAAGCAGATGGGCGAAGGGATGGCCGGCGGGACGGTGGGAAGACCTGGCATGCTTGTCTGCAGACTTTTCCAAAACACAGCATGCACTCTTCGCTCACGAGTGCACAAACACGCACACACCAAGAGAGGCGGCTGCGTGCTCACAGGCACGCAGTCAGCCTCCTCCTGCCCGACTCCCCAGGAAAGGTCGAAGCGTTTCCTGCCTCCGAAAAAGCCAAACGTGCTGAAACCCAGAGGCTTGGGACCATGGAAAGCTGCACCTGAATCTGCAGCCAGCCAGCCCTGCGTGCTGCTGTCAGAATCTAATTAAAAGAGAAGTCGGTAGTGGAAATCCGGGCTCATTTCTCCAGTGGCATAACAAGTCTGTCTCCAGGCCCAAAGGGCTTTGCAGAAGGCTTGTGCAAACCTGCCAATCCCAAAGGGGCAAGGCCGGAGGGGAAAGAGCAGGAATCTACAGCAAGAACAACAGAGCAGCTCCAGCCCTGGCCCCAGCCCCTCTGGGCTCCTGGATGTTCACTGGGCCTGTCCCCACGCACCCTCCTCACACCAGGAGTCTGGAGTCCGGGCTGAGCTTCCTGGGCCACGGGACAGAGAGCAGGTGGAACCAGAGAGACACACTGGCATCACAGGTCCCAGACGGGGCTGAGGGACCTCAGGGTGAGGGCAGCTGGCAGTGGGGCCCAGCCCTCGCTGCCCACTGGGCTTGGTGGTGGCAGCCCACGCAGCTCATCTGGTTTTCCAAACACGGGGTATTCACTTACCCACATAGGAGCTCGGCGTTCGTTGCTGGTGGAGGCTATTAGCCCACCCAGCTCTGTTCCCCTCCCAACCAGGCTGTGGTGAAATACTGCCCACCTGGTGCCCCCATCCCAAGCCATGGCTTCCCATTTGTCACCTCTGGACTGGTCCCCTCATCCCTGGACAGCCTGGCAGGCCCAGGAGTGGGGGGACTGCCCTAACCGCTAAGAGGCCTCTACCCCCTGATCCCTGAGAAGGGCCACGTGCCCACCCGCCACGGGGACGGCGCTCTCAGCCTCTGTGACCCAGGCACAGCTATTTACCGGGTGCTTACCCTGCACCCGCCACTGCTCTGTTGGGATTACAGACCAGACCAGCGTCTGCAAGCAAGGCCCCTCGGGCTATGCCAGCCCGCGCAGGTTTTGGTAAATCAAGCTTTATTGGAACAGTCACGCCCACCAAGGAAAGAATCGTTCAAGTAGCTCGAGGGCACAGCACTCTGACTATATATCCCCGGTCCTTGCTGAAGGGCAGAAAGACCTGCAAGGAGGTCCTGAGCTTGCCTGGCAGGCCGGGAGGCGGTGGGAGGGCGCAGAGACTCTGAACCGGGGCGGTGACTGCGACACGCTGATGTCACTGGGAGCCACGGTGTTGGCAGACAGCGGAGAGAGCCAAGTGTGGGATGAGAGGCGAGGGCGGAGTTCCAGGATCTGGGAGGTTAACTAGCAGTATCAGAGTGAACTTGAGGAATTTTCCTGGCTGTCCACCGAAAGGGTCTAGAGGCCAGGATACCCCGGGAGCAATGCACGCACGTCTTGATTTTAAATCCCATTCCCTACGAGAGGGAACCAGCTAGGGCACCCTGGGGAAACAGCTAGAGCTCCTCGCAATGCTGAAATGCAAGGAAGGGCTCCAAGAAGACGGGGAAGGGTCCCGAGGACCCAGGAGCCAGCACAAAGGAGCCCCCATTGGCCAAATTTGAGACAATTTGAGCATCAACAAATAATAATTGTGGTCCTGATTACGGCACACTGAATTTTAATGAAAATCTAGGGACTCGTAGTGATAGTACAAGGGTGGGTGGGTGGGGGCAGGGAAAGCTCTGTAACCCATGACTACCAGTCGGTGCAGGAGGAACGGCAGAGTTAGACAATGACCCAAAGGGTCATCCTGGATGAAGGTCTGCTGAGAGACAAGATGTCCAATCCCAAGAACCACCCACAGGCGACTCAGTAATTACAAACGGAAACGGCGCCTAGGATGGGAGACCCAGAAACTCCGCCCTAATCAGGCCACCAGGCCGGGGCCGGTGTCACAGTGCTTTCCCTCCGCAGCACCTGGCCACACACCACTGCTCGCCGGGAGGAAACAGCCAGGCCACTCCAGATTGTTCTCAACAAAGTCAATGTCATGAAGACAGAAACAGAAAAGCAGAGGGATTATTCTGGATTACCAGGAGACTAGGGAGACACGACAGCCAAAGGAAGCGTGTGATCCTGGCTGAGCTGGATCCTCCGCAGGCTGAAGGGGGCAGCTTGAAGGATATGTCGGGGACGACTGGGAAACAGCATCTGACGGTGCTGAGATGACATGGGTGCCCCGGCGTTTCACTCCGGGTGTGACGGGCTGCCGCAGTTACACGGGAGAGACGTGCAAAGTATTTAGGGGTGAAGGGTAATGATGCCTGCAAATGACTCTTTAAAAAGTGGGTGTATGTGTGTCTATGTATGTGTATGATATGGGAGGGTTATAGCTAAATGTTTGTAGTTGGCTAAATAGGTGAAGGATATCTATGTGTTTATTATTCTTTCACCTTTCCTGTTTGAAATTTTTCAAAGTAAAAAGTTACAGGGGACAAAGCAAAGTCACTTTGAAAAAAAAAAAAGGTTGGGGGCGGAGGGAGACAGCCGAAGGGGGCAGGGGCCAGGTCTGCCTCCCCGATCTCCCGGCCCCTCTCTGCAGAGTGACTCGGTCTCCTCTCTCCTCTGTAAAGGGGACAGAGAGAGTATACCCATGGTGCTGACTGAGGACCCACGCGAGAGTGCTGGTCCACCGTGAGTGCTCCGTGCACGCCGCCACGCTGGTGGGGGGAGCCGAGAGGAACCCCGGTGTCCTGCCCCAGGGCCCCCTCCCTGCCGCCTCCCGGCCGCCCCCAGCAGGCGCCCACACCGTGGGTTTCAGGTGAGTGAAACTGTTCCAAATAGTGCTGACACAGCCCAGCCTCCCGTCGTGCAATATTTATGTGCCTCCAGGTGACGCTTCTGTGCCTGGTTTCCATAAATTCCCAGGGTGAGCCGCTCAGCACTCAGAGTCATTAGAGCTGCGACACGGCCAAGGAGCTGGGGGCTCGCTGGGCCAGGCACCCCCAGGGGCTGGGAGCTGCTGCGGAGACGGCGGGAGGCAGGCAGGGCTTCGACTTCCTGGCACCTACTGCGTGCCAGGCCTTCCCAACACCACTCTGGGTGCTGGGAGCGCAGAATCCCACCTTCACAGGGACTTTATGAAAGGAGAGGGGACAAGCCCCAGTGGGATAGGTGCCTCCCCCAGCCACTCCAACCTCACACGCTGTCCTCCAGGGTCTCAGAGGAGACTCTCATGCCGACCAGAGCAGGGTGTGGGCGTGAGGGGCTTGTGCCACGCACTCCCTGCCCGTCACCACTGACAAGCTGGCCCTGGGAGGCATGTCTGTGGGCCCGAGAGCACCCGCCAAGCACCTGCCAGCACCCGCCGACCTTTCCTCCCTTTAATCCCCACAGCAGTCTGCAAGGTGGGCATCACCATCCCATCCTCATCCTCATCACGGGCAGGACACTGAAGCTTCAAGAAAACACCCATGCGGGGTCACCGTGCCAGCAAGGGCGTGGGCTGGGAATCGAGACCCCAGGGTCACGAGAGCTCCAGGCTGCTGCGCCGGGCGTGCAGACGGGCAGCCTTCGAAAGGCAATTAGCACAGCCTCTCCCCTCCCTTCCTTTATCTAGCTCTTGCTTTTCAACACTTCACAGCCCAGGACGCAAACTAAGCTGCACTGCTTAAGAAACTGGCAAGAGCCGGATTCAAACCTAAGGTGACCAACTTGTCCTGGTTTGCTCAGGCCTGTCAGGTTCCGAAGCTCCAAACCCTGGGAAATTCCTCAGTCCTGGCAAGCCAGGCAGCTGGTCACCCTAATGGGCTGCAATGCCCACGCTCCAGGCCACGGCTGGATGCCTTCTTGTGGGCTCCGTGTGACGCCTCAACACTCCTGCCGTCAGGGCCGGGCCTGGCTGAGGCCCAGGGGTCGTGTGTCAGGAGCAGGCCTGCACTTCCTGATGCGTTTCCCAGAAAATGCATGGTACGGCTCATGGTACGGTGTCTACCTCCACCTCTTCCCAGCAAGACAGAGAATGTCTCTGGGCCTCAGTTTACCCATCTGTAAAGTGGGAGGGAGGTCATTCCTGTCTACCAGAGATATCACTGGATGCTGGACCCTCCTAGCTTGGGGCCAGCGTGGGAGCCCAGGAGGGACAGAAGGACGGACGTCCCTGCCAGCTCCAAGATGAGTGGTCAGTCACACACTGCCCTTTAAATCCATTTTGAAACTGTGCAAAATTTGGCGTCTTTGGTGCATTTTTCTAGAAAGAAGATCAACATTTTTTGCCAACATCTCAAAAGGGTCTGTAAAGCACTCTTGCCGCCCCACCCCCAAAAGTTAAAATGCTCTACACTAGGGCCTGCTTGTCACTAAGCACACAAGAAACTGGGCACAGAGGTTGGGGTCAACCATCTCGTCACCCCAACAACCACCCAGACCGAGGCACATAGAAAGCGCTACTGCAGAGAGAGCCGTCCTGTCGCGGCCGTGCCAACATTTTACCTTTAAAAACTAAACTAACCTAAACCCGTCGGTGCATCTGGCTATTCTGCAGAAAAAGGAACAGAAAGAGCATCTCCCAGTGTGGGCTATTGACATCCTTCTCATTAGTCCTATTTAATCGCCTTTTGTTTTCTTCAATTATGAGAGCCAGCCTAGCGTTTCCTCTCCAGCATCGATACCGAAGGAAGGAGGGCTGGGCTGCTGGCCACCTGGGGCTACATACGGCCGCCCGGGGCCACCAAGCACCTCTGCTGTGAGTCTTGCAGCGGCTCCAGCCTTGCCTTGCACAAGCAAGTGCCAGGGCTGAGCCAGGGACTGGCTGGTGCCCGCAGCTACCGCAGGGACCCGGCGAAGACCAAGCAACAGAGAGGGAGTCAGGCATCCTCCAGCACCTCACGGAATCCCTGCAACCCCTAGGGAAGGACCCCTGAGCTTCTGATCAGAAGGATGCAGAGGCCCAGCAGGGGAGCGACCTGTGCCAAGCTCGGGTCCACCTGGCTCATGAGCTGTGTGGCCCTCACCGTGGCCTGAGACAGACAGACGCTCTGTCTGGTTATCTGTGTGCCGCTTGCAGGAGGCGGTCAAGGCACAGGCTTGCGGACAGACCACCCTGCTACTTCCTGCCTCAGTTTCTTCAACTTTAAGATGAGGGTAATGATAGTAACTACTGCATAGGGTTGCCGTAAACACTGCACCGTTACTACAGCAGAGAACCTGGAATAGCCTCTGGGACCAGCGAGTCTCAGTGAGGGCTACTTGTTCGTGGTGGCGTTGGTGGCAGTGGTGTTGTCCTGGAGACAGACAGGACAAGAGGGAGGAACTGAGCACACAGGCCAGTCACCCTGGGAGAGAGATGCATGAATGCTGGAAGAGAGGAAAAGAGGGCAAGGGAGACAGACTGAGAGACAGACAGACAGAGGGCCGACGAGAGGAAAGAACACATGAGCACGTGTGAAAGACACAGGCTGGGCGAGGGAGCGCAAGTGGGGTCGTTTATCTTAATACATTTAACATCCAGAAAGCAAAACAGCGAAGACAAAATGAGGCTTCCAGTCGAGCCCCTGGACACAGGAGGCTGGTGACTGCCCACTCGTGCTGGACACAAGGATCCCTGCGCCCGCTGATGGCAGGCGTGGCCCGCGCAGGCCCCTCCTGGGCCGCACTGGCTCACTCGGCAAACCTCCCGGAGCACCGTGCCTGCCACGCCCGGGGACACAGTGCGGCCGGGGCGATGCTCAGAGTCCTGTGTGTGACCTGACGAAGGGGGGACAGTCAGGGCAGGGGGCGGGGGGCAAGGGGTAAGGGAGCCCAGGGGAAGCAGAAAGCCCCGTGGAGACCAGGGCAGGAAGCCGAGTGACAGGAAGATTCTACTTAGTGAGAAGACAGGCTGGGGGGCCTGGCCAGAGCCTGTGGGGGCCTGGGACCCACCAAGGCCAGAGAAGGGGACCTCAGGGGAACAGAGACCAGGGGGCTTTGACCGTGGGCCACAGCAGCCTGTACTGAGCAGCACCTCAGAGTCAGGTGTGATGGGAGCTTTGTTCTAAAAAGATCCTCCAGAAATCAAACCTCCACAGGAGGCCCAGAAAGTGTCCCCAGGCGCCCACTGGGGCTGCTGGGCTTTGCTTCGGGCTCTGCCTGGGGAATCCCGTGAGCCTTCGGGCCCTGCTTGCGTGACCTTGAACGGTGGAATCTAGGACCTCGCCTGGCCCTCCCCGGCCCCCACACCTGCGCTCAGCATCTGCTCAGCACCCACCTGCACGTGCCAGAGGGGGCGTCAGTGACACTTTGAGGCCCAGACCAGGTTCCCCTTGGTGACAGCCAGGGGACAGGAAGGTTGGCTCGGCCCTGTCTCCAGCTTGGGGCGTGAGAACTGCAGGGAAGGGTTGTTCTCAGTTTCCACACAAAAATCCACACCCAAGACTGCTCGGCCGCAGCAGCTGTGTGAAAGGTCAGAACCGGTGTGACCACGACAAAGCTGAAACCAGGTCAGAACCGGTGGGGCTGCGAGGGGCCCGGGACAAGGCAGAGGGCACGGCAACAGGCGGGGGCTTTGGAGTCAGAAGCACCCTGACATCCCAGCTGTACTGCCTAGTGGGCGGCCACTGGGATGCTGGGCAGTCCTGTGCCCGCAATAAAACAACAGCTGACACTTACATGTGCTGTCTCCCACCACGCACAGCCCTGAGGGTTGTATGTTCATAGAGCTGCTTAGTTCTTGTATAGGTGGGGAAACTGAGGCTATCAGTGGTGGAGCCAGGATACAAAGCCAGCTAGTCCAGCTCCAGGGCCCACCATGGCCACTGTCCAAGCCCACTCAGACAAGGCCTGTAGGGACAGGCGGGAATGCCTCCCACAGGGTTGCCTCCTGGTGGGCCTCCCTACACCCAGGATCCAGGCTTGTGGAGGGTCACCAGGGAACAGCCAGTCTCGACTGAGTGCGCAGGAGGCACTGGCCTAGACTCTGCGTGTGTGACCTCGCTCAGTCTTCCCAACCACCCAGCGAGGGAGGCTCTGTACTCACATGCAGGGCCTGGTTGTCCACACATGCCCTTGGCCTCCGCTGCAATAAGCCCCTAGCCCAGGGTCTAGCTGTCAGCAGACCCCTGTCCATGGCTCCATTTGTTCCTTGCCAAGTTCCAGAAGGATTGGGCAGCTGCCCTCCCCCACCCAATTCAAGGCTCAGAAGGGAGGCAGATGCGGAAGAGCCACACGGAGAGGAGGCCAGCACTGGAGGCCAGGACAGGAGGCTGGGACGCTGCTGACAGCCCACACTGGGGGCGGGCTCAGAAGGACTGGACCGCCCCCGCTGCGTCACCTCCAATGCCTTACGTCCCCTCCACCATGATGCGCTCATCCTCCTTCCCTCCTCCAGGTCCTGTCCCCGTGCCTTCTGGGCCGGCTTTGCAGAGCCTGCGCCCTGAGCCAGCAGCCCCAAACCGCTTCACAAAGCATGCAGTTCTTTCCTCAACCGAAATCGCCCAGTGGGAGGAGACCAAAGATCGGACACAGGAGAGATCCGAGCTCTTCCAGGTGAGGAGACAGGGGCCTGGAGCCCGGCCCCTCTGCCACCCACTGCCCACAGACGTCCCCTGAGATGCCCCCCCACACCCCGGGCACCAGGCAGAGACTATACCCAACTGACTCATTTCCAACCCTCCACACCCCCAGGCAGGGGCCCCCCAGGATCCCAACCCACCTCCCATTCCTCACAAGCTTCCTGAAAGGGAGTTCTTCTGAACATCTAGCCTCAAGCCTTCCTGCTGCTGGAAAACGTTTGCCCCCCCCTTCCTGCGCCCTGCCCCGTGAACTTGTTCCTATTGGAGACTCCCGGGAAGTCTTCACAATCTTCAGAAAATTGATTTCTCAAGTTTTCCTTGACGACTTTTAATTTAAAAACATAGCAAGACGACAACAACAATGACACACACATTAAAAAAAAATTAAGACAAAACTGCTGAACAGAGCCAACTCCGCAGAGTGACATGACCCACGACCCCGCACGCTGCAGCGGTGGCCCAGACGCCGGGCGCTTCCACTCCCAGCTCGCGGCCCGGTGCGTCTTCTCACCCTCACGCCAATTTGCATACCATTACCCAAGAAGCCCCGCGCCGGATTTTGCTTTTGCAAATTCCCACCCGTTTCGTGTCATAAATAAGATAGGAGACAGAAAACTAATACAGCCCAGTGATGCATTATTCATGCCTCGTCACGCTGGCATGATGGATTTACAACCGCTAATACATGCAAACTAAGTTTGGGCTCTAAACATGAAAATTAAGGGTGGGGAAGGCTCTGGATGTGGTGGGGGAGGCCGGGGAAACCGAGGGGCTGCTGGAGTCCAGAGAAGTTTCTTCTCTGTTGTGCTGAGGGACACAAGGCATTGGTGCAGGTAGCAGAGGCTGGCGGGAGGCGCCGGAGTCAGATGCAGGCTGGGACTGATAGCACGTGCCTTGGGAAGCATCTCTGCACTCCGAAGCCAGTTAAGATCAAGCTGTCCGTCAACTGTGCTGCCCGGCCCTGCCCAAACCTCCCTGGCACACTTAGGGAAGACACCACAGCCGAGCCCACCTCCCCAAGGGCTGCCCTCTGGCCTGACCACCTGCTACGTGCCAGGCCTGGCCTCGGCCACCAGGGACACGATGGGAACAACGGGAGCCAGCCCGGCCCGGCCCTGCGCTCTTTGGTCTGGTCATCCCATAATCAGGCCCAAGACGACAGCACCAGGGCAGAGCGGCGGCTCGTGGCTCGGTGCTACGTCAGCAGGTCACAGGGTACGATCGGTGCATGCAAAGGAGAAGCCGAGGGTGGGGAGCTGTGGTCTGATGGGAGAAGGGCTGCCTCGGTTTACCCCCATGACAGCCCTGCAAGGCAAGAGCTGGGCCTGTCACCACACACAGACACCACACACTCGTGTTCCAGCGCTTTCCAGGCAGGGCCCAGGCCTTTGCTCCTGTAACTGCACCAGGAAGTCTCAAAATCTGCTTGCAGGGGACAGGTGGGTGGGGATGGGGGTGTTGCCATAGAAACACCGCAAGGCTGGCGAAGGGCAGGGCGGAGGCAGGGACGGGGCCTTGTCCCGGCAGCACAGAGACCGGGAAGATAAGGGCTTTGCCTGAATCAGGGTGTGACCCCCACCCTGCTCTGAGGCCTAGGCAGGACCCACCCTACTGGCCATGGGCCCTCTGACCAGCCCTCTATGCAAACCCCCACCACCACCTTCTCGGGGCGAGGCCCCCTGCCCACTGCCCCACAGGCACGGGTCCTCCTGGGACACCTCCCCGCCACAGCCCAGATTTTCCACCTCCAACCAAGAAAGAGCATCTTCCCACCTGGCCACGTCGATCAATCCCACGAGCGCCTGGAGACCCGCCCTGCAGAGGTGGCGCCACCATGGAGACCGGGGTGCCGCATGCTCACCCCGCTAACTGGCCGGGAGGCTGCGCAGCGCCTGGCCCCGGGGCGCCCCAGGGAACAGGGCAGCCGAGGCCCCGTTTTCAGACCACGATCAAAGAGAGAATCTCAGAAAGTGATCAGTGCGCTGATCGCAATAAAGCTGGATTTGTGACGGGCGGAGGTGACTCAGCTAGAGGGGTCGGGGCGGCCTTACGGAGGACGTGGCAGTTAAGCTGAGACCTGAGCGACAGAGAAGGAGCCGCATGGGGAGGGAACGGTGCTGCAGGAAGAGGGAACGACAGAGGCAAGGCCTGGCGGTGGGAGGAGCTTCGCATGTTCCAAGACCCACAGAGGGGCCACATGGCCACAGGCTGCAAGTCTCGGCCACGTCCCCGTCTGTCTCGGGCCCTGCTGCTGTCTCTGCAGAGCTGCAATAGCGCAACACACACTCACAGCCCAGCCCCCCCCCACCCCTCCCTGTCGCCACCGCCCGCCTCCCAGGAGCAAGGGTGGCAGAGACCCCAGCCTGCGCTGTGTCAGGGAGCAGCCTCTCCGCGTCCCCACACGCCCCACCCAGCAGGGCACACCCTGCGCGCTGCAGGGCTGCTATCAGCCTGTCCCCAGTAAGTTTTTTTTAAATTAAGATGCAACAATCATCCCACAGCCGGCTTCCCCCTCCAGCGATCGGTGAAAATGAACTCCAGACGACTGGATTAGACTTTAAAGGCGGTGCAATCTAGATCACGGACGCGGAGGATGCAGTGTTGACACGGGCCCCGGTGAGCGACATTATTATTTAACAGGCCTCGCTCCTGCCTCCGCTGGGATCAAGGAGCTGAACCAGCAGTCGGTGGGCTGGCGCAAAACCCAGAGACAGACCGTGGGCGCAGGTTCCGCGGGGGCGACGAGAGGAACAAAGTCGGGGTGGCCAAGCAGGGACCCGCTGGGCAAGGGGCAGAGTCCCAGCTGAGTGGGCCTCAGAAAGAGTGACAGTCCCCCAGCTCTGAGCGCCCCCAGCCCCAGAGACCATGTGGCCACTCAGCGCCCAGACACAGTGGCACACAGCACCCTCCTCCTCGGCCACCGCTTCCCCTTGCCCCGCAGCAGCTCGGCCCGGCCCAGGGATCCTGACCTCCACACCTCTCCCCTGCTCCTATCCGGCCTCCAGCCAGCTCTGGTACCCGCCTGCCTCACCTGGGCTCCCATGGGGCTTGGACTCACCCCCTCCCAAGCCTCATCACACCAGGCAGAAGTTGACAGTCCCAGTTGTCTCTCCACAAAGGACTGTGAGCTCCCGAAGAGCTGAGACCAAGTCTCACTCATCTGCACCCCCAGCACATTTCATAGACGGCCCAGGAATGGCAGCACCTGTATGTGCCCACAAGCTAGACGCTGGGGAAACGAAGACCGGCAAGGTGCAATCCTCAGCCCGGAAGACAGGCTGGTAGAGAAAGCAGGCTGTGGACACGTGGAAGTTCTCTAGAGTTACATCTGACGGGGACAGGAAACCATGGGGCCAAGACAGCCCGGAGGAGACTGAGACTTCTGCCTCCTGCGGCAGCCGGCAGGGGGATTAACACTCAGGATACCTGTGCTCAGATCCTGACTGCCTCTTCTAGCTGTGTGACCTTGGGCAAGTTACTTAACCTCTCTGTGCCCGATTCCTCATCTGTAAAGTGGAAATAGTAGTAGTCCTCATCACATAGCATGGTTCGAGGACTAAGTAAGTTCATACACCTGAAGTGTAAAACTCAGGCCTGGTCCAAAGGCGTCTGAAACACTCAATAGATGCTGGTTCTTGTTACTTCCAGGGGACGGCAGGAATCGGGAAGAACTCCTCAGAGTTAGCACCATCCCTAGATTAACTCCCGCGTCTCCACGTTTGGGCCTGGGCTACTCTGGCCACATCCTCAGCCGACAACACACTCCTGGACCTCCCGGCTTGGGCGCTGAACAGCCCTAAGGACCTCCGATCCCCAAGGGGGTTTTCTCAAGCCCGGGGAGGTTGTGCGGCACGGCTGCGCATAGGGAACGCCCTTCCTGTGGACCCAGGCTCCTGCGCAGACGACGCACGTGGGCACGGCCCTCGGCACACACGGGGACCGCGGCGCGTGAGCGAGCCACCGCAGACAGGCTCCAGCGCTCCTCGCAGCCTGGCTGGCCGTGCAGGGCGCACCGAGGCGAGCGTGGAGCCTGCCAGCCCAGGAGCAGGTGGGGTGGCTGTAGGAGCGGCCAGATGGCCATTTCTGGAGCCCCAGCGCTAAGGCAGAGCGGCTCCCTCATTCCGGGCAGCGGGCGTGCAGCCGTGTTAAATATGCATGGCGATCACCTTGTGACTGCGCGGAATGACTGTGTGTGCCGAAGGCGGGCGGCCCGCCCCGCGTTGCACACAGAGACTTTTCAATTTCCCGGCTGCAGACGGGGGCAGGTGCCCCCTTTGGCCCTGCCATAGAGGCTCCCTGAACACCCCTTCCTCATCCTGCCTCCACCGGCCAGTGGCCCTCCTGAGGCCCTCCCAGGTGTGTGCGCCAGGCAGGTGAAAGGCCATATTGATCCCCTTCTTAAGAGCAGCTGGTCCAAAGCTAATCTTAAATCATCGCAGCCTCATGCTGGAGCCTGGTGCTGCTGGGGCCCCAGGGAGAGTCGGGTGCACTGCGGCTGGCAGGGACAAAAACAGGCGAGGGCGGGGTGGGGCCCCACCCAGGCCCCGTCCACCCCGTCATCAGTATGCTAGGACGAAAGCTTTCTTCCAGGGAAGCGAGAGGTGGCAGGCCTGCAGCGCAGGCGCAAGGCCCCACGCCCGCTGGCAACACCAACACTAAGGGAGCACTTGATTTTCCAAATAAACCACATAAACAGCAGTAAGGATCTAAGTTAAGGAGGCCCTCCCAGGCAGGCTGGGTCTCCCCCATCAGATTGGAGGCCCTTCTAGGGCAAGGCTGTGTCTCCTCCATCAGTCTAGAAGCCCTCCAAAGGCAGGCTAGGTCTCCCGCATCAGGCCAGAGGGCCCTGGGGCGAGGGCTGTGTCTTCCCCATCATACTGGAGGTCTTCCGAGGACAGGGCAGGGTGTCCCCCATCAGACTGAAGGTCCTCCAAGGACAAGGCTGGGTCTCCCCGATTAGACTGGAGAACCTCCAAGGGTAGGGCTGGGCCTCCCTTGCCCTCCCACCGCTGTCTTAACCGAGCACCCAGGGCACAGGGCTGAGGTCCCGCCCACCACTGCTCTCCTGGGGCTGGCAGCAGAAGAACACTCACAGGGCCCCTGGGTCTGGCAAGGATGGTGCCGGGTGCCGGGGAGGGGCTGCAGGGGGGGCGGCCTAGGAGCCAAAGACGTCCTTCTTCCTGCCAAACGGCTAGAGTCCCAGGTCGGTCGGGGGCCCCCGAAGCCCCTGGGAAAGCCCGTTGTCCTCACTCACCTTCCTCTCAGAGGGCCGAGGAGGTGAGAGGCCCTTGGAGGGAAGTGACTGGGGTCGGAGGGGGCAGGGAAGCCCCCAGAGTGACCCAGGGAAGGAAGGGAGCCTGTGGCTCCAGCTCCTCCCAGGAGGAAGGGGATCGAGAAGGCCGGGATGCCGGAGCAGCGGTTTCCCCTCCCGTGGGTGTCGCCCTGGCCAGGCCCAGGAGCACCAGAGAGGTTAAAGGTCCCCAGTGCTGTGTCCCAGGTAGCAGCGCCTGAAATGGGAACCAGCCCAAGAGCCACCGCCCGCCCCCAGCCCTCTTCTCCTCAGAAGGGATCACAGCTCCACCGCACACCCTCGGTGTGCCACTGTGTGGCACTGGCCACGCACTGTGGCCTCCAAGCACCATCTTGCTCGGTGAGGACGTGATGGTTAATTTCACACGTCACCTTCACTGGGCCACAGGAGCCCAGATATTTCCCCAAACATATTCTGGGTGTGTCTGGAGGGTGTTTCCAGGTAAGACTAGCATCTGAATGGTACTGAGTCAGGCGGGTGGCCCTCCCCAGCGTGGGTGGGCCTCATCCAATCCATTCCAGACCTGAATAGAACAAAAAGGCCGAATCTGCTCTCTCTGCCTGTGCCTTTGAGCTGGGACACCGGTTCTTGCCTGCCTTCGCGATCACATCAAACATCAGCTTTTCGGGTCTCGAGCCCGCCAGATTTTGAACCGGAGTTTACACCATCGGCTCTGCTGGCTCTCAGGCCTCTGCATTTAACCAGGCTACACCTCCAGCCATGCAGGTCCGGCTCGCTCGGCCACAGACCTCGGGGCTTCTCGGCCTCTGTAGCCCCATGAGCCAATTCCTTCTAATCAACCTCTCCACGCACACGCACGCACACGCACACGCACACACGCACACACGCACGCACACGCACACGCACACACACACGTGGTCAAATACATTCTGTTAGCTCTATTTCTCCAGAGAACCCTGACTAATACAGTGAGAAAAAGGACTCCCAGGAAGGGACATTATCTCATTTTTACAGATTGGAAAACCAGCGCCCACTCGGGGGCCGGCACAGAGGCGCCCGGCTGGCAGGTGGCAGAACTGGAAAGCAGAGCCACGGGCCCAGCTCCGAAGACAGCACCTCTGTGCCATGACAAGCACAGGAAAGTAAGCCACGGAAAGTGGTGGCCCGTGACCCTTACGCTCACCCCCCAGTTTCAGAGCTCATTCGTAGTTCCCCATGCCTCAGTTTCCCCATTTGTCAAATGAGGATTGTACCATCTGGCACAGCCCTGACCGCCTGTGTTCTTAACACTCCAAGGACTCTGCTTAGTGGACCCGCTTGGCTGGTGATGAGCCGACTTACAACTGTACGAGGAATAACCAAGAAGGCAGGGGAGCAGCCCTGGGGAGCCACACCCAGAGCTCCACTCTGGGCCCGGTGGCGGCTCATTCCAAATTGATAATCCAAACAAATCAGGTGACAGCAAACATCGCCAAAATATCACTCAGGAAGCCACAGCAGCTGCCCGGGAGGGACTGCAGGGTGTGGCCAGCTGGGATGGGCAGCGCTGCCGGTCAGTGGGTGACAGGCGTGGCCCCGGGGTGAGCCAGGCACGAGCCCCAGGATCAGGCCCTCATTCTGCAGCCAAGTGTGGGCAGCGCTCGAAACGGGGCAAGGCGGGACGCAGGCAGCCTCAACCCCACACTGTTCAAAGAGCCCAGCCTCCAAGGTGGCTGCGCCCACACTGGCCACACCCTCAGCACAGCCAGGGCTCCGTGGGTACAAGTCCTGGGTACCAGTCCAAGGAGAGGACCCGCCCCACCCTCACCGGCAGCAGCAGACACAACTCAGGATCCACTGCAGCTGGGCCCCTTCCCCCTCGGCAGCCCTGGTGATACTCATCAGAGGCGCAGGTCAGGGCCCAGTAGGGATCTTGGGCCCCTCTGCTTCCCGACAAACTCTGTCCCATCCATGCCTGAGACACAGCTAGGAGCTGAGAGCAGTGCTAGAGAGGACGTAAGAAGGGCCAGCAAAAGCGAGCCAGGCAGATGGCCCCACGGGCCACGAGCCACAAAACAGGGCCAGTACCTGAGTCTGCAGGGTGGTGGCATCCAGGACAGTGACCCGGGGCCCACAGCTGGCCCACACAGCGTCCTCCAGGCTCAGCAGGGTGCGGACGGGCCCTGGCCCCACAGTCAGGCACACGGGAGGGCTCTCCAGGTCCCACAGGACTCCTCCTGGAGGGGGAGGAAAGAGGCAGGTCAGGGCCGGAGTGGCAGGCAGGTAGGGCCCAGGGCCTCAGGGACAAGGGCCTGTGGCAGTGGGCCCGGATGGGCCCCCCACACACCCTCTCCCCCTGCTGGGGCCTTTCTCCCTCCTCTGCCTGGAGGGTGGCTGCTCCCATCTGCCTCTGACCCCACCACTACCTCCCACCCCATCGGGAACTGTGCTCTTAGATCCTTCCCTTCCTGCCCTCCCTCCCTCCTGCCCTTCCCTGCCCCTCTCTCTCATTCATTCATTCTGCACACACTTAGTAGTAAGCACCTGCTCCAAGCCAGGCCACACGCTGGGTGCTGGGAAGACCAGAATGAGTCAGACACCGGCCCTGCCCTCAAGGAAACCCCACTGGTCAGCAAAACCAACAGGTTAATCAACAGGCACCCTGCAACGTGCCAAGCAAAGGTGAGCAGGCATGCGCATGGAGCCTTGAGAACTGCTGAGATGGGAGGAACTAACTCTGCATGGGGGGAAAGCAAGGGAGGCTTCTCAGAAGAGGTGGCATCCACACCAGACCATGCCGAGCCAGTGTGACACGGTGGAAAGTGTCCTGGACCCAGAGTCAAGAGACTTAAGGTCTGGCCCTGACTCTGCTACCAACTTACTAAGGACCTTAAGCATATCTCTCCCCTTCTCAAGGCCTCAGTTTCCCCACCTGTAAAATTAGAGGGGGAGAGTAATAACAAGGTTGTCTCTGAGGACTTTTCTCACCCTGTAGCTTATCCAGACTGAATCCTGATTTCTCCTGCATCTTCTCGCCTATTCCAAGGCACTTCTGTCAACTTTACCAAGATCTCTGATCTCTCTGCCAAGGTCCCTTCCCCCTCCAGAAATGTCCCTGCCGCCAGGTGCACAAGGAGCACGCTCTGAGAGGCAATCAAGCCCTGGTCTGCCAGCCCTGACGGTGAACCAGACCGAGGCCCAGCCTGGCTCTGAGCAAGGCGCCTCCCTCCCCCAGGGCGCTCGGCTCACACGGCAGCCGTCTCCCCTGGCTCCTCGCAGGGTGCACTCAGATTGCTTTTCCTCTGCAGTCACACCTGACGCCACACGGAACCCCAGTGGCTGCCATGTCTTGCCAGGGTGCTGGGAGGAAGCTGGGGAGGCAGCACAGAGCTGGCTGCTGGCTTGCCGGGGCCCCGCTCCCCTGCGCCCTCCACCGGATCCCCGGAACGGTACAGAGCAGCCCACCACGGACGGCCCCTCCTCTCCGAGCCGGCTGCTGGGTGGCGTGATGTCTCCAGGGGCACAGCTGTCTCCAGGGCTGGAGGGGCCCCAGGGTACACGAGGGAACCCTCCCAGTTTTCCTCTGACTTCTATAAAGCAGATTCGCCTTGTGCCCTTCTTAAAATGGGCAGACGCCAAGCTCAGCCAAGAATTTGGGGAAAAGGGACTCCCCCAGCCCCAAACCATCTTCCCAGCCCATGAGTAAGGGAAGCAGGCCCAGCCAGAGCAGTCTGTGGCCCCCGAGCTTCTGCATGAACTTGGACAGGGGCCTTCAGCCCTCTGGGCCTCAGTTTTCCTCATCTGTACACTGGGCATGATAACCACGCCCACACCACTCCAGATGCCACAGGGAGCCCGTGAAATGGGCTTGGGATAGTTAGCTGGGCACAGTCGGAAGCGCTGACAGCTGCTGCTACACCCCATTGCATATCCGCAAGCCGGGCACTCTTTTGATGAATTGTTTCCTAACTCCCAGCAAGCCTGTGTGGTGGATACTATTATCATCCCTGTTCATAACTGCGACGACTGAGACAGCTTAAAGGACTGCCCTGATCTGCATTGCTAAAAAGGAGTCTGTGTCCATTGGCTCTTACCGCTTGATGTCATTTGCCACAACATGACAGTGTGTCAGGACAAGTGTCAACTCCACTTAATGAATGTGACAACAGAGACTCAGAGAGCCGAGAGCTTGGGCGAGGCCACCCAAGGGATTTGAACTCAGCTCTGTCTGGCTCTGGGCCTAGCCTCTCCTCCAACTCCTCTGCCGTCTCAGGTTCCGAAAGAGCTCTGCGGCCGGGACTGGGGTCCGGGAGGGACGAGTGACCGGCAGGGAGGCTGATCCCACGGACGCCAGAGCCAAGAGCACGCAAGGCTCTGAGCGCCCCCCAGTGGCCAGAGGCGAGTGGTGTTTGTGGCAGAAGCAGGAGCTCCGGCTGCGGCGGCCAAGACGGGGGATGGGACAGCACCCCAAAACTGGGAAGTGGAGGCTCTGCCCTGGGGGCCCAGTAGCGATGGCCACCGGAGCCACTGCACCCTCCACCCTGGATAGAGCCTCGCCTCGGCTGTCGGGGGCAGGGGCCGGGGCCTGAAACCCCGGAGGCTTCACATGGAGGCTGATCACCTCCTCCGTTTGCTGGGAGTCTCCAGAAATCCTCCACGCCCCGACTCCGGGACAGAAGGACATGCTGTGATAAAATTTAATAATGTCAACACTGTTGTATCAAAAAGGACACTGGAAAGGAGTCCCCGGTTAGAGGCCCATGGTGAGACCCTGAACAAGAGGCTTCCCCTTGTGGGGACTCAGTTTTCCCATCTGCACGACAAGAGGACAGAACTTTGTGCCCTGAGGGTCTCCCCAGGCCTCACACACCGTGATTCTAAGATTCTAAACGCAATGGCCGTGTGCTCTGGGCGGGCGAGAGGCTCCCCCGCCTGGCAGGGGCTCCATCCTCCCCACGCCCCCATCGCATGTTCTGGAACACACGTTCACACGCATGCTCTGGCCCCTGCACGACAGCCCATTCGTCTGGGCCCGGCACCCGCCCTCACTGCCAAAGGGAGACGAGGGACCCGTCTCAGCAAAGACGCCCTCAGGAGGCCACAGGGAAGACAGCCCCACTGGTCTGCCCCAGGGTCCCGATCGGGAGCCAGAAAGTGACGTAGAGAGAAAGCCATGGCGGCTGAGAGGGGCCCAGAGGGCAGCCCCCGCTGGTGAGTGACGCAGGTGATGAGAGCAATGGAACAGTGCGGTCACCGTGCTCCGGGCTCTGCTGCAGGCACACTGCTCTTCACAGCCACTCTACGAGCTGGGGCCGTCCTCACCCCCACTGCACGGGTCAGGAAACTGAGGCTCTGAGAGGCGAAGCAACAGGCCCAACCTCTCACAGCTGGGACTCGATCCCAGCCAGCCCGACCCCAGCCCACCCCTCATGCATTATGTCATCTGGCCCTGACACCATCCCCTGCGCCCAGCCAGGGACATTCCCACCCCCCACCCCAAGCCTGGCAATGCTCCTGTGTCGGCTCCGAGGCAGGGGTGATCCTGGGTAGCCCTGTTCAAGCACATGGGAGGGGACAGTGTCCACACGGCTCAGCTCCAGGTCCCAGCACCCTGCTCTGCACCTGACACCTCATGGGCATTCAAGACATACTTATTGAGCAAATGAATGAATGAATGAATACAGATAAAGAGAGGCTCCTGGGGGCAGCAGAGCGCCTGCCATGGCCATGCAGGCCTCGGTTTCCCCATCTGGAGGTTGGACTCCAAGGCCCCTCCAGCTCCAACAGTCTGTGACTCCGCGTGCCTGGTCACCTTGGAGTCCTCATGGGTCAACTCTCGGTCACTGGTTCTGCAGGTTCTCCGGGACTCTGAGTCCCCAGGCCTTTTTGCTTACTATGCCTGGTCCTGCCCCTCTGCAACGAGCCACAGCGTGGGCCAGGAAGGCCAGTTTTATCCACTCCTGGCCTCAGCCGAGCCCAGGCAGGACAGCGAGCCTGTCACTACGAACACTGGCAAACGCCCCACGCAGCACCCGCTCCAAGACGAAGACGAGGGGTCTGGATTATCCACGATCTCCGGACCCTCCACGCCACCGGGGCACCAGAGATGGGTTCTGAGGGGCACTGGGCCCGGGAGGTGGACCCAGGGGCAGCTGAGTTCTGGCTCTGCTGCTAGGATTAGGTGGGGGTGTCTGAGGTCTACGTGGATCTGGAGGAGAACAAGGCTGATGCCGGCTTCACCGCTGGTCACGGGCCACCACTGATGATTCCAGACCCAGCCACGTGGGGCAGGTGAAAGGTGGTGGGCAGGGATCCCACCCACCCTGCACTGTGCGGCAGGTCCTGGGAGCCTCACTTCCTGCCCGGGCCACCTCTGATGGACACCACGGGGCAGGGGCGTGGAACCCTCTCTCAGAGGCCTCCCTGGCCACAGCCAAACCCAACGCCCAGGAGTGGGCTCATAGGGAGAGTGTGACCACCAGACTCACCTGCCAGGCGATGCCCCAGCCTCACAGAGAGCCTCACTGCCTCCACGCCTGCACCCACCCTCAGGCAGCCAGGCTCTCACATGACACCCCAACCTTTCCTAAGGAACCCCAGCACGACATGTGGTCTCATGCTTCCTGCTTGCTTACTTGCCCAACCCTGTCTCCCGCAAGGGCAGGGGGCATGTCCATGTTGCTCACCACTGAATCCACGGTACATAGTAGGTGCTCAGTAAACATTTGGTGGGCAAATGTTCGCAAAGCAAGAAAGCTGGTGAGACATCTCAGCCTTTTCCTCCAGGCCCCTTGGCCTCAGCTCTGCTCGGAAAAGCCAAAGCCCCTGACGTCTGGAGAGGGCTCTAGCCCAGGAGGCAGGATACCTGGGTTCAGCTCTCAGCTCAATCATGGGACTTTGGACAGTCCATTGCCATCCAGAGAATGAGAGCATGGGCCCCAGTGGCTCTTCTGGTTCTGACAAACCACCAGCCTCTGACCCTAGGCTGAAAGCCAATGCGGAGACCCAAACCTCTCTTTATGGGTGAAACTGTGCCCCCAAAAATCTGCATGTTGAAGTCTTAGCCCCCAGTACTTCCGAATGTGATCTTATTTGGAACTAGGGTCCTTGCAGGTGTAATTAATTAATACGAGGTCATACTGGAACAGGTGGGCCCCTAATCCAAGATGATTGGTGTCCTTACGCAAAAGGAAGTTCAGACACAGACACGCGTAGTGAGAATGACTTGTTCCGCCACAGCCAAGGAACCTCCAGAAGCTGGGAGAGAGGCCTGGACCAGACCCTTCCCTGGCTCCTTCTGAGGGAGCAAGGCTCACCGACACCCGGACCCCAGACTCCAGAGCATGAGAGGCTAAACCTCCACTGATCGTGGTACTTTGTCTGGGCAGCCTCACCTCCTCCCGACCCCGGCTTCCACATGGATGAGTCGGGAACCGGAGGGAAAGGGCCAAAGGCGACCCGAGCGGGGCCAGGTGGCAGCGCGAGGCAGGCCTCACGGTACGGCGGGAGCAGGGGGCAGGTGGTCCCTCCGAGCGGGTCTGAACCTCCTCAGATCCGCGCCCACAGTTACATCTGCACGCACGCTCCGTCTGACAGTGAGAGGGATTTTTTCCCTCCCTCTTCCCCCTTTAATTAAAAACTATAAATGCCTTATCAAAAGCTAATTAAAAATACCAACACAGTGCCAAGTGGCAAAAAAAAAAAAAAAAAAAACTAGCTCAGTACAAATATCCGTTTATAACCCTGCAACAGGCAGCCATGACACAGCAGTCGGCCGCGCGGGGGCAGGGAGGAGAGCAGCGACGCCCGCCAGCCTTGGCGGCCCTGGCCCTTCAGATTCATCTGTCCCCTCTGGAGGGCTGGGGTGGTGACACTCTCCACCCTGCCCCCCTCATCAAACTGGGGGCTGAACAAGCCACCGGGGGCGGGACCGCAGCGCTCCATGTGGCTGCAGACAAGCTGCAGCCCGTCCCTCGCTGTCAGCGTCACCGTCCCCACAGCAGAGGTAATTCTCAAGGGCTGCGGTGAGAATTAAGATAATGCGCACGCATTAAGCACTTCACCCACTCCTGGGGCACAGCAGCCCGAACACTGCTAGGCCTGCCCTCCCGACACGGCAATTTCTGCCAGTGACGGCCCAGTAAAATAACCAGACTGAAATGCTCAACTCCACCGGGCTGGGCCTTCGCTGAGCTGCTGAGCCCTCCAGGGCCCGTGGGGTGGGGGCTCTCCCATTATTCCCAGTTTGCAGATGAAGAACAGCCCAACACACAAGAAGGGAAGCCACTCACCAAGGGACACGGCTGCTCCCAGGGCAGAGCCTGAACAGGGAGCCATGTCTTTCTGACCCCCAAGTCCCTCTCTGATCCACCGTGTCCCCTGCCAACGGGCTTCGCTGCCTGCACGGTAGCGAGCACCCTGTTCCAGCAGGGACTGTGTACAGGGGGCCATGCAGGGAACCCCGGTGGGGCTCGGGGATCTCCAAATGCCTCCGGCACCGAGACTCCCCAGTCCATTTCTGCACTGTCCCCTCAGCTGCCTCCTGCAACTCCCCGGTAGAGGGGCTGGCACCCAGCTGGCACCCAATACTGCCTCCCAGCCATCCAGCCCCACACCCCCTCCTTACCGCTGGCCCGGGGGTAAGCGGCGAGGGTCCCGTCCTGCAGGCCGGCAAGCAGGTGGAAGGGGCTGTGCCGCAGGCAGAGCACGGGCTGCAGGCCTGGACTCCTGCAGGTCGCCAGGCACTGGGTGCCGGTGTCCACGCTGCCGTAGAGCAGGATGCTGCGGGAGAGGTCCAAGAGCTGACTGTGACTCACTGGGCACCCCCCGTCAGCTCACTGTCCCCATTCCCTCCTGGGGACAGGGGGCCCAGGGGTTCTCCCCCTTGGCCAGGCCTTGCTGCTGTGTGGCCAAGCCACGGCTCCACCAGGTGGGAGCTCACTTTTCCACGAAGGACATTTCGAGGATGGTACCCTCCCTGGCCTCTGTCACGAGAAGGACTCAGGGAGGCTCCGGAAGCAGGACAATAAGGGTGCCAAGGGAGTTGTCCTCAGAGTCACACAGAATCCAGACCTGTCACGGCTGACCGCCCCTGGCGTGCTGAGCCTCAGTCCCCTGCATGGATGGGATAATGACGCCCAGCTCCCCGCCATAAAGGAATGGGGCATGACACACGCTACATGCGTGCACCTTGCAAGTGTGATGTCGTGTGAAGAGAAGCTGGGCATGAAAGGCCATGGCGTGTGAAACGTACAGAGCGTACAAGTCCATTTATATGAAATGTCCCGAAGAGACAAATCCGGACAGACAGAAAGCAGATTAGTGGTTTCTGGGGGATAGACAGGAGCGGAATGGGGGGTGATTAATAAATGGGTATGGGCTTCTTTTGGGGGTAATAATAATGTTCTGGAAGGCCCCTCCTAAGTCCAGGCCCAGACTTCACAGAGCATGGAGCAGCTCTAAGTGGGTTCTACATAACGTTAACTGTGCTCCTCGCTCAGCTTCCTGCGTGGAAACAGAAGGAAGCGGCTTGCACTACGCAGTGGGGCTGCTCTGAGGCTCCTGCCCTGACCTGGGAGCAGCGCGCAGTAGGTGCTCAGGGAGCACACTTTCTGCTCGTTTCCTCCTCTCTAGGAGCTCAGGGAGGATGGGGCAAGGCAATGCCAGGTCCACGGGCTCTCTGGGGGGCGCAGCCCATCTCAAGGTCATCGTTAATCTTCACGGGGACGAGTATTTCCTCAGCCTTCCCACCGGGCTCCTCTGCTGAACCCGGCAGGCCCCACACGGTGGCCTTCCCACTGCCAGGCCGCGTGCTGCTGACTCACAAGCTCCGGGCACGTCTTGCAGAGGGCAGCCCGTCTGCCAGAGTGACCTCATCACCGGGAACGCCCTGGAACCCTCACCCCGCCCAGCAAGGGGAACTGAGGCCGTAGACGGGTGGACTCTCAATGAGCTGAATGAACAGAAGGCTTCACGTGGCCTATGCATCATGGGACGCTCACAATGGCCCTGAGTGCGGGGACTCGGATCCCACTTTATAGACGAGAAACTGAGGCTCAGAGGGGTTGAATGGTGTGCCTGAGGACCCACAGCAAGGCAGCGGGGAAGCTGAGATTCAAGCCTGGATCCAGGTGAACCACGCGGCCGGGGAAGGGACTGCGGTGCAAGCTGCTCCTGACGCTCTGGCTGCCCCACGGGGCGGCTCTGGCCCCCAAGTTCCTGGGGACGCCCAACCAGGGGCAGAGAATGTTGGTGGGTGACAGGTAGATCGGGAAAGCCACAGGGAAAGCCCCACCCCGCCCACCTGGCCCTGCACGGACCACTCTCCCCCACATTCCAGGCCCCTCACCTGCCATCCTGGAGCCCCAGGCAGATGGTCGGATGCGCCGCGGCCGAGGGGTCAGCAGCTGCCCGGCTCTCATCCCCGCTCTCCGCCTCCTCCTCCGGCTCTGGGATGTACTCCATGCAGAGCACGGGGGCTGCCAGCGGGAAGGACTTGACGGTGCGCGGCGAGGGCCGGTTCAGCGAGAAAATCTCCACTTGGCCCCCGGCGCCCTCCTGCCCGCCCCCGACCTGGGAGCAGAGACCCAGAGAGGCCGTCAGGCGGGAACCACGGGAACAGAGGTGGGGCTCAGCCCCTGCCTTCCCAGAGACCCTGTCCCTCAAGAGGAGGTCCCCTCTCCTGCCTACACACATCCTGCGGTCACAAAGGTCACTCGTCCCCAGGTGCCATGACAACAAATCAGCATCAGGGCCCAAAGGAAATCAGGTAAGGAGCTCAGGTGGACTAGATGCGCAATCAGTTTTCTATTTCCCCCTCTGCAGGGTGCGTTTCAACCAGTATATCGTTAACTTCTACTCTATCCCTTCAAATACCTCCTCTGCCCGGATCATTGTTTTACCCTGTGTCTAGCACACGCTACGCAGCATGTATCAGACTTGTTGGACAGATGGCTGGATGCATGGAAGGGTGTGTGGGTAGACAGTTGGATGGATGGAAGGAGGGACACTTGAATGAATGATGGACGGATAAATGGATGAGTGGGTGGTGGGTGGGTGGACGGATGTGCTAGATAGTGGGGAAACAAGGAACAAGTCACACCCAGAAGGGGATGCTGCTGAAAGGGCACAATCTTCATCACAAGGAGCCTGGGGGCCCCCCGTGAGTCACGGCAGGCTTTGCCAGGAAGCCCGAGGGTAGAAGGTGGCTGGAATCTCTGTGTGAGTAGCGTGCCAGCCGCCCTGCTTCCTGACTCCAGCAGGGAGACCCTGTGCCCACAGCCCCGGGCGCTGGTCCCGCTCATTTCCTTCACGGCGCTGTGGCCATCTGTGGCCACCTACAAGAGCCGTGCTCTCTTATTTGCTCCCTGGTTTGCTGCTGCCCCAGGTGAGGTTGCCCCTCCCAGCTCCAAGCACAGCTCCTGGCACCAGAGGTTCCTCGGAGGACCCTGCTGCGCGAAGCCGCACACAATGGGCCCAGCAGGCAGGCGGCTGTCTCCAGTGCCCCTCCCAAGTGCCGCCCCTCCTGCCCCTGTCTTGTGGCCAGAATCCCCAGCTGGGCGTGGGGGAGACTCACCCAGAGGTAGCCCTGTGGAAGGGAGGTGCTGACTGCCGAGAAGCCCAGCAGCGGACAGTTGACAGGACTGTGGACCAGGGCCCCGAGCTGCAGAGACACGAGAAGCATGTGGGTTTAATCATCAAGGTGCTGAGATGCCCATACTTGGCGGATTCCTGGGCCCTACCCAGCCCCCAAATGAGAACCCCTAAGGTTGGGTGCTAAGGAAGCATCATGTTTCACAGGGTCTCCAGGCAGTTCCTACATACTCATATTTGATCATCATGCTTCTGGAACCTTCCATCAAGAAGGGGCCTGAGTGATGCTCGGTATCAGCCCAGGGTGTCTGAAACTGGTACGGTTTGTTGAAATTCATTAATGCCCACCCCCTTATTTTACAGATGGGGAAATGAGGTCCACAGTGGACGGGGGACTCCCCAGGCCGCAGGGCAGGTGGGTGGCAGGGAGGCCCAGAGGGCTGGGTGGCTGGTGCAGGTCGTGCACGGAGGCCAGGGGCTCTGCCTGCAGCCACCAGCCGCCTCTCCTGCTGAAGCCACTGGCCCAGCCACACGCTGGTGGCTGCTCAGAGGCCGGTTTCCTGAGCCAGGCCTGGCCGGTCTGTCTTTCTGGCCAGGACAGCAACGGAGGAAATGGCCTGGCCCTCTCATGGGCCACACCGATGGGGAAGGGGACAGTGGGGACAGCTCCTGCAGAGAGGAACACAGCAGCCACCAGCCCTTTCCCAGGCAGGTGCTGCCCTCTGCTGGCGCTGCAGGCCCCAGCTGGCCGCGCACCAACTGGAATATTCCTACAAAGTTTCCAACATCCAGGGGTGAGGGTGCCCCAAGAGGTCACCTTATCTAGCCTCATTTGGCCGTGGGCCAACCTGAAGCTCAGGGGCAGGGATGTGACTGGCTCCAGGTCACAAAGAGAGTGAGTGGCAGGGTCGAGGCTAGAACTCCAACCGTCAGTGCCTGGCCTGGTGCTCCTTCCACTCTGGATCCCGCCGCAAGCCAGGCTGCAGGCCGAGGCCTTGGCACTCCAGGCCCCACCTCTGCCCGCTGGGAACGTGGGTCCCCACGCCCAGAGCAGGTGGCTTCTCTAAGCCTGGCCCCCTGGGCTCCCTGCCTCTTCTGCTCCTTGGTGGCCACACGGAGCTAGGAGTGCTCACCCTGGCTCAGACATCTCCATGGCAACTCCATGGCCCCGAAGTCAGCTGGATCAACAGAGCTGGGTCTAAGATGATAGTGAAAACTCAAATTGCTCCTTAACTGGCAAGGCTGTGGCCCTAAAAGTCTTGCTCATGCCAGGAAGCCGACTTCTGGAAAATCCAGGCACCCAGCGCAGGGGAGGGGGGGAGTGCAGTGAAAGGAAGCAGGCTTTGGACACAGCCAACCCGGATGCCAGCCCAGCTCAGCAGTTACCAGCTGGGTGGTCCCAAGCAAATCAGGTCCTCCCCGATGAAGCAGAGACCCTGGCATCTCGACGGGAGGGCCATGGGGAAGGTGCAGAGCAGCTGAGGCTCACCGAGGGCTGCCCGTGGGCTGTTCTAGCACTTTACACGTATGAACTCACGCAATCGTCAGAGCAACCCAATGAGGTGGGGCTGGCACAGTGAGAAAATGGGAAGTTCTGGCTCAGAGGCCAGTGAAGGTCAGGACGGAGTCCGCAGACCCTGGGCAGGTCTGGGCCACAGTCCCTCAGTCCCCCAAGGTGCTCAAGTTGTAAACCCCCCAGAGTGGGCAGTACCCCATCCCGTCTCCAAGGCCCCGTCTCCAAGGCCCCGTCCCCAAGGCCCCGACCCCAGGCAGGCTCTGAGACTGACCCCAGCCCGACAGGGGAATGGGCCTGTGCTGAGCCCCCTGCCTCCCGCTGGATGGAGTTGGGGTCCGAGAGGACTCCTCTGACACCCAGCAGCCAGGCCTTGGGAAACTCCACAAACAGACCCAAGTGACCCCTCCTTCCTGAGGACCAAAATGTCCTTGGACGTTCGCTTCCATTTCTTGAGCCCTGAGCACACGCCACAGGACTGGCTGAGCACGAGACCTGAACTGTATCCTTAGTCCTGACTGTCACCCGCCAGGGAGGTGCTGCAGCCCCTCGGCTCACACTCGGCACACACAGCCGGACACTGCCAGCTGCAGCGGCACTCCTGACGTCACTCTGCTGGGACAGGCAGGGCTGGGCTCCACGCGGCGCGTGGGCACGGCCGCCCGTCCACTGGGCAGAGGCCTGCTCCTGCCTCCCGCCCGACACCTCGTTCCCTCGAGGGACAGAACCCAGCACACCCTCGTGCAGCTGGGACACGAGCACCGATCTCGTCTATACCAGGAAAGGGGTTGGGGCTGGCAACTCCCTCGGCCCAGTCCACACACCCCCTCGCCCCCCAGCAAACAGGCCAGCCGGAGCCGGAGCATCTGCCCCGGGATGGCCTGGGAACCGCGGTGGGCGGGGCAGGGGTCCAGGCAGGGTCCCCACACTCACATCTGCTTCTGCAGTCGCTGGCGAGGCGCTGGCACTCCCAGGCCCTAATTCGTGTGGCTGACAGCACAGGGCTGATGGGGCAATCTGCCTGGGCTGGGGAGGGGGGGGGTGCGGGCAGGGCGGGAAGGGCGTCTCAGGGCCCAGCAAGTGGTCCGGAAGCCCCGCAGGCCCCTTAGCCATGAAGAGTCACTCACAGCTGCCTCAGTGAGCACGGGGACTCCTCAGGTGACATGGGCACTGGGCCTGGTGGGGACTGAGAACGCTTCCAGCCTACGTGCTCTTGGGCCCCGAGAGCTCCCAACGAGGACATTCATGGGCCCTTGTCCCCCAAGTCTGAGGTGGCAGAGGCTCCCCACCTGGGTCGGGGTTTCTCCCAGGGAGGCTATGGGGGCAGCGGCCTGTCTGTGACTCCACCACCCGGGGCTGACCTGTCCTGTGCTCCCAGGAAGTCAGGGCCCTCGGGGAGACCAGAGAATCCAATCCCCACCACAAGTCACCCAGGGTCAGCCTTCTCCATGGGACGCGCTGAGGCCAGGTGAGCTGTAGGTACGACAGACCCTAATGATCCCTGCTCCGGGACTCTGGTCTCCACCCCAAGGCTGCAAGGCCCATGGTAGCCCCCCATTTGTGCACCCCATCCATCACTAGCCCCACCCAACACATCCCCATGTGTCCCCCCCAGCGCCCCACTGCCGCCCCCAGGGCCAGTCTAGGCTGACGGGACAGGGTACCCACCTGGAGCACAAAATTTAAGCAGGTACAAAAAACACAGTTACCAAGAAAAATATTGTCAGGCAATTCTTAAAAATCAAAATTGATGCAAAAAAGTCTACAATGAATAATTACTTAAAATTTAAATAAAGACAAAACCTGACCCTACATTTGCACAACCCTGACTCACCTCACCCTAATCCCAGCCCTTTATTCACCAGAAAAAGCATCCAAACCGCAGGCCGTAACTTGCTGATTTGATTGTGTTTAAGTACTGCATTAAAATACTATTTATCTTGATTATTGAGATTTTTGGTGTCTGCTGAAATTTCGCACCCAAGGTGAGAGCCTCACTCGCCTTACCACGCTCACAGTCCTGACCTCCGCCTGGGCCAAGTCCTGCCACGTCTCGGCAGGACCCGAGCTGAGCTCCAGGCTGGTCCCTGGGTATCCACCCTCGCCTCCCTCTTGTGCGCAGTTCACTCTCACACAATGGCCAGAAGGATCCAATGGGTCCAAAATACAAATCAGATCGTGCCAGTCCCCAGCCTGAGAACGCACTCTGATAACGAAATCCAAGCCCGACCCAGCCTGCGAGGCCAGCGTGGTCCAACTCTCCCACTGACCAAGCTCAGGGCCCCCGTCTCCTGCCTCGCCCAGCCACAGCCACGCCGGCTCCCCAGACTGCTCCTGTTGCACCTCCGTGTTGCTTTGTCTACGTGGAATATTGTTCCCTTGCACCCCCGTGGGGACGGATCCTTCTTGCCATTCGGGTCTCAGTTTAAATGCCTCCTCCTCCAAGAGGCCCTCCCTGAACCCACTAACCGTGTGGCCCCATCTACGTATCTATCGCATCGTATCACTGATTGCATTATGACACGCATCACTCTCGTCTGTTTCCTTTTGTTCACTGAGTTTGTCCTGTCTCTCCCCACTACACTGAAAGCTACATGAGGGCTGTGTGTCTCGGGCACCACTGTATTCCTGGTGTCTAGCACACAGTAGGTACTCAAAATCATATGCCTAATGGACAAATGAATCGATGAATGAGCAAAGGAACCTACATCCCAAGACTCCATACTTTCAGCTGTTTAGATCCCAACCTACAGCCCAATCCGCACATCCCCTGGGGCTTATCGACCTGGGCCTGGGTCCCAAGCTTGCTCTCCCGTCCCCGAGCTGAGACGGCCTCATCTCCCTGGGAGACGGGGGACAGCGGTTGCTCCAGATGGAGCGGCGAGCATGGCCAAGACACGAGGGGGCAGGTGACCAGCACCGGCTGGGCATCCTGTGGTTAAGACCACGGTACTATAACCAGGCAGGGCAAGGTTCAGACTCCTGGATCCATTCCTCACTAGCTGTGTCCTTTTTGGAAGATCATGTCACCTGTCTGAGCCTTAGTTTCCTTATCTGTGAAATAGACACAGAAACAGCTACTCCTGGGGCTTTCATAAATATCAAAATAAGAGAATGACAGCAAGGCTCTGGGAAGCAGGTGGGTGCCTGAAGCACGGGATGCCTGGTGGCCGTGGAGAGTGCCGCGACGGGGACAGTCCCCGCGCCAGAGCCAGCTCCTGCCCGGCGGCACCATAACGGGTCCAACCCTCAGCATCTGGCACAGCCGCTTCAGCGTGTTCCGGAACCACGCCACCCGCTGGTGAGATCATCGCTATTCATTATCTCAGAATAACGTGATTTTCCATTCACTTGGCCCACGGTGGTCATTTACCCCCATTTCTTGGTGGGAAAGCCGACCCTGGAGCAGCGAAAAGGCTTGCTCAGCTCATCAGTAAGAACACACAAGCTGGACCTGGAACCTGAGCTTGAACCTGTTGTGGGCGCTCCCTGGACACCGGTTCTCCCAGGCGAGGGGGAGCCACGGCCACCTCCAACGTGGCTCAGCAAGATCCGCTCCACTCACCTGCAGGCTGAGGGCCCGGGAGGAGAAGGCGGGGACGCAGCAGGCCAGGATCGGGCACCAGAACGGGGCTTTGCTCTTCTTGTCCTCGTCCGGACACAGCCAGCCCGGCTGGTTCTCCTCCCCTATGGCAAGAGGAGGGAGGAGGGTAACGCCAGTCAGGGTCCAGGGACCAGGCGGGCAGGGAGCCCCGGCGGGCCCCAGAGGCCCGGCCCTACCAGCGGCTCCCCCAGCTCCACTCCCGCCCACGTGCCGTGAAGTCCAGCCTCTCTCGTCCACGGCGTGGGGCCAGGCTGGGAGCCTGAGTCACGGCTTGACCACCCTACCACTGAGCAACTGTGCAACTCGCCCCACTCTTTGAGCCTCAATTTCTTTGCCTATAAAATAGGTGTGACAAAAATGCCTTTGTCCATAGTGGTTGTGGGGACCACATGAAATAACAGATGCGAAAGGGTTTCAAAGGCTGTTAAGACACTGAACAGTCCAGATCCTTGTTGCCTGAATTTGGGCTCCAAAGCGGGAGACGGTAAACAAGCAAGTGACAGGGGCTTCCACACCCGACTGGGCGGGGATGGGGCGAGGGAGAACCACTCTCCTGCTTCCTTCGAGGCTACCCTCAAACTTAGAAAGTCACCTGCCTCCAGGTCTCACAGCCTAGCTGTGCCCCAGAACTCCCCCGGGACCTGCTACAAGTACAAATGCCACACCCGATCCAGACCCAGGAGCGACCGGAGACCACTGTGCTAAAGAGCATCTGCTAAACCACATTCTGCATGGAGGCTCCCTCACTCGGGCCAGGGCCCTGCTCACACACTGCCTCCTCCAAGAAGTCCTCCCTGATCACCTGGCCACAGTAGTCCCTTTCTCTCAGAAATCACTCTAAAGACCGTGTCTTGCTTTCCTCATAGCTCTCGTGACAATCTAAAGCCCTTTTGCCTATGTTGTTGTGCATGGTCTGTTTCCACATGACTCAAGGCGGGAAGGCACAGTCAGCAGGGATCTGGGCCGACGCAGCCACCACTGTCCCCAAGCCCCAGCAAGCTGCCGGGCACGTGGTAAGGCTCGGCACGCATGGGAGGGAGGGATAAAGCCCCACTCGCCCCAAAGAAGCCTCCCTGCTGAGCTCTTCCTTCCTTGCACACCACACGGGGGCTCCTTCCAGGAATCCCGCCAGCCGGGACAAAGACACCTACTATGTGCCCCATGTCAGGCGCCCTGCCGAGTGCCTCCGATCCCTTCCCTGGCTTTGTCTCCACAATAACTGAGCGTGGTCAGAACCATCGTTTTCCTTTAAAAAGGATGAGACTGACACTTGGAGAGGAAGTAACAGGACTAGGTCACAGAGGTCACGCCTGTGACCAGATCGGGGCTGAGCCCAGGCAGAGCCCAGATCGGGGCCGAGGTCTGTCTGACGCCCAAGACTGAGTTCTGCGCACTAAACCAGGCAGGCTTCGGCGCCCACCAAGGCCACTGTCACAGCGGCCTGTGGACAGAGTGAAGCTGGACGACAAGGTGTGACTCCACCCCGGGTGGCCAGAGCCACTAGGCAGGTACCCTGAGTGAGAGGGACACTCGACGCAATGACACCAACCTGAACCGCTGTGACAGCAGCCTTCTCCACAAGGCCCCTCTGTGGCAAAGCAGCAGCAGGGACCTCAGGCCCCCCTGCCTCTGCCTGCGGAAGGGCCAGCTCGGTCTGAGCGGCCGCCAGCCACACGGGCCCCCAGCTGGTCCTGACCCTCCCGTCCTCACTCTGCAGCCAGGGCCACCCTGCTAACACTCACGCTGGACCTCACCGGTCCCCTGCCTGGAAATGTCGACCAAGTCCCCAGTCCACTCAGAGTAAGATCTAAACTCTTCTGGAAGAACCATAAGGGCCTCCTCCCTCCCAGCCTCGCCCCTCGGCCTCCACCTCACTAGACTGTTCTCAGGAACCTGAGCAGGGCGCACCCTGATGCTCCCTCTGCCCCGAACGCGGCCCCTCGGGCTCTCCAGGTGGGCTTCTCCCCTTCCCAGAGAGGCCTGAACTAGCCGCTCCCCACCCCACCCCCACCGCTTCCGCCTCCGCCCTGCTGGGAGGTGTCACAGCCCTCGCCACTATTGGCTCTTTTTCCATTTGTGTGTGTGTGTGTATGTGTGTACACAGGGAAGCAGGGACTCCCCTACTATATCAGTGTGAGCACATGTATGTGTGTGTGTACACATGGAAGCAGGGACTCCCCTATGGCAGTGTGTGCACACGTGTGTGTATGTGTGTACACATGGAAACAGGGACACCCCT
>VBSM01000529.1:9556321-9589591 GCA_008086735.1 Cheirogaleus medius | reverse complement strand
TGAGACTCTGTCTCAAAAAATAAATAAATAAATAAATAAAAATAAATAAATAAATAAATAAAACCTATTGGAAATATGTACTTATCTCTAAAAAGATCACACCAGAAACAAAGCCAAAAAGTAAAACAAAAACAAGTCCCCACTATTGGCTGGCATCAGCAAATAGGAATTCTGGGACGTCACAGGGGATAATGGCTCTGATTGGCAAAGGCATGGGCCTCTCAGCAACTCCAAAAACGGACAAATCAAGTAATCGCAGCTTGATGAGCGTGGCTTGGCAGACAGAAGCTTGCCAAGCAGAGGAAGCGGAACGGACAGGGATCTCGACTGGGCTCTGGAGACAGCCTGCCTGGGGGCTGAGTCCCAGGTCTGCCCCTTCCTGCTGTGTGACCTCAGCCAGGTCCCTGTGCCTCTCTGGGCCTCAGAGTCCTCAATGGTCTAAAGAGGTTCACAACAGACTGATCTCGTGGGGTTACCGTGAGTGTGAAATGAAAAACATGTATGTGAAATGCTCAGCAAAGTGCCTGCCGCACAGGAAGCACTCTGTAAATATCCATTCATTTGTGTTAGTATTATGGGGTGCACGGGAAGAAAAAAATAATACAGGTCTCTGGTTGAGATGTAGTTTAGTCCGACCTGCATCATTGGGGGGGGGTAACAATTTTATTGAGATATAATTCAGGTACCACAAAATCTACCCTTTTAAAGTGTACACTTCCCTGCTTTTTAGCATATTCATGAAGCTGGGCAACCACCACCGCTATCCCACTTAGAACATTTTCATCACGCTCACCACAAAACCCTTGGCAATCACACCCACTGCCCTCTCCTCACAGGAGTGGAATTCACTTTCTGTCAAGTCCCATCATTTCACAATGAGGAAACTGAGGCTCAGAGAGGAGAAGTGACTTGTCCAAGGTCACACAGCACAGCCTCAGGACTCAGAACTGCAGCCCCAGCTGTTCCACCACTGCACACCTCCCTCCAGCTCAGAAACCTCCACGTCCCCCACTGACCCTGAATGCACACATGCCCTCGCATGCCCCAAACCTCGGCGCCCCATGCCCCTGCCCCCCAAGGTGCTGTCCCTGGGAGTATACTCACGGAGTCCGATTTTGGCCAGATGCAACCTGTTGACCCAGGAGATCTTGCTCAGGGGGTTGGGGGTGATGAAGACCACCATGAAGCTGATGGGGCGGCCAGACCTGCGGTGACAAGGTGGGGAGCCTGAGTGCCCAGAACCAGGGCTTGGCTCCCAGGGACCGTCACCCAGTGCTCCCTCCAACCCATCTGCCCTGGAGATAGAGGGAGGCATGGTCAGAGGATCCCCAAAGGTGGCCAAAGAGGCTGGAGGCCTGGCAAAGCCTCAGCCCCTGAGGGAGGAGTCCCTCCACCCACTGTGGCCCCGGCAGGGGTACCTGGCCAGAGTGGCCGGGCCACAGTCCCCAGCCCGGCCCCAGGAGCCTCTGGCTTTGTGCCTAGCAGAGCCTCTGCAGGCTGTGGCTCCGCTTGGTCAGCCAGCGGTCAGCTGTCCACAGGCCTTGTCAGACACCTTACACGTCTGACCACGAGCCTCTGGGGGAGGAATGGGTCTCACTTGGGCCTGTCCCCAGCACCTGGCATGGGGCAGTTGCTCAGTAGGTGTTGGCTGAGTGGACGCATGAACGAATGAAGAAATGAACGAACGGGGTTTAGCACAAGCTTGGGGCAGCCGGAGGTTGCTGTTGTCACCACACTGTCCTCTCGCCTTGGAGCAGCAGGGACCCCTTTTGGAGTCCTCTGGGTCTGTTCTCCACCTGGGCCATCCCAGCCACGGGAGGTGGGCAGGGTGGAGTCTCCACCCTCCAGGGTGCATGGGGAGAACGGGGCTCAGAGAGAAGGGACCTGGGCTAGGCCATTGGCAGGGAGGTGGCAGATTCCAATTTGAGCTCAAAGCTGCTGATTCCCGCGCCCAAGCCCCACAGCCTTGTCCTACACGACAGTGCTCCAGCCTCCTCTTCCCTGCAGCCACTGAGATACCCTGTCCCCACCTTCTCCCCTCCCTTGGGGGCCAAAACCTGGGCTCTGAGACCCTCACTGCACAGGCCTGGGCTTCAGAGTCAGACCCCATCAGGACCCAACTCTGCCTCTTCCTGTGTGGCTTAAGCCTCCCATGCAACTCTCTGAGCCTCATCTTCTCCACCTGTAAAATGGGGACAAGAAGACCCACCGTACAGAGCTATGGGAGGATCAGAAAGATACCTTTCCCTGTCTCTGCCAGGCCAAGCAGCTAACTCTGTCATCAATTCCACAGACATCAGTTGGGGGTCTATGCGCACAAGCTCCTGGGGTGAGCATCTTGAAGGTGGGGCAGTGTTGGGGGGAGCCGGGGTCCCCAGAGAGGAGACCCAGGGTCTGGCGTGTGGGACCACACAGTCTGATGTGACTGCAAAGGACATCATGGCACAAATGGGACCAACCAATGGCAGAGTGAGTATCCTAATAGTGAACCAGGCTTACCCAGGTGATGAACATGGTGTTTATTCATTCATTCATTCATTCATTCATTCATTCAGTGTCTTTCATGAGCACCTATCACGTGTCAGGGGCTGTCCTGGGCACGGCCCATTCTTGACGAACAGGATGGCTCCAGGTGACCCCCCCAACCTCCCCGCTCCACGGGCCCCGCAGAGGCAAAAGCCCTCTCCCCCCAGCCCCCCGTCTCACTTGTCGGGTTTCCCGGGGAGCAGGAGCCTGAGGCGGCACTTGTTGGCCGAGTGGATCTCCTCCTCCTTCACCCGCATCAGCCTCTGCAGCGCCAGGCACCAGTCTTGAGCCACGGTCATGTTCAGGTTCTAGGTCCAGGAAGCCAGTGGGGTCACCACACAGCCCACTGGCTCCCCGAAAGCCACAGCAGATCCCACAGCAATCGCAGCGCCCCAGGAGGGGAGCTCTGGGAAGAAGTCCTGAGCCACACGGGGTCTGCACGTCAGTGGCGAGCAGGGGGCCAACGCCCTGTGCTCTGGGGTCAGATCCCACCTGGTGGCCCTGCGCCGAGAGGGACCCTCTCCCCGAGCCGGCTTCCTCTCCGGACTGGGCAGAGGCACAGGAAGGGGCCACATGACCAAATGGCCACTGTACAGAGAACAAAAAAGTCCCCGCAGCCAGGCTCCGCTCCGCCCAAACCAGAGGGTCCACCCCAACCAGGGGCCACACGCCAGACGTCTGGGTAGGGATGTGGAGCTTCGGCCACCACTGCTGCTTGTGGAGCTCAGAAGCCAGGGCACATCAGGGCCCTTCCCGACCCGGCCTTTGAGACGCTGCCCGCAGGGAGGAGCTCGGGCCGTCGGGCCACGCACCTGGTAGGTTCCGTGCAGCGTGCTGATGAGGAGTGTTATCTGCTCCACCACGGCCAGGTCCTTCTGCAGGTCCTGCAGCTCCTGGAATAGGCGCGGGGGGCCGAGGTACACCTTATCTGGGCAGAGGAGAGACCCAACTCAGCCTCGGGGCGGAGAAGGCGCTGACAAGAAGCCACTCACGGTGAAAACGAAGAGCTGCTGTCCTGGGATGGAGCACTGGAGATCCGGACGGAAACATCCAGGTCTTGCCCTGACGGAGCTCCCAGTCTAGCTGGGAGGACGGATCCATGCACAGGTAAGGTCTAACGCCTGGGATCCAGGCCACAGGCAGTCTATACACAGGGTCACAGGAGACCACAAGACCAAGAACCAACGGTGTCTGTGAGAGACAAGGAGCCTGCACGTGGTGGGCTCTCCTGAGAGGGACAAGGGCACGTGCAAAGGCACCGTGGCTTGAGGAAGCCCCTCAACAGTGAGTTGTTCAAAGACACACTGAGGACATATTATGTTCTAGATTCTATGGCAGGACTGGAGGGACAGCAGCAAACAAGACAGAGATGATGGCAGGGCAGGAGGGGTGGGGGGAGGAAGCAGTCAGTTAACAGCCACGGGTGGTAGAAAGTGCTGGGGAGAAAGGTATCAAGGCAGTGGGGCAGGGAAGGGGTGGGGCGGTGCAGATCTCTGGGGGTGATGAAACAGAGTATGGGGGTACAGGGCTGGGCAGCAAGAGATGGAGCAGGAGGGCCTGGCAGGGCCAGATGGAGAAGACCCTGAACACTGTGCCAAGGACTTGGCCTGTGTTCTCTAGGCCGTGGTTTCTCAAGCTGAGCTCGTATGAAGTGCCAGAGGGGTGGATGGGAAGCCCTATCCTGGGTCTTCATTTAGACCATCTAAAAACCAGGTGCGCGTTCTGCCGTGTGTGAGCCCAGGGCTTCCGTGGACCTTGGTGCTTGAATGGCCCCCCGGCAACAAGCAACGAGCAAGGCGGGCTTGGGATGTGGCACAGGGCACAGGAGGGCTCTGCAGCGACCCGGAGAGGGGAGCTGGTGGGAAGTGCAGACCTCACCAGGTGCCCTGTGGCTCGGGCATGACGCCGTGGCACGGGCACAAGGTGGCTCGGGCACGAGAACACACAAGAACCTGCACCACCAGAGTGCCACGTCCATATTGTGAGCAATTTCGTTTCAGCAAAACAACGTCATCCATCACATTAAATTAATGCTGTTAATTTGAATTTTATTGCTTTGTAGCTTTATTTTTATTCAATTTGTGATTTTGTTCTGGTTTTATGGTTGTTCAAGGGCTATAAGCATAAGGAGTTGATTATACCGAGTTTTGTGTTTGTATATATTTGAATAACAAAATGATAAAAAATCATCTAAGGCCAACTGGGGTTCAGCAAGAACTTCTTTCCCCCCTGCAAAGGGGCCCGGCAGTGCCTGACTCTGGTTTGAGGGACACAGCTACAGACAAGCCAGAGGTGCTGAAGGAGGGTCCCGGGTTCCCCCCAAAGACTGGAAGGGAGGGTGTGGTCTAGCCAGGGCCGAAGGTGCCCCCGATGGAGGTGAAAGCGGCAGGGGCCTTCCCAGCTCTCCCTGCCTCGCGGGGCTGGGGACAGAGACGGCATCTGCGAGTGGGCACAGCTGTCGCAGCCCAGCCCCGATGGCGAGAGGAGGTGGGGCGATCACTCCTCAGAATTTTCAGAACCGTAGGCAGCCTGTGAGGTGCCCTCCTGGGTCAGGCAGTGGACAGAAGGGGAAGCGAAACCCAAGCGCCTTTCCCATGGCGGAAGGTGCTTCCGGGCACGCTCCTTCCTGCCAGCCCTGCAACTTAGCGGCCTCCCTGGATTCGAGGAATGTTTATTGACGCCTGGCAAGAGCTATAGTCGCACTAAGGGGGAGACGTCATTTGATCACCAATAAAGGGGAAAATGCAACCGGCAGGCGTGAAAGGAAGGGAGACAGCCCAGCTGAAGGGTCTGCCAAGGCTGAGGAGGTGCCACTGAGCTGAGCGTGACTGAGGGGGTACTGGGACAGGGCCTGTGTGGGGAGGAGTGTGGCCCATCCAGGAGCCCAGAGGCCAGTATGGCCAAAGCAAGGAGAGAAAGGGCAGAGGGAGGGGAGGTGGGGGCAGGCGGGGTGTCCCCAGGATGAGCAATGAGAGTCCCCAGGGCCGGGGGTGACACGCTCTGATCTGGTCTGTACTGACCTGCATGGTGAAGAGCCATCCCTGGGGTGGGCAGAGGTGGACAGGAAGGGGGCACGGGTAGGGGAGGGAGAGCAGCCAGGACACCAGTGCAGCAGGCCAGGGCAGCCGAACAGGTGGCAAAAAGCACACCTGTGCACCCTCAGGTGAAGCCGTGGCCGTGCGTTTTGGCCCAGTGGGGGCTGCAAAACCAGCAAGAGCCTCCCAGCCCGTCAGCCTGCGTGGGGGTCTCTGGGCTGAGTCAGCCTGGGCTATGGCGGGCGGGCGAGGGCCGCAGTGGACGCGTACTTACTCTGGCCCTGCCCCGAGGCAGAGGCCTTCTTGGCGCCGGCGTGCTGGATGAGCACGTTGTCCTTGTCGTAGGCGCCGCCGTCTTGGCCCACCTCCACCACCTGCACCTGGGGCAGCGCCGTGTTCCACTTCACCACGTACTTGGGCCCCAGGGGCACCAGGCTGCTGATCTCCAGCTGGCCCCTGCCAGGACAGAGAGGACGCAGCCCTGGAGAACCGCAGCCGCCCCGCGCCGGGGCAGGGCCGCCGCACCGCTCCTTGGCACACCGGTTCAGCCAGGCTGCGCGCAGCCCAAGCACCAGACCTCAGCCAACCAAGCCAGGCAGAGCGGGAGCCCTCGCTGGGACAGAAGCGTCGGGGTGCCCAGGCCCCAGCCCCAGATCCAGAATCACATGCCCCCAGAGCCCCTGAGCCCCTGAGCCCTCTAAACCTACCTGTGGTTGGCAGTCCTGAGGAAAAGACAAGAAGGAAAGGAAGGTTGTTACTGTGACTGAGTGATTCTTATGGGGGCTGGGAGCAGCTGGGGGCCGGCCACAGGCTGGGTGTCAGAGTGGAAGGAGGGCGGCCTCCCATCAGAAGCCGAGTATGGACAGAGGGGACCACACGGAGGGCCTCCCCGGCTGGGCCTTCCGTCCCGCCTCTCACGGCAGCCCTGCTAGGAAGCCGCACATAATCCCAGACAAGGACACGGGTGATGCTCAGCTAGGGTAAGTGACTCAGCCCAAATCACCCAAACTGTTCCCCAAACTGGGCCACTAGCACCCCACTTTGTACCCCACGATAGACCCTGAGCAACATGAGGGCGGACAGGGTGTCCGTCACATCGCTGGCCCTACACGGTGTCCAGGACAGAACTGGGGCTCGAGAATTACAGCGCTTGCATGCGCGAGTGAGTAAACGCGCCGACGGACGGGGCAGCCAGGAGCGCTGCCCGCGCCCATCTGGGACACAGCCCTCCTCGCCCGAGGCCCTCGCCAGGACACGAGCGCCCGGAGGCAGGGGCCCGGTCTTGTTTAGGGCCACGACCTGGACAAAGTCGGGGCTCAGTATGCACCCGTGGACTCACAGAGGAGCGGGCAGGTGGCGAGTGAGTGCAGGGGTCCCAGCTTGCCCCCCTTCCAGGACACACGACCCACAGCCACAGAAACCCCCAAATCCACTCCACGGCTGTGCACAGACATGCACACGCTGACTCTGGGTGCAGAGTCGGAATCAGCTCTGCAGGTGCCTCCATCTCTGCCTCCCCTCCCCCATACGCTCAGCTGGGAGGTGGGGAGCCGGGCTGGGACTATTTCCCCTTCTGGATCTCGGCTGCCATTGCCACACTGGTGCTTCTGTGACGCTTTGCAAAGTGTTGTCAGATACTGGGAGCAGAGATTCTCCTAAGAGCCCAGCTAGAAAGGACACAGCCGTTGTTCTCAGGGCTGGTTGAGGGTCCCAATCCCTGACGCCTACAGAGTCACGCAGGGTGTGCGGGTGGGTGAGCTGGGCCGGGCGGGGAGGCTGAAGGACGGGAGGGCACGAGCTCCAGCTCCAAGCCTTGTGGCCTTGGGCAGCATGGACCCAGAATGCTAGATCTCCTAAAGTTTAGGAGAAACCAAACGTCTCAACCTTGTTGTGGACTCCCTGTGTAAGCCAAACACGGATGCCCGGGAGCCTGACACAACCAACACGCCACCAGTTCGCAGGCCCAGGCCTAAAGTGTCACAGCCTTGCCCCACTCTGGGGCTCCAGCTCTCTCAGGCACAGCCTGGCAGCCGGGCTCTGGGCATTTCCACAACCTCTGGCCTAGAAGCAGGACCCAGGCTCCCATAGGCAGAAGATGCTCTGGGCTTCGGGGGGAAGGCAAAGACTCGCGCTGAAAAAACACTGCGATCTGAGTTAAAGCAGTAGGGATTTGGGCTAGACACAAGGAAGAACCTCCTGAATTTCAACGTGGTCAAAAAAGATTGTTCAGTTCCCAACTACCGTGTTTCAGAGCAGACGACTCTGCACAACGGACGGCCGTCTGCCCAAGGCTGGGGGCTTCTATGGCCTCTCCAGGCACGTCCCAGTGCTGGGGCCAGTGGCAGAGCAGGTCCAGAGGGACGGGAGAGAAAGCGGAACCTCAGAGGCCTACACCGAACTCACATGGGCCTCCCCACAGAGCGGCCAACCGAAGAGACTAGGATAGGACAGGATGGGGTCTCCAGCGTCTCGCCCAACCCAGCCCCAGCTCGGGCCCACTTACTTGAAGTTGATGTTGGCACAGACCAGCATGTCATTGAGCAGGAAGACCCTGCGCTCCTTGGACTTGATCAGCTGCCCGCGGTCACCGTACACGGTCTCCGTCAACGTCTCACACAGGAGCAGCTGCCGCTGGCCCGAGGTCAACAGCTGGGGAAGGGGGCAGGGGAGGTCAGCATCGCAGCCCAGGTGGATTTACCCTGCCAAAGACCCAGACTCCCCCACGGTGCAAAGGGAGACCCAGGCTGGGAGGAGGAGAGGAGGAGGCGGGCCCCTCCTCCAGCCCTGAGTGACGAGAGGCACTGGGAAAGAAGACCAGAGAAACACTCCGGTTCTCCACTCTGGGGAAGTCTTAGGGAGCTTGATCACCCACCCTTGCACCCACGGGGCCCAGCAGCCAGCACCTCCTTCTCAGGTGAGCCAGCCATTGCCAGCCACTCCCTGTAATGATCCTGCATGACCACCACGGCCAAGGACACAGCCCTGGAGTCACAGAGACCAGCTCCACCCCGGCCCCAATCCTCAGTGGTGAAGCCCTCGGGCAGGTCACTTCACCCACCCAAGCCTCAGTTTCCCCAGCTGTCAAGTGGGTGTAACGACCTCTACTGCTGAAATCACACAAGGTAGCCAACGCATGACTGGGTCTGACTCCACGATTTTCAGAGCCCAGCACAAAATGAGAAGGAAGGCCCTCATTCAAAAGTTATTAGCAGATTTCAAGACAGCCACAGCAGAACACTAAACCAAGCATGGGGCCCTTCTGGGTATGGGCTGTGTGTGACCGCACAGATCATGGGCCCTTGAGGCCAGCCCTGCGTGTGGCACGCAATGGGCGCTGCACAGACAGCCACTGTCTGTGACGGTTGCTGCTGTGGAGAGGCACGTCCTTGTGCAGGGGACGCCTGGCCCGCGAGTCAGTCCCGATGATGCACCCTGACCTGTTGGAAGCTTTGGCCCCTCTCGCCTCTTGGACGGCCTCAGGACAGGGGTGGAACGGATCTGCCGGTCAACAGTGCACCTCTGAGAAGGCCAAGACTTAGCCCAAGGCGTCGAGCAGGCATTTGCCGATCTAGGGTGGACACCGAGACCCTTCTGCTAGCACAGGGACCACCAACCCATCCCGGGACCCAATGGGAAAACATCTTTTTTCCTAACAGGGATTTTTTCCCGGGGAGGGATATTCAGCAAAATTGATTCCCCAAACCTGTGACTCTGATGACAACCACTACGGGGAAGGGAGAGACCACACCAAAGCGCCCCCTGGAGAGAATGCTGCCGCTCTCCAAAGAAGCACATCTCTCAAGTCAACACACAGCCAAAAGTCCGAACGGGGCCAAATGCTGCCGCGTGCAGGGTACCGTGGGTGGCACTCAGCACTCCACATCTCGCTGCGTCGGCTCCGCCGTCCTGTCAGGAAATCCCCATTTCCCAGATGAGCAAACTGAGATTCCAGGGCTAACGTGGCTTGCCAAGACCCAAGCCCTGATGAAATGGCAGATGGTACAGGATAGAGCCAAGCCACGTCCACTGTCCCCTGCACCGTGCAGCCAGTGCACAGTGTGACAGGAGCCGGGGGAGGCCCCACTGGTCCTAACACACAGGAGGACTCAGAGCTCTCCAGGGGTCCCCCATGCCACTAAGGCTGGGATCCCCCCACTGTTTCCATAATCGAGCCGAGCGCCAACTTGTGAAAACACTCCTCGGACTCTGAAGACAGCAGGGCCCGCGCGGAAGGCTGCCAAGTGTGACAAGACCCACAGCTTGGAAGAGGAAAGCCCCCTGGGCTCAGGCAGTCATCCCCTACCCCTTGAGCCGATTTAAAAAAAAGAAAAAGAAAAAGAAAACCCGGATATTGCGCAAACATCCCCCTGGAGGCTCCCGAGTACGCCGTTTTGAAACAGCTGGCATGGTTCCGTTTGGGGCCACACTCAGTTTCGTTTCCGCTTCTCCCTGGGTGATGGTGACAGGGACATCACTGCACAGGACTGGCCAGGACTGCCCAAGGAGGGCCGCAGAGGGGGAAGCACACACTTCTCAACATCCCACACGTATCCAACTCAGCCCCACTCGACAGACAGGGAAACTGAGGCTCAGAGCCTCTGGTCCCCTGCCTGACATCAAACAGGCCCCCTGACCTCCAGCCGGTGCCCACCACACTCTGCTGGCCCGGCCTCCACGGGACAGAGCGGCGGAGAACAGGACGGCCTTCCCAGGGCAAACGCTACAGGATTTATTTCCCTCTGCCCGGGGTCTCTTCCCACCGCGGCTGCACGGATGTGTGAGCCACAGCAAGAGAAAGAAAGACAGCCTCCTGGTCACAGCAAAGGGAACGGAGGGCGGGGGCAGGAGAGACTTCCCGAGTGCAAAGGCCAGCACAGGTGGCCGTGGTTGGGCTGAAGCCTTTTTCTCCGGTCACATTCCAAACTAGGAAGCTTCTGGGGGACAGCTGAGTTAGTCCTGCCTGGAGGCAGGGGGTGGGGGAATGATCTTCCCCCTCACTAATGTCCCCCCAGTGGTCCTGGATGGGGACATCCCCCAGGAGAGGGCTCTGTCCCCTGCCAGCCTTTTCTTCTCCAGCCCTATCCACCTGGAGCAGGTGATCAAACCTAGATGCCTTCAGCGCCAGCAGGTAGCATCAGTGGAAAGAGATGGGTAAGGATGAGGGGAAGTGGGTGACCACTGCCCAGGCTACCAGTGTCACACAGGAAGGAGGGCCGGCGTACCAGCTCTTCCAACCCTTCCAAAAGACCCACAAGTCTGAATTTTATGGGACATCTCACTATTTTTAAATGTTGGCAACCACTTCTATGTTCTTAAAAATACTGCATGGGCCCCAAAATACACCTGTAGCCTGAGTTTGGTCTGAGACAAGAGTCCCAACATGTGGGACGCCTAAAGTTTAGCACGTCACCCTGCAGGTGATCATGTCCCAGCCCCACTGCTCAGGGCTGTCGTGAAGCTCAAAGATGGTAAGGCAGGTTAGAGAGCGTGCTCCACTGCAAAGTGCCGTGCACACGGAAAGGGCTGCCATCTCTCTTGGCAGTCCTCCCTGGACCATTAGGAAGATCCTCCCCACGCCACTGAAACAGCGCCCCCCCAGGAGCTGCCAGCCACTAGCCTTCGCTCTGCGTTTGGGACCCCACAGGGCCAAAGGGCTCCCAGTTTTTCCCCAGAAGCTTTGACCCTTTCCCTATGACTCCACACAGTGTCCCTTCTCCAAAAAGCAGTCCTGCAATGCGCCCAGGGCAGGGTGGCCACCCTGAACCATCCCGGCCCACCTCCACCCTGCAATGGGTGAGCAGGGGAAGAGGGTGCTGGACCTCCCAGAGATCCAGGTGCAGCTACAGGCGTCTCACGTTGTGTGCGGCTAGGGAAACAGAGGGACTCCAGTGTCTCCAGTGACCAACAGGTGACTCGGTGAATGATCTTGTGCTTCAAAACTGGATGCTCTATGGACTCGTTTGCAAGTCTTTCAAGATTTTTTTCCCTAGAATGTTCCTAAGCTGCAACCCCAAAATGTGGCATGGATTTTTCATCTTTCTTCTTCCATTAAGGACTCTCAGGATGCTGCTGGGCCGGCTCCCTCATTCTCCTTGCAGCAGCCCTGGGGACCAGCTGCTACTGAACGCTCCTCGTTTCAGAGGGGACAAGTGGGGTTCAGAGAGGTTGGGTGATTCCCCTGAGGCCACACAGCAAGTACCGTGGCAAAATCTGGACTTACACCCAGATGCTGCTCAGAGGCCACTTGTACGACCACGATACTAGGCCAGCATTTCTGGTGTCTTTACTGGAAATTACACTGATGAGCAAAATCAGCGTTTACCCTAAAATAACACGAACAGTGATGAGCGTGGGAGTCCGGTCCAGAACCCAATCCTCAAGGTCGGGTCCTCGGGCCTGGAAAGGCAAGGGCTCCCCTCCTCGGGGAACAGCGCCACCTGGTGGGCGGGTGCGGGGCAGGCGGCATGAGCACAGGTGAGGAAGGACGCAGGGCAGGCGGGTGGGAGACCCTGAGCTCACCTTGTTGAGGCTGCTCCGGTCACTGATGCTCTTGGTCAGCTGCTGGATCTCGGCCACCTGGTCGGCCAGCCGCTTCTGCTCGTTCAGCTTCTCGGCCAGCGTCTCCAGCTCTGTGAGGGCCAGCTGCAGCGACAGCCTGTCGGGGTGGCCCCGCGGGGTGTTCTTCAGCATGTCCTGCGGGCCAGAGAGCAGAGGCTGAGAAGCCCGCCCCACGGGGGACCCTCCCGGGCCTGGGGCAAAGCCTCGGCCTGCAACTCCCCTGCACAGCCAGGCCAGACGGCACCAGACACAGAATGAAACCTCAAGAAACAGCTGATGGATGGGGAAAAAAAAACAATGTGTGGATCTTTCTGGAAATATCCCCAAAGAACTGAAAGCAGGGTCTCAGAGTGATATTTGGCCACCCATGTTCATGGCAGCATGATTCACAACAGCCAAAACGTGGAGGCAATCCGACCTCCGACGGGTGAATGGGTAAGCAAAATGCAGTCTGTCCACACGAGTATTAATCAGCCTTAAAAAAAGGAAGGAAATTCTGACGCATGTTACAACACGGATGAATCTTGGGGATATTATGCTGAGTGAAATAAGCCAGTCGCAAAAAGACAAATACCGTATGATTCTACTTACATGAGGGACGAGAGTAGTCAGAGCGGGGGGAGGGGGGGAGTTGCTAAATGGGTCGAGTGTCAGAGTTTGGGAAGATAAAAAGGTTCTAGGATGGACGGTGGTGGCGGCTGCACAACGATGGGAATGTACTTAATGCCACTGAACTGCACACTTAAAAATGGTCACGAAGGTACTAAATAAATAAAAGCACGATCAATCGCCGATGCATTGATAAGGGGTGTGCTTACATCAGAGCCCACTCCCACAGCCTGGCAGCTCTGAGGACAGGCAGGAAAATGCCGCTGGACCCCTCGGCCTGGCAGCCACCCTCTCAGCTCCCTGGTGGGAGATGTCCCCTCAGGACCCTTGGCAATCAGGGCAATGTCCTGAGCTCTCGGGTCCCTGTGCGGGACCGGCGTGCCCTCGGGCATCTGAGACCATCCTCAAGCTGAAGCCTGAGCCGTCCAGAGCGTGTTGGTTCACTGATCATCTCCTCCATGCCGGGGTCCTGGGATTCCACACACCTTCAATCCCTTCCCAAATCCCAGGCTCCTGCCCCCGCCAGCCACTCGGCATTTCTCAACGGGTGAGTGCAAAACAAGCCGCTGACTGTGGTCGGTCCACTCTGACAGTGGAGGAAAATGAGGCAGAGCCCCAAGCAGGTGGGGTGGTTGCAGGTCCTGAACAAGAGCCCAGGCCTCCTCCTTCCCATGCCAGGAGCCCCCACCAGCCCAGGCCGCACCCTGTGGGTGGCAGTTGCAGGAATCTTGTGGTACCTGAAGCAGGAGGATGAACTGTGGGAACCTCTGGATGGGCTTCACCATCAGCCCGTAGAGAGTGACCCGGTCCGGGCTGCACACCTGCCGCCGCTGTGGGAGAAAAGGTCCCGTCATTCAGCGCCCCAGGGTCCAGACACGGTCCCCATCCTGGGCTCCTCTCCCCAGGCCCCAGGACCCTGCTCAGCCTCGGGGCCTGGAGAGAAGAGCCAAAGGAGGTCCCTGATTTCACAGCCAGGGACCCCTCCCCACCACTGGTGCCCCCTGCACGGCCCCTCACCCTTGGGAGATTAATAGAGACATTTTAAGGTCTCTGACCTAAATGCACAACTGGAGAATCCAACAACTTATTCAAGAGGTCAGACTTTTAGAAGTAGCCAAGGCAACCATTCCCTCCACTTAAACTAAACACAGGCCAGGTCAGGGTGAAGGGCGGGGCACAGGGGGACTGTCCTGTCTCTTGCATCTGTTCACCCTTCCATCCACACACCTGTCACCTTGGTCCTGGCCCTCATCCCCTGCAACCCCACAGCTTCTCCATCAGCCTCCACTTCTGTCTGCCCAAGCTCAAAACTCTTCCAAGGCTCCCCATGGCCTGAAATATTATATCCTAGACCCCGGGCCTGGAGGTCTAGGACCGCCCAAACCGCCCAGCTGCCTCTGAGATCCTCCCTCCTGGACTCCCCAACAGGCAGCAGTGCTCCCCGAGTCCAGCCAGACCTGCCCACCCGACCTCCTGCCTCTGACCTTTGCCCCACTGTCCTTATACCTGGAATACCCCCTCCTCTGTCTCCAGCTGTCCAATCCCACCACCCCCTGCCAAGGCCATGTCAGAGGCACCCCCTTGAGAAAGCCCCTCCCGACCCAGTGTCCTCTTCAACGGGGACAGTGGGTTCCCCCGCTGAGGCCCCAGCACATGCTGCCTGTGCGTCTCCTGGCACCTGGCCCACCTGCACCCTCTGCCAGACGGCAGCCCCCAGGCTCCCTCCAGGCACAGGCTCTGTCTGGCCCGCCCCACTGGGCCACCCCAAGGAACTTGGGGGAGCCTGGCCACAGCTACACAAAGACCCTGAAGACTTTCCAAGCCTTTCATCTCTGTTCTCTCACGGGATGCCCAAGATACCCTTTTGAGAAATCTTCCTCATCCTTTTACAAATGAAGAAGAGGAACCAGCTCAGCGACACCCGGAGCCGCAGCCCTTCCGAGACCACTGATTTCATCCTGCAAACCTGCCTGCACAACTGGGCCTCGCGGGCCCGGGGTCGAAGATAATACAGATCTCTCTTCCTCCCTGTCACAGCTCTAGGATCCCAAGCTGCCTGCAGACACTTTGACTCTTTATAACCCTCCTCCCGGCGGGCAGGAGAGAACGATTTTCTTCCGTGGGACGGGGGCTGCCCCGGGGAAAGAGGGGAGGTGTCCAGGCCAAAGCCATGAGTTGAAACCCAAAGCTGGGGCCAAAGTGCCCCTCCCTCCTGAGTAACCTCCTTACCCCCTACCCCCAGCCAACGCCCTGGTGAAGGGGCCCCGGGCCACCCCCGAGGCCCACCTTGAGGAACTCGAGGAACGCAGGCTTGGTGAGACAGGCCTTCTTGATGATGGACATGGCACTGGTGAAGTTGTTCACGTAGTCGCTGTACACGTCTAGCACCATGGACTTGGAGAACTGAAACAAGGTGCAGCCGTGAGCCAGGGAGGGCCACCTCGATGCAGGGGAGTGGCGGGGCGGCCAGCACCCTACACTCACTTGGGACCGCAAGCTGAGCTGACGGCACAGCCTGGACAATCTCAACAAGCCCTTGAGGTTAGTACACCCATCGCCCCACGAAGACGAGGAAACCAGGCGCAGAGAGGTGGAGAGGCTGGCCCGAGGGCACAGGTAGGACCGGGCGGTGCCACGGAGAGCCCCAGGGCCTTTGCCTCCCAAGTCTCCTTCCCCAGCACCGCAGCCCAAGCCCGTGGGTGCAGGGAGGAGAGGGCGGCGCTCCTGGCCTCTCGCTGGGCTGTGCGCCCAGAGTCGAGTTGCCATGGTGGGGGGGTGTGCCTGGAGTCAACCAACCCTCTCACCTGAGCCCCTGACACAGTGACCAGGGTGTCAGATCTATTTATTGAGTCTACCAAGTGCTGTGGTTTTCAAAAAATAATTTTTTTCCTTTAGCAGACCCCCGCTACCTAAAACAGATCAAAAGTGGAGTTCTACCAAATAGACCCTCCCTTGCCCCATGAATCTCTAGGGCCCACAGACTGCGGTTTGAAAATCCAAGAATTCAGTGTACCCCTTACTCCACAGATGTCTCGAGAACCCCGGCCCAGAGAGGGCGCTGGACCTGCCCGAGGTTGCAGAACTAAGCAGGGCCCAGAGCCAGGTCTCCTGGATCACGGTCCAGTGCTCCTCCCCAGCACCGTGGGGCATCCTCTCGGGGCCAAGGCTGTGGTCTCTGCCAGCATTTCAAAGAGTGAGGGAGCTTGCAACCTGCCAGGTGGCTGGCCACAGCAGCTAGGAGGCCACCCAGTCTCCAGGAGGGGCTGTCACCTGGGCAGGGAGAGAACAGCGACCTGGCTTCCGCAGTACCAAAGCCCAAGGACATCTCCAAGGACACTTCAAGGTGCTACACCCACCCCAGCTTAGGCCCAGAAGCCACAGAGTCCTGGCCACCCTCTGTCCCCACTGGCTTGGACCAGGGGACCCGGCAGAGGCAGGAGGCTGGAATGCATGACCCCCGGGGTCAGGCAGGCTGTGGTTTCACCTTGGTGGGCTGGGGAAAGGGTTCAGGGACACTTACCGAGGCCACAAAGAGGTCCCCGATCTTCTCGGTGGAGTCCCACTCGGCCACGCGGGAGGACAAGGCGATCTGGAACATGGAGTGGCAGTGCAGGATCTCCTTCACGCGGAAGAACACCGCCTGGCACTTGCGGGCGCTCAGCGCCTTGGGCTCCATCTCCATCAGGGGGTTGCGGTAATCCTGCCGAGGGCACAGGTGAGACCAAAGGTCAGGCCACGCCCTCCCCCACCACCGCCTTCACGCGGCACTCGGCCAACCACGGTGGCCTCCCATGGGGGGGCACTTATCCCTCTCTCCTAATGCATCCTTCTGGAAGGATCTCCGTGATTGTAGTGCTCCTGGCCTCCCTTTGGCCACCCACAACCAACCCCCCATGACTTCTGTGTTGAGTTGGGGTGAAAGGCTGCAAGGGGATCTCCAGAGGCTGGCCTTGCATGGCTCTGCCTGTCACTGAGCCTGTCTGACAGTGGTAAGGTCGCCATGAGCAACCTCGGCTCCTAGACCTAGCATCAGCCTCTCCAATCAGCTTTGTCAGACACGATGACGTTTCCATCACTACCTGCCTGATGCCTGGGCTCCCTCTCTAGGGATCCAAGCTCGGGAAGGGGAGACCTGGGTGTCAGCACCCTGAACCTAAACTATTTCCTATCCTGACGGCCTTACTCCCGTAGCCCACGGCGTCCCGGAGGAGTCACCGTCTCAGGGATTCAGACGATGGCCCAGGTTGGCACATGGGCATCTGCTCGGCAATCCCTGGGCATAGTGATGGGAGAAAGAGGGGTGACCCTGCCCTTCGCCAGCCTTTAAAAGCCCCAGGATGATAGGGGGACACAGCCTGGCCCCAGGGGTGCACAGAGTGGAACGGAATGCCCAGTTCCTTCCAGGCACAATCGGGGCCGTGTGCTCTCAACTCTGCAGGGGTCATTTCAAAGAATCCCAATTTCATTTCAGAAAACAGTCACTCCCGCGAACACTAGGGCATCAGGAGTTCTTGGTGCTCCCATCTGGAGGGCTGCTGTCCCCGTGAAACAGTGCTAGCTTTCGGGCCCTTCCCCTTAAAACTGCCCACAGTCCCCAAACACTCCGTAAAGTGTCCCTCCAAGGTCCTCCCTGCCCTCTCCCCAGAGACCCCCAAGGACCCCCTGCAGTCACACCTGGAGTATCCGCTTCAGAGACTCCACGTAGCTGCCTTCGCTCTGTACGATGGAGCCCAGGATGTGCCTCCGCACCACCTGCAAGGCCCGAAAGCACCATCAGGGCCTGGCGGGGGTGGCCCTCCCTGCCAGAGCCCCGCCCACCTGAGGAAGTGCCCCTGTGACCCAGGCTGTGAGACGGAGAAGGAGGGCACACCCCCGGGCAGGCCCCTCGGCACACACATCTGGGGGTGGGGGTCACTGCCTCTCCTGCGTGGTGATGAGGAACGGCCTCCCCCTCTGGACAACTCTAATAGAAAACTCTTTCTTAGACTGAACTGAAATCTCAGCGCCCACCACTTGTCGTGCACAGAATCCTTCCACAGGACAATCCTTAGGATGCCTCCCACCCCACCTGCGGTCCCTGCTTCTGGCTAAACAGCCCCATCCCTTCTCCTTTCCCTCTCACCATCCTGACCTCTCCCCAGCCTGAATCAGCACCCCTCCAGAAGTACGGCCACTGCGGGGACCGTCGCCCCCAGCTGCAGCCTGACCAGCACCCAGTCAAGCAAGGTGTGACTCAAGCCTCCCTCACCAGGATACGGCAGAGCAGTGGCCCCAAACTCTGCTGCACGCTGGCATCATGCGGGGACCCTTCGGCTCCCTCCCCAGACACTCTGAGTTGGCATGGGGTGCCGCCTGAATATCAGGGATTTTTTAAGTCTTCCCAGGTGACTCTATTGTGTAGCAATGTTGGGATGTCACTCACAAAAGGAGTCACATGTGGGGTGTCCGAGGGGGCATCCTGTCTGCCTTGCTCCAGGGTTGGGAGGGTGACTGACCCTTACTCCACCCTCACGGGTGTTCTGAGAGTCAATCACACACCCCGAGGGCCCCCTCCCCCACGCTGCTCGCCTGGCACCTCCTCCCCGCCTCTGGCGCACCTGTCTCATCTCTGGCCACTTCCCTGCCCATGGCCCACACAGCCCTGGCAGATGGGCAAGGCCACCGTCCTGCAAGCTGTCCCACAGCTGGATGCACTGTCAACAATCCCCAGACGTCCAAGCCGCACCGGGAGCAGAGTTCTAAGCCTCGGCACTTGGACGTTTGGGCCTGAGTAGCTCCTCTCGGTGGGGGCTGTCCCGTGCCTCCTGGGATCTTTAGCAGCTTCCCTGGCCTCTACCCACCAGACGCCAGCAGCAACCACTAAAAACGTCTCCAGACTTTGCCAAATGTGTCTTGGGAGGCAAAAATGGGCTGTGGCGGGGAGAGCGCCAGGCAGCGCCAGGAGGAGGGGAGGCCTAGACTGTGAGCTGGAGGCAGGGTCTCCCCAGGCTCCCTGACAGAGCCCCACTGCGCCAGGGCAGAGTGGGGTGTCACCACCTGAAATGCCGTTCAGGGAGGGCAGGTGGTGCATACGAGGGAAGCAGGCGGAATGAATGCCGCAAACCAGAGAGCGGTGCCCAAGAGGGAGCTGCTCCTCCTCGGCTCCGGCCAGCTGCTGCCGGCAGGGACCTGGGCCAGTGTGGCTCTACCCTCCTGATTTCCAAAAGAGCCCAAACATCAGGATTTTCTGCCAACCAAAAAATGGGCAAGTCCTGCTGTCCGGACACTTCCTGACAGCCAGAGGAAGCAGGGGTCTCAGCCCCTATTCGTGGGTGGCAAAATGCAGGCTGGGACGGGGGACACGCCTGGGCCGCCCCGACCTAAGCGCGATGCTCTGGGAGGAGGAAGACATCGCTGAAAGCCCCGGCTCTGGGCCCAGGGTGAGCACGGGTGGACCGAGGGTGGGGACTGCCTACGGTCCCCTCCTTCACACAGGCCTTAGAAACGGCGAGCGGCACCTGCTCTGGTTGCCATGGGGAGAGGCGCGCGCTCCAGATGCTGGGACCCCACTGCCCCCCACACCACGGCGCGGAGCCGTGTCCAATCTGGAACGCCCTTGAAGCCAGCTGCGAAGAGAGCCCGGCAGGCCCCACCCAGCTGGTCACTTCCCCTTCAAGACCCAGCCCGGCGTGGCCCCAGGGAGCAGGCTAGGGCCCCCACTCCACCCGCCTCATCCCCGCACACACCTGCTGGGGGCTCAGGCCGTCGGGCATGGGGCCCAACTCCGGGGCTGGGGGCTTGATGTCCGAGACACTGACCTCCAGGAGCCCCATGTCCTCCTCCTCAGAGTCACCTGGAAAGTCAGACGGGCTGATGACACGGGGACAGCACAGCTTGCTCAGGCCCCAGGAGCTGAGAAACCCTCAGACCAGCCCTGGACCTGAGTCTACGGGCACAGGCAGCTCCTGGGGCCACGTGGGTTACAGCGACTCACTGGTGCATTCTCGGGCGTCCCCTGCTACCCCCCGGGGCCTGGCACAGCCCACCCGTAACGCACACAGTGAGCGGGAGCAGGTGAGCACGCCAGGGAGCAAGCGGAGGGCACAAAGCAGCATCCTACAGGGCCTGGACTCTCAGAATCAAGTGCCAGAAGCCTCCGTCCCTGCTCAGGCCGCCCTCTCAGCCTGGCGGAGGCCAGCCACTGTGTCCCCATTGCTAGGCACTAAAAATAGTTTTCTTCTGGACGGCTGAAAGGGGGAAGAAAATAAGCCCCGAGAAGAATGGGACAGCTTGGCTTTATACTTTCTTTTTGGGAAAAAAAATGCAAAGACCTAAAAGGGGAAAAGTTCAGCTGGAGCCTGGCAGGGAATCCTGGGCATAGGTCAGGTGGGTCTCGGATGGAGGATGGGGACAGAGGATCCCCAGGCCTCCATGACAGCGGGGGAGGGCAGGCACGAGGGTCCTGGGAGGGGTCCGGCCCCTACACAGGGAGGCACAGGCGCAGGGACCTGTGACCCCAGTGGCTCGGTGCCTCTGACACCCGGTGGCAGCTGTGGGCAGCAGGAAGTGGACGCGGTGGAGAGGCTGGGGAAGAAGGAGAAGCACCAGCAACCCCAGGGGGCAGAGGGAGCAGGGACACCCAGGCGGGCCCTTACCTGAGCAGGAGACAGAGGAGGAGGAGGAGGAGGGGCAGCGGACAACAGCGTGGGGGGGGCCCTCCTGCCTGGCCCACATGACGCCACGGGCATCGCTGCGCACCCAGCCCAGCCGCCGGCCCCGCGGCTTCCTCTTCCCCCACGCGCCGCTGGGTAACATTCTTGGCCTGTGACTCGAGCCCTGCCTGGCTATTAATAACACCCCTGGGGGAGGGTCACTTTAGGAGGGAGCTGGCTAATGGGCGGGGTGGGGACAGTCTAGGCCAGCCTAGGGCTGGGGAGGGTGACCCAGGGAGGGCTCCCAGACAGCCAGCCCGGCCACCCTGTCCTTTCTTAGAGCCATCCAATAAGTTTAGAATGGCCACCCGGCCTGTCCCCTCCGTCATCGGGGGCCAGTGGTCCCCCACAAGTGGGGGGAACATGGACATTTACTAAGTAAGTACCCAGCCTATGCCAGGCACAGAGTGGTGGGATTCAACCCATTTTACAGATGAGGAACCTGCTACTCTGGGAGGGGACGAAACGCAAGGCGACAGCCAGGAGGCACAGAGCCCGGACGTGACCAGGTCAGTGTGAGGCCATCATGTCACCAACGCCTCCACTGAGTGACTGACCATCCACCAAGAATAATGCCTGCCACATAGGGCTCTCTCCACACACTGCCTCAGTCATCCTCACCATGGCCCCAGAGACAGATGCCATTATGAGCCCCACTGTACAGATGAGGAAACTGAGGCACAGAGAAGTTAACTACAGAACTTTCCAAGAGGGTGCAGGCTCTCACAGTTCTCCCTGGCTTGAAGCCCACGTCCTTCCATTGCACCAGGCTGTGTGCTGAGGGTGGGCGGCAGGCTCCCCCCAAACAAGGCCTCCAAGGAGAACTGGCACCCCCAGAATTCTGCCCACTGACTGTTAGCCCACTGTACTGGCATTTCCCGTCTCCTTGTCTGTCGCCCCGAAAGACGTGAGCTGCATGAGGCAGGGGCTGGGTCTCCTTGACCCTGTGCCCCAGAGCCTGGGAACACCTCATGGGCCCTGCCAGGACATTCTCTGGGGGAGGAGACCAGAGCCCTGGTGGGGACCAGGAGTGAGGGGTGGGCACCTGAGGGGAACTTCAGGGGAATGGGGCGGGGGGCAGGACATGTGTTCACAGCTGGCTTTAGGACAGTTCCTAGCGTATAGTAGATACTTAATAAAACCTGTTGCAAGAATGATCAATGGATCAAATCTGACAATGGGACACTTCTGCCTAAAACCCTCTAATGACCCTCCAGTGTCCTTAAGATCAAGGGCAAATGCCCAACAAGACCCACAGAGCCCGGGCTGGCCAGGCCCTGATCTCTCATCCTGCCCTCACTGCAGCCAGACGAGGCTTCCTCCACCCCTTCCCTGTGTGTCCTCAGGCAAGTGACGGAAGCCCTCTGTGCCTGTTCCCTCTCCTGCAGGAGGGAACGTGAGAGTCCTCCGTACCTCGTTTGGTGCCGACAAGGATCAAGTGAGGAACTGCAGGCTCTCAGGAGAGTGCCCGGCACACCATGAACACGCCATCAATGCTAACTGGCATGAACGCCATTTCCCGAACGTCTCACGCTTTCCCACCCCTGGGCCTTTGCACATGCTAGCTCCCTCTGCCTGGTGACCGGGGCTTCCTCCTCCTTCCCTGACCTTTTATGCCCTGAGTCCACCTCACTTGCTAGACGCTCCCCCAGGTTCCCCACCGTGCCACCTGTCAATCTGTCCTGTCATTTCCCATTTATGTGCCGTGTCCCCCACTGTGCCAGGAGCCAGCCCCTGGAGAAAAGGCTGATAAATTCGTCTCGGCGTTCTCGCATGCAGCACGAGGTGTGGCGTTTAGTAGGTGTTCAATAAATATTGGCTGGCTGGAGAGATAGGTGGATGGATGTGGGAGGCAGCGAATAGTGACGTGCAAGGATGAGGCCCAGTGAGCCAGACCTCGGTGGGGCAGGAGGCCCAGACGGCCATGACAAAGGCAGGGCAGGGAGGCTGAGGGAGAGGCCCACCTCTCCCAGAAGAGGCATAACATGCCTCCAGGGAACAGGAAGCAAGCTGGGACAAGGACATTTGGGACTCTGCCCCCAACCCCTACTGCCAGAGGAGGCCAGACACGCACGTGGCACCCCCACCCAGCATGACCTCAGGGGCACAGGGCAAAAACTCACCCTCTCCCACCCCCAGCCTAGAGCTGGGCGCCAGGCCCTACTGGCCCGAGCAGTGCCTCACCGAGGACGTCCTTCCTGTGCAGAAAGGAGACCTTGCGCATGACGGCCATCCTCGTCTTCTCCAGCCCATCCTTGGTCCCGCTCTTGGCGGCCTTCATGAGCTGGGTCATCTGAGCAAAGGCAGAGAGCTGCATCAGGGAAGCCAAGGGAGGGCCTGGGACACCTGCCACCAAGGGCCACCCACCTCCCGGCCTTGGCCCGGACTACAGAGGACAAAACCACACAGCCCCTTCCCTCCCAGGGCCTCCCAGGTCAGTGAGCAGAGGCCAAGGACAACAGTGTGGGGGGGGTGAGACGGTACATCCAGGCCCCGGGGGTCTCCCTGCAGGAACCCTCTTCATGGGCAAGGGGAGGCCCTAGCCAACTTTAGGGGAGGCTGGAGGCCTAGATTCCTGGGCCCCGGTTCAAGTCCCAGCTCTGCCACCCCCCAGTGGCACGACGCTGGACAAGTTACTCAATCTCACTGAGCCTCGGTTTCCTCAGGAAAAACCAAGGTAACAGCAATACTCACCCGTGCCCGGGGCCGTGAGCGCTGAACAGCCCAGGTCTGGGAAAGCGCTCTGAACAGCAAAACGTGCTGTGTAAACGCTGGGCGTGATTTTAGGAGCGACTAAGAGGAGGTGCGAACACACTCTCATCCCATCTACCAAACCCAAGTGAGGAACCCCATCCCTTGCCCCACCCCCAATATAGCCAGGTTTCTTACTGAGCCACTGCCCGGGGAAAGGCTGGAGTTGCCAGAAAGCAAGATGCAGCTTCCCTTGGCGGGGCACACGGGCGCAGCAAGCTAAGTGGCACGTGGAGCTCGGGGAGGACACGTGCCCAGGAGGGGGAAGCGGACACCCTGGGTGCCGGGGGAGCCCAGGCCTGAGAAGCGAGCTGCTGGCCCTCCAGCCCCAGCCCTGGTGTCTTGTCCAACACACAGCTGCTGCAGCACCAGCCAGCAGAAGGTTCTGCAGTGGTGGAAACGCTCTCTATCTGCACTGTCCAACACGGGAGCCGCTGGCCACGGGTGACTACTGAGCACCTGAAATGTGCTGGTATGACTTAGTAGGACTCCAATTCCTAATTATATTTAATTGTAATTAACTTCAGTTTAATAGCCACACGACTATCATAATGGACAGCACGGCTCTAGGAAAACCTTCTCCTTCCAAAAACTTCCTGCGGAAGGTGGGAGCACTAATCTGGGGTGGGGGGCTGGTCCCCCTTCTTCTCACTGTCACCTCTGACAACCCTGTGGTCCCCCACTTAAGGGCCCAAGCACTTCTGGAGGTCTGGGTAAGGAAGGGAGGTGGGGCACTGTGCACGGGGAGGCAGGGGTGGTGGCTTTTCAGGAACAAGGCCTACTTTCTGGAAGCCACCAGCAGCGGGAAAAGGGAAGGAAGTGCCCCGCCGCTCCCTGCATCTACAGCGTACAATTCTAGAGCCGCAATACTTGGCCTTCCTGGGGGAGTGATCGCGGACGCCTTTGGGAATCTAGTGGGAAGGACAGATGCCGACCCCAGAAACTGCTCATGGATGCTCGCCCTTCCCTGGGGTCACTCCCCCAGAGACCGGAAGCCTCTGATCCAGAGCCCAGCTCCGGTCCTGGCATAAAGTATCCATGGGCTGTCCTGTGAACCCCCCAAAGTGGTGTCTGGGGGAATCATCTGAGGACCTTCTTTTGGCATCTTCCTGGGCAAAAGGCAAACGCCCCTGAAGGGTCCCTGAGTCAACCTGCTGCGTCCACCCTCCATGCAGCGTGGGGCCAGGGCTGTGCCCAGGTGAGGCCGCTGGTCTCAGACTCTGCCCTGCGCTTGTTCCCTGCTCCTCTCGGAGCCTCGGCTTCCTCAGAGGTTAACCCTGCCCCTCCCTGGGTCTCGGGCCTGGTGGGAGGTGTCTGAGAAAGGGCCTCACAGGCTCTAGTGTCTCTCTTCCTCCTCCTCCTCCACCTGGGAGGCCCCAGGTTCTGACAAGCTGCATGATGGAGAACGCCCAGGCTCTGGCATGCAGCAGACCCGAATTGGAACCCCAGTGTGACCACCGGCCAGGTACTTGGCTCGCCTCAGGCTAAATGACAGCAGAGAGACAGCTGCCCTAGGGCGCCACGGGCACCTGCCAGACCTGACCATCAGAGACCGCACCCACCCTGGGGGCTGGTGCTACTAATGCCCCATTCCACAGGCAAGGAAACTGAGGCTCAGAGAGGCCAAGGGGCCTGCCCAGGATCACACAGTGAGGAAGTGGTAAGATTGGGGTTCGAACCCAGGCCCACAGGTCTCCAAAGCCCAGGCTTTCGGCCAGGACACACAGGAAGTGCTCAATGAATGGAAGCTACTACTGTCAGTATCATCATTATCCAAAAGTCTGAGTCCAATCTGAGCAGAAGGTGCTGCGCTTTCTCCTACACACTTCCTCATCCCAGATCTCTCGGAATAGCCTGAGGGGTAGGAACGTCCAATGCCACCGCTACTCTCATTTTTCAAAGTGCAACCCAAACCCACCCGCCATGGTTATTAAATGCAGAGATTCCTGGGCCCTGCCCCAGACCTACAGAATCAGCACCCCTGAGGGTGGCGCTCAGAAATCTGCATTTTAATGAAGCACCCAGGTGATTCTGAGGGCCCTAGAGTTTGAGAACCCACCCGGGAATTCTTATGGACCACGAGGTATCTTTCACGTGCAGGTGGAGGAAAAGATACAGGCAAGAACCTGGAGGGAACATGTGGCTTACGGCCTCGACCAGTTCCAGCACAGGTACAAGTGTGGCCAGGTGCCAGGTGCTGGGCAGCCCTGGCACTCAGAGGCAGGCACTAGAGGCTCAAGCCCACCCAGAGGCCCCAGGGCAGCAGGAAAGTCCCCTGGAGGTGGCTCAGCTGGAAGAGGCCCGTGCATGACGTGGGAGGGACAGACAGACAATACCTTCCAATCGTACTTGTGCTTCAGCTCCTGCATGTCTCTCCCCCCAACTCTCAAAGCCAAGATGTCTCTCTTAGTCCTGGCGTATCTCTCCTTTAGCCTAGTCAGGTCTGGAGAAAGCTGGAGCCCCCAAGCGGCCAGGCAGAAGGAGAGCAGGTGAGAGGAGCAGGCGGGACAGGGAGGAGACAAAACACAGACAACAGAGGAGAAAGGAGACTCAGGTGAAGTGGTGGACGGTGACTTGGGGCAGGCGGGATCTGGCAGCCCAGGTCCCAAGCAGCGGTCCAGCCAGGTCCTGCCTGGAATCTGTTCTGGCTGTGTCCGATCCCAACATGCCAGGTGGCTGGGGGCTGGGTCTCTGCAGCAGGGAATCCAGACCCCGGGGAGGGGTGGTGGGAGGGTAACAAGCCCAGGCCCCCCTCTCTCAGGGAAGGGGAAGAATGTTCTGAGGATATGGACTGTGTCTTCTCCTCATCCCTGTAGCCCAGAACAGGGCTTGTAACATGGGAAGTTCTTAGAAAGTTTGTGGGATGGATGGATGGATGGATGGATGGCAGGTGGATGGACGGGTGCAATGGGGGTGGGGGAACAAGGGAATGAATGGGTGAGTGGAAAAATGCATAGAAATATGGATGAACAGGTAGAGGGATGCTTGGGCAGATGGATGGACAACAGACAGATGGATGGGTAGACAGGCTCACGGTTCAATGGATGGATGAACAGATGGATGGAGAAATAAATGGGTGAACACATGATTACGTTTGGTTGGGTGACGGTATAGCTGAGCAAATGAACAGATGGATGGATGAAGAGACAGTCACATGAAGGAAGAAAAGGATGGATGGGTAGTGAATGGATGAAGGCAGTGCTGTGCTGGTAACTATTTAACAAGCAGTTCACCAGGAAAAAGAGCCCTGCTCTGCAGCATTTCCATGGCGTGAATACTCCCACCAAGGCCAATTTCAAGCTACCAAGGTGACATCATTGGATGTGGATTTGTAAGAGAGATGCACACAACTGGTTCTTGAGTTCTTGTTAGCTGGCACAAGCTGACTCCAGCACACAACTGGAGGAACAGATGGATGGATGGAGAGAGAGATGAGTAGAGAGAGGAAGGGACGGATGGGAGGATCAATTGATCCATCCACTGATGAGCAACTGGATGGAGGGATACACGGATGACTGGCTTACTGACCATCTTGGAGGATAGATGGATGGAGGGATGGATGGATGAACAGAAGAAAAGACAGTTAAATGCACGAACCGTATGAGCAACAGTGATACTTGGTAAAGTACACAGAAGACCAAGGCAGGGGCTACTCCCAGCGAAGCAGACAGGTAGAAGGATTAGGAGTCTGAGCTCTGGAGGCAGGTAGGCCTACATTCCAAGCATGGCTCCTGCTTCCTAGCTGGAAAGGTCCCCTGACCTCTCTGAATTGCAGCTTCCTCACTGGTAAAGGAAGTGGCCATAGTAAGAGCTACTTCATAGGGTTATTAAGAAAATTAAATGGACACTACATGTAAAGCCTAGAGCTTAGTAAGTACTCAAAAGATGGAAGCCATTATTATTTTATCTTTTAAATTGTAAGTACTCCATATTTGTTGAATACATAGATAGTTGGATGGGTGGATGGGTGGATGAATGAATGGATGGATGGGTGGATGGATGGATGGGTGGGTGGGTGGATGAGATATTTTCATCCATGTGTGACGCTGAGTTCTGGCTCTACCAACTAACTTACTGGCTGTGTGACCCTAACCACATCACTTAACCTCTCTGAACTTCATACAGGTTTTCTGATCAACAAAATGAGAATCTTAATGACAATAACACTGGCCACTCTAGGGTATTAGGAAAATTAAATGGCACTGCTTTGTAAACTGTCCCATGCCATGCAAATGTTCAGTAGTATCCTTATGAAGAGAAGGACACAGGACAGGGAACCTTCTGAATATTACCCAGACTCCCAAAAAACTGGAGAGTTTGGGGCTTGTACTGAGTCCCATTCATCTATAAAAAAGCTTATCAACATAACGAAACCCTACGCTGTGGGCCTCCTACTGCCCTCTCCTCTCTCAGGGCCAGAAGAACTAGAAGATGTTGGGACCAGAGGTCGCTTGCTGAGTTGGCAGCACAGAGCAGGGGCGTGGACAGGGCTGAAACCAGAGCTGGCATGTCTGTAATGAACCCACGAGCTCTGCACAGTTCCCTGCCCAGCTGCATCACAGAGACCTCGATTACAAAGAGGTCACAGTCACAGAGTGCAAGAGGTCAGGGCAGCCCATCCCACAACTGGAAAAAACCTCCCACGGACCATGGGTAGCAACCGGCAGGACAACTCGTTAACATAACAGCATGGGGTGGCTGCTTACGTTTGGGTCAGGTGCTTCTAGGGGTCCCTCTGCAGACCCCTTGGTCACTGTCTTTGGCAAGAGTCCACCTGCCTAGGGCTGGCCTCCCCAGACATCTGAAGGAGGGGCTCCATCAGTTCTCTTGCAGCTGGGCAGGGTGCCAGGCCCACAGTCAGACTCTAAGGACAGGACAAAACACTTCCACAGACCCCTGCGGCCCAGTGCCCCGCAGCACACGCAACACACAGCCAAGCAGTGGTGGCCCTGAACATGCAGCTGCTGCGGTGGCAGGTGTGTGGGCAGGTGCACCCCGGGCAGCTAAGGAGGGTGACGCAGCACGGCAGGACTCAGCACGCCCCCCTGGGCACAAGTGGGCACCACAGGAAAATCCCCTCCACGAGCTCCGGTCGCCTGGGAGCCTGCTGGTCAGGGAGCAGGTGGGCCTCGGTCATGGCCAGAGAGAGAGTCCTCATGGTTAGGACAATTCCAAGAACTATGCCACATACTTTGTCTGCTGAGAAACGGTCCAAAGCCCCCAGCTTAAAAATGTGAGGGACACGAGCTCACAGGCAGTCCCTAGGGCCAGGCCATGGTGAGGTGCGGCCCAGCATTTTTTTAGGGTGCTCTGTGGGCACCTTGCACCCTCTGGGGCCAGAGCTGGTCAAAAGGCCAATTTCCAGGCTCCACCCAAACTCCGAACCAGAGTCCCTGCGAGGGAGGTACCAGCAGCTGCAATTTCAGCCAGGTACCCATGTGACTCTGATGCCCACGCAAGTCTGAGGACTGCACTGGAGAGCCCGAATTCAGCGTCTCCATCTCCCTTCCCTCTGAGAGATGCCTACAGTTCCTTCCTCAGCAAGACGCCAGAGGCCTGGGACAGTGACCATGGACATGGGGGAGGAGGAAGGATGGCAGAGGCTGAGACTCAGAGGCTGGACCAGGACTCAAGAGTCCCATCTGGTCACACCGTCCAGAGCAGGACTGAGACGCACGGGTCATGCCCAGATGGAGAGGCCAACCAGGGGCCTTGGGGATTCAAAACCAAAAGCATAACCTCCTCTTCCCTAGAGCGGCGCGCGCTCCTGCTTCTCAGCTGCACGGAGCGGACGCAGGTGCCGTTCCTGGGCTTTCGCCTGGGCTGTTCTGCCAGCCTGGAGCACCTTTCCCATCTCCTGTGGCTGCTGAGCCCAGCTCCTGCTCACCCCTGAGGCCTCCCTGGACTGATCTCAGCAGCCCCCGTCCACGTCAGGCCTGTGGCCAGGCTGGACACAAGCTCGTGTTTACACGGAGGCATTTTTGTCTTCATTTTTGACAAATTGTTTCACATTCGGAATCTCCTCCAAGACCATAAAGGTTCGCCCGGCCTGGGACAGTCTTCCTGTTCCCGTGCACGCCAGCCCACAGGCGAACACATGGATCGGACACACAGCAGGTGTCGTGAATGCTTCGCTGTCGGGCCGGCAGGCCATGAAGGCTGGTGTGCACAGCGCAGCCGTGGAGGCCCATCCCTGGGACGACAGGGGCCCGGCGAGACCTCCTCAGCCCCGGCCTGCTCAGGACCTGCGGAGCCCATCATGGTCTGAAGAAAGGACTCTCAGGTGTGGGTGCTGCTCTGGCCAGTGTGCCTCTCCCAGAGAGGATCCCCCAAACTCAGAAAAGGGCAGGAGGAGCCAGGAGAGTCTTGGAAGCCTGCCAGGTGAGGCATAAGCTGGCCCCGTGATCCCAGCCCCACCTGAGCCCCCAGCAGGTGGCGGGACGGGGCACAGGTGGAGCTCTCCTGCCTGTCTGTGTCTTTCTGAAAGGGGCCTGAGAGGGACCCCTGAACCCACTGCTCGGGCAGGGCCTGTGAGAAGCTGCTCCCGTGAAATCGCACATCTTGTCACGGACAGACTGCCTTCCAGTGGCTTCTACAGAACAATGTGGGAGGAGTGAGGACGCCCAGGAAAGGAGGAACCAGACAGCCTGTCCTCCTCTCAGCTTCAGGGCTCCCTCCACGGAACAGGCGGAATGATCCCTGCTCCAGGAAGAAACACCAGAAAAACCAAGTGCGTGGATGGCATGCGAGAGGCCGTGGAAAGAAGCTTCCAGGCCGCTCGGGCTCAGCCACAGCAGCCCCCGCGGTCCACTTGCGCTGGGCAGAGAGGGCCGTGTGGGCCGAGGACTGGGCTGAGGATCGCCCAGTAGGGCAGGGGATCGAGCGATTGATTTGATCTAAGTGCCAGCCCTGCTCGGTTGGTCAGGCTGCCTGGAGCACCGTGTTGAGAGGGTTTGAGGCCCGATCTGAGCCCGCGAAGGGTCTGCCGTAGCCATGGCGGGGGAAGCACCTGTGCCAGGGCTCTGCACAGCCACCAGCAGTGCCTGGGTGTCACCCCCTGCTTCGGGATGACCTGGGCTGCCTGCCCCTCTCTCGCCACACATTCCTGGGAGTCCCTGAGATCCAGATGTGAGTCTCGGGCCTGGCCCTCGCCACCCCACTCGCCGCCTCCCCGAAGGGGTCTCGGTGCCCTGAGAGGCACCCCTGTCCCCTCACCTTGGGCTGGAAGGACACTCGGTGCTTGGTGGGCTCGACCTCCGGCTTGGCGTCCTCCCCGGAGCCCTCGCTGTAGCTCTCAAACTCGCTGGAGCTCCAGCCTAGGTCCTCGGCCTCGCGCGGTGCCCCGTCCCGGTGCACATCCTCGTACAGCAGGCTCCTCTCCGCCCCTGCGGCCGGGGACACTGGTGAGCAGGGGCCCTGAGACCAAGCCCCAGACTTCAAGCTCTGTAAGGGGTGCAGAGGACATGGGGGCCCTGGAGCTCCAGCTGCACTTCCGGAACCATGAAACGGAGGCGGTGACAGTACACCGCCCGCCTCACAGGCAGCACGAGAAGCGTGTCAGACGCGCACGGGCTCGCTAGCCTCCTCTTGCCGTCAGCACTGCTGCTCTGTGACCTGAGTGCTCGTTCTGGGCTTTCTTTGCTGGAGAAGAGAACACCCAGGGTCGAGTCCTGGCTCCGGCCCACCGCATCCTCGGGGTGAAGCGGGGATTGTTGGGACCTCAAAAGTGTCAGCACAGGAAGGGGCTGGCACAGAGCCCAGGGCAGGGCAGGCCTTGGTAAATGTCACTCCCTTCCTAGGGACCCTTCACCCCAGATCTGAGTCCCCAGTGTGGGTCCAGGACAGTCCGGTAGGGGGCGCGCCTGGCCCAGCGTCCAGGAGTGGTCCTTCTCCTCCAAACCCCACGGGAAATGCCTTGGACTGAAAATGTGGGGACAAAGAACTGAGAGTCTCCTCCTCTACAGGGACAGGTCCCCGGGGCCAGGGCACTCTTTGGGCCCTTCCTGGTGGGGTGTGAGATGTTGCTTTAAGGCTGAAGCAGAGAAACCTCTGCCTGAGGCTGGAGCACAGGGGTCCCAGCCCCAGCCCCATCACTGGGAGATCTTGGGCAAGGCCCTTCGCCCCTCTGGGTTTTGTTGCTTTGTCGCCTGGAGAAGAGCCGGAGACCTCACAAAAGTGGGGTCAGACCCCAGAAAGTGCATGAAGATGAAAATGCTTTTGTCAACATATAAGAAATGTAGCACTGGGAAGGGTTAAAAAAGGTCTGCTCAGCCAGGTGCGGTGGTGCCCACTTGCAATCCTAAGTGCTTGGGAGGCTGAAGCGGGAGAAGGGCTTGAGGCCAAGAGCTCGAGGCTATAGTAGTGCGCTATGATCACACCTGTGAATAGCCACTCCAGCCTGGGCAATGTAGCAAGACCCAGTCTCCAAAAAAAAAAAAAAATCATCTGTTCAGAAACAACTGTGCCACAGACCTGGGAGCTTTGGTTATCAGCGACCTCTCTGCAAAATGCGGATGATAATAAGCTGAGAGGGCAAGTAAACAAAACGTGGCCAAGATGCTCTTAGGAAAGAGCAGTGAGGCCTCGCTCGTGGTCGCTCTGGGTGGGCACAGGTGTCGTCCCCCTGACCCAGAGCCCCCAGCTCCACCCCAGGAAGGCTAGTGGGGGTGGGGCACTGGCGAAAGGCGAGGAGATCGTCAGCCAAACACAAAACAGATGTGCTAAAGCCGGGTGGCGACTCGGGTCCCAGGACCAGGAGAGAACATGGGTTATTTTTAAGCAAAAGATAATAGTGGCTAATGCCTCCAGAGAGTGTAGCAGCTGTGACCTTTACTGCTGTCCTCTCACTGCCATGGAGGCCCCAAGCCTAGTGACCAAAGAGGCAGAGCTCAGTTTTACAGATGAGTCAGCTGAGACCCAGAGAAATTAAGCAGTTCTCCATGTGACCTTTCCCAAAGGGCTGGGAGTTCAGGATATTTTTGTTTTATAAGAAGAAGCCAAGGCCCAAAGGCACAGAGCCCTGTGCCCAAATCAGTGGCAGAGCTGGGATTTGGACCCAGGGCTGTGTGTCCCCTAGCGCATACAGCCTGTCCCTTGACTGATGAGCTCCTCTCTGAGTTCCTGCTGAGCCCACGTCAGTTCCGGGCAGGCCAGCGCCGGGACGCTTGGCAGGTGAACACGAACAGCAACAGCCAGCAGTGGCCCTGGGTGCAGAGCGCCCACCCAGAGCCGGGCCCTGAGCTGAGCTCACTACCGCTGTGTCTCACTCGACCCTTTACAGCCCTGTGGGTGGCGATCCACCCAGGAAGTGGGCATGGTGGTCTTCAATTTGCAGGCTCAAAGCTGGAACTCCCAGGCCACCTGTTCTTAACCACTTTAAGGTAGGATGGCAGGGACGTGCCATATCCTCCCAGACCCTGCTGTGAGGGGACTGGGAGGGGGTGTTGCTTGATTTGATTCAGGTGGGAAAACAGTCAGCAGGGGTTAAACAACACTGAGGCCCCTCAGCCACTCAGACCTCTGCCAGCTCTAGGACAGTACTGTGAAACCCTGCTGCCTCCCAACGTAGTGTTCCCTTTCCCCACCTCCCTGGATTCAAATGAGCTACAAGCAGGAAAATGCAAACTCCGAGCACATCCCAGGCCTGCTAAAGGACAAGCATAGCATTGGCCCATCTGGCCCTGTTCCTGGGACAGCAGTCAGGAGCTCTGGGGCCCTCGGGCCTCACCATGTTATCTGTGTGACTGTCCCATTGGACTGCATGCTGCTCAAGGGTGGTTATAGCTGCCCCATCAGACTAGGAGCTCCTCAAAAGCAGGGGCTGTGCCTCCCCCATTAGATGGAGAGCCCCTGAAAACAGGCAGAATAGTGGAATAGAAAAAGCAGGCATGGTGGCTCATGCCTATAATCCCAGCAGCTTGAGAGGCCAAGGCAGGAGGATTGCTTGAGGCCAGGAGTTTGAGGCCAGCCTGGGCAACATAGTAAGATGCCATCTCTACAAAAAAATTTTTTTAATTAGCTGGGCATGGTGATGGGCACCTGTGGTGCCAGCTACTCAGGAGGCTGAGGCAGGAGGATCACTTGAGTCCAGGAGTTTGAGA
>VBSM01000529.1:9529923-9556221 GCA_008086735.1 Cheirogaleus medius | reverse complement strand
ACGGAACTTAATTGTATTTTTTTTTTTTAAGCACTGTAGTGTTAAACAGCCCCATGTAGCTAGTGGCCGCTGTCCTGGGCGGCGCAGTCTAAGTCACCTGCACTATTGGAGGAGCAAGTCTCAGCTCACGTGTTACTGCCAGAAGCCAGCAGCGTCGCCACGGGGTGAGGAAGGCAACGTATTTCAGTCCTGGGGTAGCGCTTTCCACGACAGGAAGCACAGGCCAGAGGAGACAGGGCTGTTCTGGGCCAGGAAGGGGGTGCTGGGCTGCAAGGAGCTGCCCCAATTGCTAACAGCTGCTTCCCTGAGCCGCCACCTCCTCAACACAGAAACATCCAGAAAGAGCTGAATCGGCCGCCCAGAAATGCTCAGGCAGAACCATACTGTTCCAGCTGGAACCGACCTGAGCTTAAGAGAGGCTGGCTGGACGGGCTGCCAGGCTCTGACACGCAACCATGGCGATCGGCGACCATCACGAAGCACCCTTCAGCGCCTGCCACCCGCTGCTTGCTTTGCTTTGCATATATTTGCACATTTAATTTCACAGAAACACGCGGGAGGTGGGTGTCGTTATCCCCATTCTACAGGCAAGGAAACTGAGGCTCACAAAGATTTGATTACTTAACCAAAATCACTCAGCTAATTGGTGGGAGCTGGGATCTAGAGCTAAGTCTGTCTGCAGAGCTTGTGGTTCTTTCAGCCAGACCACTTGGAAGCATTTGCCATTAAACATTCACCTACATCACAGAGTTGCTGTGTCATAAGGTCTCCTAAACTCTTGCCTGTTTAGCCAACATTTTTTAAAAAGGAAGGAGAGCAGCACCCCTCAGCACACAGTCAGAGGCACAAATTCAAGTCTCTGTCTGCTAGGTTCTGAATGCCTATGTTCCCCAAAGTCCATGTGTTGAAATCCTCACCCCCTAAGTGGTAGAATTAGGATGTGGGGCCTCTGGGGAGGTGATCGGGTCAGGACAGCACAGCCTCCACGCAGGGGATTAGTGCCCTTACAAATAAAAGAGGCTCCCGAGAGCTCCCTTGCCCTGCCGCCATGTGAGAACGCAGCAAGGAGGTGCCGCCTATGAACCAGGAATCAGGCCCTCACCAGACACTGAATCGGCTGGCACCTTGATCTTGGACTTCCCAGCCTGAGGACTGTAAGGAATAAGTTTCTGTCGTTTATAAGCAACCCAGTCTGTGGCCTTTTGCTGTAGTAGCCCAAACAGACTAGGACAACGGCCTTCTGATTTCAAGATTCTTTTTTTTTTAAGCACCAAAAGAGATAAGAAAAGCTTCATCTTTCTCTACTGCACCCCTTTTATAAGAGGATTTGTTCTGCAAAATTTGGATTCGGTCCAAAGGCTGCACTGAAGGACCCAGAAGGCTACATTTCACCCTAAGGCTGCAGGCTCCCCACCCCAACACTGAGAAGGCCCTGTGTCAACTCTCAAGGTCACATCCCCGCAGGGCTGGGCACCCTGGGCTGGGGGGTCAGGCAGCTTCAGAGAGGATCTGAAATGTGCTGCGCAGACCAATGGCTGGGGAGGCTGAGGTGTGGGCCCTGTCCTGGGGCACGTTACTGAAGCACAGTGAGCAGCCAGCTCAGGCGTGGGTCCTGTGTCCTGGCTGGGGAATGGGGGTCCACAGCACAGAGCAATCACCCCCGTGCCACCCCCACTGCCCAAGTTGCCTGGCCAGCAAGTGGCACAGCAGCAATCTGAACAGAGTTGATCTGCTTGCAAAGCCTCCCAATGCCAGCTCTGTGCACCCCCAGACTGGAAGAGGGGTTCCCTAGGGAGCGAGGCAAGAGCAGAGTAAAGGGGCGGGGAAGGGGAGCAGAACCCAAGCAAAGGTCCAGCTCAAGGCAAGTATGCAAAGAGAGCACAGCAAGAGAGGCTGGGGGGTCTCCTCCCTGCTTGCCTCTTCCAGCTGCCCCACCCTGCAACCACCCAGGGGCAGCCTCTCCCAGCTGCTGTCTGGAAGTCACACAGGGCCCTGCCTGGCTGGAAGTCTAATGCTTCCTGTGACCAGACACTCCTTCTGGGGCCTCCTCAAAGGCTCCAGATAACAAAAGAGCCATAAAAACCAACAAGAGGCCAATTATCTCACCCTTATCTGAGCTTCCTGCACTCCCAGTGCCTCTCGGCCTGAACTTGAGAGCAAGGCCAGCGACTAGAATTACACCAGGCTGCCAAGGCGAGGCCAAATCCATGCAGAGAAATGGAGGAGGAAGAGTTTGAATAAGAAGGGGCAGACACACAGCAAAGTTCATTGACTGTGGTCTCTGGTCCGTGGAGCTCCAAGCGCCTCTGTGCCCCACCTCCTCTCTCCCCAGGGAGGGGCCAGGCGGGAGGGGCCTGGGCCCTGCAACAGCGGGACCCCATGCCTACACAGGATGATGACCGAAGCCCGCCCACTCCAGAGAATGGCAGCCCCCGCCCTCCACAGCTGCTGGGACAGGTCTGGTTCTCAGTGAACCTCCACGGTGAGAGAGGTGGCCTCGCTGAAGTAACAGGAAAACATCTAATCCTGCAATTTCCTAGTAACAGCTAAAGGTGGGTCCTGAGCTCTCTCCCTGCTCTCTGCTCTTTCTCTCCCCACCGACAGGCACCCTGCAGGGACTCCATTTTCACCAACATCTGAAAAGAGCAGGAAAAAGACAGAAAGAAACATAAATCTTTCTCTTTACATTCCGCAGCCCAGCCCTTTAGAATCTGTCTCTACAGCCTGAAGGAGTTCCCGAGAAGCTCCCGGACAGGCAGCAGCGGACAAACTTCAGGCTTCAGATCCTGCCCAAAATCATATCGTGAAGGCTAGATCACAAACGAGATCTTTGACATGACAGCCACTTCTGCTGTTATCTGTCTGCCGAGAAAAGAGGAGGGATGCAGCCTTCACAGTACCTGTTATTAATAATTCGGCTACAGCCATAAATCATCTTTACCCCCCTTTTTACAATTCCTAAATAAAAAGCCTGAATAACTGATTCTCTCTGCCAACACTGTTCCTCTTCCTCCATGTCACCGTGTTGGCCCTTTCCCACTCGGGAAAGTAAAATAAATTTCTTCCTTCTATCCTAAACTTTGGAGAAATGTTTCTCAAACCCAGGACTCCACCCTAACACACAGGGTCCCTTCCCAGAGGCTGCACTGTGTGGGTGGTGGGGGGAGACCCCCCAAAACCAGAACAGTCTGGGGATTCCTGGCCAGCTGGGCCCACACATACAGGCATTTTGGAGCCTTTTCTGGGATGAGGCATGAAAAATATGAAAGAAGAAAGAACTCTATCGTTGGGGAGTGGAAAGGACCAGAATGACGTTTGCCTTGGAAGGCCTGGAGGAAAACCCCAGCCTGCAGTACACGGAGGGCCGGGAGTCCCCACCTACCTCCAAAACTGCCCCCACCACCATAACCCCAAATCCAAGAGATGCAAAGGAAAGGCAAAAACATTAAGCCCAGATTAAACCTATTGCTAGATTTCTTTTCTACCCTGGCTGCTTTCTGGTTGATAAGAGCATGTTAAAGCCAAAAGGACCTTAAAGACTATCTGGTCTGAATATTCAAAGCCAGTTGTCCATTGGAGGCACCCAGGGAGCTCCTAAAAGATCTGGGTGCTGGGGACCCTGCCCCCGTGACTGTGACCATTGGCCTTGGCAGGGGCCCAGGCATGGGTGCTTTTAAAAGCTCCCCACTGGCAGGGCATGGCGGCTCACACCTGTAATCCCAGCACTTTGGAAGGCTGAGCTTGGAGGATCATTTGAGGACGGGAGTTCAGGGCCAGTCTGGGCAACACAAAGAGACCCTGGCTCTACTAAAAAATAAATTAAAAAATTGGCCGGGTATGGTGGTGCACACCTGTAGTCCCAGCTACGTGGGAGGCTGAGACAGGAGAATGGCTTGAATCCAGGAGTTTGCAGCTGCAGTGAGCTATGATTGCACCACTGCACTCCAGCCTGGGTGACAGAGCAAGACTCTGTCTCAAAAAATAAATGAATAAAAATAAAAGCTCCCCACAGGCTCCAAGGTGCAGCTAGGGTGGAAAACCAGGCTCACAGGCTGGGGGGTGAATTAGCACACACTCCAGAGCCAACAGACTTAGGGTAAGACCTCAGCTCTGCCACTCGGCCGTATGCGCTAGGATGAGTCACTTAATATAGAATGGGGCAAATAATCAATTCTATTTCCTGTTGTGCAGATTAAATGAAATAATGCAGGTAAAGCACTTAGCACTTCTCCATGCCTCAGTTTCCATATCTGTGAAATAGGGCAATAATACCTCCCTCTCAGTGTTTTATTAAGGAATAAATTTTAAAAAGGCATGTACAGCCTGGGCAACATAACAAAACCCCCATCTCTATAAAAAATAAAATAAAGAAAATAGCCAGGTGTGGTGACACATGTCTGCAGCCCCAGCTACTCAGGAGGCTGAGGCAGGAGGATCACATGAGCCCAGGAGTTCGAGGCTGCAGTGAGCTACGATGATGCCACTGCCATCCAGCCTGGGTGACAGAGCAAGACCTTGTCTCAAAAAAATTAAAAACTAAAATAAAATAATTCAAACAATTTTTTTTGAAAAAAGTAATGTAAAACCGGTAGCACAGGGTCTGGCCCACGGTAAGTCCTCGTGTGCGCTCCTTCCCTCCACCTCTCCTCCAGGGGCAGGGTCCCCTGATGGTGGGCACAGTGGGGCCTCCACCCTGCACGGGTTGCCTCTCTATGCTGCTGCCGGCCATCCCTCCCACACAGAGGGGTTCTGGGACCCCGTCTGTCTGTCCTGTGCCACCCCACATGTGGCCCCGGATCCACTTACTGAACGGGGACTGCGGTGGGAGCCACCCAGGGGAAGTCTGGGAGGGCCTCACATGCACCCGTAACCCGGTGCTCGATGGGGAGTGAGCGCCAGGCCCCTGGGAGCCATCTCTACGCTGCTGGTCCCACGGCAGGGGGCTGACCCCCAGCCCGGCCGCTGGCCTCCTGCCCCGTGGCATGTGCACCTCCCTCCCGACATCTCGGAGGGCCCTGGGCTCGGCAGTCGGACGTGGACGGGCTCTGCACCCCCAGCAATAATGTATGGAGGGTCATGTGGGGTGTTGTGGATGCAAGTCCCCATGGGGAGATGCTCACAATATGCAATTAGGCAAAAAAGCCATGAAATAGCATGTGCAGTAAAACCAGAGCTCTATATAAAAAATTATGTATACTCATATATGTGCCAAGGGAAGAAGCTAGGCAGAAACACACGGCAGAACTGAAGGTGCTTTTAGTCTACTATTTTCTGTACTTTCTAATTTTTCGGCAACAAACACGAAAGATTTCTTTACAGAAAGGGAGGGAGGGCGGGAGAGAAGGTGGGCGGAAGAAAGGAAGGGAAGGAGGGAGGGACCTCTCGGCCGATGCTAAGCAACAGACTGGCCAGTGTGGGGTCCCCCGTGCCCAGAGTCTTCCCCGCACAGATGTGCATGCTCTGGGGACAGTGACGACGAGCAGCTCACTGCCAAGCACCCGATCCTCCACCTCTCATTTCGCCCTCCAGCAGCGCCATCAAGCGGGTCTCATCACCCCACTTCCCAGAGAGGAAACTGAGGGTCAGGCAGATGACCAACCAACAGGTCCTGGGCCACGTGGCTAACGTGAGGGCAGGTGGCACCCAAACCTGACCTGTGCGGGAGAGGGCAGAGCCAGAGGGGTTAGAACACGGGTCTGGAAGACAACGGTGTCTAACCTTCTGCCACCTCTCACTCCGTGACCTCGGGCTGGTGCCGTGTGCTCTCTGTGCCTGCTTCCGCATCTGTACAATGGGATTACGATAGCGCCTGGCCCGTTAGAGTGTCACGAGGATCAGTGAGAAAGCGGGGGCAGAGCCCTCAGACAGAGCCGGGCGTGTGAGGGGTGCCGGGTCCACCCAGCACATAAAGATCACGCGGCCCGGCGCAGCACGACAGCCCCTCATCGCAGGTATGCAGTAAAGGTGCTGGATGGGAGGACGGGGGCTGGGGGCGCAGGGTGAAGCCCAGCCAATAGGCAGAGTACCGGCCAAGGGCTGGCCCGAGCACTGTCCTGGACGCACAGAGAGGGCCGCAGAGGAAGAACAGACAGAGCCCCTGTCTGGGCTTTGAGCCCAGCCCCCTAGACCAGTGACCCTCCTCTCTGCGTCTGCAAAATGGGACGCACAACAATTTCCTCTTTGCAGGGCTGTTGCATTAGCCTCCCGTCACTGCTGTGGCACGCTACCACAGACTCACTACTTAAAACACACATCTATTTTCTTACAGTTGTGGAGCTCACAGGTCCAAAATGGGTTTCGCTAGGCTAAAAGCAGGGCTGCACTCCTTGACGAGGCTCCAGGGAAGAAGCCATCCCCTTGCCTTTTCCAGCCTGGAGAAGCCACCTGCGTTCCTTGGTCACGGTCCCTTCTTCCATCTCCACAGCCAGCAGGCTGGCATCTCCCCACCTCTCCTCTGCCCCATCTGCCTCCCTTGTACAAGGACCCTTGTGATTCCACTGGGCCCACCAATAATCCAGAATGATCTCCCATCTCAAGATCCTCAAGTTAACCACACCTGCAAAGTCCCTTTGCCATGCAAGGCAGGACATTCAAGGTTGAGGGCATGGAAGTCTTTGGGGCGGGGGGCATTATTCTGCCTCCCACAGTTGTTGTGAGAATCACAATGAGGTGTGTGCAGAAAGGGCCACGTAAACTATAAAGTCCGTGCACGTGTCAGCTGTTGGTACTGATGTGCCTTCTTTGTGTCAGGCGCGAGGGACCAAAGACGGACGAGGCAGAGTCCTGTCTCTGCAGGGATCCAAGCACAGCTGACACCAGATTCCTCAAAGGTATGCTCAGCACAATGAACAGCCACGTCGCGTGCACCCTCAAAGGGCCCGGGGTGCAAAGGCCATGGCTCTGATGTGGAAACTGAGAACTGTTTCCACTCTCAGAGGTGGAAAAGAAGGAAAGAGAAGACAAAAAAACACAGCATTTTCAATTTAGGGACTTGGCAAGGGGCCAGAGAGGTCTTTGGTGAAAGGAAGGGCCTGGTCTTCATAACCCTGCCATGGGGGCCTCCGCGGGGCAGAGCCGACGGCAGCCAGGCCTCAGGTCCCACCCCGACCCTGCGGGACAGGACACGGGAGGCTCAAATGCTCAGGATTTGGGAACAGTGGGTGGAAGGGCAAGCCCAGGATTCCAAACGATGCCCGACCAGGTCTGCGGCAATCTGGAAAGCCTTGAGAGTTTCCTCTGGGGACTGGGGGACACTCTGGCCTTGTTGACCTGCTCTTCCCAGGCACCCCCATGACCCCCACACCCAGAAGCCTCAGAAGCCATAGGCCACCAGCGCCCTGTGTCTGTTCTGTTCCAACGCTGCTTCTCTGAGCCTGGTCTCCTCTTGGCCGGACCCTCTCAGCTCCTCCTGCGTCCAGGGAGGACGGGTCTCCCTGTCCTTTCCAGGAATCCAGCTGCCCCCTTCCTTCCTCCTGCTCCCGACCAGGTGGGAGACATTGGTCAATGGACAGCACAATCCATCTTGTCCAGAAAAGCCCAGGAAGGAGCAAGACAGGTACCTCCAGGGAGCCTCACCTGAGGACCCCCACAGCTGGGGTCAGTAGCCTAAACCCTGACCCGATAGGAAATGCCGAGGCCACAGGGGCCCTGTGTGGACGGAGGCCAAACTGGGCAGGAAAAGCAAACAACTCCGGCAGGGGCTGGAGTCCACAGGGCTGCTGCGCTCAGAGGTGAGAGGTGCAGGCCTGAGTCCAGGAAAAACACAGGAAGCCAGTGACCCTCTGCACACGCGTCTCCTGGCCACCGCTGGGTGCCCAGGGCTACTCTTCCAACCACAGCTCCCCCGGGACAGCTCAGGGTGGACGTGAGTGCTTGGGCTCCAAAGACCACCAGCACCCTGTGCCCGCACTGCTGAGCCGTGAGAGTACAGTAGCAGACACAGTGTCTCCCCCTGTGAAAAACAGAAAGTGTCCCCGTCTCCATGGAGGTGACCGCAGGTGAGAGACACACCTCCACACCCCCCCATGCTCGCAAGACCTCTGTGGGGAGAGAAGGGAGGGGCTGCTTTCACTTTGCTCCCACTTCAAGGGAAGGGGCCTCACCCAGCATCACACACCAAGCAGTGCCGAGTGACGCTCCCCCAGTGGGGTCCATGGAACATTCCACCCACTGCTTGGAAACCTCTCTCCGGAGAGCTCAGAGATCACCCCTGAGCAGGCAGAATTCTAACCCCAAGACACACACAGTCAAGCATGCATATGGAGGCGGCCGCCCCCTCCCACAGGGAGCAAAGCGGGAGTTCCTGCAGGCAGCGTAGCCACAGTGGCGGGCACCTGGCCTCCGGGTCAGCAGGGCCTTGGTTCGGAATGAACATGTGCTATCCACATGTAACCATGGACACAGCACCTCACTCCCCTAAGCCTCAATTTCCCCATCTGTAAAATGAGTAATGACAGTGTCTACTTCCCAGAGATGGGAGGAGTAAGTGGGACTGGGCATCTAGCTCAGAGCCTGGTATGCAGCACACCTGATCATTACTATATCATTACTATTATTATTTGCTGTTGTTATTATTATCTGCTAACAGATATGTCCCATTGGGGAAACAGAATGTGCCACCAGTTAGCCGAGCACCCCAATGCTTGCTTTTCCCCAGCAGTGGGGCAGACGAGCTCCCAGCCATCCTCACCTCTTGGGACTGTTGAGCAGGGTGGCCCAACTCTAAAATCGCCCCCTAGGCCTTGGCCAAAACACGCACCTGGCAACACCAGCAGCTCCGTGTACCCCACAGCAGCCTGGCCGCCCCCTCTCAGCAACCCACCAAAGCAGGCGAAGGGACAGGGAGGTCCCCGGGCCTCAAAGCTGGAGCCGACCCCACATCCTACTCCTTCCCCAGTGCAGCTGCTGCCAAGGTCACTGGCTGCAGATCAGCCTCGTGACCACCCGCAGGTGTGATTCTCCCCACTGTGGAGACAGGGGACACAGACTCAGAGAGGTGGGGGGCCAGCCCGTGTCGCACAGCTTGTCGGTGAGAAACGGGTTAAACCCTGGTCTGTGTGACTCCCAGGGGCACAGAGCCACCCCGCTCCAGAACGACCGCTGCGAATACATTCGAGCAGCTAGCACACGCGGGCCGGATGAAGCCTGTGCCTGTGTTAGCTTATTTACTCCACACACAGCCCTGCAAGAGAGCAGATTCATTATCCCCATTTTGCTGATTAAGAAAGTGAGGCTCGGACAGGAAGCAACTTGCTGGACGACACAGCTAGTGAGTAGCAGAGCCAAGCCCTAGAGCTGGCACTGCTAGGCTCAATCCCTGAGCCCCACACTCAGCCTCACTAGCAACCCCCCTCCTGCCAGGCAGGCTCACTCCCGCATCCCCAGCAGCGGTAAAGCGGGGATTAGGACCGGCCTCCTTTCCTCCCCAGCCATGGAGTGAGGTCACTTTGCGACAGAAGCTCTGGGATCTGGGCAGGACAAAAACTCTGTGATTTGGGCAGTTATTCCGTCTATGGTATCAGGAGCCCGAGGCCAGGTAGACAGCCAGACAGAGCCCAAGGCCATTTCCGAACCTCCCAGCAGGGGTCCAGGAGGAAAAGCAGTGAGAAGAGGTGAAATGTTCTCCACTTTAAGATTTGCTTCTTTAAAAGTATTTGCTTAGTGATCACCTTTGGGGAACTTCTAAAAAAAAGAAAATTAAGATTTTTTTTTTTCCTTTTCTCTTGGATAATGAGGAGGAGGAAAGTGGCCTGGATCGATTCTTCTCCCAGAAGACTCCAGAGTGGGAAATCACTACCTAGGAAGCAGCTGGAACGTAAGTAAATGGGAACCTGGAAGGGAGGGGACAGGGCTGGGGGCAGCGTGGAGAGCACTGGACGAGGAGTCAGGAGGCTGCTGGCTTCTCCCTCCCTGAGCTTGGGCAAGTCCCACCCCACGGCCTCCCCCTGGGTAAGATTGAGAGGCTGGACTGGAAGCCTCCTGGGACTCCTCCCCTAACCAATGCTCTGCAGGGAGCACATGTCCCATGAATGTTCTCCAGAAAATGACAGTAAAAGCCCTAATGCCCAGTTTAGGGCGTTCAAAAGTGATGCTTATCACTACTGCTGCTGGTGAGACGCCAGCCCCCAGCAACCCAGCCAGCCCCGGAGCTCACAGCGCCGGGCACACAGACTCCACCCCAGCCCTGTCCACTGGAAGCACCCACACTGGGCAGGAGGCGGGAGCAGAAATACACACGATGTGCTCACTTAGGAGAGCGGGGAGCCTCCCAGCCATTCCCACGTGTTCCTCACAGCACTCCGAAGTGGACGTTATTATTTCCATCTAACAGACGGGGAAACTGGGGCTCGGGGAGGCCCACAGGTAGCCCAAAGTCACGTAGCCAGCGAGGGGCCAAGTGGGGATCAGAACCTCCGAGCTCACGCCCCCCCATGCCTCCAGGAGATGGTGTTCACGGCAGCTGGGGTAACTCCAGGGTGAGCCTAGGACAGGTTGTGGTGCTGCAGAGTGGCAGGCAGGGGGTTAAAGGCAGAGACCAAGCCCCTCTCCCTGCCCGGAAATGCCTGGCTGGTGCTGACCTATCCTAACCATCAGGATGATGAAAAACAACCCCGTGCAGCACCAGCTCTGGGAGCCACTGGGTCACTTGGCCTCCGCTTGGTGCCCCGAGCCCGCCTGACACGTGAGCTGGCTGCAGAGTCACCAGAGCCCAGCGCAGGAGCCAAGTCTCCAGGACGCAGCAGGACTGCTGGGCCACAGGGCACAGGGAGACGGCAGGCAGGGACGGGCCGAGCAGCAGCACTCCTGACCCCTGACTTGAGCTCTGGACAACTGGGGTCTGCAGGAGGGTAGCTTGGGGGAAGTGAGAGCACTAGACCCCAGGGAGGGGTACACTTGCTTGTGGCCCACGTTGCTCCCCAGCCCTGCACCTCTGCTCAGAGGCTTCCTCCCTGCAGACATTCCTCCCCCGCCCCCACTATCCCCGATGGTGAATTTATACTCACTTGCTCAGCCAAGACCTGATACAGAAGTCTTCCCTGATGGCCCCACCCCACCTCAGACCAAGCCCCCTCTGTCACTGTCCCCTGGGCATCTTTCCCTGTCCCACTGTGACATTTCTACATCCCCCACCAGACCGAGCTTCTCTGCAGCTTCGTTCCTGGCCCACCCTGGAGGATTTCATCCCTTGGGTGACTGCAGCCATCACAGACCTCCCCAGCTCAGGTGCAGGACCAATGGCTGCTGATTCATTTCAGGTCCCTAATCAGGTAGGAGAGGCTGGCCCCTAATTCTGACCTTAATTACACAGTAGCAAGCCCAGCAGAAACCCTCCCAGGGCCCGCCCACTCTGGACAGCAAATGAGCACATACAGGGACTCCTTCCCCTCCAGGGGCCCTAGGCCTGCAACCTGCATCTCTGAGACCTCCCGCTGGGTGATGCCTGCCTGAGAATTAGCCCCCCTCACCTGGCTCACCCCAGGAAGACAAAAGGGGGCTCAAACACCCCTCCTCCCACCACGATAGCCAGGATTTACACTCAGGGCCCCAGATGCCCCAGGCCTAGACCCCCCCACTGCTTAGGCAGGGAGGCTCTAAGCACCCACGTCCTGAGTGGCCTCAGTTTCCACCATCTCGGGCCCCCGAATACGCCATCCAACCCAGACCTGACTTGCCAAGACCACAGAGGAACTGTGATTAAAAAGTAACTGCCTTGATTAGGCACCTACTGCGAGGCTAGGCAACCTACCCAATGGTCCATTTTACAGATGAGAAAACCAAAGCCCAGAAGAACTTTGACCTACGCAAGGACCATGGCCAGTGTGGGGGCCAGAGTCAAGACACAGACAGTCACCCCAGCATCCAGGCGTTTAACCATTAGGCCACCCTGCCTCTGACAGGCCCCCAACACAGAGGGGCAGGGTGCCTAACGACAAGTGCCACAGCAAGGGGACAGCAATGGGAAAGGCAAAACAAGTGGCAACAGCAGAAACAATTACCACGGGCCGGCACAGCACTGAACGCCAGACAGCTGTTTAGCCCTCGACAACCAATGGAGTGTACGAACAGAATGACACTTGGAGAGTTTCTGTGACTCCTCCAAGGCCACACAGCTAGCAAGGGACAGAGGCAGGGTTTGGAGCCAGGCTGCATTCTGCTATTTCCCAGGCTTGTGGGCAATAGAAGGGAAGAAGGAACATGAGTTTTAGGGACTGACCCCTTCCCCTGGGCGAAGGGTCTCAATGACATGCCTTCCTCCTTTGCCAAAGACCTGTCAGAGCCCTCCTGAACTCGGCTCCACCCTGTCCCCAGCCCCTGCCTGGTCTCCCCCCCGTTTGCAACCACCAGAGCAAAGGAGTGAGGTTCACTTACTCTGTGCCAGGCGGCTCAACTGCTGGGTCTGGGTCTGCGGGACAAGAGCAGAGGGAAAGCCTGTCAGGCCGGAGGCGGAGGAGGCCCCACACACGTCCCCGCCCCTTTCCCAGCCTCCCGCGGGGAGCCACAGCCAGGGCCCCGCCAGCCTGGGTGCCTGCTGGGTCCTGCCTCCTCCTCTCCCAGCCCGGCTCAGTCATGGAGCTCTCCTACCTGTCCTGCAGCACCACCCCCACCTCCACCCTGTGGCCCACATCCCAACCAGCCTCCCTGCCTGCTCCGGGCCTGCCCTCCTCCGGAAGCCCTTCTCCCCAAGCCTACAGGAAGTTCCAGCTAGTCCGGTCCCCAGAATCTAAGAGCCCAGAAGCTGCCATTTAATTCCAGCCTTATCAGGGCCCTCCAGCCTCTCAGGGCTGCCAGCCCCCCACCACCACTGGCAGGCAGCAGAGGGGACCTCAGGGAGGCTGCTATTCTGGCTGGTGTGGGTTCTCCAAGAGAAGCTGCCCCGGAAGGCTTCAGAGACACAAGCTCTGGGCAGCAACTGTCTCCAAAGCAAAACCCCGGCCAACCACTTCCATTTACAATGTGCCAAAGTGCGCCAGATGTTGCAAGAATGCTAGGAATTTGGAATTCCCAAGGGAAGCAATGGAATGCAGCTTCTTCCCAGTGGTTTTTCCCTTCCTGCTTTCTGGGGACAGCAGAGAGGCCACCAGATATCCCTGTGAGCCTGGAGCTTCCGCCAGTTCTCTGTGCTCCTGGTAAGCCCCAGGACCAAAGGTTCCCAGAAAGCCCTTACCAGTGACAGGGATGGAGTCGAAGTCGATCAGGGGAGGGTCTGCGTCCCTCTTGGGAGACAGGCTGGGAACACCCAGGCCTGTGCTGGTGTCCTCTTCATCATCACTGTCATCAAACTCAAAGGCTTCTCCAGGGTCGTCCTCCGGCTCAGGGGAGGGGCCTGGGACTCCAAGAACCAGCTGATCTCCTGGAAGAGAGGAGGAGTTATCCAGGCTGCAGGGTCTCGCAGGTTTGGTCAAGGGAGAGGTGGCTGGGACGGTGGGTACAGGCTGGAACTGAGGGTCTGACCGACGGAAGGAAGAGACTGGATCAAACTCAGGCCAGGTGGCCCTGCTGTGCTCCTGAGGTTGGGCCAGGTCTCTAAGCAGGTGGTGGCAATGGAGAGAGAGGTGGAAGCACGTGCACACCTGTACTCGAATGTAGGCCTTTCCTCTTCCCATTCCCTGGTTTTGTGAACAAGGGGGCATTTTAAATGCATCCGCACATGTGCACAAGCCTTCATGTGTGTTTCTGTGTGTGCCTATGTGTTGTGCACTTTGTGTGTGTGCAAATGAGCAGACAGACACGTCCTACACGCTGCATTTCATTTGATATGCACGGCGGCACGGAACACAGCTGCTTGGGAACGTCGGGGGCTTGAAGGCAGCCAGCTTGCAGGTACGAGGGCACAGACTGGCCGGGGCAGGGGCCCGAGGTCCCAGCATGGAGGTCTGTGGGCCGGGCTCATTCTCTGCTTCTCCCCCGCTAGGAGACCCCCTTTGTAGCTGTGACCTCCTTTCCTCCTCCTCATCTGTGAAAGCTCAGCTCAAGCACCGAGACCCGGAGCACCCTGATGTAGCGGGCCCTGCCCCCCTTCTCCATGCTTGCCTGCTGACTGTTTCCTTCTTCCAGTCCTGTAGGAGGTGTGAATGGTTTGTTCTGTGCTCCTTTGCACTCCCCTCGCAGGCTAGGATCCCTGAGAGCAGACTTCCCACCTGACTGGCCCAGGCTGGGAGCTCAGCAGCTTTTGTTGAACTATTGAAAGAATGAATCCTCTACCCTAAAGAGCATAACAAGCCCTGACCTTTCGAGCCAACTCTCCCAGCAGAGGTGCCTCGGTCCTCTTCCTACAAGACATCTTTCCTAGAATCTGGGCCTGGACAGAACCATAGAGGTTCACTAAGTCCATCTCCTACCTTGTACAAACCCGCTTCAAAGCCAAAGGCAAGTCTGGTCTGGTTTTAAACGTCTGCCAAGCTGACCACACCTCTTTGAGCCACCCTGAGCAGTCTTCTCGTGCCACGTGCCACACATCTGGACTCAGACGGCCAAGGCTGGCCCCCTGCTCACAGTGTGGCTCTGTGCAAGTCACCCCACCTCTCTGAACCTTGTTTTTCTCCTCTGTAAACTGAAGAATCAAAACAGCGCTTTCCCCAGGAGGCTGACAGCAACACCAACCAAGATGCAGGTTAGGGTTTCTCAGCCTCGGCACTACTGACACTCGGGGCTGGGTGAGGCTTTGTTTTGGGGGGAGCTGTCCTACGGACTGTAGCGTGTTCAGCAGGCCCCCTGGCTTCCACCCACTACAGGCCAGTGGCACCCTCCAGCTATGACAGCCAAAAATGTCTCCAGACATTGCCATATGTCTCCCTGGGGGACAAAATCGCCACTAGCCGAGAACCACTGGGGTAGGTGCAGCCCTGGGCACAGTGCCTGTGTGCGTGAGGGTTGTGTCAAAAACAGGTGTAATTACTGTCCGCCTGCCAGCCTCGGGTCCTTGGGGACAGACAGGATTGCCTAGTCCATGGGTCTGCGGACCCAGCCTAGCAGGTGCGTCATAAAGATTAAGATGGATCGGTGAGTGCGTGGTGAGGAAGAGGACAGAACAGAGAGAGAGACGGATGGGCCAGCAGATGGACAGATGGACAGATGGACATCTGATCCCAACAGTCTCTCTGACCAGAGACATCCAATCCCCTCCCACAGCGACCCGGAGGTTTCCCGAGCAGAATACTTTAGGTACAAATGTAAGAAACCCTTTCTCCGGCTGACCAACCGCAGCAGGAGCCCCAAGAGTGCCCTCCCTCCCCAAGGCGGGGAGTCCCCGACTTCCCCTGAGAGGTGACAGCCAAACGGAGGCCACTGGGGAGGGACCCAGCCCCTCCTGCTGGGGCGTTGGGGATCCCAGGGGCTGAAGCCAGCAGGGGTGCACTCCTCTGGCACAGACTCGTTCCCCAGGTGTGGAGAAACAAGCGTTCGAGGAGCCCACGTGGCGTCCTGTGTAAGCCTCACATCAACCTCCACATTACGCAGCCGGGACTCGGAGAGCAGATGCAAAGCGATGCACCCGCAGTCGTGCGGCTGATGGGGCAGGGTGGATTTGAACCCAGCTCCGTCCATGCACTACGCTCTCACTGAGCCCAGCCCCTCCTGCAAGCGGCTTGACCCTCGGACATTCTGCCCTGTGGTGACAAATTAACAAAGGCAATACATGGGTGGGTGGGAAGCTGGATTTGTGGCTCAAAAAATCAATTAGGGGATTCCCAATCAGCATTTTATTTTGTGTTTAGAATTGCTTGTTTCAGATATTTACTAATGTTGTTATAATATTAACAAAATCACATTGGGCATTACTTTTGGTATTACAATACCAAATAACATACACTTGGTATTAAATTATTTCAGATACTTAAAAATATTTGTATTATAATCTGATATAATTTTAATACCGTATTTGACACTTCTATTCCAGGTATGTAGATATTGCGTGTGTGTGTGCGTGTGTGTGCACTCACACGTGCACGTGTGTGTAGAATCTTCTGCTCCCCCCATTCCAGCCATGCTGGGCCGGTCTCCTTCCTGTACCATGAATGTGCTAGACGTGCTCCTGCCCCAGGACCTTTGCTCTTGCAGTCCCAGGGCCTAGAACCTTCTTCCCGCAGGTATCTCCTCCCACTCTCACCTCCTGCGGGTCTTCATGCCATTTCTCAGCGAAGCTGCATGAAGACACCCTGAGACTCCGCTTGCCTTGCCTGCTGTATATCTCTCCACGGCCTTTATCAGCACGTGATGCTGCATGTGATTTCTTTCACTGTCTCCTCTACTAGAATATGGCCTTCATAAGAACAGGTATTTTTGTCTGTTTTGTTCATTTTTGTCCTCCCCAGCACTCAGTGCAGTGCCTGGCACACAGTAGGCGTGTTATAAGCTTTTGTTGAACACACACTCCTGTTATGTCTATGGGTTGTGGCTTTAAAAGTTTAAAAAATACTGGAATAAGTGACCACAAAGTCCCTGCCCACTATTTGGGGGTACCAGATACAGGCCCATCGTGACGTACAGGGCTTGCCCAACCTCTCGGTGCCCTCAGTCCTTGCCCGACTGAATCTGCTGGGCAGGGGGTGGGGGTTCCCTTTACACAAGGGTGGTGTCACTGCACTGACAAGGGTTTTAGAGTCAGACCACCTGGGTTGAGCTCACACTCCAGCTCACCTAGGCGCTGGCTGTACTGAGTGTCAAGTTATTTGTCCCCAAGCTTCAGTTTCCTGATCTGCAAAATGAGGCAGTGATAGTGACCCCCCTCCCCCACCAGGGCTGCTGGGAGGCTGGAGAGAATTACCACACATGAAGCACCTGGTGCAAGGTGTGTGTTCATTAAATGCCAGCTGCTCTTATGACGATGACGCTACTTATTGTTGTCGCCATCGTTGCATCATCATTATCACCATTATTATTACCATTACTATTAGGATCACAGCCCTGCCCCAGGGTGAGATGGGCAGTCCTCCCCCACTCATGGGCCAGGCCTGGCCCCAGGCTACTCAGGCTGTGTCCAGAGACTCAGGTCACCTCTGTGCCTTCTCCCTTTAAGAGTATCAGTACACATAGCTTCAGTTATCCCACTGCCGGCCATCCACACGTCCCGTGCACAGCTCCTGGCAGCCCCTGGGCCAGGAGGTTCCAGGAAAAGTAAGACACGGTCTTTGGTCGTCTGGGAGCTCACTGCAGAGGGAGGGAGGCAGGCCCAGCAGGAGAAAACCTAAAACCCCAGAGACATAGAGGGTGCCGAGAGAAAGGGGCGCATGCTCGCTGGGGCTTCAGGAAAGGCTCTGGGTGCGAGGCTGCCCGTGCATCAAGCCTTGAAGGACGAGAAAAGGCCTGCCAGGCTCAGGTGGGGCTGGGGCTGCAGCAGGAGCAGAGAACGGACAGCAAGCGACCCGGTGGGACGGAAGACCTGAGCAAGGACGCAGGGGTCACAGACAGCTGACAAGGTGCTTGCGGGAATCCCCTTCTCAGGAATTTGAATTTTATTTGGGAAGATGATGTGGAGCTCTCGAAGAATCAGAAAATGGCAAAGAGCTCAGTGCGACCAGATGACACTAGCCAACAATATCAGATGGAGCTGGAATAATAAATGTTTGTCAAATATTTGCTGAACAGAACAGAATTGATTTAGTTGTAAAATATTTTTTTTCCCACTTCCCATGTTTGGCCCTCTTTGCAGGAAGGAGAAAGGGAGCGGGGTGCTCATGGCAGCAAAGACCAGGGCACCATCCTGGGACACAGTCCGGGTCATGAATCAGGAGACAGGTGTGCTTGTCCCCAAGGCCCGCCCCCTGCCAGTAGGCTGCCCTCCCTCCAGGCAATCAGTCAATTGCTCCTTATCAGAGGGAAAAATCAGGAGGCCCAGCCCAGGATAATTGAGAGCTGAACGGAGCCCTTCCTAATGATCTGGACAGATGGCACGACTGGAAATGGTCACTGATGCCTCCGACATTCCCGGGCACACCCAGTCCTCGGGAGAACCAGCCCAGGCAGGGGCAGGAGGCAGAGCACCTTGGGGAGCCCCCATCATATCAGAGAAGGAGGGTCTGCCGTGCTGCCCCCTGCCCTGCGGAGGAGAGCACTGGGTTCGGGGTGGGGAGACTCGGCAGTCGGCTCTACCCAGCAGGGGACCAGAGCACAACAGTCTGTCCTGCCAACACCCCGCATGATAAGCGCTCCATCGTTGAGCAATTGATTGCCACATGCCATGGCTGACACATACTTAAGTCTGCAACAGGTCGGAGAGGGTGTACTTGTTTTCCCCGTGTTTATTGATGAAGAAACTGAGCCACAGAGACACCACGTCGCTGAACTAAGCTCACGGTCTCAGTGGCAGGGCTGGGGCTCAAACTCGGATCAGGCTGGTGACGAAGCCCTGGCTCCCCAAAGGGGCCAGTGGGGAACAGCCTTGGGTCCAGCGCTCCCCGGGCGGGGCCTGGATTCCACCTGCTGCGTCTGAGGCCCACTGCCAGAGTTGCCAAACCAAACACAGGAACTGACTTCAAAATACATCGGATTTCAGATAAACAATGAATGATTTTGTTAGCATAAGTATGTCTTTTTTCTTTTCTTTTTCTTTTTTTTTTTTTTTTTGGCCAAATCTGACAACCCTACCACTGCTCAAGGATCAGACTCATGGCCTGGTCTCTTCCACTCAACCTCAGTTCCCCACCCTTGATTTACAAGCTTCAGCCCAAGGGCACCTCAGTCCCCAGAAACCGTCTGCTCACCTCTCCAGGGGATCTTAGCCAGACGGGCAAAGGAGGGACCCTCGCCCAGAGCCTACTCTGTGAGGACGGAACTACTTCCACTTTGTAGACGAGAAACCGTGAGCAGAGGGGTGAGGCCCCTCACCTGGGGCCAGCCTGCTCCAAAGGTAGGGCCCTCCCCCAGCCCCAGTCACCCTCAGAAGGATGTGCAGGAGCGGGAAGCCCTGGGTACGGTACCTATGGCAGGCTTCGGAGGTGGGTTGGAGGAAGCCATCAGACAAGGTCCAGCTCAGGCCAGCACCGTCCCAGCCACACGCCTGTGGGAAGAAGGCCAGAAACCTAATTAAGATCTCGGGCTGAAGTTTTAGCGACAGAGACGAGTCCCTGCCTCTCAACCTGTGCACTCCAACCCAGCAGCTCTCACGCTCCTTCCCGGCAGCTGCCAGGGCGTGGGGCAGCCCCAGAAAGGGCCCAGCCTCCAACCATCATAAATTATTAACCAACCCATAGAAACACCGGCAGCTGCACAGCCAAAAACCCCATCTTCCCAGAAAACCCCTGCAGCCATAGACCTTCCTTTTGCCAGTACCAAGGGACCCACGGGAGCCTGCTGGGTCCAGTGGCTCCCCTCCTGTCCCCTCTGGCTAACACGCAAGCCTCAGCCCCAGAGTCCAGCATCACGCTCAGGCCCCCACGTTCCAGAAGCCAAACCACACCCGAACCATCGAGGACAAGGCTGGGCACGCCTCCCCCAGCCGCCCGGGAACCACGGGCTCCCTCAGGTCTGGCCACCCTTGCCAGTCCCCTCCTGTGGTCCCACTGAAGGCCACGCTCGCTTTGAGTCTCCTTGTCCTGCCCCACGGATTGGCCAGCTGGCAAGGGGTCACCTGGCCTCGGCACATGGGTGTGATGAAGCCAAGGGCTGCCGAGGCCGATGGCACAAGAGGAGGGCAGGATCCCACATGCTCATGCCGGGCATCTCCCCCTGCCCGAGGCGGCACCGCCCTCACCTCCCAGCGAAGGCTCCTACAGTCCAGAGGCCGGTGCCTCCAACAGGCTTCCTGGGCCCTGCAGCCAACCTTGCCCGACGTTCCCTGCCACCCAGTGAGGGAAGGAGTTCTCACTCCCTACTGCCACCTCCGGTCCCGAGCTGGGGGCTGTCCTTCTAGACTCCCCAGGGGAGGGAATCAGTGCCGGCGGGAAAGCACCGAGCCCTCCAGGCTAATCTACCCCTGCCACACGCTGGCCGGGGGCTTGTTTACTTTATTTTTATTAACTGGCTCACCAAATAAAAATGGAAAGCGTATATACGGCAATATTAGTAATATTAAACACTTATGTAGTGCCTACTACATCACAGACATGATTCTAAGCACTTTACAAATATTAACATATATTAATCCAAATTATAAATGAGAAAAATGAAGCCCAGAGTGGTTAAGTAACTTGTCTAAGATCACACAGCCAGGAAGAGCCAGGGTTCGAACTCAGGCCATGGCAACCCAGAGTCTGTGCTCATTATGCAACGATGATGCTCTAGTGCCTCTAAAAATTCAAACAACGCAAAGGGCGTACAATAAAAAGTATGTCTCCCTCCCACTCCAGTTACCCTAAACCCCTGCAAGTGAGCACTGTTACTAGTTTCTCGGGAATCCTTCCAGAATATTCCATGTACGGGCCAGATACAAACATGCACGTCTGCGTGCGTGGCTTGGTCGACACAGAAGCAAGCACGGGGCGCCCGCTGGGCTGCAACTGCCTTTTTAAATTAAGTCTTGGTGACGATTTCAGAACAGTGTGTAGAAATCAGCCTCACTTTTTTTTTTACACCTATATATAGTATTTTTTTATGTATCATAATTTATTACATATAACCCCTACCAAGGGACACTGAGGTTGCTTTGGCCTTTTGGTGTCGTATTATAAACAGTGCAGCCACTGACCTCCTGCACACACGGGCCCGGAACAAGTGGAAGGGCGAGCCCGTGGGGCACTCCTAGAAGCGCATCTGCTGGGTCCAAGAAGAAAAATGCATTTTCCATTGCAACTGACGCCACGGGACGCTCTCCACTAAGCGTGAGACTGTCTTTCAAACCCACACGGAAAACTCTCAGGACTGAAACGTTCTCTTCGGCAAAGGGCTTGGGAAAGGAAGCCGAAACGTCTGCAAACCCCTTTGCAAGCTGAAAGATCAAACAGCCGCACGGCAGTCCTCCCGCAGCGGCCCCTCTCTGTGGGCTCCTTCCCGACCACCCAGGTCTGCTGGGCCTTTCTCTGAGGGCTCTGGGGGTGCCCCAAGAGCTCTGGGAGGGAAGAACTGGGGACACTTATACCCATTTAAAAGAAGGAAAAAGGGAGGCATCTTGCCCAGCTCTGTGTGCAAACTGCTCTTTAAATATAATTTGATGACGATGCAAAAAGAGGCTGCTACTTCATCCTGGAGCCAAAACCCAGGATCCTTCCCTCCCAGGCCAGAAAGTCTGACGTCCTCCCCTTTCTCCTCACTCTTCACGGGGATTCCCGCCCCCGACGTCAAGCCCAAGGCTTTCCCTAGAAGGAAGAGAGATAACGACACTTAAGGAGCTTAGAGCTCTTATTCGTGTTATTCCATCTAATTCTCATAACACCCCATTTTACAGAGGAGGAAACAGAGGCTCAGAGAAGTGAACACTTGCCCCAGGTCACAGAAGCAAGAGGACCAGGTGACAACACTTGGACTCAAGCCGGGGAGCACTGACCCCGAAGCCTAATCTCAACCCCCTGATCACCCTGCCTTCCTAGACTACAGGCCTGGGCTCTGGGAGGCATCCGCTATAGGCTAATCTGGGCCCCTGGAGCCCCAGAGCAAGGACACAGGCCCGTGGCCACCATATTGCACACACAAGCCACTAGTCTCAGAAGGAAGTGGGCAAGGGAGTGGCGGTGGCTCGGAGCAGCCCTTTGCCATCTCTACAGACCCTCAAGGGGTCAGGAAAGAGTTCAGGCTACCTGATATCACCTGGGTTCCACTCGATAGCTATGAGACCTTGGATGAGTTACCTACCCTCATCTCTGGGCCTCAGTTTACTCAGCTGCAAAATGGGGATTTATAAAAGTCGCCACCTCACAGAGTTAGTAAGAAAATTAAGAGTAAATACATGTAACGCTCTTGGAAGGATCTCTGGAACACACTGGTCTGTGACTGTCATTAACATTCATCGTTTCACCCAAGGCACAGGGTGCAGGCTGTGACAACCACAGCTCCGCCTCGGGAGTCGGGGGCCCAGGCTGAAGTCCCATCTCACCACTGGCAGGCAAGCTGTCCCTACCTGTGAGATGCGGGTCCCACTACCTGCCCCACAGGACTGTCTGCGGGACACGGGAGGTCAACAAGCCCTAGGCAGGCTCGGTCAGGGCCAAAATGCCCGTCCTTAAGTTGGCACCACCAAAATGGGTGACAGCAAATGGGACCCCGTTTGGAGATTCTGCACCCCAGGAGTACAGGGACCCCGCAGAAGGTTTGCTGGGGGACTCCCAGAGCCTAGAACTTCACACGGAGGATCTGGGGTGGCAGGACCACTTGCAGGCGGGCTCTGCCTCACGCCCTCTGTGCGACCGCAGGAAGCAACTGCCCAGACCGTCTCCCGGGCGGCCACACATAAGAGGCCAACGAGGTCGTGGGTGTGAAGACACTAAGCAAACACGAGGGGTCCAGCAGCTGCTCGCCTGTTTCCTCATTGCCATGTTTTTAAGTCTTCCTTGAGCCACCCATGGTCTGGAAGCTTGCAAGGCGGGAGGCTGAGCCGAAACACCTGTGCTGTGGCGCCCTGAGACAGAGCTCTCTCTGAAAAGCAGTCCAGAACCTTCCTCCCACCACAGTCCCTGGCAAAAGAAGCAGGCAGGCTGGTGACGGAGAGTCGAATGAAACCAGGCGTGGCCGGCAGAGCACAGAATTACATCCACTCCGCGATTCTGACCATGTTTTAAAAGCGTGTAGAGGAAAAGGGCTGGAAGGAAATTCGTGAGGATATTAACAGAGTCCAGCCTCAGTGGCAGGGTTATAGATTTTCTTTCTACCTTCTATTTTTCTGAATTTCCCAGATCTTCTACAGATCTTCTACAGTGAGCTCTATAATGAGGGGAAATCCAAATAACCATTCTCATTTTTAAAAAGAGAACTAATACAAAAGCATCATGGCATGTCAGAACCAGAAAGCAGCTCCAAGACTGGGGTGTTGCTCTCACTTTACAGACAGAGAAACTGAGTCCAAAGGTGGAGAAGGGACTTGCCTGCAGCAATGTGACAGTGAAGGCCACGGTTAGAGGAGGGGATTTGGTGCCAGGATGATCCAAGTTCAAATCCCAGCTCAGCCACTTGCTGGCAGTAACAGGTAATAGCTTTCTCACTTCAACGGTGGGAGTGACGCTAGCACCCGCCTCGCAGGTGTCCTGGGCTACTGAGGATTCAGTGGTGAGTGGGACAGACTCCACAGTGCCCGGCACAGAGTCAGCTCTGAGTAAACAATGGCCGCCACTATTGTGGCGATACTGACCATGCTCTGCTTGGGTGGTAGGGTTACAGGAGGCTGTCTTCTCTTGGGGGTCACCTTCTGAAAAATGGACAGGCAGGAAGACCCCTGAATGGTTCTCTTTCTCGATACACTGTGCAGAACGTCTAGGAAGAGACCACTCTTTCTGGTGGTGCTCAGACGGGGCGAGCTGCACCAGAGCAAGGGAGGAGGCCCCCAGCCCCAGGCTGCAGGCGTGCCACCAGAGGCCTGGAGCGGGCTGAGCTTGGTGACAGGACCCCCACCGAGAGCAGCTCAGCATTAGCACCTCCACCACCCTCAGCTGCCCAAGCTCGCCAGAGCAGGTGTCTTCCCGGCTCTGGCTAACTTAAGCAGAGCGCTTATCTGTTCCCTGTTCCTCAGGGTTCAAAGTCCAGTCCACCCCTCCTCCCTCCTGCACCTGCCCCTGCCCCTCCTCACTAGCCTGTGAGACTCACCCCATTCTGGACCATCTCCCACCTCCCAGCCAATCAAGTGGCTCCGCTCCCTCTTCCACCTGAATGAGGCCTGGAGAAACACACCAGGCGAGGCGGGGCCCTGAAGGTCAGGCAAGCTGCACAGGTTGTGCCAGGAACTCACGGGCAGGGAAGGCTGGTCCTGGGGAGGGGCCAGTGCCGGTCGGAGGAGGGGTCCAGGCAGGCAGCAGTCAGTCCCAGAAGCTGGGGAGGCGGCAGATGCCAGCATATCCAAGTGGGGCAGCCTGGCCAGCGGGAGAGGGGCTGCCACCCACCCTGGCACAGAGGGAAACAGGAGTAGGTCCTGGCCCAGGCACCCATCTCCAACTCTGGCCTCAGGCACCCATCTCCAACTTTGGAGGCCTCTGTCTCCTGGAAGTCAGCAAGAAAGTGGGGGGCAGGGAAAGACTAGGCGCTTAGACGAGTCAGAACCAGAGCCCCTCTGTTGTGGGCCTGTGTTCTCTGAGGGGTCTCTCTGGCTTTCGGCTCTTACCAGATGTGCACTTGGCAAACCTACCCTCCACCTCCATTGCCACAGTGACTATTCAACAGCACACACCTGACCACATCTCCCTGTTGCTTCAAACCCTTCCTCATCACCTTCAGAATGAAGCCCAGGTCCCCGCAAGGCCCTCCAAGATTCCCCCGTCCACTGACCTCTCCAGTCTCAGCAGCTCCTGGGCTGGCCTGGAACCCTGCTCCAGCCTCACCAACGGCTTTCAGCCTCGTGACCCTGCCGACCAGGCCTTTGCTCAGGCTGTTTATTCCCTCCCGATGGAATTCTCCCGCACAACCAGCAAGCAAACTCCTACTCAACCGTCAAAACCCAGACTCGGTTTCTCCTCTGTGAAACCTCCCACAACCCATTCCATGCAGTGGTTCCCAGCTCTGGTCATGCAGCTTTTTAAAAAAAATATGTCCCAGGCCTGCCCAGACATTCTGATTCAGTGGCTCAGGGGTGCCGCTGGCAGTGGGCCAGCAGGCTATCTCCAAAGAACAAGGCGGTGCTGGGATGCATACACGCTGGGGACACCGCCCCTATTATAACAGTCGCCCTCACTGGCCTGTGACCTCTCCGAGGGCACTGGGCTTCTTTCCAGCTCGGTCTCTGTGGGACTGCCCAGACTACACTACATGCTAGATAACAGTGTGACCTGAGCAAAGAGCCTGGGACGTCCCTGGACCCGTGGCGCCGTAGATGGGGTCTTTGGCCCAGAGGAGAAGAGACCAGCTGGAAGGCGGGGCACAGGCGCTGGTGGGAACCTCAGCCCTCCAGGTGACCTCAGCCCTGTCCAGAAAGCCCAGGGCCAGGGGGAAGCGAAGGGAATGCAAACTGGATGGGGTATGGGGGCTGGACAGGAAGTGAGCTGGGCCCAGGAGGGCGAGCCCCAACCGGGAAGAGGGTCCACAGCTACTGGCTACTGCACACAGGACAGCAGGACACCCACAGCTCTGTCCTCAGAGTCCCTCGGTGCAAAGGGCCACCTGGTGGAGACGCTAAGACAGGGATGGCTTCCAGGGGCTCTGGAGAGAGGAGCTGCCTTTCCAAGGAAACACAGGCGGAGCTACAGCAGGAGGAGCGGGCAGACGAGAGGAGCGGGGAGCGTGGAGAGGGCCTCAGGCTGGGTCCCAGGCCGCTCAGCCCGCTGCTCTCCGGTGGCACCAGGGCAGGAAGCCACCACTCCAAGCCCCCTGTGCTCACCTGCCGATGCAGATGTAAACAAGATGACCGTGGACAACACTGGCAGGTTCTTAATGAATGCCAGTTCCCTTCCCAGAGTCCCTGCCGCTGCTTGAGGACAGAGAGCGTTGTCCTACTGCACAGACTTATTCTACCAGAATACCAGCCCTAGATCACAAAATTCAAAATGACAATAGCTGACACCTCCCAAGCACCAGGCCGGCCCCATGCCGAACAATATAGCTCTCATCTAATTTCATTCCCGTAGCAGAAGAGGAAAATGAGGCTGGGAGAGACTGAGCAATGTCCCCAAGGCCACGCAGTTACTGAGCTTGGCACCCCTGAGAAAGCACATGCAGGTTGGGGAGCACCCTCCCAGGTCCTCCCCAGGCCCTGGTGGAGTTCCCTGCAGGTGCCAGAGTGGCAGAATCTGCCAAAGGGACAACTGGGCCCAGCTCCTCCCCGGGCCTGCCCTGCTGGGGGCGGCTCCAGCTTCCTTTTCTCTTCACAGGAGAAGGGGGAGGCTCTGGGGGCAGAGCCCTCCTCGCTGGGGAAGGGCCAGGCTTGGTCAATGGCTGAAGCCTCAGACAATGGAGGCTCTGTACAGAGTAGGCGCCCTCCCTCCCCGCTGACCTCCTCAGGAGCCCCTGGTCACTGATCTGCAAGCAGGAAGAGTAAGGAGTGGGGAGGGGGCCAGGGGCAGGCCACTGTGGGAAGAAGCCTGCCCCTGGGGCCAGGCCAGAGGGGACCCCTGGGGGCTGTTGCCTGGGAAACCAAAGCCAGCCTGGAGAAGCTGCTGGACACAGCCTGCCAGGGGAGCTACAGCCAGAGTCCTGTCCCCAGCCTCCTTCTCTTTCTCCTCCCCCTCCTCCTCCCAGGCCCTAGACACATTAACCCCTTAGTCCCCCACGATCCCAGCTGAAGAGCTGGGGAAAAGC
>VBSM01000529.1:9507397-9529823 GCA_008086735.1 Cheirogaleus medius | reverse complement strand
TCGGGGGGGGGGCATGTCACAGCCCCCATGACCACCCTGACTTCATGTCCTACGAGACCCCCAGCTTACTCCACTCCAGTCCGACCACCTTGCAGTTCCATGACCGCCCCAAGCATGCTCCTACCTCAGGGCCTTTGCATCACCGTTCCCTCTGACTGACAGCTGTTCCCCCAGACAGCCACTCGTGGGAGCCCTCACCTTCGGGGCCCTGCTCCAAGGTCGGCGTATCAGAGAGGCCTTCTCCAGACAGCCCACACGCGTCCCCACCATGCTCTTTCCCTGACCCTGTGTCCCCGGCCTTCACAGGATCTAACGCTTCCCGACATCCGTGTATTCTAGTTATTTGTTTCCATCGGTTTCCTCCTATGCGAGTGTGGACGCCACAGAGGCAGGGTCGTGCTCACTGCTGCTCGTCGCTCTTATCCGCAGCCCTGGCACAGGCCTGGCACACAGCTGGCTCCCGGGCACACTTGCCGAATGAACGAAGGGATCCCTGGTCCCATGTCAGCCCTGGGGAGAAGGCGGCAGGGCCGCGGGCGCCCACTGCTGGGACTGTGCTCCTCCCTTCCGACACCGGCCTGCACCCCGGACAGCTCCTCCCCGGCAACGTTCACAGACAGATTCGCTCGGAGCAGCACACAGGCAGTCCCCCAGAGCAGTGTGGAAAGCGGTCTGGGGCCAAGGCCAGGAGGCAATCAGAGAAGAGGGGTGGGGCAGGGCGGGAGAAGAACTTGGACTATTTTTAAAAACTCACTCCCAAAAAGACCACATTTTCTCTCTGGTGAGTCAGAAGCATGTGGCCAAGCGAGGGGGACAGGACCCAAGAGCCCCCGCGGCTGCCACCGTCGACCGATGCTGGCAGGCAGGTAGGCGCACCAGCCTTTCCCTCGCGGGCAGGTGTGGGACACTGGCATCTACTCAGCTTTCTGGGGATGGGGCAAGGCTGGCGCTGGTGTCCCAGGCTGGCAGGCCACAGAGAGCGTGCCAGGCCTCCCGTTCAAAGCCCACAGCGTCCAATCTGGCCCCGGTCTCTTTCTTCAGGGCCAAGCTCTGGCTGCGACAGGGAGGGGGCCGTCCATTCTGTCCCACAAGGGAGCTCTGGGCAGAAAAGAAACAGTCTTCCCAAAACTTGGAGCTAAAACGGCTCAGCCCACACAGCCAAGGCAGGGCGAGGCAGCGAGCAGCATCCGAGGTCTCCTGAAACGCAAGGCCAGCACGGAGCCCAGGACACCCAGAGGGCCCTCGGCCACACAACCAGGATAGCTCTGGCCGAACTCCCAACGCAGCCAGCACTTCCGATCCAGACCACTCAGGGGTGCGCTGTCCTCCCAGCTGTTCTCCGCACCCCTGGAGAGAGATGGGGAAGGGAGCGCACTCTGTGCACTGATCCAGGGCGGGGGCCACCTCCGGTGCCACCTCTGATCCTCCCAACTCCCCAAGGGTACGGAGACATCCCACAAGGGGACGTGATCAGCCCCATTTTACAGAGGAGGAAACTGAGGTTCAGAGAGGCAGAGAGATTTGTCCAAAGTCAAGAAGCCGATCGAAGGCAGATCCAAGGCTAGACCCAAAGTCTGTCTGATTCCAAAGTCTGGAAAGACCCATCAGGATCAAGCCCATGGATCCAACCCATTCCCTTGCAATTAACTTCACACATCTGAGAAGATGCTGCCCAGGCTATGGGAAGGGGGCAGGGGACACTGGGCTGGAGGCGTTGGGGGAGCAAGAATAGAGAGGGTGGCTTCTACCCTGAAAGGGATTTGCCCTGAATCCTGCTGTCCTGGGCTAGACATGACCAGGACCATGACCACCAGGGAACTGTTCCCAAACACTCATCCCCTTTCATTATCAGCTTTAACAAGCACCGAACTGGTGCTGACCGACCCTGGGGTGCCACTCACGAGGTACCAGACAACTCGGATGCTGCCCGCACCCTGGTCTCAAACTCCCTCCTAGCATTCCTCCTGCCATGGCATTGAAGCCACACCGAGTGCCAGGAGCTTCGAGCCCACCCCTGCCTACGTCCTGCAGGTGAAGACGCTTCTCGGCCACTTGCTGCTCCTGGCCTGAGCAGTCTCTGGTCTGCCAGGGCGCCCAGGTGCCCCTTTTTGCCACCATCATGCTGTGGATATGGTTTTCAGGATAGTGAGTTCTGCATTCAAACCTGGCTAGGTCCTGGCTGTGGCACCGAGATATCACTTTACTGCTCTGATCGCTGGTTCTTCTTCCATACAAGGACACTCGTAAGAACCTCCAGGGCAAAGAGCTGTTCTAAGGATTAAATTAGATAATTCACAGAAAGTGACTCATTGAGAGCCTGGAACATAGCAAGCGCTCAATAGAACATCTGTTGAATGAATAAATGACCAACTCCTCCTAACTGGCTGGCAGCACTGGCCTACAAGAAGGAGTGGTGTACCAAGCTAGAGCTGAAGGGTCCCTCATCACTGCCTTCCAGAGCCTTCCTGGGACAGTGCAAGCAAGGTTTAGGGGCAGCCCCTCCCATGGTGCCTGACCACGCAGTACCCACCCCCTGTGGGGAAGGGGTGGCCACTGCTGTGCTCTGGGACAGCCACCAGCGTGGCCTGACCCTGAGCAAAGAGTTGGCAATGTAAGCTCCCAAAAGCCTCCACCCACCTTTTGCCTCCTTTAAAGTCAAGATTCCGGGGAAGAAGGTCAAGGTCAGGAAAGGGAGGATCTGACAAGGAGACGGCGAGGCCAGCGTTGCCTTAGTTGGTTCGAAACACAGCGATGACCAAGCTCCGTGCAGGGAGCCAAAGAGGCGTTCCGATTCCCTGCATCTGTAGGGTCAGCAAAGGGCCGGCCCCGAGCTGCCTGCAGACACGGCCGTTTAAGCAGAGCACTCCGGCTGGAGAATCGGCCCCAGGAGCTCAGGAGGCTTCCACTTGCTGGCTGGGCCTCAAAAAATATTCTGCTAAATTCAGGGACAGCAAGGCCCTTCCAGGCAGCAAACTGACAATGACCCACTAGCATGTCCCCAGCTGCCACCTGACACAGAAGCAGCCCGTGTACCCTGCAGAAAGAGACCAGTGGCCTGGGAAGGCCGAGTCCAGGGCTCCCTTCTCTGCATGCTGCCAGCACACGTAAAAAGTTCTCAGAAACACTGGCTGGAGGGGCAGATGCACCATGGCCACCTGGACACTGCCGGCCAGACTGAGCCTTTGCCAGGCCCACCCCAGGTCTGTCCTGTGGTCAGGTCCTTGGACAGAGGACAGGGACGCCACCTCCTTCCCAATTAGGGTGCAAACCAAGACATGAGTGCTGGTGTCACATGGCTTCACCTGCTGTGTTAGAACCAGGGTCTCCAGGCCCCACTCCCTCACTCTGGGAACTTTTAAGTTCAATAGCATTCAAGGGGGGGACAGCAAAGTCCTCGTCTCTCTGGATCCCTCCACCATCCATCAACCCCTCCAATCATTCAGCAGATATTTACTGAGCACGCCTGGGTGCCAGGCACCACCCGAGGACCTGGGATTTGCCGATGAGCCAGACCGGTGAGGGAGAACACTGGGCTCGACCACGACTCAGGCAGACAGTCAAACGTTCCAGCGCCACTCACTCCCTGATGTGAGCCCCAAGTACTCCATGTGGCCATTTGATGACCTACATTGTATCCACTCAGATCAAGGGGACAGGAAGACCTGGCAGTGATCCAAGTGATCCTGCCAAGGCCTCCGCCCCTGTGTGGCCTGGGCAAGGCACGTAACTGCTCTGGCCTCCAAGGGCCCGCCCACGTCCCAACAGACGTTTGCATTTTATTCCAAACTTATGCTCCCAAAGTACATCAGATGTTGGGGGACGGGGGGCAGCCTTGGATTTCAAAATTTCTGTCCCACCTTGATTTACACACAGATCTACTAACCCATCTAAGGCAGTGGTTCTCAACTGGAGGCCACTTTGTCCCCCAGAGAACACCTGGCAGTGTCTGGAGACATCTTGGTTGTCACACAAGGTGGGAGAAGGGGGTGCTACTGAAATCTGGTGGGTAGAGGCCAGGGATGCTGCTGAACACCCAACAGTACACATGACAGTCCCCCCAACAAAGAATTACCCGGCCCAAATGTCAACAGTGCCCAGGTTGAGAAACCCTGATCTGAGGGAATCTGGTCAAGTCCTTTGAGGATCTAGAGCAGACACCGGCCTGTTAATGCAGGGTAGTATTACCACTGTTAGTCACAGGGACACAAAGATCAAAGCTGTCGCCACTGGTTTCCATGGCAGATAAGTAGCGGAATACAAGTCTCTAAAGAAACGGCATTATGCTGCGTTATTTGCTTTGGTGCTCGTTCCCTCTAGACTGTGGGGGCAGAGACCACAACCTACTTATCTCCGCGTCTCCACCAGCCGGCCCAGCACCTGGAATACAGGAGGTGGGGAGGCAGGGAGGGAAGGTTCCTGTAGCCTCTTTAAGGGGGGACCACATAAGATGCATCCGCAGCATCCAGCAGCATTTCTGGCACTGATTAGCTGGTCAGCACATGTCTCTTGAGTTAAGTTAATGAAGAAACAACCAGACTGTGAGCTCTCTGAGGGCAGGGGCCGTGCCCTCCTCCCTCTGTGTCCTGGAGCCTCACCTGCACGGCTCAACCTTCCACACACATTCACCAAGTATCCCCTGCTGTCGCGGTGAACGAAAAGACAGACACGGTCCTGCCCCTGGACCTCACCGTCCAGCAGGGGAAGGAGAATTGAACATACTAACAGCAGCCAGGGCTTCCATTGGGGAGGGCTGAGGGCTGTCGGAACCCCGGGAGCAGCCTGGGTGTAGGTGGGGGTAGGACACTGTCCATCAGTGAATGCCCCGTGAAAGGATGAACAAAAGCATGGACGGTTGGTGTCTGCAATGCCTGGCACGCAGCAGCAATGAGCAAAGGTGAGCAGGAGAGAGGGAGGGAAGGGGGTAGAGACGGGGGTTGGCATGATCTGGATGTTTGTGCACCCCCAAGGTGATGGACAGGAAGTGGGGCCTTTGGGAAGTAACTAGCTCATAAGGGTGGAGCCCCCATGAATGGGATTAGTGCCCTTGCAAACGAGCCCCCAGAGGGCTAACTGGCCCCTTCTGCCATGTGAAGATACAATGAGAAGGCCCTGTCCATAACGAACAGGCCTTCACCAGACATCAAGTCTGCTGGAACCTTGACCTTGGGCCTCCCAGCCTCCAGAACTGTGAGAAATAAATGTCTGTTGCTGATAAGTTTACAGTGTTTTGTTGTGGCAGCCCAAAGGCACGGGGGCTCTCGGTGGGAGTCCAGTACCCAGACGCTACCTTTGTTCCTCGCTCCTCCAGAGACCTCACCCAGGGGCTCCTTCATTCAGGACAAGCATTATTAATTGAGGGGAGTCCAGGTCCCAGCACTGGGCACAGAGGAAAGGCAATGGCTCCTTGGGTTGCCCAATGTCACTGAAAAACAAGTGCCAAAGTCAACATCGTAACACCTACCATGTATGAATTGCTTGCTAAGTGCCCAGTGCTACTGCAAACCCTTTACTCCTATAATTACTTTAATCCTTCCAAGGACTCCCTGACAGAGGGGCTACTATCATACCCATGTTACAGATTAGGAAACAGAGGCACAGAGAGGTTAAGAGAGCTGCTCAAGGTCACATAATCAATAAATGGGCGAGCTGGGATTTGAACCCAGGCCATTTAGCTGCAGAGCCTGTGCCTGAGCTACAGTACTTGTGTCTTAAAACCTAAGCCACTAGCCAGCCACCAGTCAGCTGGGCTCCTGTGCTGCCTGGGCCACTCAGGTGACCACAAGGACCCCACCCAACGGGAGCTAGGACAGGCCTGTCAGGTGACTAGCACACAAAGTGCTCCAGCCCAGTGGCCCTGGGCCGTGTCCCAGCTGCACCGCCCCTAACAGAGCCTGAGAGCAGCCCGCACAGCCCCAGTCTATCCAGGTCCCAGCCTGGGCTCGTGGAGCAGCTGAATGCAAACACAGGTTAAGCCTCACTCCCAGTTCTGGTCCAGAACCACCAGGGGGCGGAGAACAGGCACATGTTCCCGTGAACACCGGGACTTACCCCTGGAGACGCACTCAGGGAGGGGCAACCTAAGACGAGGCCGCACTGTGCCGACCAGAGCAATCATGGTGCAATGGCCACTGTCTGAGCCAGCGCCCTGCCCCCGCTGCGGCTGAAGAAGAGAATGATGTCAGACCAAGCCTGGAAGGACCCCCTAGGGCTGCCAGCATCATCCCCCTCCTAACCTGGCTCTGATCAGGGCACCGGCGATCAGAGCCGCAGCTGATGGCAGGAGCCATGAGCTGTCGTTCGCAGCCAGCACTGGCCCAGCCGTTGCGTCTGAGTCAAGCATTTTGCATTTTCCCACAGTCAGACACTCGCAGCCAAGGGAGGGATCTTCATGAGGCTGAAAGCCAATGAGTCAGCCACAGCAGGAATTCCTCCTTGAGGACCCTAACAGATGGGTGGGTCAGAGCATGGGCTCTGAAATCAGGCAGCATGGACTCCAAATCCTGGCTCTACAACCTAGCAAATGTCCAACTGTATCTCTCTGAGCCTTGGTTTATTCACCTGTAAACTGGGTGTGATGACCCTCCCGAGAACCAGTTAAATAATAAACTCATTCCTTCATTCAGCCCATATTTACTAAACACCTCCATGAGCCATGTCCTGTGCTGGGTGTTTGAGACACGTCAGTGGACAGAAAAGAAAAAGGCTCCCGGCCCTACGGAGCTTGCCGAGCTCGCTAAGGCCTGTGCCTGGCACCAAGTGGGTATCCATAAATCCCGCCACCCCAAGCCCGAGTCACTGGCCCACCTCTACTCTCATCTTGGAGTTCCTCCTTTGGCAGAAGATTCACTGTCACTCGGGAGAAGGGTCTAAATCTGCTTCCTCCCCGCAGCCTGGCCTTACCTGGTCCTCAGTTTCTCAGAGTTTCTCCTCCGGCACAGGCCACCCCCAGCTGTCCCTCCCTCCCGAGGGCCTCTCTGGTCCAGCCAAGGCCCCCAGACCCCTCCCTGCCCACGTCAATCATGCTGCCAGGACGTGTCCCGAGCCGCCACTGTCCTTATTAGTTCAACAAACACCTCTCAGGGGCCCACTATGTGCCAGGAGGCGAACGACGCTAGGACAGGGCACCACCTGGGTGCATTTCCTCCCTGCAAAGGTCTGGCCACACATGGGAATGCGGCAGCCTCAACTCACAACCAGGGACTAACAAACACGTCACTAACTTACGTGGCAATCGGCACCATCCTTCCGGAAGCAGCTTCTGTACCTTCCTGCTAACACGTGTGAAATCAAAGTGACAATAATTCACCCGAAATCCCAGCTACCACTCTCACTGTCTGGGAGTAAAATGAATGCTCACCATCATTTTCTTTTTTTTTTTTAAAGTCTACAACACCTGGTATACCCAGGTGGTCTCCCTTCCAACCACTAACCAGGCTCCACCCCACGTAGCTTCCAAGATCAGATGAGATCTGATCATTCAGGGTGGCAGAGCTGTAGACTCACCATCATTTCTGAGGCTCTACTAAAGCCAGGAACCGTGTGCTTTATCTGTTATTTCACGTGACCCTCACAACACTGCAGGGTGGAGATCCAGGTCCCCGCCTCACGCCCCACTCGATCTTCAGGCTCCCGGAGGACACTGGCCAACTCTGTCTGCTGCTCTACCGGCAATTTCTAACTCCATACCTGGCACCTAACAGGTCTTCATAGACATTGGTTGGATTGAATTGAATAAGGAAAGTGAGGCTCAGAGAGGCAAAGAGATTTGCCCAAGGTCACGCGGGTAGGGAGCAGGCCAGCCGCGTGATGGCCCCAGGTCTGCGCAGCTCCGACGCCTGTGCTCGACTCCCTTGGAGCCTCCCCGAGGAGCAGCGGCAGCGCAGCAGCCAACAGGAGCTCTCCCAGGACGGGCTGCCCAGGGCAAGTGGCACCACCCACCCAGGCCCCGAGAAAGGAGAGGTGAGAGCCACAGAGACCATATTAGGGAAAAATAAAAGAAAGGAAAATAAAGTGTTCTGGCAGAGAAGGGCCAGCCTTGTGAGTCATGGGCCCCAGAATATGCCCTTTATAGCTGGCTCCAGGGCCAGAGACAGCCCCAGGGACCTGCCCCCAGGGACCACAGGTGCAGCTTCAGGACTGGGTGGGCCTCGGGCTGGGGGTCAGCCTGCTCTGCCACCAGCGCCCACCAACACTGGGCAAGTCACTTCTGCTCTCTGGGGCTCTGATTTTCCCCCTCTGTGGGACAGAGAGAGGAAGGCACTCGGAGAACTACAGAGGCTGCCTCTGACTGCAGGGTTGCAGGGGCAGGACCAGGTAGAAGCCAGCGTTCCCCCTCTCCCCCCAGCCATGCCGGCCCCCACCTCCCAGCACCCCCACTGTGGAGCCAGCACCCCTCTCTGCCCCGTCTCCAGCTGCCCACAGGACAGCCCAGGCTGCCAGCAGCCCCAGGGAAGCAGCCCTCGCTCACCTTTCGGACCTGCTGGCCACGCTCAGGGCCCAGGCAGGGGAAGCCCACTCACCGAGCACCTCCTGTGCGCTGGGAGCCGTGCGACACCATCGCACGTCATCTCGCAGAGCGCTCTGCGGCGGGGCTCATCGCCCCCATCTTTCAGCGGGAGCCCCAGAGACCAGCTAGGCAGAGCCACACAGCTAATGAGACGCAGGATTCAGAAGACCCCTCAGAAGCCAGGTCCTGAAGTCCCTGCACCTGTGTCCTCAGTCTTGTCCCGTGCCAGCCCCCAGAGCACAGGAACAATGGCTCAGCCCTGGGTGTCCCCACAGTGCCTCCTACACCGTCTTAGAGAGATGCTGGCCAGGTCGCCACTCCCAAATCCCAGCCCAGGCCCCGGGAGAGCCCGTCACATCACTGCACTGAGGAGTCCTGGGCTGGTTCCTGCCTGCCAGGGACCCCGAACCAGCACTGCCCCACTTCACAGGCAGAGTGGAGACAGAAAGCAAACCTCAGACGCCTCTGGCACATGCAGCATCCTGGTGTGACCCTGACCCAGCCAGGAGCCGGCTAAGGGCCAGGTGGTAAGAGCATGGACTTTGCAGGAAGACACTCTCAGGTTCAACCACGGGCCCACCCCTCACCGACTGTGAGCCCGAGCTGGCCTCCTGCCCCCTCTATGCCTCAGTTTCCTCCTCTGCTGTAGAGCAGATATAGCAGCCCTGACGGCTGGACAGTGCTGGAATTCACTGCCACCACCTGCCAAGGAGCAGGTGCCTGCTCTTCCCCTGGAGGGAGCCTGTTTGTCCTGGCTATCAGCTGGGGTCAGGGCCCAGGGCCTGGCAGTCCCCCAGGCAGCCGGCCCAAACAGGTTTGCATTCGGAGCTACATTTGTGGGTTAATATTTACCTGCTTGTAACCCAAATCTTGCAGGGCATCAGGCATGCCCGAGTCACCAGCCCTGAGAATTCAAGCCAAGCAGGAAATGATGTGGGGAGGGACAGGGTGCTGAACCCAGGGCAGGTATCAAAGGGAGGACGGTGCCCTTCCCCCAGGGCCCCCACAGACTAAAAGGCACCAGCTTAACCCCCCACCCCTGTAGCGCTCTGCTCTGCAGACCCCGAGCCCCAGTCACACGACAGTCCCTTCCATGGGATCCCGGAACAGCGAGGGCAGCTGGGGGAGAAGACTGGGGCCAAAAGAGGCAGCACTACAGACCCCACGGACTGACCTCCCCCCACAGAGTGCCAGGGTTCTCCCCCATGCCACCCTCAGCAAATGAACATTTTACTCCACCTGAAGAGAGTTTTCTGACCTCAGTAATAAGCCCAGCGTCGAGAATGAACCATCAGACTCAGTGACTCCCCTGAGCCGCCCTTTGGGGTATCGATCCCCATTTCAGAGGAGAAACCGGGCTCACAGCACTAAATCAGCTTGCCAAGGTCTCTACAACCAGTCAGAGGCAGGGGTGGGATTCGAACCATGTCCTCTGGCCCCACAACTAACAAGCACCTGACCGCTGACCACCATAGCACGGCTGCCTCCAAAGCCCCGCATTTCAGCTGCCGTGTGTCAGACGCTTGCCGTGTACCTGGACTTGCTCTAAGTGCTTTAAAAGCGACAACTCTCTTAATCATCCCAACCACTGTATGAGGCAGGCGCTATCCCCAAATTGAGAAACCAGGAGGTTGGGACGCCAGAGCTGAAAGCCAAGCAGGCCGAGCAAGGGTGGGCGCAGGGATGGCCCCCTCACTGCTTCCTCCCTTCTCCCTGCCCAGCCGGGGAGCCCCGCTGCCTGCACCCTGGCCACACAGGGGCAACACAGAGCCACGAGCTCCTCAGCGAGGCCACGGCATCCTTCTGACTGATCCCCCCACGTCCCCACTCACTTTGTTTGCCGAGCATCTGCTGTGGACCAGGCCTCGAGGGAGCACAGGGGACACAAAAGACCCTGCACTCAGGAGAGGAAGAGGTCCCCACCTGCCCCAGCAACGAAGTCCTGCCTTCCCAAGGGCAGGACCCTCCCTCGGCCTGGAAGCCGTTCCCCACCTCACAGCCTGAGACACTCCCAACGACATTTTGAACCTTAGCACAAGCTGACTTCAGGGAAGCCTTCCATAATGGCCACTGGGAAAGCTGGCCACTCGCCCCTCGGGGCCCTGGGATCACTTGCTTGGTTTGCTGACTCCCACTAGACTGTGAGATCCTCGAGGGCAGGAAGAATGCCTTTCATTTCTGTCACTCCAGTGCCCAGAGCAGTCCTCAGCACACCAAAGAGATGCAAGAAATGACGGACGGATGGGTAGATGCATGGATGGGTGGGCGGGTACATGGATGGATGGATGGATGGATGGATGGATGGGTAGATGGATGGATGGGTAGATGGGCATATAAATGGATTCATGGGTGGGTGGGAGGGAGGATGGGTAGATAAACGAATAAGTAAATGGACAAATGACAGGAGCCATAAGTCATGGCTAGAAGACTCCGTGCTCAGGACTCTACTTCAAAATGTAATTTATTGGAGCTCAGCTACCCAGGAATTCCAGCTTTGCCCCAAGTATTTAGTCCAACCCAACCATTTTCTAGATTCGTGTTTCTCCAACCTCGCCAAGCATCCCAACGTAGTCACTGTCTGTCTCCTTCATCAGTAGAGCAGGTGACACAATGTCCAGACTGTGTCTGGCCTTACAGTTATGTTTTCAATGCCGTCCCCTGGGCCCACGCCATTCCATCGAAGGCCGCAATAAATACTTGCTGAATGAACGACAAACAGTAACAAAAGACCTGGGGAGCTTTTTAAACACGGAGATTTCCTGGGTCCCAGCCGAGATCTGCTGGTTCAGAATCTCTAAGGGTGAGGTTCAAGAATTCCTATTTTGTTCAAAAGCTTCCTGGCAATTTTGGTAACAAGCCAGGCTTGAGACACACCAGCTTGAGGGGAAGAGGAGCCACTAGCTCCCGAAGGCTGTGACTGCAGGCAGGTCACCTCGCACGCACCCAGCTTGTCACCAGCCCCCACAGGTTATTGCTCCCCTAAGCATCTGTCAGCTCAAAGGAAGTCTAACAGCCTTTTTCAAAGTGTGCTCCTGGAATCACTGACTTTAGTAGATCCTCCAACCACCTGAGCAGAGGGGGAGGCCCTTTTTAAACGCAGACGCGTGGCGGGCAGAAGCGTGTTGCTCCAGCAAGGGATGCGCCAAGGGCCCCGGCTTCACCACAGTGCAATTCATCAGTGCAGCCAAATCGCACTTGTACCCTACTAGAATATACAAATGAAAAATAAAACTTAAAAATGAGTAAATGCAAATGCTAAGGTCCTGATACCAAACTACAAAATTAGAGGCTCTTGGGGTGAGGCCTGAGAATCTGTATTCCTGGCGCTGTCTGGAGGATCCTGGCACACACTGATGCACGAGCATTACTGGACCGCGGGTTCCCCTGAGACCACCGCTTGCACCCGCACCTCCATGCACACCTAGCCTGCTGAGAGAGGAAAGTTCCCGGCAGGGGCAGTCTTGGACAAGCCCAAGAAATCCAGCCAACCAGGGTGACACCAACAGGTCCCGAATGTGCCTATTCCTCCATTAGTTAGTTCACAGAACGTCAGCCCTAAAGGAAACCCACAAATCGCTAAGTCCAGGCCCTCATTTTGCAGATGAGGAAACTGAGGCCCAGAGAGGACTGTGCCTTGCCCAAGGTCATAAAGGAGTGAATGCCAGAGCCAGGCTAGAAGCCAGGTGCCTGTGCCCCAGGCTCACCCCACACTCCCAGGCCACCCTGGCCTGACTGGGAGGCCCTGCTCCTCCCTTGCCATCATCTTTCCCTCTAAACCTGCTTCAGGTGAGCCAGGGTCCCTGGGAAGAGCCTTCACAGGGCACCTGCTGTCGCCCTTGGACATCTCAGCCGGTGCCGCTGCCCCAGGAAGGCACGGTGGCTGCGGTTACAGAAGCCTGGCCTTCCTCCCAGGAGGACTCCTGCCAACAAAGCAGCAGGTGCTCCAGGGAGGAGGGGGCGTCAGAGAAAGACAGAAGCAAAACAGGCTGGACAGGGGTTACGGTTCTGCTGACCACAGAAGGAGCTGTCACAGCTCAGTATGGATGTCCCTGAAACTCCTTATTCAGTCCACAGTGTCTGAGTTTAAAAGTTTAAACAGTTCTGAGAAACCATCTGTATATTTGGGGGAACATTCACGTCCTAAAATATGTTAACAGGTGCTTACTGGGGAAAAAAAGTGTCCATTGGTCAAAGAACAACGGAAGAGCCACAGTGGAAATCTCCATCCCAGAGATTAGCAATACTTGGCATGTGAAAGGCCCTGAGAATGCTGCGACTTCAGATTCTGCTTAAATCATGACACGGAAAAAGAAAGTTGGGGGCCAAGAGCAGTTACGTGCCTTGCCCAGAGTCTTCTGGCTGGGAGTGACGGGGGCGGGACTCAGATACAGTCTGCCTGCAGAGTCCGCACGGGCAACCCCCCAGCAAGACGATTCCTTTATTACTATTATTGTTCTGTCCTGACCGGAGGAAGAGCAGGCAGGTAGCGGTCAGGCCTGGGCAGGAAGTCATGCCCACGAAAGCAGCCAGGATCTCAGGCTGCGGATCCAGCTTCTTGCACCTGCTTCTGCTCCCGGGTCAAAGCCATGGGCTGTGTGACCCAGGGCAAGCCCCCGCCCCTCTGCGGGACCGAGATGGCCCATGTGTAAGCTCGGGAGCTGGGACTGGGTGATCCCTAAAGAACAGTCCAGCTCTAAAGGAGTCTCTGACTCCATCATGCGACCTCAGCTCCTCTGTCGCCCTCTCCGCCAGCCACGTCCTCTCCCTGGCGCCAAGTCCCCTTCTCTGCAAGCGGCTCGGGCCGGCGAGGCTGAGCTCTGGCCAGTGGTGGGCTTAGCGCTGCCCTGCCCTCCCGGCGCCACCCCTCACCCCGCTGTGACTCGGCCATCTGTTCCCAGCCCTGACTCTTAGCACCGTTTCTCAAGGGCAGGTGAACTGGGTGCATGTGTCTATCCGGGGCCCAGAGAACCAGTTTTGCTGAGAGCTCCACGGGCTAGGACGGGAGGTGCTTCCTTAGCCCTCAGGAAGAAGCCAGCACACTCATCCTCTGCACTGCTCTGGTCTCTGACGTCCGGCTTTCAGTTAAAGGTAACTCGATCACTCGACCCTTGGGGCAGTTAGCTAACCTCTTCCTGCCTGGTCCTCCCACCTAACAAGAAGCTGGTAACGCTCACCTTGTGCAATAAAACAATATGCGGAGCAGCCAGCCCAGTGCCCAGCACACAGTGGTGCCCAGAGAATGGCCGTTACCCTAATCTGCTATCGATAACACTAATATACAGGCAGCGGTGTTATTTCCCCAACGCAGTCTCCCCTTAGCCCCCCGACAACAGCAGACAGGAAGTAGAAGAGGCGGCAACTGGTTGACTCGTGTAGACTCCCAGAAACCTGAAACCTTACACTCAGGGAGTATTAGACTTGGGAGAGACCCTAGATTCTCAACCTGCCCATCTCACAGAAGAGGAAACTGAGGCTTAGGGCGAAGGCGGGGGCAGAGTGAATGAAATGCTGCCCAAGCTCTCCTGGCTGATTCGAGGAAGAACCCAGGCATCTGGCCCCTCCCGAGGCCCTGGAGCACTGACGAGAGCAGAAGGCCGGAGTCTGGGACGCTGGGTTCTGGTCCCAGGTCTGCCCCAAGTGGCTGCGAGGTGACGAACCAGGCACTTAGGCCCACGGAGCACCGTGACTACATGATAGAACTTTAGGAGTTGTCTAGATCAGGGCGTCCCAAAGTCGGGTAGGCAGAATGCCGGAGCCCCACCAGATCCTATCAGGTGATTTGCCAAGGAAGAGACTCAGGCTCAGCTGAACAAAGTCTGACAGGGACCAGAGGGGTTTCAGGGGAGGGCTCCAGAGTCAGATGGATGAGGGTTCAAGTTCTGCCATTCGCCAGCTGTGTGACTTTGGGCAAGTTGCTTACCCTCTCTGTTCCTCACCTGCATCATCTATAAAATGAAGACAATGACCATACATACCTCACAAGATTGCCACAAAGAAGTGAAACAAGACGATGCCTGGCGCCCGGCACACTCTAGGTCCTCAGGAAACACTGGTTATTATTTCCATTCTACAGATCACAGTTAACATTATCTCTGCTTTACAGACGAGGTGACCAAGTCTCCAGAGAGGTAAGACATCTGCCCAGAGGGACTCACAAAGGCAAGGCTCTGGCAACTGCTCCCCATTTCTTCTGGTCCCCGAGAACAAGGCCTCTGCTGGCATGTGCCCTCCCCGGCGGGGACCGCCTCCCTCGCTAGCCTCCTGTGATCTGTTAATGGAGTCCTGCGCTGGCCCCTCGGGTTTTCCGGCCCTCACTGGGGACGAAGCAGATGCCCAGGTCTGGGAAGACCCAATCCCAGCTCCCAGCAGCAGCCCGGCTCCTCCTGCCCAGAGGCACCAACCAGCAACTGTCCTCTGAGACTGCAAAAGGGCAATGTTTAAAGCCACGAGGGGACCTGCAGATGACAACCTCCAACTGGAGCCTCCAGTGAGTCCCTCCCTGGGGTTACTCAACACCTGTTTCCACCCCTGAGACTGGTTGTTTCACTTAAGAGACCAATCCAAGCCTAGACACCCTGTTATCCTGTGTGACTTCAGGAAGGTTGCTTAACCTCTCTGACTCAGAAAGTATTTTGGAAAAGAGAAATGAGCAGAGTTGGGGAAATAGCAGGGTTCAGAGAATGACCTAGGAATCAGAGAGCCAGACAACAGCCTCAAAGGGTATCTACTGTCCCTTCCAACCAGTCTCTACCCAGAACAGAAAGTTCTGATCGTGTCATTCCCTGGCTTGAAACACTTGAACGGCTGCCCATGGCCCTCAAGATAAAGCGCACGCTCCTAGGGAGGTGGACAGGGCTCTTGCGCGCCACCCCACCACGCCCTCCCTGACTCTTCCCTCACCCCCAGCCTCTGCCCCGCCTGGAATGCGTCCTCTCCCCGACCTTCCTCCCTGCCTCTTCCACCGCTTGGCTTAGCTCCCCTGGGAAGCCTCCTCGGAGCCCCTCCACCTGGGTGAGCACCCTCCCTCCTGTCCTGCAGCTGGTTACACACCTGCCTCCCCCTCCAGACTGAGGGTCACCATATCTTACTCATCTCGGCACCCAGTAGGTGCTCAATAAATACACGTTGGAAGGAGAGGAATGCAAGGACAGGCGAATGGAAACAAACTAACTAAACCACAAGCTTTGCTATCCTCCTCTGCAGAACGGGAATGTCATGGGCGAAGGAGCCGGGCCGCCTGCGCGGTGCGGATCCTCACTCCCCAGGTGGCCGTGTGTGCGTTCTGCTCGCCGGTGTGTCGGTTCTCCCCTCTGCGCCTCTCCACTTCCGTAAAGGGAGATCACGGTAGCACCTGCCCCTCACAGACTTAACATGAAGACTCCATGGGCTAATCCTCCCCAAGTGCTTAGCTCGGCCTCTTGCACATAAAGGTGAGTTCCTTGCACCCTCCCTCCCCCCAGGTCCCAGGCTGCCCCTCCTCCGTCACCCAACTGCAAATGTGGGTTCCCAGACCTCTCCTCCACATCTTCTCCCTGGGGGGCCCACCTGTCCCTCTATGTGCTAATGGAGCCCAAGTCTGACCTCCAGCCCAGAGGCTCTCACTACCCCTGGACTTGTAGCCTGCCCCAAACTGAATCCTTGGTTTCTCCAAAACCCATGCTCCCTACTCCCTCTTAACCACCTCGCTGCATGACACCACCGCCCACCCAGATACTCAAAAGAAGAATCCCGAAGTCACACTTGTTTCCTCTCTTTCCCTCACCCCTGCATACAATCCGCCAGCAATTCCAGTTGATTCTGTCTCTGATACATAACCCAAATCCAACGCTTTTCTCCAATTCCGCTGCCACAACCGAATCCGAGCCTTTCTTCTGGCCGCCAGGTCCTCCCCTCTGCCCTGGCCCCTGCAGCCGCTTCTCCCAGCAGGCAGAGGATCTTTTCCAAAGGCAAATCGGCCACTCCCCTGCCTTTGACGTTCCATGGACTGGAGTGATCAGTGACCCTGAATGCAGGTAAAATACTCGGCGGGGATGCCAGGCACGTTTATTAAGCACAATCGAAACAAATACTAGGTGTTACATTTTGCTAAATTTGTGTGGCAGTTGTTTGCGGTCTCCTTTGCTGATCTGTGGGTGAGCGGAGGGTGAGTCCTCATCTCACTCATCTTTGTGACCGTCCCTCGCCTCCCAGCACCAAGCCAAGTGCTTTCACAGCATAGACACTTGGCAAGTGTTTTTGAATGAATTATCTGGGAAAAGGTAAATTTCTTAAATGAGTTCATAATAGCTGGAATCTTGGAACTGTACTTCTTAGTAAAGGTATTTGTGGGAAATAGAAAACAAACCTCCAATGTCTCCCCTTTGCACCCAGGGTAACGATCAATGCCAACTGCTCTGCACAGCCTCTTTTGCCTACACACTCCTCCTCCTCCTCCACGGCTCACACCGGCCAAGTTCGTTCTGGCCTCAGGGCCTTTGCATTTGCCATACCCCCTGCCTGGGACATGTTAACCTCAGATCTTGGCAGAGATGGCTCTTGCTTGCCATTTGGGCTTAAATGTCTCTCTTTAGAGAGACCTCCCTGACCACCTCCAGCTAACAAATTCTGCACCCTCACCCCCACATATAGCCTCTCTACCCCCAGCCCTAGTCACCCCATCACATGGGGCTGTTTCCTTCATAGGACTTACTACATAACATGTGGTCATTCTGTAAATTTGTCTTTTGTCTTCTCCATCATCATATAAGACCTACAAGCACAAGGTTATGGTCGGCCTGCTCACTGCTGTAATTGAAAGGGCTCGGAATATGCCATCCCAAAATACTCCTCCTTGGCATACGTATGTTGTGATCAGTTCCGGAGGGGAGGGGATCATTTTGAGCTGGAAGCACCTGAGAAGCAGCAGATACAGAAAAATCTCTCTGCCTCCCCCTTTCTGCCTAAAGGCAGCCCATAAATTTCCCTTGGCAAAAGTGACATAAATTTCCATATGCAAAGGTGTTCCCTCTCCTTTATCTTATCTGCATAATGAACCTTCCTAAACAACCCTTATCTATCATGCATTTCCTAATCACCTTCTCCCTGAAATTTACTGCCCCTAGGAGCCCAAATCCTCTTTCCTTCCGCCAGTCACTTCTCCATAATGTATGGCTCTTTGTTAGAATGGTATATAAGCCCCTGGATCTAACTGCCTCTTTGGGTTTTCACTTTTCTTTGGGGCCCCTTTACCGTAAAAAATATTAACATCAAATAAAATCTATATTCCTTTCCTTCTATTAATCTGTCTTTTGTCAGTTTAATTCACAGGCTCCGTCATAGAACCCAACAAGGTCGAGGAAAAGTTTTTCCTACGTAATAACAGCAAATGTTGCTAAGCTCTAACTTGGACCTGAGCATCCTTCTTGCACTTTCTTGTTAGATCCCCACACGCTATGACACAGCTACGAGCAGTGTCCCTATTTTGCAGGCGAGGACACTGAGATACAGACGGGTCAAGTGCGTTGCCCAAGATCCAGTGTAAACAGATTCCCAGCAGGGAGCAGGGTACCCTCTGCACCCAGAGCCCCGCATGGCCGGGCCCGTCGTGGGCCCTGAGTAGGTACCTGCCAAGTGAGCAAACCAGTCACTGCACAGATGAGTGACACACACCACGGTATTGAGACAGGCTGTCTTCAGGCGGAGAAATAAAGGGTAACTTAAATTTCTCTCTGTATTTTCTGTTTTTTTCAGTGGTCATGCAATACATGCATTACTTAAAGTAAAATAAATGCTTATTTTAAAAGAAATCCAAAAGTTCTGGGTAATGTCTAGGTTCAGGAACAGCTTTCTTCAATTTCTAGAGACCGTTATTTCCCTACTTAATTTAACCATTGTTTTTCTAGGGAAATTGAATAAAAAGCCCGCATTTTTAAAGCACACTCCAAGTCTCCCGCTTCAAACGATGAAGAGAGGGAGTAAGAGAGCTGGCTCCTGCCGCCTGTGCTGATGGCCGGGATTCGGGCTGCATGCCAATCAGGCAGGACCGGAACAGGGACTTGCACAGAGGGAGCGGCAGTCCGGGGCCAGGCTCTGGGGGGGAGAGGGGTGGGGAGGGGTCCGAAACCCAGAAATGCAGCCCCGCCTCAGGCCCAACGGGCCACCATGGGCCGGTGCCGTCACAAAGCACCTGCACTGCCCTGGACTGGAGATGTATCTGCAAGAGGTGGTGGTGGGGCCTGGCCTGAGACCTTCTCAGCCCCCAGGCTGGCGGGAAGATGATCCCATGGCACAGAGCTCAGTGCCAGAGGTGGGCACAACCCACGCCTGTGGCCAAGTGGTCAACTGTCGTTTGCTATTTCCCACGGCATACGGGTACCGCTGCTAGGAGTTGTAAAAGGAGAAATTTAAATTACTCTTTATTTCGCCACCTGAAGACAGCCTGTCTCAATACCGTGGTGTGTATCACTCATTTATTCAGTGACTGGTTTGCTCACTTGGCAAGGGCTTACTCAGGGCCCACGACAGCCCCGGCTGTGCTGGGCTCTGGGTGCAGAGAGTACCCTGCTCCCTGCCTGGGCTCTTTCTACATTGGACCTTGGGCAACTCACTTGACTCATCTGCATCTCGGCAACCTCACCTGTAAAACAGGGACACTCCTAGCAGCTGTGTCACAGCATGTGGGGAGGTCTGGCAGGCCTCCTTTGCTAGTACCCAGATGATGCTGCGTCCTCTGACCTGAGGAGGGTTCAGCACTTCCCCTGCTCTGCCTCAAGACTTCTGACTCACCTGATACCTGAGCCAGACTGAACTTCCAGCAGTTCATGCCTCTGAGCCTTTGCACATGCTGTTCCTCCTATCCAGGCCTTTTCCCTGTCCCCACCCCATTCTCCTGCTATATTCCGCACATTCCTCCACTGTATGCAACTTTGCACATTCCACCTCCCCACCACAGATCACAGGCTGTACAGAGCACCAGTCTGACTCTACTCTCTCACATGGTCCCTGAATCCATATGGCTGGGTCAGGCCCACTGTGGCCTGAACCATCCCAGGCAGCTCTAGCCACCCATGTCCTGGACATCGCATCTCCACGAATCCCAAACTACTTGTCCACAGTCCATCCTGAGACGCCACCGCTGCTTTGCCTCTCAGATGTCTGGGTCATCCGGAGTGTGGCTATACAATCAACAGCAAAGCCAGCTCTCAACTAACTGAATCTCCCTCTCATCCCATTTCCCCTCTTCCTGGTGCATAGTAATAACTCACTTGCTGGCGTGGAGAGATCATTTGATTTGAGGGAATTTACAATCCCCACCACCACGGCATGCCCTGCCCAGCAGCTGCCCCCCTTACTCTGCACCCATGAGGACACTGTAATCGGCCCTGGAGCAGCGTCACACCAGAAGGTAAGCTCCAGGGGAGGGCCTGCCCTCCAGGGGAGGGATGCGCACTGCTAGATCCCCAGTGGTGTGCTGGTAAATGTTTAACAACTGGCTCTCTAGGGGAAAAGACCCTGATTTGCAGTGTTTGCCAATTTCTATGGTGTAAATACTCTCTCACTATGGACGATTTCAAGCTACCACATGACATCACTCAACATAGAGCTGGGAAGACACGTGCAGTGGCACACCGTTATAGACCCACATACACATACATATTTACAAAAAGGCACAAAAAAATCACAAATGTGTAGGTAATAGTAAAATACAATAAAATAATTAGAAAATAATTTTGAGTACTTATTATCTTTTTAAATACAATTTATTTAATTATAAATTTATATACTCACAATTTTTTATAATGGCTATGTTTATCAGCCAGTTCACAAAATTCCTGGAATTTAGCAATCAGCTCTCGCACACAGGTGCGAGCTGACTCTCAGCACGCCACTCTGCCCAGGGCCCAGCAGAAGCTCTATAAAGACTGGTCACTCCTGGGAACTTTATCAGACCAGGACCCTGAAGGAAAGTGGCTTTGATGCCCTCCACTAGGCAAAGAAAGGTAAGGAACTCTCCAGGGACACGGCAAGGAAGCAGCTAAGCTGGGCCCAAGGTGGCAGAGGGGGTGGAACGAGAACTTTGGCACACACTGTTGTTTATGAGTCTGATTCTCTCTCCTGGACTTTAGACCCCTTGAGGGCAAGAACAGTGGCTCATTCACCACTGTCCAGCTGGGTGACAGGAACACAAAAGCACTAAGACAAGCGTGCAGAAGAAAGCAAGGACTGGGTAGCTAGGGAGACCCAGGCTGAATCTTGGCTCCTCCGCTGATTAGCTGTGACTTTCAGCAGTTACTTAAATCCTGCATACTCATTCTCCTTCTCTGTAAAATGGGTATGAACTCATCTTCCCTGCCTAATTAACAGGGTGTTGTTGAAACAAAAAGATAGCGGATGTGAAGGTGCAATATAATCTAAGTTGTTATTATTTTATCATAACATATATATCACCCACTTTATCTTTTCAAAACTTATCTAAGATGATTACATATATTCTTTCCACTCTGTTTCTTCTCAGAGTATAAGAGGTACATGCTTGAAGCATCTAGCATGTGGCACTTATTATATATTCCACATGTCTGTTAATTAATGTGCTATTTTTCTAATTAACAGTAGGCCTTCCTCTTCTACTAACCTGGCAGCTGGGCCACCAGGAGTCTACCAGCTTCCCCCTTCCCTTCCTTAACAATGAAGAGTTAAAACTTCAAACAGTGGAATTTAGGACCCATTAGTTACTGAACATTCATTTATTCAGCAACTATTAATTGAGCACCTACTACATGTTTCTAGCTGGTGATCAAGGACAGATACGGTCCTTGCTTCATCAGGAGGTGTAAAGGAATGACCCTGACCAGGGCAGGGACTCTCAGATCATAGGGAGCTGGCCCGGTTCCCTAGAGGAAGTGGCCCCCCTAGAGAGAAATCAGAGAGGTAAGGGATGGGCCCCACTTTCTGGACAGAGGAACAGTGGGCACAAAGGCTCTCTGGTGGACAGGCAGGCACAGGGACCTCAGGAAGACAAGAGAGATGGAGCAGAGCAAGAATCAGACCGGGCCCTGAAAGCCCAAGGAAGGGGAAGGGGAAGGTCAGCCCTCACCCCGTAGTCACAGGGAGTTTGGCGACTTCCAGACTATGCCCTCCTTTCCAGTGTGTGCGCCCGGGGCCTGGCCACTGTGGGGGCACAGTGCTGGGCAGATGGACAGCTTGCTGCTGCAGTTTCAGACAGTCCAGGCAGGGCCTGCAGGGCAGGGCTATGCATTTTAATGAGCCCACAACGTGCCCTCTCTCCCCAGCATCTGAGGAGGAGCAGATGGGGCTATGGGCAGCCAGGCAAGGCTTCCCCTGGTTGAATCCCCTAGGGAGGACGAGGGCTCTGAAGCAGCCACTCAGCTCCAAAGCCGGTGGGAAGTGTGGCCCAACCACCACCACCTCTCTGCTGTGGACAGAGGGAGGGTCCCCTGGCTCTTACAGCCAAAGGAAGATCCGTGACCCCTGCCCCAGGATCCCGCCCTTGAAGAGGGAGGAGGAACTGTCCTCGGACGCCCCTACAATCAGGCCTGGGCTCCCTCTCAGAGGCCATGCTGGGAGACCAGGAGGCTGGTCTCCAACCTCAGGAGGGCCCACCCAGACATACCCTCCCCCCGGGAGCACCCAGGACAGCCCCAGCCTCTGCCCCGAGCATCCTCTCCTCCCACTCCCCTCCCGCGTGGGGCCAGCCCTGTCCCGCCTCCGGGCGTCCGGTGCCGGTCTGGGTGGGAGAAGCCGGCCCACAGCAGACAGGCGACAGGAGCACTCCCTGACTTCACGCGTCCCAGGGACACCCTCGCCCAAGACCCAAGGTCAGCGCAGGGGGAGGTGGACCACAGAGAGGGACGGGGAAAGCGAGGCACAGGGTGAGGGTGGGTGGGGATCCCTAAACCGTCCCCAACCCGCCGGAGGCCTCTC
>VBSM01000529.1:9496376-9507297 GCA_008086735.1 Cheirogaleus medius | reverse complement strand
GCGGCCCGCCGGGAGTGCGCCCGCGCCGCCCAGCCGCCCCGGCCGCCGCGCACGGCACGCCGCGGCGCCGCCCCCGCCCGCACGCCCGCCCGCCCGCCGGCCCGGGCCGCCGCGGCTGAGGTCAGCGCTTAACCCCTGCCGGCCGGGGGCGGGCCGCCGTCCCCGCGGTCCCCGCGGGTCGCCCCACAGGCAGGGGGCGCGGCACCCCGCCCCGCCTCCCACCACACGGGGGAAACTGAGGCCCGCGGGGGTGCGGCCGGGCCCGGGCCACGTGGCGACCTCCTCGCCCCTTCACCCCCAGCGACCTCCTCGCCGCTTTTCCCGCCAGACGCTCCCACGCACCCTCTCGTCCCGCGTCCCCCTTCGCAGACCCCGCAGGCGGCACGCTGCCACTAGGGTCTCCTGCCTCACTCCCAGGAGTTTGCCCTCAGGTCCCCATGGGAGAGCGACTTCTGGGCCTGCCGGGGTAAAACCTAGGCTTGTGATCTGCCCCATCCAGTCTGTCTCCCCCATGGTGCCTGACTTCCACGGGGGCAGCCGCAGCCCGGCACCCCCGCCTCCGATAATGACCCTGGTAGCAACAGCCCTCGCAGAGAGGCCCTGAGGTCCTCTCGCTGACCCGGCAACACCCCGGTGATGATGTAGCCCCATTTTCCCCATGACAATACTGGGGCTGAGCTGTGAGCCAACTTGCCAAAGCTCCGGGAGCATCAAAGTGGTGGAATGGAGATCCTAGCACTCCCCTCCCTTCGGCCCCAAAGCTGCCAAACACCAGTTACTCCCTCCCAGAATTCCAAAGAGGGCCTCGGGATATGATGCAATTAATTACAGTTATCAGGTCGTTAATTAAGATTAGCCCTGTTGTTATTAAACACTCCCTGCTACCTCTCTATTTGCAAGGAAATTCACACTCAGGCTTATCAGCAATTACTCCTGGGTTGATAATAATAAGCTCTGCAGCCTCCACCAGGTACAGGTGCATGAAGGTTGAAATCATTGTGAGCCTGTGTTGGTTCAGTCAATACAGCCAGCAAAAACATTTTTTTTTACCACTCCCTGTTTGTCAGGTACCAGCCCAGGGTGGGTGGGGTGGTACCCATGAAACAAGGAACCAGACAGACCCAGCCCTGCCCCCTTGGCTCTCATAGGCGAGGAGGAGACACAAACAAACAGAACACTACAGTGCAGGGAGACAAGCCACATATAGACAACACTCTGAAATCATCTTATTCATTGATTTGTTGGCTTGTCTTTTGTCCAACTCTACACGAGAACATAAGTGCCATAGAGCTTATCCATAGAGTTGTCCTAAGCCCCAGGCCTAGGGCAACACTAGCTCATAGTTAAGTAGGCAGTAACTATACTACATTCCAGACATCCTCCCGGGCAGGCAGAAGACATCAGGGAACAAAACAGGCACCGCCCCTGCCCTGGTGGAGCTTCCATTCCAGGGGGGAATAAACAAACGGGGGCCAGGACAGCAAAGAGGAAAGTTTCTAGTATGCCAGCAAAACAGGAAGAACACTTCAGATGTCCGTTGAGTGAACTCAGGGCTCATGGCATTAAGCCTCGGACCAGAATGTGGACTTTTGGGTCCTGCACTCACAGCCAGAGAGCCAAGTACACATCTCGGACCTATTCACAGCCTTTCGGGATCTACTCTAACCCTCTCCTTGGCCATCTTATTAATATTTCCTGATTCCACTCCAAGCTCTCCTCCTGGGCCTGAGCCCTTCTGAGCACTCCAGTCCAGGATGCCGATGCCCTCCTTGGGTCATGCTAAGTCTTACCCTCCCTTCTAGAACAATCGCAAGGCCCAGAATCCCCAGGATCCCCCAGAATCCCCAAAATGGATCCTCCATTCCCTGACCCCGCTCCTCTGGGCTGTAGCACGTAGTGCTTTAGTTACAAGTTGGCTTGGCTGTGGGCACACACTGATTTGAACCATCTAGCTTGAGGGCAGCTAGGATCCAGCCTTGAGGGCAGGTGCCACACCTGGACGCCCAATGTGCCCCAGAGCGCAGCAAGGGCTAGGGGCACACTCATTAGAAGACCATAACAGATTCCAAATGGGCACCCTCAAGCCCTCCTCAATAGAACCCTCTGGGCCCAGGGCTGCAAACCACCAACTCACACAACAAATTAAGCCTGCAGAAGCATTTTGTTTTGCCCACAGTGGTTTTGTTGTTGTTGTTAGTTAGTTGCCAACATTTAATAATTGGGAGATTTTCCATAAAAAGACAGATTGCTGGCTTCTCACAATAAATCTGAAGATCTGGCAGTGCCAGGCCCAGGCTCCCCCACGGCCATGCTCTGCGGGCCCCCAAGAGTGCTGGCCTCTGAGACACAGCTGTGCTCTCCACTCGCCTCCCAGCCCTGTGTCACCCATCTGAGTTTGAGGCCCCTCCTCTGCGATTTAGTATTTTGAGTTCGTTTTTCCTCTACTCTCTAAGTTTGTGAGAAAGAATCGTGGCACAAAACACATACTGGAGGATGAATGGGCCTGAATAACTAAGCTGCAGCCCTCACGGTCCAGCCCAGCCCCCAGCCCCGGCCACGTGCTCACACGCTCTTGCTCTCTCCAGCATCCTGCCCTCTTGACATGCACACACCTCTTCCCTCTCGCCTTCCCAGCTGCACGTTCGAAGCCCCACGGTGCAAATGAACATACAGGTGTTCTCTGGGCCTTTGGTCTCAGCTGGAATACCCCCGGCTACTCCACCCCCAGACACAGGGCCAGCTACTTTTAAGTGCTCCCCATAAATATAGCACCTTCTCAAAGAACTTCCCAAGAACTCCCAGACCGGACTCCCGGGCCCGCACAGAATCCTGCATCCCCTCATCGGTGTGCCCAACCTACCAGGTATGGTGGCATGTTTGCCTCATGTCCTCCCCCCAGACCGTGAGTCCCCGGAGGCTGGACTCTGCTGCCTCATTCAGGGTGGTACCGCCAGCACCTGGTACAGAACCTGAGACGGGGGAGCCACGAGACAAATATTTGCTGAATAGATGAGTGAATGGGTTTCAATAGCCACAAAAGAAACAAAAAGCATTTCTGGAAACGTTTCCATGTCCCAGAACATTCAATTAACCAGAATTACCCACTCACTGAGCGTTCTGGCGAGGGCAGGATGTATTGTGTAAGCACAATCGTTAATGAGACATCACATCTGGATGGGACTCAGGAATCTGTTCTCCCTCGTCGCTACTGCTGACCTGGGAAAGATGGAGAGTCGGAGTACGGGATGGTATTTTCCACTGGTCAGAGAGGCTACGTAACTTGTTCAGGGTTGCTCAGCAAGCCGGTGGCAAAGCCAAGGTGAGAACCCAGGGCTCCTACCTCTGCCTCCCAGTCCGACCCTCATCCACCAGCCCAGCCCCATCCATAGTGGATCAAAAGGAAGTGGGTGGATGGGAAAGAGGACCTCTCAAGCCCAGAGACCACCCTAGCGTAGGTATTATGAATGCAGAGAGCACAGGGAGCAGCCGGTCCTTAGTGTACACCATAACCTCAAGCTGGTTATTATCTAAGAGAGGCCGGGTCCCATTTGATTACAAATAAGATGATAGAGTCTGTCTTACCAAGATGAAAGCCTCTTTCCGTAACATTCCTGCCCCTGTTCAGTAGGGGTCCTCACTGTTGAAGAAGGGAATTATAAATATGGAAAGGGAGGAAACTGGAAGGAACCATGTGGTTTGGGACTAGAATTGGAGATACTGGTGTGAGGTCATAGGTCCATCAACCAAGAGCAGGGACACCCCAAAAGCAGTGAGCGCACTTAGCAGCCAGGTGATGGTTTCTAAATACTATTCTCTGCTAAAAGGAACCAGGGCTCCTTGGAGAAATGGCTGATTCCCAGGGAAGAAGAGTCTGCACCTAAAACAGATTGTTGTCCCAGAAATTAAAAATTTGCTCAAAGAGTGATGGGGACATAGAAAAAGGACACAGAAACCAGCTCAAAGAGGCTCCCGCACTAACCAAACCTAGGGCGATTTGAGCATCAAAATAAATAATGGTTGTAACGGTTTATATTCCATTGAATACAATAGGAAACCAGGAGTTCATATTGATGTAAGTAAATAAATGAATGAATTGAAAGTTAGGAACAGTTATTTACACAGTCTCAAAGAACTTCCACACAAAATACTAACCACAAAGGTGAAAGGAGCAACTTTACAGTAGAGAAACCTGGCAGACGCTACCTTACTCAAGTGGGCAAACTGGGGTCACATGACCAGTCATGACATATTACGACATCATTAGTGGCTGAGGGGACCCCCAGAGAAGGATACAGCATCACTTCATGATATTCCTGCCAAAGATGCATAACTTACATAATCATGAGCAAATATCAAACAACCCCCAGTTAAGGGACATTCCTCTAAATATCTTCTAAATGGTCAAGGTCGGCCAGGCACAGTGGCTCACACCTGTAATCCTAGCACTCTGGGAGGCCAAGGCGGAAGGATCACTTGAGGTCAGGAGTTTGAGAACAGCCTGAGCAAGAGTGAGACTCCATCTCTACTAAAAATAGAAAAATTAGCTGGGCATGGTGACGCATGCCTGTAGTCCCAGCTACTCGGGAGGCTGAGGCAGGAGGATCGCTTAAGCCCAGGAGTTTGAGGTTGCTGTGAGCTAGGCTGACGCCATGGCACTCTAGTCCAGGCAACAGAGTGAGACTCTGTCTCAAAAAAAAAAAGGGTCAAGGTCACAAAAGTCAAGGAAAGACTGAGGAATTTTTCCAGATTGAAGGAAACTAAAGAAACTTGACAACTAAATAGAACTTGTGAACTGTTCTGAACTCAATCCTTTTGCTATAGGGAATATTGTTGGGACACTTGGTGAAACTCGAATAGGATTTGAGGATTAGATGGTAGAATTGTGTCATGTGAATTTCCTGATTTTGATGGTTGTATCATGGCTGCTAAGATATTATGATATATATGTTGGTTTTCATCCACGATTCCTGGCTCATAACTCACATAGGTCTTGTTACATACAGTCTTTGTTGTAATGTTGGGGCACTTTAGGCCTCAGAAGCAACCTCAGAAAATAGAATCTGTCTCTCTAGCTCTCACCTTCTCCTGACCTCCTTTCACTTGCCAAGGGCAGGACTATAATCTTCCCCACCTTTCTGATTGTGGGTCATAAGACCCTCATTCCAGAGAGGGTCCTGCCCCAAACCCTGGAGGAAGGAATGCTACACAGAGAGGCCAAGCAGAATGTAGACAGGCCTTGCTGGATTTCCCCTTTTAGTCTGTTAGTGTTAGATCACGCCCTTGTTGCCCAATCACGTTTCTACACGGTAGAAATCTCCAATGAAATCTCCATAAAAGGCCCAAGAAGACAGAGTTTGGGGAGCTTCTAGGTAGCTGAACACGGGGTTCCTTGTGCACCCCTGCCCCCATACATGGCCCTATGCATCTCTTCATCTATATGCTTTATAATATCCTTTGTAATAAACTGATGAACGTGTTTCCCTGAGTTCCGTGAGCTACTCTAGCAAATTAATTGAACCCAAAGAGGCATCTTGGGAACCCCAACTTGAAGCTGGTCCATCGGAAGTTCCACAGGCTCAGACTTGCAACTGGTGTCTGAATGGGGGCAGTCTTGGGGACTGAGCCCTCAACCTGGGGGATCCGACACTATCTGCAGTGTCAGAACTGAACTGAACTGGAGCTGGTGTCCACTGCAGAACTGATTCTTGCTTATTGGCGGGGGAAAACCCCAGGCATTTGGTCACAGAAGTCGTCTGTGACTGCTGCGGTGTGAGAACAGAGGAAAACACAGTTGGTGTTTTTTCCACTCAGAGCCATGTAGGAACGTGTCCTTGCGTGTGAGAAATACACACTAAAAGTGGCCGGGAACGTCAATCAGCAGTTTCTTCTCAAATACCTCGGGGTAGGGGGGAGTGGGCTGTACTTGCAACTTTTCTGTAATTGAAGTTAGTTTTAAATTCCTATGGCCTCTGTTCATCTAGTCTAATAGGAGTGCCACCGTGCCCAGTGCCTCCTGAGTCTCCCTTTTTTTGTTCCTGTCCCATGAGAAGCCAGAAATCCAGATTTCCATATGAAATCCCCTGATTTCTAATATCGACAACTATTTCAAATTTTAAGTAGGCCAATAATTTGTGAGACAAATAGGCTGCAGGTGCCAAACGCAGGCGTCTGAGAGCTTGTTCCCAACACTTAGAAACACGTGGACGGCCCTTGAGTTGACAGAAAAGGCACCAGACCGCCGTCCACACCTCTCTGCCGCTCTGCTGGGTGGGTGGCTGGGCTGGGTGGGCTGGGTGGCCTTCGAGTCGCTCCTCCCATGCACCGTGGAGCCCACTCCTCCCCAGCACAGCGGATCGGGTGAGAGGGGAGTCACCTGACCCAGGTGGGCCTGGCAGCTCGCTTCTCCCAGCAACCTGGGATTGGGGAGCGGAGAGACTGAGTTGGTCAGATGACCACGGACTCGGTGTCCGACAGACGGCAGCGCCGGGCGGTGTTCACACCACAGCAAACCGTAGTCGAGCTCTAGCTGAGGTTCTAGGGGAGCAGAAATGCCATAGAGACACAAAACAAACAAAACCAGGGGTGCAGACTACAGCGGGAGAAAAAGACAAGCAGAGGCCACGTCCGCGCTGGGAGATCTAGCTCTGCACGTTCACAGTAAAAGCAATGGCAGTGATAATAGCAAACACTTAGAGCACGGGGCTCTGTATAAACACCTCGCATGTATTGCCAGCTATGGGGGCGCGCCTGCAATGCCAGCTCTTTGAGAGGCTGAGGCAGGACGATCCCTTGAGCCCGGGAGTTCAAGACCAGCCTGGGCAAAATAGCAAGACTCTATCGCTACAAAAAAATTTTAAAAATTAGCCAGGCATGGTGGCACACCCCTGTAGTCCCAGATACTCAGGAGGCTGAGGCAGGAGGATCACTTGTGCCCAGGAATTCAACGTTGCAGTGAGCTATGATGGGGCCACTATACTCCAGCCTGGGCGACAGAGCAAGACCCCGTCTCTAGAAAGTAAATAAATAAACATGTCACATGTATTAACTCATTTAATCTTCACAGCAACCCTCTAAAGTGAGAACTTTTATCTCCATTTTACAGATGAGGAAACGGAGGCACAAAGACGCTCCATCCCAGCCTTGTATGTCCATCAGGGGATCTGTTCTGTCCTTACCCAGAGCTCCCTTCACTGTGAACTTTTATTCCTTGAAAGCAAAGCAGCCTGTGACAAGAGGCAGGATTAATATTCAGGTGGTGTCCTCCGTCCCTGGCTACAGTCTTGGTGCAGGGTGAGGAGGGATTCTCGAGTCCTTTTGCAAGGGGACCAATTAAGGCATAATGTATCCCCGGCATCCTGTATCTTCTAAACTGGGACACGTGAAGCGGGAAGGGGAGAAAAGCCATAGCCTGGGGTAAATGTTAGCTGGGGGCGGCAAAGGCAGCTGCAAACATGTCCAGATCCTCCACCCGGGAGCCCAGCCCCCACAGTCCCCTGTGCCAGCCCTACTGCACCGGGAAAGCAGCCTCGCCTGCTCCTGGGGGTGTCTGCAGCCTCCTCTGGGTATGGCAGGCACAGCGCTGGGGGCTGTCTGCTGCGCCAAGGAAGGGGAGGTTGGATTTCTCTGCTTGGGGCCTGGCCAAGGAGCCAGAAAGGACAGGAGACAAGGTCTTCGCTTCCTGGCATCAGGTTACTGCTCCAACCCAGAGCTCAGAATGCCAGGCCCGGCTCCCGGGCATGAGAGTTGCTGGTCAGCTGACAGCGTGGACCGGGCCAAGGGCCTGTTCTAGAAGTTGCCATAACGATGGAGGGGACATGGCTCTGGCTCTGAGGAAGGAGAGCAGGGAGGGATCCCAGGGGACACTGTGAGCCTCCAGCCTGGTCAAGCAGACCATGCCAGGGCCCGGGGGCCCGGACAGAAGGTCTCCAGCAGGGCAGGGCCTGGGCCTGGGGAGAGGGAGGCAGCATGGCTGCCAGCCCAGAGACAGCAGTGACACTCAGTGGCAGGGAGGGAGGGACCTCAGCTCTCCCTGGCCTGCCTGCGCTGTGGCAGGAGGGCCTGGCCATGGCCGCAGCCTGGCACCAGCCCCAGAAACCTTCATCGTCCCCCAGTTTCGCCGCCCAGGGCTGGGAGGCTCCGTAAGTTCCCTGGTCTCCCAGATGAAAGACGCTTTCTAAGAGTCATGAAACCGGCCCCACTCGGAACAATGGGCCCTTATCCGGCTCTGTCCTTCACATAAACTCCCATTAGCAACACACCAGAAGCTGCAGGCGGGAGTTTTATAGACTGGCTGTTTGGACCAGCCCCAGCGCTCATTAACATCTACTCCAGGCAACCTTGTGAGGAAGGTGGCTTTGTTGCCATTTATGAATAAAGAGACTGAGGCTCAGAGAGGTTAGGTGACTTGCCCACGGTCACACAGTGGGAGAGTGGAAGAGCTAGGATTTAAATCTAGAGTCCAAGCTGAGTGTGGTGGCTCATGCCTGTAATCCCAGCACTTTGAGAGGCTGAGGCAGAAGGATTGCTTGAGCCCAGGAGTTTGAGACCTGCCTGGGCAATATAGTGAGACCCCATCTCTACAAAAATTTGTTTTAAAAATTAGCTGGGAGAGGTGATGTGTGTCTATAGCCCAGCTACTTGAGAGGCTGAGGCAGGAGGATCCCTGGAGCACAAAAGTTCGAGGTTACAGTGAGCTACGATGGCATCACTGCACTCTAGCCTGGGCGACAGAGAGATATCCTATCTCTGAAAAAGTAAATAAATAAATATAATAAATGCCAAGTCCATGTTCCTTCCCCCAGACCACGTGGTCTCTGGTTCAGATCACCCAAGTTCTTCCCTGTGGAGCCCAAGAGGTTCAGCTCCCAGAAATGAGCATCTTCTGAGACCTCAAAGCTTTTGCCAGGATGGTCATGTTGACCCCCCACCAGGGCAGCAGGGACACTTCAGAAGGGAGGCTCAGCACATCAGTGACATCACATGAAGGAGGACCTGAGCCCCTTCCCTCAGCTGAAACCCAGAGTCCCCACTGTCCACTTCACGTGCAAAGTCCTCTCAGCCGTTCCTCCTGTGAGGGCCACCTGTGAGGATGACAGCGCCCCCTTCCTGCACGTCTGTCCAGTACACCCAGCTCCGCACTCTTCACGCGTGAGCCTGTTTGCTCTTGCAAGGACTCTGCAAACTGGCTGCTTTCAAGATCCCATTTTACACACAAGGACCTGAGGCCCAGAGAGGTAAGCAGCCTTCCTAAGGTCACACAGCAAGTAAGCACCACATTCCAGGTCTGTGGGACCCTACCCCACCACACCCCCCAAAACTTTACCATGTGGGGTTCAGCAGACCCTCCATCCTCACCTGCTCAATCTAAGTCCTGGCTCACGGCCCTGGGTGTCACCCCTAGATGCATAGATAATGACAATAACAGTCGCTCTTTAATGGGCACCTTCTGAGTACTAACCCCATGCACCATCCCCTGTCTACACAACAGCCCTCAATGTTGATATTGCGATTCCTGTTTTGCAGATGAGGAAACTGAGGATCAGAAAGGGGAAGCGTCTTACCCTTAGACACCTAGAGCTGGTAAGTGGGGGTGCCAGGGTTTGAGCCCGCTTCTGTCTGGTTCCAGAACCACCGCTCCTTCCAGGTGAGCCTGTGTGACACTCAGGCCAGACCTTCCCAGGGGAGCCTGGCATGAACTCAGCAAACACTCCTCGGGGACCTAGGATGTGCCCAGCTCTGCTGTAGGAGCTGGTGGTAAACTAGACTGACCTATCCCTGCCCCCATCAGCCCCGTGGGGACCTCTAGAGATTCCCCTGACCATTTCTGGCCACTCCCCATCTACTGCTGCCTCCCAGAGCTCCCAGCACCACCCTGCCTCCCCCCGGCCTCTGGGAGCTCTCCAGATGGCCTGCCCCAGCCCCTGGGAAAGCGTCTACTGCTCCTCATCTCAAGGTTCATTTCACACCAAGATGCTTCACAACCAGCTCCTAACTGGGGAAACCAGACACGCAGCTGTGGTGCCGCAGGCTTCCCTGGAGAAGCCTGAGACCCGCACACCCAGCCGCCGGCCGGCATGGCCAGCACCCACAGCCCCTTTGTTGAGGTGAGTTGCTCACCGCCTGCCCCACCCTGAGAAGCTGGCTTGGAGCCTGCCCCGTGTCACCATCCCTTATTACCTTCTGTGGCTGCCAAGGACAGGCAGCTTGCCCCAAACAACTCATAAATACAGCTGGTTACTTGGTTAATGCCGGGCCCTTAGGTGACCTCAGCCATCATCATCATCATCATCATAGCTAACATTTAGTGAGCACTTACTCCACACCAGGTACTGGGCCATGCCTTTACCTGTGTTATCTCACAAAGTCACCATAATCCCGTGAGGCAGGTACCATAACCACCCCCTGCAACGGATGAGCACACTGATAAACAGAGACATTGAAGCCATATCCAAGGTACTGCAGTGCTCACCAAATTGTCTGTTACCCCTGCTATCCATAACTCCCCTGAAGGCAGGATTATGTCCGTTTTACACACAGCCGTATCTCCAGAATGCATGCCTGGCACAGAGCAGGCATTCCATAAGCCATCCTTGGATGAATGAATGGATGGAGGACGGATGGACAAATAGATGGATGATGGATGGTTGGAAGAATGGACAAATGGATGGATGGATGGATGGATGGATGAATTATGGTTAGTGGATGAATGAATAGATGAATGAAAGATGAATGAATAGATGGATGGATTGATGGATGGATGGACAAATTGTTTGATAGAAGGACAGATGGGTGGATGAATAGACAAATGGATGGATAGATGGATGGATGGATGGACAAAGGAATGGATGGATGGATGGGTGGGTAGGTGGATGGATGGATGGATGGATGGGTGGACAAAGGAATGGATAGATGGATGGATGGA
>VBSM01000529.1:9466959-9488334 GCA_008086735.1 Cheirogaleus medius | reverse complement strand
CAAGACCTTGTCTCAAAAAAAAAAGGGAAGAAAAAAGAAATGCTGAGTAAACATTTGCTGAATGAATAATAATCTAAGCTGCTCTAGACCAGCATTTCTCAACCTCGGCACTACTGACACGTTGGACCAGTTACCTGTATTGAGAGGTGACGAGCTGTCCCGTGCACCGTAGGCTTAGCAGCAATCCTGGCCTCTACCCACCAGACCCCCACACTTGCGTCCACCAAAAATGTCTCCAGACATTGCCAAATGCTCCCTGGGGGGCAAGTGGCCCCCAATGGGGGATCCCTGCTCACAGCCACAGTTTCATGTCATTCCTGCACCAACTTTCTGAAGAAAGCAGAACGGGTGCTATTAATATTAGCCATTTTATCAATAGGAAAACAGAGGCTTGCTAGTATCTAGAGATGTGTCCCACATCGAGCAGCTGGCGCTCAGGCTCACTGATAGAAGCATCGCCATGTTGAGGGGCTGGAAAGACAAGCCTCGCTGGGCAGGGAGGGCGGGGCAGGGACCCTGCACAAGAAGCAGCAGCTGGCTGGAGCCCCCTCCTCGCCCGCCTCCAGCCCGCTGGCCTCCAAGCTGAGCAGGGCCCCAGGCCAGGTCAAGGTGGTGGCCTAACCAGCGCCCAGCCTGACTTTTAGAAGCCCCCGAACATCTAGCTTAAAAACAAGAAGCCAGAAGACGCAAATGGAAATAGCACCATTATAAATCTTCTGATTGAAACTTCCCAGACAGGTTCATCAAAGTGGAAACGTTCACACATAACCTAAACATTTGTACCCCCATAATATGCTGAAATGAAAAAAAAAAAGTGGAAACATTTCCACGTGGGGTTGTCCCGCTTCGTTTCCCATTGCCCAATCCCAGGTGACTTTCCCATTTCCTTCCTGAGAACCAGTTCCTGCTCCCAAGGACAGAAACAGCAGCCATTTTATTTATTTATTTATTTATTTTGAGACAGGATCTTGCTCTGTCACTTTGGCTGGAGTACAGTAGCCTCATCATAGCTCACAGCAACCTCAACCTCCAGGCTCAAGCAATCCTCCTGCCTCAGCCTCCCGAGTAGCTGGGACTACAGGTGTGCACCACCACACCCAGCTAACTTTTCTATTTTTTGCAAAGATGGGGTCTCACTCTCGCTCAGGCTGGTCTCGAACTCCTGAGCTCAAGCAATCCTCCCACCTCGGCCTCCCAGAGTGCTAGGATTACAGGCGTGAGCCACCACACCCGGCCCCCCAGCAGCCATATTGACACCAGGCGACCAGTCCCATGGCAGGCATACCTGACAGTCACGTTCTCTGCCTCAGAAATTTGGAACTGGGACTCTGCTGGTGGCTGGAACTGAGCACTTGCAACTCAGAAGCTGCGCAGTGGTTGCTCAGAAATCCAGTCCCAGATGCAAAAAGAAAAGCAGAGATAAGAGAATCCTATGGGCCAAAAAATGGAAACAACACAAATGTCCAACAAAATGGGATACATACACATATAATGGAAAGTTATTTAGCCTTAAAAAGGAAGGAAATTCTGACACATGCTACAACATGGGCAAACTTGAAAACAATATGCTAACCGAAATAAGCCAGACACAAAAGGTCTCTTACTATATGGTTCTATTTGTATGAGCACCTAGAGTGGCCAAATCCACAGAGACAGAAAGTAGGATTGTGGCTGCCAGGGGCTGCGGGAGGGGGAATGGGGAGTTAGTGTTTGATGGGTTCAGAGTTCCCGTTTAGGATGGTGAAAACGTTCTAGAAATGGATAGTGGTGATGCTTACATAACATTGTGAATGTGCTTAATGCCACTGAATTACACACTTCAAAATGGTTATGATAATATTATGTTATATATATTTTACTATAATTTAAAAAGAGAAGCAGACAGGCACTGCCTGGGCTCCCAGCCCTTGTCCAGTTCTGAGTCTGTCCCTCCTGAGGCCAAGGAGGCTCAAGACATCCCTAAACCCCCGGAATATATTCCCATTTTTGCTTAAGTACATTCAAGCAGGGCTCTGTCCTTGCAAATGAAAGAATCTCGATGTGACATTGGGGACAGTGATTTGTGGGAAAGCATCGCTCTCTGCTCAACGTCATCCCCCAGAAAGGCCTAGTGCCTCGATACCCCAAGCTTCTCTTCCTGGCCCGTAATAGAACCATCCTCCACACATGCATTTTCAAACTGCTTAGAGCAGATCCACCGCCCTCCACGGTGGAAAGCCTTTGTGCACCCCCCTTTCTGCACTTTATTTCCATTTTTCCTCATCGGTACTTCCCAGCTCAGACCTTCACCCAGCGTTGGCAGTCCCAGGTCCAAAGGATTTCTTGCTAATTTCAAACACCAGGTGCACTCTCGGGACGTGTGTGCTCTACACCGAGCCGCAGGCTCTGAAGACGTTTCCAAGAGCAAAGTTCTCAGAAGTGTCGGGCTCAGGTGTGTCAACGGGGGAAGCAAAGCCTCCCAACGGTGACTACTATAAAAGGACAATAGTCTCTTACATGGATAAGCACTTATGCACTTAGGACAAAATCAGAGAGAAAATGTTCATGGGTCACGCCCTGTTTTACAGACTTCCCACATCAGTCGGGGAGGTGCCGTCAATACCCAAGTTCCAGGAAGAAGGGATTTGACTCTATAGTCACTGACGGATACTGTGTGATCATCTAGAAACTGGGCCAAGAACTTTATATAAATCACCTTATTTAATCTCTCAAATGCCTGAGCGGCAGGTCTTATTATGCCCATTTGAAAGATGAGGAAACTGAGGGGTTAAATAACTTAAATAACAGCCACACAACTAGCAAGTAGGAGAGCTGGTGTTTGAACCTAGGCCCTTTAATTTCCAGGGCTCAGGCTCCTAACCGCGGGGAGAGCTGGACTGAGGCTGCCAGGGGCAGATGGTGTGGGAAGCAGGGCGTCCAGATTCTGGGCTGGAGGCCCTCTCCTTGGCTCCCGACCTCCTGAGCCACCTGCCCACAGCCTCGAAAGTGCAAGCGGTCAAGGCCACGAGACGTGCTGGGAATTAGGTGCTGCATGGATGCAAAGGGGGGAGTCCCGCCCCCACCCCATCATCCTCACCCAGCTTTTGCAAACTAGGTTGAGGCCAGAGGCCCTTTGTTAGGTCAACCAGCCAGTGTGTCTCGGAGACAGACACCACTCGCTCCCATTTGCCGGGCTGGGCCTCGACATCAACGTCCTCCCATCCCCCCTTTCAGCTCAGGTGGGAGGCCTCGCCCCAGGTGAGGGGGTGTGACCCGCCTGTGCCTTCCATCTGCTCTCTCCCGCCCCCCCCCCCAGCCATGCGGCTTTAAGAGCTCCCAGCCCAGGATGGAGGCTTAACAACAAACGCTGTGGCCCGAGCCCCACAGCCCCACGGACAAACTCTGTAATTACAGCCGGGATGGATCAAACAAACCCAAGTTTGAATCCAGCTTCATTAGCAAGCCCCGTGACCTTGGGCAAGCCCCTGACCCTGTGACCTCTGTATGCTCACCTGTAAAATGGGGGCAAAGACACTCAACTATAAAGGCTGCTGTAAAGAGTAAGTGAGCTCATTCATCTAAAGCCCTCAGTGCGTAGCCCCAGCAGGGCACTCATTACGCGGGGATGATGGGGGTGTTTCGATTCTATTATCCTAGAAAAACCTCCAGACGGCATGGGGTAGGCTGAAACTGACCTTCAAATCATTTACGTTTTAATAAGCAAATTCGTTTGCTTCTTCCAAAGCATCTATTGCAGTTTGTAATGATGTGATACGTCTGTGTGTCTGCACAGGTAAGTGCCCTCAACTGCGTACTTTATCAACGCCATGAAAGTAGGAGCCGCCGGGCGGATTGACCGGTGTCCCCACCGCCTAACCCAGTGCCAAGCACACAGTAGTGGGTTGAACAATTATTGAACAAATGAATACATTCAAGCAATTTAAGGAAGCAAAAGTGAGCACCATGGCAGCCCCACGTCCATGAATGATGGCTAAGGCTTCTTATCTGTCATTTAAACAGATCCACTAAAACCCTCTGTGGGCCAAATGAACTCATCAAAAATGTGGATGAGAGAGATTCAACTCTCCCCCTCGGAGTTCCAGATTTCAACTACCCATCTACCTGTGTCCTGAGTTGAGGGGAAGGAGGGTCTAGGGGGACAGAGGTGGGGATACCTTACCTAAAATGACAGTGTTCCGAGGGGAAGAGAATTTGGCAGCTGGCACTTTCTGGGCGCCTATTCCATCCCCGTCACTGTGCCTCCAGGATTCACTCCCATATATTTATTATAGCTTCTTTGTTGCTCCCATTTTGCAGATGAGAAAATTGAGGTTTAGAGATTTGAGAGTCCTGTCCAATGATCACATGGAAAGAGAGAGACAGAATTGGCACTTGAAGCTTTTTGTCTTCTTTTTTTTTTTTTCTATTAAAACAATTTGGGTCTGATCTGGGCAAATGTCAGCTCCTCAGAGTTCTGTCCCTGCTGGATCCTCAACAGTGTTCAAGTGGGGGCCTTACTCAGTGCCAGGGCTGATGGCCCTGCAATTTGGGGCAGGGTCTGGGCCCTCCCTACTGTAGGAGGTGGGCAGGGTATCAGGGCCCAGCCCAGGGAAACTGAGGCAGGCGCCCAGGTGCGTAGGACAGGTAAGGCAGGGTGTGCCATGGAGGGTCGTCGTCTCTTCTCCTCGCTGGTGGGCAGAGCTGCTGACCCATGTGGGCCAGGCCAGCACTGGCGTCTGAGTGACAGGGCTTCAGGCAGGGCTGCCATGTTGCACACCTCGAAGGTGCCATCACAGCCTGGGTACGGTGCCCCTGGATCCTGCAGTGCTCAGCCCCGACATGGGCATCCCGTGCCCTGAGGCCTGGAGAATTTAAAGCCCGATTCATTGAAAATCTGTCGTTTCCAGAGGCCCCTCCCTCTCCGGCCCTCTCTGAAGCCCGGGCCCTGTGCTTTCAAGAGTTAACGCAGCTTCTTCAAAGACGTCCTGTTTGGACGTCATCGGGACTCCGAATCGCAGATCGAACCTGAGAGGAAGGAATTTTTTAAAAAAGAAAAGTGATTTCTATTGCCAGGAAAGGGCCTCGGTTGAGGCCCCACAACAGCACGCCCTCCACTCTGCACAGGGATGTCAGCCAGGCAAGGACAGCCACTGAGGTCCTTGCCCCTTCGGGCTGGCCCCAACCATGACTGAGGGCGGGGAGCAGGGAGTGGAGGAGAGACAGAGACGGGGAGTGGGGAGGCAGAGGACGAGCTGGAGTGGGCGAGCAGCCGGGGCTTGGCACCGGGAGGCAGGGAGGGCCGGGAGGGGACAGGACAGGGCTATGGGGGCCCATGTTGAGATGAGTCCCTGCCGCAGAGCAGCAAAGAGGCCGGGAAGGCAGTGCAACCTTCTCATCCCCAGACAGGTGGGGGGTCGCAGGGAAGAGTGACGGGAGCAGAGGGTGAGGCGCTGGGCGCACGGTAGCCCCGTTCCTGGGAGGGGCTGCTGCTGTCGTCCTATGACACGTCGCCAGCCTCTTCCCAGGCTCGCAGTGGCTCCTGAGCACCCCGGGCCTGATGCCGCCTACGGTCCAACACGTGCCACGCGGCACCCCAGGCGGCCAAGAACACGTTCCTTCTGTAAAGACGGGGCCACTCCGGGGCCTCTCCCAGCTCCCTTACGTAGCCACGGGAGGGCAGCCCAGCAGGCAGCTCCTGCACCCACATTCTGGAGCTGAGGGGGACCACATGCCACCACCTGCGCCCTCTGCCCAAGCCCCCAGCGGGTCCATGGTGAATGGTGACTCGTGACCTCGAGGGTTCAGGTTCAGGGGACACCCGCAGCAAAGCGGGAAGGCAAGAAGCTGTCACTGCTGACCCTCCAAGTGCCCGGTGCTTTCGTAAGCCTCTCTACCTCCCCACGAGCCCCTGGGGTGGGTGCTGTTGACATTCCCATTTCCCAGAGGAGAAGACTGAGGCCCAGCGGGGCAGTGCCTTGCCCAGAGTCAAAAAGACACGATCTGCCATTAGAGAACTTGCAGTCAGCCTGGGGCTGAGCAGGGATAGGTTACCTGTGAAGAAATTCAGGAGTGCCTCGGAATTCTGGAATTTTGGAAACGAGAAGATCGCACAGTCCAATGCCCTCACTTTGCATCCAGGAATGTCAAGTTCAGATCAGGGATGCGATTTGCCCAAGGTCACAATCCACCCAGCTAGCTGGTCAAAGCCGGCGCTGGACCCCTGCCCACAAGGCTCCCCCAGGGGGCGCCATGTGCCACAGCCACTGGCACAGCTAAGGACAGTCAGGAGAAGCCACCAGGGGCTCGTTGCGACGTTTCTGCGGAGGGGCTGGCAGAGCGTGGACACGGCTGGAGTCCCCGCGGGCCCGTGGAGGGGATTCTGTCCTGAGAGGCCACCAGTGTCCTCCCCCGTGCCCTCGCCCTCCTGTGGGCCCTGAGGGCTGGGCCCCCTGTTGGTCCCAGGAACACACTGTCCAGGATGCGGACAGGAAGCGCCTGCACCCGCAGATACCCAAGACTCTCGGCATCCTGCCCAGAGGAGTGGTGGTTTATCGGAGGTCAGTGCTAACCCGGGCCTCCCAACCCATTAGGGCTCCACGCGCTCATCCCGGCTTTCCATGACCCTGGGGCTGGTCAGGTGTCGATGCCACCCACCTGTAGCGGTTTTGTGTCGTGTCCACAGACTCTTTGACTCTCCTCTCAACAAGAGGTAGAGTCTGTGCCTGAACGTGGGCAGGCTCTGGGCTGGTTTGTAACCAACAGACTGTAGCAGAAGTGATGCTGGGTGACTCCAGAGGCCAGGCCGCAGAAGGCCACGGGGTGTCCATCTCGTTAGCCGGGACACTCACTTTTGGAACTGCCACGTAAAAGCTTGACACCCTGAGGCTGCCATGGCGTGAGGGAGCCCAAGCCACACCAACAGGTCCCCGGCGGGTGCTCTGGCCGACAGCCCGACTGAGTCCCAGGCACAGCTGACATCATCTGCCAGGCACGTGAGTGAAGATGCTTCTAGATGATTCCAGTGCCCAGCTGGCAAATCACCACAGCCTTTACGTCTTCCCAGCTGAGGCCCCAGACATTCCAGAGCAGAGGCGAGGTACCTGACGTTCCTTGTCCAAGTTCCCGAATCAGTCAGCATAACAAAACAGTTTATTCTATGCCGTGAAGTTCTGGGGTGGTTTATTACGCAACAACAAGTGAGTAGAACACCACCCAAGTGCAGGAAGGACACTGGATTTGAAACCAGGTGACCGATCTGCGACCTTGGACGTGTCCCCGAGCCTCCAATTCCATGTTTGTAGAGTTGGAGTGATAATATCTGCTTTGCCCGTCACTCATGAGTGCACAAGTGCACGTGGATGTGTGTGCGCGTGTGTGTTCGTGTGTGCACATGAGTGTCTGTGTGTTTGGGAGATCAGATGTGAGAGCCCATAATAACCTATGGCTAAAAGTAAGGACGTGGGGACAGGCTGTGGGCTCCAATTCTGGCTCCGCACCAGCTGTGTGACATTGGACAGGACACGTACCTCTCTGTGCATGCGTCCCCACTTGTATAAAGCGGGGATAATAACAGAGGGTTATGGAGAGGTTTCAGCAGGGAGTGCCCACGAAGCCCTTGGCATGGCACGGGTGACGGAGAGGGCACAGTGAAGCGGCCACTGTCACGAACAAGTGTGCGAGGCGGAGCGCTCCCATCAGTCTGATGGGGGAAGTCAGTCCTGTGCCTCTTGGCTCACCTCTGATCACGCTGGAATTCCTCAAAGGAAGTTCATACGATGAAACCGGAAGGGGCAGGGAGGATGAGGGTGCAAAACCGGACAGCTCTCCGCTGATTTCTGACCGTAACTGACACGCATGCAGGCTGTGGGCCAGCTGTGGACGGCCTGGCTCAGCCCCCCGCCGAAACTCTGGGGCACCCTCCTGAAAGCCCTTGGACAGCCTTTGGGGAGCTTTGAAAAGGGGTCACGCAGTCTACTAGAAAGAAAGCGAGCTTTAGAGCTCTGGGTCCAAACCCTGGCTCTGCCACCAACCTGGAGGTGCCAGGCAGGTCCTTTACGCTCTCTGAGCCTCATCCTGCGTCAAATAGGGGGTAATAAGATTACTCTAACAGGACCCTTAAGAGGACGCAGTGACATGGGTAAAAGGCCTGTCCCTGTGCCTGGCATACAGTAGGTGCTCAATACATGAAGCTGTTGTCATGCTATTAGCGCTACTTCTATTTTATTTTTGCTTTACTACTCTCTTGACTTGAGGGCTCAGGCAGAAAACAGTAGGTGACATTTATTCACCACTTCATGAAGGCGTGAGTGCTGCCCCCCAGCTATTTCCAGCTCCCTCCATCTGGTAGGAAGGACGGCCGTTCCTGGCCCCTCTGGGTAGGTGGGACCAGTCAGTCCTGAGCTTCCTGCCCAGTCTCTTGTTTCTCTCTGGCACAGTGACCAGCAAATCACCGTGGTGGGGAACTCGGCCAGCCCAGGACTCCACATGACAACGATGCTCACAGCTCCTGGTCCACTCGCCATGGGCAAGTATTAAACAGCAAGAGCAACAAATAGACCTGTGTTGTTTTAAGTCATTGAGGCTCGGGGGTTGTCAGTTACGGCAGCACCATCGAGCGCGTCGGGCTGATACTCTCCACATCGGACACTGTGCTAGGAGCCTGATGTGTGTTTAATTTAATTATCCCTCAGGTGGGGTCCCCGGGACATAGACGGTCATGCCTGTCTCACAGATAAAGAAATTGAGGATCCGAGAGGGCGAGCAATTTGGCCATGACCATTTCACTCGCTGTGGCCATGTCGGTTACCGACGCGAACGTAACGGCTTATAAGACAGTAAGTAAGCATCAGCGACAGCTCACAGGTCTGCAGGTCGGCTGCGTGCTTACCTGGCAGGGGTTGGGCCCACCTGGACTTGGCTTACTCGGGAGTGTCCTGCCAGCTGGCAGGTCTGGGATGGCCCTGCCTGGGACACTTTCCTCACGTGGTGTCTCATCCCCCCACACTCTGCCCCAGGCTCGAATCACAGGATGCTCACAAAGGTCTCACAGAGAGAGGACGTGGAAGTGGGTGAGGCCTCCTGAGGTCCCAGCTTGGAAGCCACCTGTCCTCGCTTCCACCACATCCTACTGGTCAAAGCAAGGAGTGGAAAAATAAACTCCACAAGGTGGGAGAAATGAAGTGTGGTGGCCATTTTTGGACACTTATATGGTGGTTGGGCCAGGATTGGAACACAGACCCATCACTTCACTATTATTTCTCCAGTCCTGGCGCAAATCGCAAACGGGCACCGTGCTGAGGATGGAACTTGCACGGCTTCCCGCTCCAGCCCAGGCCTTTAAACATTCTTCCGAGGATGAGTTAACTCATGGAGAGCGCCAGAGGTACAACTGATTTGCGTCTATTTGCCCGGCTGCCCGTGCATTTACTAGATTCCTATCGCATCTGTCCTCTGCCAAGCTCGTGGCCACCCTGGGAATTAAACTCACAGCACAAACAGCTGGGGCACACGCGAGACATCGCAGAAATGAAAGCGAGTCAGAGGGGACACTGGAGCCAATGGCTTGGAGGGGGCCCAGTCCCCAAGAGGCTAATGATGAGTATCTTCGGTCACTACCAGCTACGGTGCTATCCTCACAGAGCCATCTTCACGGAAACCAGAGTCAGCAGCAGCGATGGCACCACGACTCAGGGGGACAGCCCCTGGGGGGTGGGAATCACCAAGAGCGCCCTGAAGTGCACATGGCGCCCCCTGGTGTTGTGCAACAGGCAGTACCATCAGGACCGTAGGGACTGTTTCCAGGCACGACTGTGCCCACATTCTCAAGTGCCCACTGCCCCACCCCAGAGGCAGCCTCTGGGCCACCTGGTCTTTCAGGTGTGGATCTCAATGTCCTGAAGCCTCAGTTTTCTGGTCTGTAAATTGGGAGGATGATGCTACCTCTTACCATTGCTATGAGGAATCAGCAAAGCCATGCCTGCGAAGGTTAGCACCCAGCGGGTGCTCCACAGAGCAGCTTCCCCTCCATCCCGCGGGCAGCGGCCCCACCTCCCCACTCAGAGACCAGAACGTGAACGCCAACAGATCCGGAGCCGGGGGGCAGGCTCTGCCCCATCTCTTGGCGCCGGCCTGAACAATACAGGCCGAGGCCTCTGTAGCAAAGACAGATTAACAAGAGAAAAGCACGCACACTGATTTAACATAAGTTTTACATGACATGGGAGCCTTCGGACACGAAGGCCCAAAGAAACAGGTAAACATGTGTAATTTTATGCCTAGGTTTGAGAAAGAGCAAACAGAACCATGATCAGAGGACAGAAGGGTCTGACCTAATGGTAGCAAACCAGGGGGGCTTAGCAAGGCCTGGTTGTCCAGATGCTTCTTGGCATCTATGTGTCTTGGGCGCCTTTCCGCCGGGTGGAGGGAGGGCACCTCTCGAACGAGGGTTTGTGACCTGATTCGGGGGAGAAGGTGAGGGGAGGGTGACAGTGACCTTCCTGCTTCTGCTGTTTTCTCAACTGTCAAGGTGCCATATTTGGAGTAGGTGTCCTGAACCCCAACACCCATTTGATTTCAAACATTAATAACAACACCAAGAGTTGTTGAAACAGGATGGCACAATAGTGAAGTGACAGGCCTGTGTTCCAGTCCTGCTCCAACCACTGTGTAAGTGTCAAAAATGGCCGCCATGCCTCACTTCTCACACACACACACGCACACACACACACGTGCACGCGGGTGCACACACACATGCACACACACGTATATAAGTGAGTCAGGATTCAAACTAGATTGTCTAGCTCCAAAATTTGGGGTGTTCCCCTGCATGTAGTTTTACTGGGTGGAGAGGTTGCTCTGTTAGCCCACAGAGAGAGAGAGCGGAGACAGTTGTTATGGTCCCTGGCGTGTGGATAGAGAAACAGAGAGAGTGTCAATCCAAGCCCCCAGCCCGGCCACCAGCCTCCCTGCCACCTGCCTGCTGCCTCTCCTCCCCACCTACAGGTGAAAACGTCATAGAGAGCAGGGCCTGCTCAGGGGCCCGGGGCAGTCTCAGATACTGTGGGGTGGCCACGGGGGACCTGGGGGTCACCCCAGACTCCTACTCCTGCCCACAAGCTGCAGACAGGCTCAGAGGAGCCCAATTTCCAGACGCCACCTGGCTCAAGAGACTCCACCCACCCTTCCAAGGATAAGTTGCCTTTGATCCCGCCCCGGCGGGGTGACAGCTCTGGGGAGCCCATTAACTAAAAGTGGGGGCAGCCTCTACTCTGGAGCCAGAATCGACTGCAATGACACAGGTGAAGATCGGAGCTTGGCCATTACTGAAGATTGAAGCATGGTCATTACTGTCATTAACCAGCAAAGATAATAAGGGGAAATGATGACAGGTGCCTGACCACGTGCCGGCCCTGTTCTCGGCGTGTTCTGCATATTAACTCACTTAATTCTCACAACAGCCCTAAGAGGTAGTTAAAATGATCCCCATTTTACAGATGGGGAAACTGTGGCACAGAGAAGTGACATCACTAGTCTGCGGTCACGCAGCTAGTAAGTGGTGGACATGCTGCTCCTGAGCCCGGACCTGAGCGAGGCACCTCACCTGGTCATCGTACTAGACACTCACAGCCCCCCAGAGGTAACGTCACAGCCAGCTGATAGCAGAGAAAATTGGGGATCGGACGGGAAAGTCACAAAGCCCAAGATCACACAGCTAGCAATGGCGGCGGCAAGACCCGGGCACTTAACGGCCAGGGGACCTGGTTCCCAAAGAAGGAGAGAAGACTCCGCTCCATGCTGAGGCCTCCTGAGGACAAGCAGGTTGGCCGCTGTGCCCCGCCAGGTCCCACCTGGGCACAACTGCGGTGCTGACGCGCCCTCTGCTGGCAGCCGTGGAAAGAACACCAGGCGTAGTCTCCCTCTGTCCTCCGTCTGCTGCTAGCCTGGAGCAGATGCCTTGCCTGGCGCTGGGGACGCAGAGCTGGGTACGTCGTTGTTCCTGCTTTATCCCCTCAGAGGAAATGAACCATTTATGAAAGGGTCCTCAGCACAGGGCTGAGGGGAGTCACCTGACCAAGACTGGGCAGTCTGGGAGGGCTTCCTGAAGGAGGTGATCTGCATTGAGTGACAGACAGGTAGCCTGATCCACTTCAATTCTCTAGAACCACAACAATGTAGGTTGGATTGGCCAGGACAATTGGCACACACCACCCTGCCCATGATGATACGGAAAAACCAAGGATGTTGTCTGAGCTGCATCTCAAAGGGTAAGACGGCATGTGTGGACGGGAAGGGGGAGAAGAGTCGCACAGGCATCAGGACAGAAGAGGAAGCCCGGTCAGACTGGGGTGGGAGAGGAAGACAGGGGAGCTGCTGAGCAGGTGGAAGCAAAGCCGGAGCTCTCAGGAGTCTACGTTAGCAAAGGTGGAGGAAAGAGAAATAGCTGGCCCGGGAGCCTGTCAGAACTGCAGGTGATCGAACCCCAGCTGGTGCTAAAATTTGAGCACCACTGTTCTAAGAAATCCCTGAGTGTCCCGCTCTCTAACTCCCCTCAAAACCCAGGTGAGCTCCAGAGAAACACCCGCTGGACTGACTTTATGAACCTGCATAGCTCCGTGTCATGGCTTTGTGGGTTTCTAAAAGCAGTGGACATTTGTTGTGCAGTCACTGTGTTGGGCAATTCACCTAAAACTTTCATGTAATCCTCACACAAACACAAGTAGCAGCAGCACGCCCATCCTAAAGATGAGGAGACTGAGAGGCTCAAGGAGGTAAAGAAACGTGATGGAATGTTGCATAGTAAGAATTCAGCCCAGCCACAGGTGCTGGGACACAGGCCCTAACCACTACATCCCACCGCCCTGGCCCCCAGTGGGTGGTCTTCTCTCAGTTTTCTTCTCCTGAAAATGATAGGGTAGCAAAAAGATCTTAAACCTACCTCCAGGCTAGGCACGGTGGCTCACACCTGTAATTCCAGCACTTTGGGAGGATGAGGAGGGAGGATCACTTGAGGCCAGGAGTTTGAAACCAGCTTGGACAAGATAGCAAGAACCCATCTTTACAAAAACAAGGAAAAATTAGCTGGTGTGGTGGCGCATGCCTGTAGTCCCAGCTATTCAAGAGGCTGAGGCAGGAGGGTCGCTTGAGCCCAGGATTTCCAGGCTGCAGTGAGCTATGATCCCACCACTGCACTCCAGCCTGGGCAACAGAGCGAGTCTTTGTAAAAAACAAAAAAAAAACCTACCTCCAACTCTAAAAATAATATAATTCCTAGTGCCTTGGACCTAGTAGTCACTCCATTCTTCCATTAACAAATGTGCAATGGCGAGGGAGAGGGGGTCGCACAGTTCACAAGGACAGGAAAAGTATGCCAGATAACAGTACATGCTGGAGAGGAAAGTTAGTCAGGGAAGGGGACAGGCGGGTGTTGTCATTTGGGCCTCATTGAGAAGGTGACATCTGAGCAGAGACCTGAGGGAAATGGGGGCTCTGATGAGCCCAGGAATATCCATGGGGTGTAGGCTGGCGGGGGTGGGGGGCAGGAGTTTCTTCCAGGCAGAAGGAACAGAAAGGACGGAAGCTCTGAGGACAGCGGTCAGCCTGCTCGAGGAACAGCAAGGTGGCCGGTGTGGAAGGGACAGAGCGAGCAGGAGGAAGGGAAAAGAGATAGAGAAGGGCAGTGTACGGAAAAATTGTGAAAGACTTTGAAATGTAGTGTGTGTGCTAACTCGCCCACCTCTGTCTTTCCTTGTCTTCAAGGAAACTTGCAGCTGGGTAAATTCTAGAAAACTGAGAGCAATGCAAAGAATTTTCTATATAAAAATATAAATGGTGCGGTGGCTCACCCTGTAACCCTAGCACTCTGAGAGACCGAGGGGGAGGATTGCTTGAGGTAAGGAGTTCAAGACCAGCCTGAGCAAGAGCGAGACCCTATCTCTACAAAAAATAGAAAAATTAGCCAGGCGTGGTGGCGCATGCCTGTAGTCCCAGCTACTCGGGAGGCTGAGGCAGGAGGATCGCTTGAGCCCAGGAGTTTGAGGTTGCTGTGAGCTAAGCTGATGCCACGGCCCTCTAGCAGTGACAGAGCAAGCGAGATTCTGTTTTTTTTTTAAAAAAAGTGCATTGTGTTCCTCCTCATGCAATTGATTTAAAGGTTTATCTGCATAAAAATGATAAAGCCTAGAGATTCGGTGAGAGCAGCTAAGGTTGCCTTTAGGGTGAGGGTTTTGCCCGACGAATACCATTTAATGGCTGATGGATGGACAGACAGACAGATGGAATGGAAAGAAAGGAGAAAGAAAGGGAAGGAGGATCTAACTAACTCAGCTCTTAAAAACCAAGACTTTCTAGAACAAACCAAAACACTGGGCCATCAAATCAGAGGCTGACGGAGAAAAGGGCCTCAGATGGATCAGCCCGAGAGGGCCGGTTATTCCTGGGACCTGGCTCACTCGGCTCAGTTAATATAGTATTAGTCAAGTCGAGAGAGGCCACACCTCTTGTGTTCTTTGCTGGTACTTACTCAAAGCAGCTTCCGCCCTCGCTGTGGCCATTGCACCATCTGAAGTCCTTCCCCACCCCCACCCAAACTTATTGTGCAGATTCGTGTGTGAGGGGTTGGCAGGGGCCGGGTGTATGTTGCACTGCACTACAAATAAGGCACATGGAACTTAGCATGTCCTGTCTGTAAAAGCCACCTTGTGTCTGTGTGTGTGTGTGTGTGTGTGTGTGTGTTTCTTTAACCTCCTCCAGACATTTTTTTAAGAAAACATCAAACTTTCTAAGAACATTTGAACCAGTTCAGCACAAAGCAAAAAGTCATTCAGTGACCTCTCAGGCTCCCTTCTAACCCTTTAATTCCTGTCCTTTCTGGAAACAGGTACCGTCCTGGCCCTCAGTAGGGCTCAGGCAGCATAATTACCCGAGGTTAATTTGCCCTTGCATCTACCGCTGGGTGGACGATCTTCACATTTGGCTTTGTTTTTCCAGAAAGCTCAACATCATGAGACTATTAGGAAACTTTTGCTGCAATCGTGCCCAGTGTCAGGGCCCAGAGTGACAGCAGAGAATTTGCATTTACTGGGCAGGCCAACTGCAGGCCACACTCTCTTCTGGGCGCCCTCCCATCCCTGGGTGCATTTGATCCTCACAACCCAGAGAAGTTATTGACTTGCCTAAGGTCACACAGCCATCCAGAGCTGGGACAGAATCCAACCCTAAATTCACCCTTCTCTTTCCCTCCATAGAATTAATTAGATCTTTCTTGTTAACCAAGATATCACTTACCCCTCGTCACCTTGCACTGTACCCGAGGGAGCCTGGTAATTCCCTCTCAGAACCCTCCCCATCCCCAGGACAGTTTGTGCGGGGCGGGAGCGGGGGATCAATCTCTGAGGACCCCTGGAGATACGAAGCACACATGGCTCTAAAGCTGGCTGGAGCGTCATGATCAAAGTGGCACATCTGGTTCTGGCCGCTTCCCCATAGAGGCCCCATGCCAGGGCTCAGCTCCGCCCGCCACAGCTGAAAACAATTCTTTCCAGTAACTCGGTGGTTCTCTACTGGAAAGGGGGCAGCGATTTTGCCCCCTGGGGACATCTGTCAATGTCAGGAGGTATTTTTGGTTTTTGTAACTGGAAGAAGGGGGTGCTACTGGCCCCTAGTACGTAGAGGCCAGGGATACCGCTAAACATCCTACAACGCACGGAGCAGCCCCCGCCACAAAGCATGACCCAGCCCCACATGTGATCAGTGCCAGAGAAACCCTGCATCCGCCAAGGACACCAGTAAAGGCGTCTGCAGACCCAGGAAAAATGGTGATTTTCAGGACCTAAGTGAGGAGGAAAATTCTTTAGCAAAAAGAACAGTCCTGGCCAGGCACGGTGGCTCACGCCTGTAATCCTAGCACTCTGGGAGGCCGAGGCGGGAGGATCACTTGAGCTCACCTGAGAGTGGGACCCCATGTCTACTAAAAATAGAAAAATTAGCCAAGCGTGGTGATATGTGCCTGTAGTCCCAGCTACTTTGGAGGCCGAGGCAGGAGGATCGCCCAAGTCCAGGAGTTTGAAGTGGCAGGAATGGGCACTAGTCCTGGCGACTGGGGTGTCAAAGGCTTATCCTTACTTTGCCACCAGCTGGCCGTGTTACCTTGGGCCAGCGTCTTAGTCAGTTCAGGCTGCTCTAACAAGATGCCGTAAACAAAAGGAATTTATAACTCACAGTTCTGGAGGCTGGGCAGTCCAAGACCACAGTGCTGGTAGATTCTTAGTCTGGTGTGGATCCTCTGGTTCATGGCTGGAGGCTTCTCACTCTGTCCTCACACAGCAGAAGGGGTGACGGAAATCTCGGGCAGGCAGGGTCTCTTTTACAAGGGCACAAATTCCATTCATGAGGACTCCTCCTTATGACCTACTCACCGGCCAAAGCCCCACCGCCTAAGGCCATCACATTGGGAGTAAACTTCAACACGTGCATTTGCGGGGAACACAAACATTCAATCCATAGCAGCCAGTATGCTCCTCTCTCTGGGACTCGGCTTTCTTCTCTGCGAAAAGTGAGCCTCGGACCGGAGGAGCCGTAGGGGGCTTTCCAGCGCTGTTGTCCAAGATACACCTTGAAGATCCTACGCAAGTTTCAAGGCTTTAAATAGCCTGTGTTCCCTGAAGGAGATGACTCATGTGTTTGTGTCTCCAGGCCAGACCTCTCCTGACCAGAGAGCCAACTGCCTGCTCCACCTCCCCACCAGGACGTCCCATGGCATCTGGCATCCCCGCGTCCCAGAGGGAGCTCCCAAGCACACCGCCAACCTGCTTCCCCGACGACGGCGGGTCCCTCTGTCTTCCCCTCTGCACTGACGGCTGTAATTCAGACTTCTGATTGCTTAAGCTAAAAAACTGTAGCATCCCCACACCCCACAACCAATGAGCCCCAATGGCTCCTCCTTCAAAATAAATCTCAAATACAACCGTTTCTCCCCATCGTGCCTTCTCCGTCCACATCCTGAGCAAACTGTGTTCACCTCTCGCCTGGATTTTCACATTGGTCTCCCAAGCCATGTCCCTGCTCCCTCCCTCTGCCCCTTCTCAGCACAGCAAACAAAGCAAGCATCCCATTAAAAAGCAAGAGGCCAGCAGGGCGGCTCACACCTGTAATCCCAGCACCTTGGGAGACTGAGGTGGAAGGATCACTTGAAGACAAGAGTTCAAGACCAGCCTGGGAAACATAATAGCAAGACCCTGTTTCTACAAAAAATAAAAATTAAAAAAAAGTAAGACAAGTCAAGCCCTCCTCTGCCAGTTCACCCTGGGATTAAGAAGTCCTGTATCCCTCACCCCTCATCTTCATTCACCTCATCCTGTCTCCTCCCTCACTCTTCTTCGGCCACACTGGCTTCTTTGCCTCTGTAGCCTCAACACCACAGCCCCCTGCCACAGGGCCTTTGCACCTGCTTTCCCTCTGAATGCCTCCCGCCCAGTGAAATTTCCTCTGCCCACACCCCTGTCTGCAGCTGTAACCTTCCCCGCTGTGGCATACTCCCCTCCCAGAGCCACAGGCCACTTCGTCATTTTGTTCAATGACTGTCTTCCCCCGTTAGAATGGAAGCCCCACAAAGGCAGGACCCTCATCTGACTTGCTCCCTGCTGCATGCCCAGTGTCCGAAGCAGGGACTGCTGCAGTCAGTGCCCAGTAAATATTTGTCAGTGGGACACCTGTACTTCCAACAGGTGGCTTTTGGAAGGATGGCGAACCAGGGCATGTGCCCAAGGAAAGCAAGCTCAAATTAATTCTGAGACCTTCACCTTAACTCTGAACAAGTGCTTACCTTTTATTTTGCCCTTTCAACTCTCCCCACCTCCTATCTCTACCTCCAAGCCACCCCCGCATCAAAACAATTTGCAAATGGGGCCACCCCTTCCCTCATTTGTGAAAACGTACCAGGTGTGCCTCCCAGGTCTAGGGCATGGGCAAATGCAGCCATGAGCAGACCGGGTGAGTCCACTGTCAGAGTGAAACTATTCACCTCCCTCTCTCTGCTCCTTGGCTATGTAGGGTATGCAAACTAAAATAAAATCTTATGCCCTCCAGCTGACCGAATGGTCCCTTCTTGGCCAAAAAGACCCCAGAAATACCCTAAAGCTGAGTTGCTGGCCATGAGAAGGGAGGTCAGACTGCCTCATTGTGCCCCCTCCGTTCTTGGAGACATCCTTTGTAACTCACTAACAGGCCTAAGGCCACGCAAGACAAAGCCTAAACCACACCTGCAGGCCATCAACTTACTCCACAGATACTTGAGTTTGAAGTGATGTCCCGCTATGAGATAACCCCGCCTTTTGAGGCCAAACCCATGTACGCCCTCCCCATACTGACTCAGGGTCTCCTGTGTAATTCCTGCGTCCATGAATGTATAAACCCAAACTGTTACTCATCTACTGGGCACATTTCCTTAGGACCTCTTGAGGCCAGGTGCTCTGGGCCAGGCATGAATAATCAGGCTCAGAATAAACCTCATTAAATTATTTGACAGAGTTTGGGTCTTTTTCCATTAACAAGTGGCAGAATGTGACACCCCAAAACATGCCACCTGGGTATGAGGATCAGGTTGCTGGGAAGGCAATTGAGAAGAGGTCATACCAGAAAAGCTCTCTGCCTTCCCCTATTCGCCTCAAAGCAGGACATAAATTTACAAAACTAAGTTACACCCTCCAAAACCACCAGGAAGCACATAAGCTAATCCCCAGAGACACCTCTACAAACTCAAAGGCCTTTTCCTTGATCTTGCCGCTTCTCTGAAAATGTGTTGTTCATTTGTTAAGATGCTACAGAAGCCCAAGTTCTACTCAAAGTTCGAGTTACTCATCTCTGAGCGCTACATGTGCATGTGGGCTGCACGTGTGTAAAAAAACTTGTGTTTATTTTTCTCTTGTGAATCTGCCTTTTGTCCCTGCCGGAGAAGCTATGATGGGCAGTTGGAAAAAAATGTTTTCTTCCCCTACCGCTATAAATCCCCAGCTGTCTGTCCTATATTTAAAGCCGAGTTTAATCTCTCTCCACTATTGTAGTAGTCTTGAATAAAATCTTGCTTAACATTTCTAACAAGTGTCCAGTGCAATGTCTTCCTTTTAATAGCACATGTCATGGTTGTGCTTTGCACACACACACACCTCTTTCTCTTCTTAATCTGCTTTATTGTGCATTGATCTTTCAGATCTTTCAGAAAGAGGTTTATTTACTGCAGGGAGAATCACAGAGTGATGACCCAGTGGAGTCCAGAAACTTACATACCCTCCTTTCAGAAGGGAGGGAGAGATGAAGAATACAGGTAATTCTGTTTAGGGGCAATCAATGGTTACTAGGGAGGATGAATGGATGGGGGAAACAGACTGACTTGTAAATTAACCTGAGAGACAGGTGTTATATTTACAATGATCTGGGCCAGGTCCGGTTGCATTCTCCATCTTCTTTCCTACACTATGTTGAGATAACAGGGAGGGGAAAGGAAGTCACTTGTTTCTTTCCATGGGTCCCTCTGGTTTATGCAGAAAGAGGAAAAGCCCCTTCTAATATCTGTTGCTTTCTAAGGGTCTTTAATTCAAAATGCTCTTTGGAGTCTTACTTTAGGGTGCAATTTCCTGAGCTGGAAATTATCTTGCACCAGCTTCTCTCATTACTGGATCCCCACCCTGTCAAGTCACCTGTTCCCTCATCTGCTGGGGAGCTCAGTGAGAGCTAAGACTGGGTGTCCCTGTACCTAGAGCCCTGGAGCATTCGCACGAGGCACCAAGCAGCTGGCCAGTGCCTTGGCTTGGGATCCAGTGACCACCCTTGCCTCTGGGAGCAGGAGGGAGAGAAGGTACGGAGAGAACTTTCTGGAGTAATGGATAATGTTCTCTATCTTAACAGGGGTGTGGCTTCTACAGTTGTATACATTTGTCAAAACTGAGGGAACTGTACCTTAAGATCCATGCATTTCACTGTGAGTAAATTATAACTGTCTTAAAAAATGAAATGTAAGTCTAAATGAAGAGAGGCTTAAGGAAAAAATGAGAGGCCCAAAGATGACATACAAATGGCCAATGGATGTAGGAAAAAATGCTCAATGTTACTAATCATAAGGGAAATGCAAATCAAACCACAGTGAGAGGCTGGGCGCGGTGGCTCACGCCTGTAATCCTAGCACTCTGGGAGACCGAGGCAGGAGGATCGCTTGAGCTCAGGATTTTGAGACCAGCCTCAGCAAGAGTGTGACGCCATCTCTAAAGAAAGAAATTAGCCGGACAACTAAAAATAGAAAAAATTAGCCAGACGCGGTGGCTCACGCCTGTAATCCTAGCACTCTGGGAGGCTGAGGTGGAAGGATCGCTTGAGGTCAGGAATTTGAAGTTGCTGTGAGCTAGGCTGATGCCAGGGCACTCGAGCCAAGCCAGGGCAGCAGAGCGAGACTCTGTCTCAAAACACACAAACAAACGAAAAGCACACAATGGGCTATCACCTCACACCCACTGGAATGGCTGTTCTCGAGAAAACAAAAGACAATCAGTGTTGGTAAGGATGTAGAGAAACTGGAATCCTTGCATACTGTTGGAGGGAATGCAAAATGGTCCAGCTATGGAGGTTCATCAGAAAATTGAAAATAGAACTACCCTATGACCCAGCAAGCCCACTTCTAGGATTAAAATCGGGGTCTCAAAGAGACATTATCACTCCCATACTCATTGACACATTATTCACAATAGCCAAGACGTGAAAACAACCTGAAAGTCCATGGACAGGTGAGTGTATAAAGAAAATGTGGTCTACAAATACAATGGAATACTAGGCAGCCTTCAAAAAAAATGAAATTCTGTAACATGCGACAACATGGATGAACCTTCAGGACGTTATGCCGAGTGCCAATGGGACACCTGTACTTCCAACAGGTGGCTTTGGAAGAATGGTGCACCAGGGCATGTGCCCAAGGAAAGTGAGGTCAAATTAATTCTGAGACCTTCACCTTAACTCTGAACAAGTGCTTCTCTTTTACTTTTGCCCAGTCACAAAGACAAATGCTGCATGATCCCACTTAAATGAAGTGTCTAAAATAGTCTAATTCATAGAATCAAACAGTGGAATGGTGGTTGCCAGGGGCTGGGAGGAGGAGGAAGCGGGGAGCTGTCATCAAAGGGCAGAACATTTCAGTTAAGCAGATGAGTAAACTTTCGAGCTCCGCTGCACGACATTGTACCGTAGTGAACAATGATGCATTGTATACTCAGGTTATTTAAGAGGGTAGATCGCAAAATGTAAAAGGGTAGATCTCGTGTTACGTGTTCTTACCATAATAAAATAAAATTAAAAATAGAAAAAGGTGCCGGGTGCGGTGGCTCACGCCTGTAATCCTAGCACTCTGGGAGGCCGAGGTGG
>VBSM01000529.1:9374593-9422550 GCA_008086735.1 Cheirogaleus medius | reverse complement strand
TGTTTAATTAAAATATTTGCTCATAGTTGACTTACCATTCCTACAAAAAAGGCAGAAACTTTGAGCAATCTAGGTTTTTTTTTGCTTCTCCTAAATACACTTCCCAAAACATCCCTTCCCAGTCGTGGTTAGCGTTGTGACCTGAGTGGGTGCTGCGTGGAAGAGGACTCGCCGTTTGCTCAGAAAAGATGCCCTTACAGGAACCAGCAGCATCCCGGCAAAGACGGTCCGTGGGGTCATCTCCATCCAAAACCACGCTTGCGTCTTTGGAGCACCCGGGTCACTCCTTCCCCGCTTTTCCTTGCAGACCAGCTCGTCCGTTTCCCCTTGGCTGCTTGTGAGGCCCGAGGCCTTCTGGCTGCACCATGAATAGAATCTGCCGTTTCCCCCCTGGTGGGGGTTTGGGGTCTGTGTTTAGCCATTTTTATCTACTTTAGCTGTAAAAGAAGCCCAAATGAAAATCAGGTGACCGTGGAACCATGGGGACTTGGGGGTGGGGCAGAGGCGGGGAACATTTGTATCTGTTGAACGGGTCCGGCTTTATGGCTCCCTGTGGAGCCTGGGCCCGTCACTAGCATTCGCCAATTAGAGATTGATCAGCCAGCAGTGACAGTGCTTTCTCCAGTCCCTGCAAAGAAGGGTCAGCCCTTTGTCCTGCCAGCCTTTATCGCCTTTGTGCTTCAGTCTGTCTGTCTCTCCCCCCATGCCCTCGACTCCTGGGTCCTGCCTGCGACGGGCAGTCCCGTTTCTGAGACTTGGGGTACCGCTCTGCTAACCCAGCTCTGTTTAGTCGCATCTGCTTGGCTCTGGTACCAAATAGTTGGGATTACTGAAGAAGTCCCCCTTCCCTGTGTGTCAGCGCCGATGCTGTGACTGCCACCCGCTTCCCGTCAAGTGCCCTCTGCCCGAGCTCGCCACCGATGTGCGCTGCGCTGCGTGAGTTACGAGGTGCCTTTCCCGGAACCCTCCGCTCACTTGGACCCAAGAGAGGTGACAGCTCTGGCTGGGGCTCTTGGTTTCCAGAGGGTCTGGACTGGTTTGGGTGCTTTAAAATAGATTTTTAGTTCAGTGGTGCTTATGGGGGAGGTGGGGATAGAACTTAAGTGTGAGACTTGGGTGGATGGGAAAGTTAAATATTGGTCTCTTCAATTTTCTTTGCTTTTGCTATTGTTGTTACCATTTCTCATTGTATCGATGTTAAAATGCCAAAAATGATCTAGTCGTTGTTGCTTTTTTCTCTATCTTCCACCCCCGTCTCTCCTTATGGTGACTTCTGCCCTCGCAGGGCGCAGTATCTGTAACGTTATCTGTCCTGGCCAGTTCCAAGGCCTTGCGGGAGGAGACAGGCCTGCATCTTGCTGAGAGTTAGTCTGACTTCATGCTCCTCTCTCTGTCCTGTGTTCAATCAATAGTCCAGGGGAGAAGCTTCTGCAACTTCAGAGCTTCTGCTAAACTAACCCGATTTGTCCAAATCACTCCAAAACCACATCTCTGACTCAAGCTTCCATGTGACAACCTAATCAGTTTCCCTGCTTTGGCCTCTTTCCTTGCACGAAGCTCGGGCATCTGCGCTCTTTGTACCCTCGGGTGGTGTGGTCGCCAGGAGGGTTGAGGAAGCAGCACCCTGGGTCCTGGGCAGAGCTGGGCTTCCCTAAAACCAGCCTCAGTCTCTTCTAGAACCCTTGCCAGGGACTGGAGAAGGAAAGGGACCTTCCAAGTGAAGACTGCCCTGTCCCCCCTGACCGCCTCCCCCCAACTCCTTTTGGCGTAGATTTTAAATGAATTTCCTAAGGGGGAAAATCCTTTTGAACAAGGAGTTGGTTGGCGGGGAGGGGGTGCTGCACTCCTAAAGGTACACGGTGGCCTGGCCTGGCCGGGGACATGCTTGGCACCACCCCCCAGGGTGTCTGACCAGTCTTCAGCTCAGGAAGGAAGATGTGAAAGAAGAGGCTCGAGGGTGCAGGGAAGTTGAAGAGCAGGTGCGATTTGGTCAGAGGTGCCTGGTTTAGTGCTGTAATTGTCTTTTTTTTTTATATATATATATTTCTTGGAGTAAACATTTTAAATAAACGACATCATTGTTTACTCTGTCTTGGCTTTGATGTTTCTTTTTCTGTGAGCAGGTATCTCCGTTTCCTCAACTCCTCGTATGTGGGCTCCCCAAGCCCTGGCACCCCCAGAAAAGGGTGTCAGGAGAAGGGTGGCTCTGGGGGAGCGTCTAGGCCTAAACCGCACAGGGGTGAGGTGAGTAGAGCCCCCGACTCTGCCCCTTGAAACGGGGTGGGGGGGTGTCAGTGCCTCAGTCCAATTCAGAAATGGAGTTTTCCTATCCTCACTGGGGCTTTCCAAGAGGGTAAGATGAGATTAGCCATGGAAGCGTCCAGAACAGGGGCTGGCCCGTGCCGTGCCCTGCATGTGTGTTCACGCACCCAGGCGCTTCAGGAGGGAGCCTGCTGTCAGGCACCCACCGTCCTGTGCAGTGTGGCCTGGTGCCCAGCAGGGGGCGCCAAGAGGCCAGTGCTGTGTTCCGACGCCAGCCCATTAGCGGCAGAAGCAGCAGGTCACAGGTCTGTCCACGTGTAAAACATGGGATTCCCCTTCACACGCCTTGGCTGCTTGAGGCTTCCCATCCCTTGATCCTGCCCTGGACCCCGGTGGTCTGAAGAGGGAGTGGCCGTCCTGCTGGGCAGCATCTGTGCAACAAATGATTGACACGTTCTGGCTGCCGTGGTGTGTGATGCCCCCCCAGCCCCCCATAATCCAGAGCAACCGTCTTGAGGGGTAGGGCCATTTATTCCCGTTTCGTAGGAGAGAGATGCGGAGACAGGTCGGCTCAGGCCGAGGCTGCGGTGGGGCAGATGGGAAGATCTGTGCTTGGAGCCACTCTGCTAAAACACCCCGATATCAAACTCCTACCCTCCCTCCAGGAGCCGAACCCCTGGCCCGGAACAGAACCCCAGCAGCCTGTGGTCCCTCTTCGGAGGGGCTGCCATCAGAGCTGTGGAGACAGCCAGGAGACCCCCCTCCTCCTCAGGGGCTAAGTTGGTTGGTGTCATTACCGAATTGATGTCCTTCCCTCCACCGCCATCTACCAGTCTTGGCCCTGTGGGGCCGCGGCAGGGGGCAGCTCCCCGGGTGCAGCTTGGGGCCTCTTCGCCTGCGAGGCTGCCGCGGTGCTGCCACCCCGCCCACCCAGCAGCCTCGTTGCGAGATGCCCTCCGCCCTCCGCAACTCTCGGCTCCCAGAGAGGAGGGGCAGGACCAGGAAAGTGGGAGGGGGCTTGCCTGTGGCTGCCCAGTCCTGCCACGAGGCTGGAGTGTATGAAAAGCCACACAGGACCTGGGGGATGACGGGGCACTGTGGGCTCTGCCACCTCATCCTGACAGGTGGCAGATGGGGGCACTCCTCCGGGAAGAGGGCAGGGGTGTGAGGAGGTGAGGGGGAAGTACAAGTCCCATTAAACATTTTGGAAGGTAAAAGGGGCACGTAGAGCCGAGGGCATTGTGGGAACTGAGGCGGCCCTGGGGGAGAGGGTCTGTTGGGGTCCACACAGGAGGTTTGGGATCTCCAAAGCCCTCAGCTGCCTCCCCTGCACCAGGCCCCTCCACCCACACCCTTGGGGGACAGGGCAGGGCCAGGGGACTCCAGCTTTCAGGGAGGACAGCTGACTGCCCAGTGCTGGGCGTCATCCTAGGGCGTTATGTGAACGACTCAAGTCCTCATCCCAGTGCTGAGACCGGCACTGCTCTTGCCCCACTTGAACCGGTGAGGAAACTGAGGCACAGAGCCCATTTAGTGAGCTTGTCTTATCACTTTGACAGGTACAGGGGACATTTCCTCCTCTCCTGTGCAAGGACAGTAGCACAGGAATGGTGCCAAGTGACCGCTGCCCTTGTGGGGCTGGGGAGCACATCTTTGTCTAGAGGGTGTGGCCGGCCAGCAAGGCTGCAGCGTCGAGCCCCTCGGGGTAAGGACTTGGCAGCAGGAGCTGGAGATCCAGGTGTTGGGTTGCTCGTGCCTGATTTAGAGAAACAAAACACTGCACAGGCCAGGCAGGCCCAGCTCTGTGTGTCGGAGGTATTTGCTAAGCAGCAGGGCTGTGGGGGCTTCCTCTAGCAGGTCCCCCATCGGGGCGATGCTGCTGGGACCCTGGAGGTAGCTGGAGAGGATTTAAGCCTGCCAGGGTCTCCTGTGGGACCCTTACTCAGCTGGGGAGGCAAGGGCCCAGGGCTGACTGGAAAAACCCCTGGTTGGGGTTGATCAGAAGAAGAACGAATGCCCCGCCCTCAGAGGTACATGAGTTCCCCAGGAAAAGTCCCTGCAAGGTGGCAGATGCAGGTGGACACTCCTCACTCCACTTCTGGCCCCAGGCCTCCCCTCTCCCTGCTTTTCTTAGAGGCGCCAGCCCTTGGGACACAAAGTCCCCTACTTTAGCTTTTCCAGACTACCTGGAAATGCGCATTGGCTTAGGTGGCAGCCTTGGCCCATAACTAGCTCATCCATCCCTTCACACCTTCGCAGTTCACTTAAGGCCTATTCTGTGGCACAGCCCTGGGCTTGGACAGGGTCAGCTGCAGATCCAAAGGTGTCTGCAGTGTGGATCACAGACGGAGCGCCATGGGCAGATTGACGAGGTGCGGTCCAGAGACGCTTCTGGGGTAGCTGGCACACGGCTCAGCCAGAGAGTGGCTCCCGGATCAGAACCCACATCTGGCCCCGAGACCATGTCCATGCACCCAGCTGCACCCTCCCGTGCTTCTGCCACTCAGTTCCTACTTCCTTGGGGGGACCCAAGGCAGGCCGGTTGGGAGTACTCAGGCTTGGGATCCCTCCTCTGCTTTGTCCTAGCCGTGTGACCTTGGGCAAGTCACCCAGTTCTTCCCCATGGAAAATGAGAACAGTAGCACCCACCTTAGTAGGTCGTTTAGATGACTAAAGGGGCTGCCTTGAAGGGCCACACATGCAGGCCACTCACCCTGTAAGGCGTGATCCCATCCTGCGTGCTGGGAAACAGGCAGCACGGGACCAGCCCTCCACGGGCTGCTGATGCTGATGGGAACAGGGAGCTCCCGCACAGCCGCTGCTCTGCAGCCAGGGGACATGGGGCCCCAGCCAGGAGGCACCCCTACGCCACGGCCCCGGCAGGCCAGGACTGGTTGGTTCTAAGCCCGGTTCTGCCTCTGGCTCCCTTCTTAGGGCCCAGCTCCGAGGACTGGAAGGCACTCTGGAGAAGTCGGGAGCAGCAGCACGGGAGCCAGCGATTGTTAAACCTCTGCGAACCTTGGCTCGCTTTCATAGCGTCCGTGCCATCGTCACAGGGGGGCCGGGCATATGGAAATAGGTGGCCTTGAGTCCTGGAGCAAGAACTTGAGCCCTAAAAGTGAGCCCAGGCCCACCCCTGCTGCACCTTGTCCCTCAGGCCACACCCTGCAGACCCCAAGCAGCCCAGAGCTTCCACCCACTGAGGCCAGCTGCCCTTGGGGTATGGCGCTGCCCGCTCTCGGGCCTGCCTCCAGCTCCTAGCAGGCCCGAGGGGAGGCTTCTCCCTGCAGCCTGGAGCCTGTCACGTTGGGCTTAGAGCCAAGACCCAGATTGGCGGGGCTTGAGGGGGCAGGGCAGCAGCATCGTCTAGCTGAATCCCTGCCCCCACCCAAGTGGGACAGGACCACAGGTATTGTCAGCAGCTCAGCTTTGTCCCCAGTTGTCTCAAATAAGGGGGCCACCACCAAAAATGCATTCAGAACAGCTAGAGCTTTATTGGCCATTCCTTAAACACTTCTTGGCTGAAGATAGCTTTCCACCTTTCCCCCTACGGGGGCTCAAGCTGGTGACATTTGCTCTCCCCGTAGGGTTTGAGAGACAGGGGCAGACGGGGAAGGGCCATACTGCCTTGACTCTGCAACCCCCCGTCTGGGCAAGGAATCACGCTATTGCCCGGTGGCAGTGGGCCACTCACGCCGGGGCAGAGCAGGCGGCCCAGGGCCTGGGGCTAAGGCACCATCTTCCACCACTTGAAGGCGAAGGGCACCCGGCGGACGTTGGCGCAGGCGCACAGGTCTCCCACGTCGGTCAGGTAGCAGTCAAAGTCATCGATGAAGGTGCACTTGAAGCCCAGGGGCTCCAGCAATTGGCAGACCTTTTCTTCCAGGCAGCAGGTTCCCTTGATTTGGGGCCCAAAGGGCTTGGGGATCCCCAGGGTCTTGCCCATCACGATCATCTGCAGCTGTCGGGAAGACAATTGTGCGTGAGGCCTGGACGGGGTCAGCCGTGGGAGAAAGCCCCCTCCCTCTCCCGTAAGGAAGGAGCACCGTGGGGTAGGTGCGGGGAAGACCCAGCTGCCTCTACCGTGTGGCTGGGCCAGACCAGGGACAGCCAGCACTTGGCACCACTGACTGGCGAGACCCAGCTCGCTTCTGCCTGACCCTCCACTCGCACCCAACGCAAACCCCAATCCTGCCTGGCCAAGGGCTGGCCGGGGCAGCTTCCCCTGTATTATTTCTGTTACTCTGGCCTTTTTGTCCCGCATGTGCCACGTTCCCGCTCCCTCCCCGGGGGTTCGCTCTCCACCCCCAGCTTTGGCAGTTGACTTTTCGCCATCTTTAACTCTTCAAAGAAACATCTCACCACTACTCACGCCCACTGGGCCACACTGATCTCACAGAACTAGAAGATACCAACGGAGCACAGCTAAGTCTGAGGCCTGTGTCTCTAGGGTCCCGGGAGAGGAGGCCAGCAAGTGTTTCTAAGAATGGAGGCACTCAAGTGCCTTGGGATTCGTTTTGAGAGTCTACATGACAGGTCACGGTTGTCGCACGGGAGAGTTCAGACATGAGCCTGTTGGCACAGGCTGGGCAGAGCCAGGACCCCTTGTCCTCACACCCCCTACTCCCGACTTTGCCTGTTCGGGAGGAGTAAAATGTCACTTCTCACAGGCAAGCACCTACATACTCAGATGCTGCTGCCCTGAACCCTGGGGACAGTGGACAGAAGACCCTGCCCTCAGAGGACTGGCCAGGGTCTCACTGCCAGCAGCTGGCACAGCATCCCCCTCTGGGAAACAGAGCCCATCTGTCCCCTCGGGCTGGAGGTGAGCCTGCTGAGGCCCCGAAGCACAGGGCCCAAGTCCGGGAGCACAGGAACTGCTTGGCGAGTCTCCAGCCTTCAGGGCCAGTGCACCTGCTTCATGGGCGGGGTCTCCCCCAACTAAGTGGGGAGAGAAAGGCCTCAGAGGCACTGCCGTCTGCTGCACCCGCCCCCTGCAATCTAGCACTGCGGGTGAGGTGCCAGCTGACGCCGGCTGACGGACCCCTCCCCCATCCAGGGAAGCCCAGCGGACCCCGCGCCCTCCGCGCCCTCACCAGGTCAGGGAAGTACGGCCTCGCGAAGGGCCTCTGGGGCTGCTGGTCGGAGGGGACGTTGGTCAGCTTCGCCAAGCAGAAGAGCTGGGGTATGTCGATGATGTCCTTCTCCTCCAGGCCCAGCTCCGTCTTCAGGATGTCACGGTTCAGAAGAATGCACTTCTGAGGGGCAGGAAGGGGCCGGGAGAGAGAGGTGACCTTCTCAGGAACGGAGAGGCCTGCTTCCTTCCCCACTGGCGGGCCATGGCCCGAAGCAGCTGCCGTCTCTTCCTCTGTGTGCCAGGAGCCTCAGGTCAGGCGGCCCCCTACCCCCGACACGGCAGGCAGCATTCCCAGGGGCAGCAGGGCCACAGAGAGGCCTGGGCTGAAGGCTGGGATCCCGCGGCTAGTCAGGGCCACCTCCCTGCTGGGACCAGCTGAGCCCAGCACGCCTACGCTGTCCGTCCCCAGGGGCTCAGAGGCCGTCTCGGCCCCATATCTGGCCGCTGCCCACCCTGCCGTGCCAGGAGCCCTCCATGTTCTTGCAAAGGTCAGGGTACAGTGTGCTGCAGCACAGGACACTCTTTGGCTGGGAATAAGGGTCCCAGTGAGCAAGGGAGCTTCACTCTGACCACATGACCTTGGGCAAGAAGTTGCCTTCTTTAGGCTTCAATTTCTCCTTCTAGGGGTCAGGTAACCTCAGTTCTGGGGACTCTGCTTCTCACAGCCAATGATCCACATTCCTAAGGGGTCTCTGAAGACCCAGTGACCCTGAACACTATGCTCGTGGCTGCTGTGATGGGCCACTTCCTCCAGGGAGTGCCGAGAAGGCCCTGGTCCCAGTCTGATACTCAGCTCCTTAGAGTGGGGACAGTCCTGCTCGAGAGGCTGCTGAGCCGTGTCACTGCCCCCCAGGAAGGAGACACCAGGAAGCTGAATAGCACAAGCATTGAGCAAAGCATGAACTTGGGAGTCACGCTCGGGTCCAGACCCAGTTCCAACCGACTGGCTCAGGCTAGCGGCTGTGCCCCGAGCCCACTGCCCCCATGGACAAGCTGAGCTTTACGTCCTGGGTGGTTCCAGGTTCCTGGTTAGGAAGCTGTCTAGACTTCCAGGGCTTTTCCAGCTTGGGGACAGAGCCAGGTGGGTAGTCATGACCGGAACTCATTCTGACAGTGCCTGATGCTGCTGAGCAAGCAGAATCTCTGCCAGCTGTCCCCTCCCGCCAGCCCCCATTCCACGCCGGGGTCTAGATCCCAGCCCTCAGCCACCTTTGGCTAACACATGGGGAAGCCGTGTCCCCACGTGCTTTTTGGTCTCATCTACATGCAAGGCACATCGTGCTGGATTGTTGGCTTCAGAGACTTAATCTCTGCACAGTGCCTCAGTCTGCCCAAGCTGGTACCCAGCCCGCCCTGGCCCCGGAGCTGGGCCCGTCGTGTCAGGACCGGGAACAGAAAGCAGCTGCCCCCACCCAGGCCCCTGCTGGGAATGGCCGGAACCTCCCGCAGGACCTGCAGTGCCAGCCCTTTCTTGGGGAAGGCCCCCCACAGCCTGGCCCCTACCTCCGCGTATTCATTCTGCTTTCTCAGGTTTTCATCAGCGAGAAACTGATCGATGGTCTTGGCTTCCCTTCCTGTGGGAAGAAGGGCGGGCAGGCCTGTGGGTCCACGCTGTCCGCAGCCAGGCAGACTCGGGCCCTGGCAGTCGACCAGATGTATCCTGGGGCCAGCGACTGTGGTGAGGGGCCTCACTGGTCTCCTGAGACCACCCCCACCAACCCAGCACAACGTCTCACACCTGCGGACCGGCCAGGGTCTGCACTGGGAAGCCCAGGCAGGACTCTTTACTGCCACCCGCCACTCTGTCCCTGGCATGAGGGGGCGTGGCCTATGCCAGGCTCAGAGAGGCAGCTTAGAGCACATCAGCAGGGCAACTGCGGCCCCCACTCGCCTCTCAGCACGACATGATCTACACAGCCTGGCCACCGCCTACCTGTGACCCTGACCAGGTTACATTCACTTTGTTCCTTAGTTGCCTGATCTTTGGGATGGGGATGCCCAACGTAGCCATCAGCTCTGAGGTGACAGTCTTTGGCATGTGGTTCATGCTCAGTAAGCATCACCTTCCACACTACTTCTGTGACCCAGGAGACGCCTGGGCCCCAAAGACTGGGCACCCCGGCGGTCTGGAGAGGGCTGGAAGCCTGCGCTCCTCACACGCTGCTCCCCGGGGATGCGGGGGCTGCTGCCCTCGGACCACGCCTCGGGTATCAAGGGTCTAAAGAACTTCCTGGCACCCCCGCCCCTTTCCGAGGAAAGGGTCCCTTTGTGTTGCTAGTGTCTAGATGAAGGTTCTACGGCTCCAGCCACACAGCCTCTGCTCGTCTTTCATGCGCCTCCGTGAGGTTCTGACGCGACATCCCCCGAGTAAGGCCAGACACCGGCATCGCTCGCATTTGTCCTTCCCCCACTTGGGGCCATCGTGTGCCAAGTCCGTCCCTTTCAGACGGGTTCCAGCGGCCTCTCGCCAGAGCCGCTGGTCTACCCGTGTCGTCCTGGTACCGCCAGAACAGCGTGGAGATGGGATCACCATCTTCCAACAGCGTCCTCATTTCCCCGAGACCTTTTCTACCAGGAGTGACAAAGTAGAGAATGACCGCCTAGAAAGGACCCCTGGGGAAGCAGGGACCCAACTCCGTCTTGGGGTGGGGGCTCCCTTACCGTTAGAAAGGAGCTGGTCCCCTCTAACCTCGTCAAACAAGAGTGCATTGCCGTAGCCTTGCTTCTGCTTCTCCTGGAAGAGCTTATAGCAGGCGCTGGGGCTGGCCAGGAGCAGCTGGAAGCTCTGGAAGAGACCTGGGGTCAGAGGCTACCGTCCTTCCCCAGGAGCCACCAAGGGTCCCCAAGAGAAGCCGTGGGAGACGTGGTCGGAGGTGCCTTCTCCAGCCCCCACCACAGACCTTTTTGCCGTCTCTCTTGTCATCTATGGGGACGAAGCACATGAACTCATCCACGTGGCCCGACATCAGCCAGTCTGCGTAGAGCTCCACCGGGGCCTGGACCTGCTGGGCATAGAGGAAGTCTCGGAGGATGTCACTCATGGCCCGGCCCTCTGCGCTAGAAGGAAGATGGAAAGAACAGCCCTTGAGCCAGGGCAGCCCTGGTCAGCTGCCTGCCACTCGGCAAGCGTCAGGCTACCTCCTGGTGACGGGCCCCTCTGACTGCCGCGTGGAAGTGGCCAGTCCGTGGAGGACGGGTTGGTTAAGAATCTCTGACCCAACTCAGGACAGAGCCAGGCGACTCTAGGTAGACAGAACCCTGGACACGGCATCGTTCCAATCTGTGGTTAGGAAGTCCAACCACACCTTCCGTGGAAATAGCGCCGCTTTGAGCCAACAGGCCGGCTGAATCTCACTTGCTTCAATTTAAACCCTTGAATCAAAGGATAAACCATTTGCTTTTTCTACCTTTAGTCTCCCCTACATGAATCAGAGGTTCGAATACCCTTCTCAGTTTAAGAAGTGGCCCAGAGCCCACGCTGCTGAGATTCCGAGAATCAGGTAGAGCCAGGTTGGCTACTGGGGTCCTTTTCTTTAGTTTTAGAGACATCCGGCCACCATGAGTCTCCTGGCTCACCTGGGGTAGAAGCAGCTGCCAATGAGGACCCTGCCTAGGGGGTATTCCTTCCCCTGGACCTTGACAGGCGGGGAGACCATCAGGTTCCCGATGGAATCCATGCTGGCCACTCTGTGGTCCTTGGTGTCCTGGATCATGTAGCCGACACCAGGGCTCTGGAAGGAGAGTCGCCAGGGTGGGGGTGTTGAAGGGAATGGCTGCAAGCCCCACTCTTACCCCCAATCCAGAATCTCAGGGAGACTTCCATATCGCCTTCCCCTGAGGCCACCTGGACCCTCTCCCCCTTTGTGCCCCATCGCGTCCTGACAGGTGCCAGGCCCGAGAGGTGGGACCGGGTTCAGATCAGCCAAACCCAGCTCCGCACCAGTGAGTATTTCATGGAGATCTCTTCAAGCGAGATGGCCCGAGGGGTGTCGAGGACAAAGGACACTGTCTTGTGGGGCGCCTGGGTGTAGCAGAAGGCCATCTCATCCTGGAGGAGACAAGACACGGTTGGAAAGTCATCTCACCCCCTCCACTGCTCTCCTGTGTCTGGCTCGTGGGCCACAGCTCCCTGGGCCTAGGCCACCTCCAGAGGCGCAATAAGAGCCCCCTTCTTCCTGCCAACTCCTGCTCGGCCTCAGCCCGACCGGCTGCCACGTCCTGAGGCCATTCTGACCCCTTTCTCCTATTCTTCAGGTTTAGGGCTCGAGTCACCCATATTCTCCCTTTTCTTCTGTACCCAGTCCTTTAACAGGCCTCGTTGGCTTCACTGAAATATGTTCTGAGTCAACTCGTCTCTGGTACCACCTGGGAAGCCACCACGATCGCTTCCCTGTACTGCCGTGCCAACCTGTTCCCTCTTCTGTACTTGCCCCACCCTGGGGTCTGTTCCCTACATCTCAGCCAGAAGCGGCTTTTGAAAACCCAAAGTTACCACCTTGCATTGCTCCCAATTTGTGCTCTCTAGTCATCCTGCCCTGCCCTGGGGTTGTTTGCATCTTTTACCTTGTGGCTTAAGAGGTCCAAGATATAACATCGCCCTCACCTACCTCCGACTTCTGTTCACTGTGATCACCAGCCCTTCCATTCATGTCCTCCGAGCAGACTCGTTCTGGTCTTCAGCTGTCTGTGCCCAAGGGCCCCCCCTATATCTAACCTCCCCCCTCCCCAGCCTGCACGTGGCTACCTCCTTGTGTCTTGTTTTCTTTTCATAGCACTTAGCTCTATCCCTTGCTGGAGCAGGGGCTGCTCCCGTGCTATTCTGTCACCTCTGGTGCTGAGGATGGTACACCTAGCACGTAGTCTTGAGCATCTGCGGGGTAGGGTAGAGCTCTGGAGCTGAACGCTAACCCGGGCTCTAGACTTCGTGCCTGGGGGTCAGGTGTTCTGTGGTCTTGAACACATACATTCTGGAACGGGAAGAAGGTTGGACTCTAAGTTCTATCCCTTAGCGGCCATGACTCGGGCGAGTCATTCTCAACAAAGTCCTAAGCATGGAGACACCTCTGTCGAGGCTCAGGTTTGCCACGAACGCTAGCCAGAAGCCTGTGAACTCCCTCCTGGGTGGCACATGCCAAGTCTCCTCCCCTCCCTCCACAGCGGGTCCCCCCAGGTGGGGTGTTACCTGGAGCCACTTGCCCAGGCGGTTGGGGTCCTCATAGACAGATGCCACCTGGAAGTTACTCTCCTCGCTCAGCTCCGTCACCGTGTTCACGAAACCCTGGAGCTGCAGCTCTCTGCCACGGGAGATAAGCCAGTTCCGGGAAGGCCTTCGAGCCTCCCACGCTGGTCATGATCGCCCGTCCCGGGAAGGAGCACACCTCCTTCTGATCAGGAGAGATCATGCCCCTACCGACGAGGTAGACAGAGCAAATGCTCCTCAGCACTCTCAGAGCCCGTCTCCCCCACTAGCGTCACTCAGCTCAGCCCACGGCACAGCCAGGTCAAGAAGTGCCCGTGTCAGCCCCTGCCCTGGTGGCCTCGGCCTGTTCTCTCTCTACCCTTTAGACGCATTCCACCCCTGCCCCAGGCAATCTGGGAACTCGTTCCTCAGCCCACCCAGAGGTAGTGTCCGATTCTTCTTTTGAGGGGGTTCCATTTTACCCCCAAGAAGCCAAGAAATTGGGTCCCCCTTGAGATGGCCAAGAAGGTTGTCACATTCCTGAGCATGGCACGGGGTGGGTCTTGAACCTGGGATCTTGGTGCCATCATGTCCAGCACCAGGCATGTGAATCTACAGCGGACATCCCTTCCCTGAAGATGGAGTGACGTTTGAGGCTGACGTTAAGATCGCCCGTTTTATAGACAGATAGATCCATAGGAGTTGAACGGCAATGGGGCTGTATTATTGGGAAAGTATCAACACTGGCATTTTAGTCCAGTTCCAGCTCCAAAGCTCACGTTGCCGTTCTATCAGATCGCTGTCCTATTAGCAGCAGCGTGACCACTAGGGCACTGTTCATGGCGCCCTAAGCTGCTGCTCCAGAGAACCTATTTCTTGGGTCTACACAGATGAGGCTACTGGGAGCCGGCCATCCGATGTCTAGAACAGCCTACGGATGTTTACTGGGGGAAGGGCGTGTGCCCCCAGTCTTGTAGGTCCCTCTGTGGCTTAGCTGGGTCAGGCCATGCCTGATACCACCCTTAGGGAGACCTGGGTTTCGTTGAAGCACAAGTGGCTGCTTCTGTGGGTGAGCAGCCTCTGTCCTCAGATACAGACACCAGATCTGTCTTTCGTATGCACCACCAGCAAAATCCCATCAGATCTCCCCCGAGATTTGACATTTTAATCCTGAAACCCGATGTTCCTCCGAGGACCCTTGGACCTCACTCTCCGGTAGCTTTCCCACGGATCATCTGTCTGTGCCTCGCTGGGCCTGGAGGAGGGGTAGGTCCTTACCTCTGGTGGCCCCACCCAGGCATCTCCCTTAACACCCCGGCCCCTTTGCTGTGCGTGCCCTCTAGCCACGGGACGTGCTGTCCTGCCAGGATACTCGGTCACCCTGCCGGTCTACCTTTTCTGACTTCCTGTCACTGCTACTATCCTCAGTAACGCACCCACCTACGTGATCGTGCCATGCCACGGCCTGTTTAGATCCCCGATTTCTCATCTTCCACCCTGCGTCAGCTTCCTGTGCTGCTGGCCTCACCGGCTCCATGATCTCGATCAGACATCCAGCCCCCTGCCCACCCTCTCCCCGAGGCCCCTCCTAGCCCCCTAGGCCGGCGGCTTGGCCTCACTGGGACCTCTGCCCCTTTCCTCGTTCTCCCTTCTGTGGTGCATCACCATCGCATACTCTTGTCCCTGGTCAAACCCAACCCCGGCTAGACCCGGGTCTGCATCTGATCTACCCTAGAGTTTGTTACCGAGAGTAGCAAGAGAAAGGCCCACGGTGATGTGTCTCTCTAGATCGCCAAGCTAGACAGGCTGTCAGCACCGCCCAGCCATCTACTAGCGCTTCCCCCTAGTTGTCTGTTCCCTCCTGGAACGGCGGCGAGCTGTCTCGTGCACCATCTGCTTTCTGGTTTCTGCAGCTGCCTCTTCCCTCCCGTCGGCTCTTCCCTTCTCCGCTAGGTCGTTCCCGTTGTCCTTTGCCTCCTACTTTAGAAAGCGGCCTCTGTGTAAGGAGCCCGCCATAAGGGACACGTGGCCGTAGTAACCGGCAGACGCTGGTACGGAGTTGGTGGGGCCAGGCGTGTCCTACCTTCAAAGCAATCCCGAGTCTAACTGCTGTGTCCGAGCTGGTCTCTTGCCTTCCATATGTATTTAGTTTTCCATGTGACGGGGCGACAGTAGAGACAGAACCATTGGTGGTTTCCCACTGGTTGTGTCCACATCCTGTCTCTCCTCCTCCCTGGCCACGCAGCCAGAGACCATTCCTGGTGTCCCCGAGGCTGATGTGGCCTGTGCCTCTTCAGGCCTTTGGTACGTGAACAGAAGTGGTTCAGGAGGCTTCTAGATCCCCAGCAGCAGACGGGCAACTCCACCTGGACTTTGGCTTTTACCCCTTCCTGGGGTCTGGGCCTGGAAGTGCATGTGCCCGGCCTGCATGGCAAAGATGGAGATGCCCCCGCCCAGGGGAAAGTATCCTGACCAGACTGAGAGGAGCCCTAGGTGACGGTGGGGAGAAGCACCACTCCCTGCCTGCGGGGTCTGGGTGAGGCAGACACCACGCCGCTGTATTTGGGGTGCAGCACAGCCCCAGAGCCCGTACGGCCCTGCTCGCTTTGGCCCCATCCCCCCGCCTCCTCCAGCTCGTGCCTGTTCTGAGTCTGCTGGCACATGGACACGCTGTCAACCTGGCCCCTCCGTCCTTTACCCTGTTTTAGGGCACCTGGCACTGCCTAAGACCATGCTGTTTGACCCCCGTAAGAACAGGGAGACCACCTCGTTCATCTTGCGGTCCCCAGCTTTGAGATTGTTCAAACACATCAGGGGGCTGACTTGGGGCAGGCCTGGCCAGCTCGGATGGAAGGATTCTACTCTCCTGGTGAGGTCTCCCAGTCATCTTCACCCACCCTGCCCTGCTACAGAAAGAAGGCAACCGTCATGAGGACCGCCCGGCCCAGGCAGCCCGAGGCTTCTTACCTGCACAGGTAAACCTCCAGCGGCATCTGGGTGCTGGGAAGAAAGATGCACGGAGCCACACGGAACACCACCGTGTCTTTGTACACTGGGATCTCTGGGACCGACTGTGACACAGAAAAGGTCCCATAAACAAATGGCTTTCGCGTCCATGCCCTCCCCTCTCGGCCCAGCTCACCACGGGGCCTTGCCTGCCTTCTGCAGCTTTCTCCCCAACCCCTAGCCCTGCCCACCAAGCCTCCTGTCCCCCCCACCCCCCGTCCTCTGCCCAACTGAGAGACATGCTCCCCTGACCGGAGCATCCTAGCCCGAGGACTCCTTGCCTCCTTGGAGACATACCGGGTCTTGAGACTCTTCCACCAGGGAGGCAGAGTAGGAGATCAGGCCTGAGAAGCTGGCGGACGGGAACTCCGTGGCTTCCACGTAGAGGGTCTCCTTCAAGTGGTTCCCCAGGAGGGGCAAGGTGTAGGTGTGCTGGCCGGGCCCCAGCACCAGCTCGAAGGTATGAGCACTGTCTTCTAGGAGAGGGAAGGGACAGACCAGCTACTGAAACAGCCTGGTGCTGGTCACCACACTTGATGGTCAAGGCACCAGCCCATTTCTCACATCAGAAGCTGGGCTGTGGGTTCTGGAGCTGGCTTATTCGTTTCTTAAGAAAAAAAAAAAAACAAACAGGGTCTTGCTCTGTCCCCAGGCTGGAGTGCAGTGGCATCATCATAGCTCACTTAACCTCCTCCCAAGCAGCTGAGACTATAGGCGCACATGCCACCACACCCAGCTAGTTTTGTTTTTCGGTAGAGAAGGGGTCTTGCTCCACTGCCCAAGCTGGTCTTGAACTCCTGGCCTCAAGCAATCCTCTTGCCCCGGCCTCCCAAAGTGCTAGGATTTCAGGCGTGAGTCCCCGCACCCATCCTGTCCCCATGTTTCTGGTGCCTAGGGCTTAGTGGACACCCAGATGTCTGTTCCCAGAGACTGGTCACTCACCAGCGCGGTGAGAGTTAGTACGAGTTAGGACTTGGTGCTCAGATGCCGCCTTCGAGGCCTTCAGCCCAGGGTGAGGATTCATGGTGGGTGGATCAACCCTTTGACCCATGAATCGAACTTTTGGGATAATGAAGTCCTAAAGGTGAGAAACCGTACCAGGTTGGGCTTGGCAGCCTCATCTGAGAAAGTCACTTATAGACACCAGGAAGCTCAGCGAGAGCCGTCTAGTCCGTGGACGAAGCCTCGGCGGAAAGTTTCTGAAGAAACCAAGTGTTCTCGTGATTGTACGTGTTAAGCCTGTCGTCTTCGAGTTTTAGGTCAGTTAAAAGTGAAGCCACACACACAAGCTGACCACACACGGTGGCTGTCTCTCATTAACTAGACCCCAAACCTACCCATTTTGCATGCCGGAGATCACCTGACCCAAAGCCACCAAGCTCCTCCCACCTGGGCCACTCGAACTCCTTCCTGTCTGGCCTTCGCCTCTGTCCTTCTGCATCCTGACGTGGCAGCTGCAGTCCTGGTGGCTGTGGCTATTTGGGGTCCCAGTGGATCCTTACCTTAGGGGAACCCTAAACCGGTTTGCCTTGGCCGCCAGAACCAAAAGATCTGGGCACTGTGTCTTCCTCAGACCTCTGCATGGCACGTGCCAGCTGCTGCCAGCTCCGGTTCCCCCAACGTGTCAGATGGCTGCTGTGGCCGTGGCTGTCCCCAGGTCAGGCACTACCCTGGCTCTTCAGCCTCTTGCTCTGGGTTGTGGCCGCAGCAGCCCCAGCCCGGCTCTGGAGTTCTGCAGCGACACCTCCTCCGAGGCACCGGGCTGCCGGCCACAGGCCTGGCCTGGCCGCCTACTGCTGGCCGCGAGGGGGCCGGGCCTGGTGGGAACGCTCCTTCCTGGGTTTGCACTTCCAGTCTGCTGGGAGGCTTCCTCGCTGCCCCGAGCGGGCGAGGCTGGACGAGGCATGCTTGTACCGGGACCCCTGCAACCCCCGGCACAGGCACGGCCCTCGGCCTGCTGGAGTCGGCTGGCCCACCGCGGAGTTCCCGACCACACGGGAGGATCCCGGCTGGCCACCACCCAGCCTAAGAGCCGCTGCAGGCCCAGGGCCTTCTGTCCTGGGGACCTGGGCTCCATGCAGGTGAGTCACCGCTGGGCAGTGAGGGTGAGGCACAGTCCACTTGCCCCAAGTCCCTACCTGCTGTCTCAGTCCCTCTGCGGTTAATCCTCTGGGGCCTTCTCATAGCCAGTAGTTAGTTTTAAAGCACAGCTGACACTTCATTGCAGACTTACATGCCAGGGACTGTGCCAGGTGTTGCAGGCTCAGGGACTCACCTGCACCCTCACAAGCCTTTGAGGCAGGTGCTCGTTTATCCCCACTAAACAGATCGGCAGGGCCAGAAGCCTCATGACCCAGCGTGACAGTCACCGCTGCCTAGAAGGCCCTTCCCACTCTCAGGCTCTGCTACCACCCAGGTCTTAGCTACCCTTCAACTCCTGCCCACCTGGACCTCAAAGGGCTACACCCGGCCCCTGCCTGGTCCCTGGCTGTCCCCCTGCCCCGGCAGGCTCCGAGAACAGGTAGCGTGTTCACCTTCCCAGAGCCAGATCCTCAGTGCAGATGAGGTAGATGCCGACGAATAGAACCGAGCTTTGTTCTCACCTCCCACATACCACCGGGCCTAGAGGTGGGACAGGTGTCCTCTTTGTTCATCAGCACTTCAAGTCCATTTCTCCACATTCCTCAAGAATCCCAGTCCCTTTGAGGACCTGTCAGGTCGTGCCACCTGCTCCCTTCGTTACAACTGACTGCCCTCCTCCATGGGTCGTCCTAGCACTGGCTTACCTCCGCCACTTATCATTGGCATTGACGCCATCGACCATTTTCATCTTCTTTGACCTTATTTCGCTGCACTTGAGTTCTGTCCCACCTTAGATGCCTATTTCTGGGGTCACAGCCCAGACTAGCTGCCCCTCCAGGACGTTCCATCTTGTTATAGCTCATCTACACTCCCAGCCCCAGATCTTCCGACAGCCAACTCCTACCCTTTGCTTCCTTTTTACCCTTCTCAGATCCCGAGATCTGTCACCGTATCTACTCCCTCGAACACGATGGCCACTCCCAGACCCTTTTAGTTTACTTGCCTGGAAAGACCGCAATTCCGGTTAAACCAACTCTTTAAAACTCTCTCTCATACCCGAACAGCTAGAGAAGCCACCGTGCTGAAACGGCCTAGTTCCAGCTGTGACCAAGCTCAAGCCAGCCGTCACTGCCACTCTGGACACCATCATGTTTATATTCCGAGTTTTATGTATTCTTAAGACTCCTTCCTCCAGGGCCATTGCCCCACCTGTTGGGTCAGCCCACTGGCACACAGATGTACCTGTGTCCTACCATCCTCAGATGTGCCCCGACTCTGCGCCAGCCCCGCCACTTGTTACTACCCTACGTCTCCCTAGAAGGCCAATTCCTTCCACACCATGCTCGCCATGCCTGCCCATTGCAACCTGGTTTTTATCTCACTGTGCTTGTCAGAATCACTGATGACTGTCACTTGGAAGGCCATGACTTCACGGGCTTTGGCACCTTAGTCTATCAACAGCATTTGCTGCGGTTGGTCACTGCCTCCTCGAAAGGCTTTTTCTAGAGCCTATGCTCTGACTTTCTATGTGTCTGGAACAGTCTTCAGATCCCTTTGCTCTCTCTTTCAGACTAGCAGCTCTCCAGCTTCAGCGTGCTTCAAGATGACCCGGAAGGCTTGGTAAAGCCCCTGCCCTGGATTCTTGAATAAGTTTAATAAGGAGAAACAGGCAGTTCACTGTGATCCACACAATGAAATACAGCAGCTTTAGCAGGCTGCTGAACTGGTAGCCTCCTGCGTGGACTCCGGGGACCACCTGTCCTGGACTAGCCTACCACAGCATCGTCCATGCTTGGGAGGACTTATGGGGGCCTGCACCAGGCCTGGACCGTGGGTTTGAGGCCCACTCCTAGCCCGCATGCAGAGGCTACATCCAACCTGGGCTGCCTCTTCTGGCTAATCTCAGGCCATTTCCAAGCCCATCTGCCACTTAGGGTCTGCAGAAGAGATGGAGCGGGGACTTTGTGCGAGGGCCCCTGAGCACAGGGGAGGACGTAGAGGCACAGCTCTCCAGTACTGGTGACAGATGGCCCCTCTGAGCATAGGCACATTGTAGACCACAGGGCTTCCCAACTGTCCAGCTGAAGCTAAGTGTGGCTTTTAAAGGGTGGCCTATCAGTATATGCCTCCAGAAACGAAGAGTTAGGTCTCAATCTGAGAAACTTAGAGGCATTACATACTAAGCCAGTTAAGGGAAGTAAAGACTTTGTAAAGGACATTTTAGTGGAGTTAGACACGTTTACCTTCTAAGTCGACAGCCCTAGAGCCGAGCATGCCACCCGCCTCCCAGGGACAGGAGGGCTGAAGAGGCGCCGTGGCTGGCGTGGGGGCCGGGCTGTAGGTGCTACTATATCTGCTACTCTGGCCTTTTGGCTTCTGGATTCTGGAAGTTTGATGGCATGAGGTCTTGGTTAAAAATGAAGATGCATTCTTCTGGTAGGAGTTATCAGGAGACGTTATCTAATCTACATGAGGTGATAGCTCCCATGTCAGCTAACATGCATTTCTGTTCCAGCCGAGAGAATCTTGCCGGGTAGGCACCACCCCCAGTTTTACAAATGGGGAAAGTGGCTTAGAGGTACAATAGCTTGCTCATGTGTATAGACTTCGTCTTTGGTGAAGGTGGCGGCCAGAGAACCCCAGGGACACAGGTCTGGCCACAGCAATCCCTGGCCTGCAGGTCTCAGAGGGGACCCTGCTGAGCAGGCGTGGGCACAGCTCGCCCCAGCACCTCGAGAGCAGACAAAGCTGGGGTTGGCACCAGAATACTTACTTCGGGGCCAGTAGACTCTTGCCTTCTTCGACTCTTCCTCGGAGGTGTGGAGGACCAGCTGGTATTTCTTTAAGGTGTAGCTGGGGCCTTGGACATTCAGTGTCATCTGGGACAGGTTCTTTATTTCTGGGCAAAAGACAAGGCAAAGGTTCAGGGGCTTCTGGAGGCCAGCACCCCAGGGAGTGAGGGCAGGGTGGGAGCTTGCACGGGGGGGCACTCAGGACCCTCTGCTGTGGCCAGGCCACATTGCACCCTGCTGCCCGTTCTCCACGTGGCCACAGGCAAGTCACCAATCTCAGGGCCCACTTTGTTTTGTTTTGAGAGAGGGTCTCACTCTGTTGCTCAGGCTGGAGTGCAGTGGCATGATCACAGCTCACTGTAACCTCCAACTCCAGGGCTCAAGTGATCCTCCTGCCTCAGCCTCCTGAGTAGCTGGGACTATAGGTGTCCACCACCATGCCCTGCTAGGTGTTTCTTTTGTAGAGACGGGGATCTTACTATGTTGACCAGACTGGAAGGCTGACTTTTGAGCGAGGGCATTTACCCACAGTCCCCCCCGCAAAAAACAGGGTCTGACTCAGTTCAGCAAGGGTTCACCTCTAGCCTCGGAACCCCTCCTTCCTGCTGACCCCCAGCCACAAGTCAGGACCAGACCCAAGACTGCTTTTTCCTAAGACAGTCAGGGTTCCTGGCCCAGGACATGGGAGGCTTTTTAGAAAGCAGCTCATATGCCCCTGTCGTCTTCATTTAGTCTTTTCAACCATGGCGAGAGGCCAACTGTATCATCCCTATTTATAGAGGATAAGACCAGGGATGCAGGTGTGCTCAAGTTCACAGCCAGGGAGTTAACAGTCTGTAACAGCCCACGTGGCCTCTTTCTTGCTAGTTACTCAGCTCCAAGCCAGGACAAGTGGTTTGACCGGCCTGAGGGCGAAGGGAGGTCAGCACGGAATCCTGTCTGCCGAGGGGCAGGGCCGCGAAGGCAGCGCCCACAAACGAGAGGTAAAGTCAGTCCCAGGTCTCACCATCAGAGAGGAACACTTTCTTGGTCTCCTTGTCCTTGTCCTCGAGCTGGCCTGGGTCAGGACTGCAGTTCACGAGCAGGATAGCACCCCAGCCATTGGGACCCCAAGTCCATTTTTTCTGCAGGTGAGACAGGAACGTCAGCTCCGGAAAAAGCCAAGTAAACCCCCGCTTCTCAGATGCCACTTCCCATCAGGGGGCAGAGCCAAGCCTTTCTCCAGGGCAACGGCGACTTTGCGAACAAGGTTCGAGGCCAAGGCCCCGTAGGGACAGGAGGGTAACACTGGGCAAGGGGGCCAAGAGGAAAGGGAAAAGCTAGATTCAGTTACCAGTGACCTGCTTTGTTTCGGTGCTGGGGGAAGCAGGGACACAGGCATGTGGGAAGAGATGTCCCACCTGGAGGTGGCAGCTAGCCAACCCTCTGTTCTAGGTGACTATTGACCAGGGCCAGGACACGACCTTAGTGTCAGACATTCTAGTCTTTTGAATAAGTTAGAAGTTGTTGGTTCTGACTCGAGTTGCAGCAATTCAACTGAAGAGACACCCTGAGGGTCAGACACAGCAGGTCTCCGGGCCAGGTGTGGCTCACGGCCCCGCCCTGCCCTCACCTTTGCCTTCTTGTCACTCGGCAACCCGACTTGCCCGGTGCGGTAGATGTCCACCTCCAGGGAGATGTCTGAAACAAACGAAGGGCATCTCAGCCACCTAGACAGAGCCTCGAAGCTGCAGGTGACCCCGGGGGACTGCCCGGGGCTGTATCAGCCCCCAGCCCCTCCGGCTCGCTGGAGGTTTGGAAGCAGGAGGCTCAAAGGTGGCCGCCTTTCCCGCGGGCGAGCCTGGCACGGCCCGAGTGCCCACGCGACTACCCCAAACCTCCCAGGAGCTCACAGAGCCAGCCTACTGCGGTCGTGGCGCCATCTCAGGCCTCACACCTTCTACCCGGGTGGTTCTAGTTTGGAAAACGTACCTCCCTAGCCTTCTGGAAAGCTCTTTGCGCTTCAAGATGTAGAAGGGCTCTATATGTAAATTCCAAGCCCCTTTAGAGCCAAGGATCTAGACTTCCGCCCGTCACTTGTCACCGTAGAGGCCCCTCACTGCCTTGGCACCCCGCCTCCCACCCCTCCTGTCATGTATGTGACTGTGTGGCTTCGTCACGGGCCTTTGTCCATAGCTCCCATGGACACGGTGTCTCCCAACTGCAACATCAGAGCCACAAGCACAGACCTGGTTGGCTGCTGTGTCCTCAGCACTTGGCACGCAGATGCCTGCCATGAGCCCAGCTGTCCTAGGTCTCAAAGACGGCAGTGGGCAAGACGAGAGCCCTGTCTGCTCGGCACTTACGTTAGCATGTGAGTGTGCGGCGGGGTGGGGCAATACGCCAGCAAGAATGTGGGAAATGGGGACAGGGGAACGGAGCAGGGGTGTTTCGGCTTTAGGAAAAAAAAAAATCAAAGAAGTTTCAGTTGAAATTTAAAAAGAGACCTGAAGGAGGCAAGAACATAATCTGTGCTAGAATCTGGGGTAAAAGCTACTAGAGGAAATAGGAAGTACAGGTGGCAAGTTCAAGGGTCACAGTAGCCAACAGTGCCCAGAGCAGAAGGGAGGAGGGAAGAGTCATAGGTCACAAGGGGCTGCTGATATAGGTTTTGTGGGTCGCAGTGACTTTGGCTCTGATCTGAGCAGTACGGAAGCAGTTGGAAGGCTTTGGACTGAGATGTTATCTACTATCTTAAGAGATGTGCCACTCTGGTGGCAGGATTGAGACCAGCGCTATAGAAGGGCAAGGGTGGATCAGCAAACCCCAGGCTGTGATCCAGGTGGGAGCGGACCGGAGCAAGTGCGTGAGGACAGCAAGTCTCTGGATTCCGGCTAGACGCCAGGTAACACCCTCAGGACCCAGACTGACGTGGGGTGGGGAGAGTCAGGTGACCCAGAGGTTACTGGCCTTCCAGCTGGAAGATGGAGCTACCCCCTACTGCGATGGGGAGACGACTAGAAAGAGGTCTGTGGGGGTGGAAGAAGTCAGTTTGCTGGGCTATATTAAGCTTGAGATGTTCATTAGTCACCCAGGAGCGTATGTTGGGTAGGCAGTGCCCAAGTCAGGTGCACGGGAGATGACCAGCTGGAGCTGGTTTTGGGAGTACCCTGCCTATAGGTGACATTAGAGCCACGTGACTGGCTTCCCGAGCCCTGACACACTTCACTGGCCAACTTGGGAGACAAAGAGTCCAGCAAAGCGCTCTGAGAAGGAACAGGCAGGGGAGACGTGAGTGCGGCATCCCCGGAATGTTCCAGTGAAGTGTGCCAGGGCAGGGTGACCAGTTGTACTAGATGCTGCTGACAGCTAAGGGGGAAGAGGGGTTCGACGCCTAGACCTGGTGAAGAGTTAGAGTCTTCGCTAAGAGCTCTGTTGGTGGTCGGTATCTGGGTAGATTCGGGGTGGGGGGGAGAGGAGAAATCGAGGACAGATAGGTGGCCCCCATGTAGCAGAGAGGTGGGAGATGGAGCTTAAGGATGACACAGACTCAGGTTAGAGATGCTATAGGTCCTTCCTGTTCCTGGGGGGATGGCAATGACAAAGAAGAGGGGGAGGGGTGGTGGTGTCTTACATCAGTAAGAAGAATTGCTAAAGGGATGACTTGAACCAGGGGGGAGAGGACTTGGTGAGACAGGAAAGCTGAACACAGACACATCACGAGTAGGTGGGTAGGTGACAGTAACATGTGGAATTTCTGGTTGCTTCTGTCCCAGGAAGTTGGGTCGGCAGTACATGGGGGGAGAGCAGCGATTGAGCTCCAGAGAGGGAGCATGTGAGCGAGGATCTCGGATCAATCTGCTCAGGAATTCGTGCAAGAGTTCCGTGGGCCCATGGAAGGCACCTCGTTGCAGAGAAACCCTTTTTGGTTCTTGTAATGCCCACCCCACGCCCCCAGGGGCAGGCTGGGCCCAGTGGGAACAGCACTCACCGATGCCAGTGAGGAACAGCACAGCTGTGCCCAGGGACATCTCCTCGTTGGTGCCATAGTACGTGACCAAGACCTGTGGAGACAGCGTCCAGACCCGTGGGCACGTTAGAAGGCAGGGGTTGGGACACAGCCCGGGCTACGCGCCGAGTCTTGGCGTGTGACCTCGGTCTCCCGTTATGGCTTCTGAGCTTCCCGTGTCTTGCTGTGAGCTGGTACTGGGCCGTGGCACCGCACTCAGGACAGAGTCAGTCCTGGACATTTGTAAGCAGCCACCACCCTTGCAACCTCCTCTACGTTAGGCTAAACCCATCCAGGTAGGAGCCACCCCCAAAGGCAGAGGGGTCACCCCGTACCATTCAGGAAAAGAGGACAGCACAGGGTTTCAGAGCCTAAGCTATAAACCTCATCATACACCCCCGCCCCTGCTCTAGCAGGCGGGCAGCGGGAAATGGGGCCTCTGACGGCTTCAGCTGCTTGCTAAAGACGCGGGACACCTGGGATGGTGAGGGGAGCTGGAACTTAGTCCTTCCTGCGTCACAAACCAGCCTCTGCTTCCGAAGGAGCCTCTATGCTTTAGACAGACCTGCCCTTCAGCCGTGGGCCCTGATCACAGGGTTTGTCAGGAACCAAAGACCCAACCGTTAGCTAGAAAACATTTACGTGTGTGATCTACCACCTGTTCCTAAATGGAGGCTGTAGTCCAAGGTCAAGCATCTCACTCTGCTGGCCTCTCGTGAGGGTATTGGAGGCTGAGCCCTGGGCAGAAAACGGACCTCAGTTCCTACCTACCTAGGTGCACCCGCAGGGAATTGCCTACCCAGGCACGGAGCGTAAGCAGGGGTGTGTACTACACATCAGCCATCCGAGCTCCAGCCCCTGCCAGCGACACCTGCAGCATGTTCCAGTGGGAACTGCTTCATGGCGGTTCTTGCCCCAGCTCTGGATTGGAGTCACCTGGGGAGCTTTAAACTGCAGCGGCCAGGGGACTCCGAGTTCTGATTTAACTGGTAGGGGGTGGGGCCTGGGTGTCATCCAGTCCCCGGTGGTGCTAATCTGCAGCCAGAGTTGAGCACCACTGCTCTGATGGAGCTTCTACGGCAGAACCACCGCCGCTGCCCCCCCCACCCGTCTGTGAGACTGGCAGCCTGTTCTGCAAGGTGGGGGTGAACCTCCCCCACCGCGGGCATCCCACCGAGGAAACAGCTCGCCCAGGAGCAAGAGCACAGACTCAGGCTCAGATCCTGGATCTCCCCCACTCTGGTTATGCTATTTAGGCTGATACGGCACTCTGGGCCTCAGTTTCCTCAGGTGGAATGAGGGTAGAGGCCAGTCCCTTGATTCAAGCTATCTAGCGTACAGCATGCGTTGAATACACCTTAGCAATTAAGTTTCATTAAAGTCTCCACATCCAGAAGAGCTACCTCAGCCAAAAAGCCCATCTGAGTTACGCTGGTCACTTTTAAGCCAGGCGTTAACGGCAGCTGGACCGGAAGCCAGCCAGGGTCACGCTCAGACGTGCATGTGGCAGAGACAGACACACTCAGCTCGAATCCCAGCTCTGCCGACTACCGGCTTGGGCAGAGCACCCCCTGTGCCTCAGTCTCCTCATCTGCAACATGGGGCCGTGGAGTGCCACCCCCAGGTTCGCTCAAGCCCTGGGTGAGATGGGACACACAGGTCACTCGGCACAGCTTTTCTCACAGCCTCGGGACACGTCAGGAGGGGACCCCAGAGGTTGTACCAGGTCCCACCCCAAGACACCCCTCATCTCTCCGCCCCAGGTTGACCTTGTCCCCGTCCACCACGAAGCTAGGCGACGTCATCTTCAAGACCGCGTACGTGGGCTCGGTCAGGGGCCACCAGATGGTGGCGTCCTCCTTGTCGGTAATCATCGTGTCGGCGATATCGATCAGGACCTTCCCGGAGCCGTGGATGGTGAAGCACTCACACATCTGCGGGGCGCACCTGGTTTGCCCGGCGAGGAGGCAGACTTTAGGGCCAAAGGCTCACCTCCTCAGCCTAGAGGGTAGCCGGTACGGTGGCGGACGGCCCCCAAATCCTCACTCTCCTTAGGGTGCCCAGGCAGAGGCCTGCTGAGCAGGGTGGTTTGGGGGTCCTAACACTCAGCCTCATTCCTACCACTCTGACCCCAAGGACCCCCGTGTTCACCCTGTGCCGAGCTCCAGCCCAGACCCACCCTCCAACTGATGCTCTAGAAGTTACCAAAGAGACATCTTATCTGTAAGCCCCCAACCCCCAAAGAGGTGAGAGCCATTTGTCTGAGCCACAAGGGATCCTATAGGGGAAAAAAAACAGGGCGTGGGACTTAGGAGGTCCTCGTTGTGACCCTGGGGAAGACACAGCCTGCCGTGAGCCAGTCGCCCCCATGCCAAGGCTCCCCCGTCCAGGGGCCCCCCTCACCTGCTCCTCCCAGCCTCCCAGAGGGCCAGCCTCACCCGCCTTTCCCAGGTAAGGGGACAGGAAGCCAAGGCACTCGCCTCTCTAAGCGCCCACAGCCGACATGGGGCAGAGGCAGGAGCTAAGTCAGAATCCTGCAGTGTGGGACGGAGATTCTCTAGAAACCCAACCCAGGCTTCCCGAGGCAGGGCAGGCCCATGGGACGCAGGGAAGAGCAGTAACCCCGACTCCCAGGAGTAGGGGAGCTGGGTGCCAGCCTCCCTGTCCAAGATTACCTCCCCCAGCACCTTACCCACTGACATCCACGTAGATCTCCGAGCCCAGCACACACACGGCATGGGCAGAGTTGTCCAGGGAGAGGCGGATGATGTTCTGGAAGGACATGGCACGGCCCCCGAGCTGACCACCCTCAGACCTGCTTGCAACCCTCAGCACAGCGGCCTCAGCTGACCCAGGGCTCCCCACGCTCCCCTGTTATGCGGTCAGGGCCTCTCCAGCCCGCCCCCTTGTTAAGGTCGGCAGCTGTCCAGGTGTCACTGATTTCCTCCACGGGGCCTCCTGGTGGCTGAGGGCAGGGAGAGGCACAGGCAGCTCGCGGCCACAGGCCTGCAGACCCGGGAGTCGGAGGCTGCTTGCTTAGGGGTCCCTGGCCTTCAGCTGGGAGCAAGAGGGGTTTGGGAAGCTGGTGCCTGGGAGTGGTCGACTTGGCTGAAGCTGTCACGGGCAAATATCTGCAGAGGGCAGTTGGGGGCAGTTGGGGCGATTGTGATGGGCACCATCTCCAGGTTTGGGGACCTCTGTCCTAGCGTGTGTGTTTCCTGGAAACCGACGAGGGGAGCCCAGCAAAGTGCAGGACTCGTGATTCTCAACGCTCTGGTGGTTGCCAAACTTATCAAGGAAGCTTGTTAACATTGCAGCTCCTGGGCCCAGAAGGTCTGCGGTGTGGTCCAGGAACCTGCCTCCCATCCCCAGGTGGTCACGGTGAGCTGGTTGCTCGCAGCTGTGCCTCCACAGGGGCAGCGCGAGTGCTGGTGGAACGAGCAAACCAAGGGCCCCTGCAGAGCCAGGTGAACCCGCTGCTGTCCATCTCGGCTGAGCCAAAGAGCAAAGAAACAGGGACTGCTGCTCGGCACAAGGAACTTACCCAGCTGCCTTTGCAACAGTGTTCATCCTATGTCTTAAGCTTGGGTCATGCTCATTCTTGGATAGGCACCATGTTCACACCACCGTGCCAAGTTCAACATTTCTCCCTTCTGCCTTGTCCCTTGCCCACGTATTTCATAGCCTGCTTTTTCCTCTTCATGGCGCGACTCGGAGGGACGTTCTCCATGTAAAACGCAGCCCTGTCCCTTTGCTGGCTGTGTACTTTGCATGGGGCTGTGCTGCAATGTACGTGAGCGTTTGTTGTCGGTCTTTTGCTCTGACACACAGAGAGTGAGAGTCGCCTGTGCGTAGCCCGCGCAGGGCATGTAGGCCGGGCACTGAGTGAAGACTGCTCCGCTGAGCTCTCTCGGGAATTGAAGTTAAAACATCCCCTCCTTGGAGGCTTTAAGCACTCAGCGTACCTGTCATGGATGGTTCTGTTTTAGTTGCTCTTGGAGGCAGGTGGTTGGCCAGGAAGGCCCTAAAATCCCCTCTGATTGGATTGAAGGTGGCAAAATTAAACAGGCAGGAGGCAGCGGGGGAGGGGACGGTCTGCCTGGGGAGGGGTCGGAGAAGGCGGGGCTCTGGGTTCAGAGGGTAGCCTGCCTTGTGCCAGGGCCCCGTCCGAACACAGCAGGGAAGGACCGAGCTCCCCACCCAGCCCGGCGGATGGGGACCTCTCTTGGCACAAAGGGGGCTGGTGACCCTAGAGCGAACCCTCTTCCTTCCAGGGCCTTCCTGTTCACCACTGAGTCCCCAGCATCCACAGAAGAGCCCTGGACACAGTAGGTGCTCAACACATTCTTGTGGAGCCAATGAATAAATGACCTCCCTTTGTCCTCCCCTCAAAAGATAGCCCAGTGGGCTTCCACGGGGGTCTCCACCGAACTGAGCGGTTTGTAGTCACAAAGCAACTTTCTATCGACTCCTGCAGCTCCTGCCGTCCTTGGTCAGGGCAGGAAGTTCTCCTCGGCAACTCGATGAAGTCTGCTCAGCACTCTTAGGTTGTCAAAAGGCCTATGGTCACTTCAGGTCACTGTGGTGGACGCTGTGGTGCCACCGAGGCCCCCTTTTGAGGGAGCACTCATTCCCCCAGCTGCCGGGAGTGCACGGCAGTCCCGCTTCTGGAATTGTCTCTGGAAATGAGCTGCCTGGCCCCTGGCCACGTCCCCTCCTGGGGGCAGCTACAGCCCATGTCGGGGGACATAGGTCAGACTGCCTCGTCTGAACTCAGGACAACTCTGATGCCTTCCCCAGCCCCCAGCTCCCCAACGGGATTGCCTGGGCCTGGGGGGCAGCTGCATCCCGGTCAGCTCCTCCCGTGTGCCCCATGGGCTTCCCGAGAACAACCCAGCCCCGCCCCCAGCCCCGCCCCCAGCCCCGCCTCCCATAAACCTCCTGCAGGCAGATCTCCACCTCGGACTCTGTTGCCAGGAGCCAGACAGAAGACAGTCCCTAATGCGGAAGTCTGCAAGTCCAGTTGGTTTTATATAAAGCGAAACCTTACCCCTTGCCCGCAAGGGCTTCATGCAGGAGCAAAGCTGAGAGCTGAGGAAAGGGGCTGCTCGGCTCCCTTCTTTCCCCGTCCTGCCTGCTGAAGCTGGCACGGGATTTCTGACCCACGGTAGACGATTAGAGTGGCCCTAATCCATGCAACCTGTATTATCTCATCTGGGAAAAGAGTCTTTGCAAAGGTGACTAAATTAAGCATCTTGAGAGGGGCAGATTGTCCTGGACCATCTGGATGGTCTCCAAATGTCGTCACAAGTGTCCTTGCAAGGGAGAGGCGGAGGAGAAATAGATGTCACCGGGACAAAGAGCTTGGAGTGACATGGCCACAAGCCGAGGGGTGCAGGCAGAAGCTGGAAGCGGCAAGGAGGGATCCTCCCCGAGAGCCTTTGGCGGGGCCATGGGCCTGCCGATGCCTGGATTTCAGCTTCCAGAACTTGGAGAGAATCTATTTGTGTCGGTTTTACGCCTCCTGGGTGGTGGCCGTGTTTTACAGCAGCCTCAGGAACTGCTGTGCGGTCGGTCGCTGGGAAGGCGGAGGCGGGAGCCGGCTGGGGGCGCAGGGAAGTTTTGCTTCATGGTGCTAGGGGCTGGCAGTGCTCTCGGGCTTCCCTGGCGCCCCCAGAGACGCCCCCGGGCCCCTGAACGGCTTGGGGGGCTCCTGCTCACCGCATTTCTTTTGGTGCACCGGCTGCTTGATCCACCAGCTCGTCTCTGAACCCCTCTGCAGCCCCGGAATCCAGCACACCTGCAGTTGTGTCTGCTGACCCTGCTCTCCGCTCAGGCAGCCCTGTCAGTCAGGTTGGGGACGACGTCACACCAGCTCCCTGCTGCGCACGGCCCTCCTGGTCCTCGAGGAACACGGCATCCTTCGCCAGCAAATGCAGGGCAGGGGCCGAGGCTGATGCTCTCCAGAGAAACACGTTTTGACCCAAGTTTTATGAATCCCCTTCTTAGTGGGCAGGCAGAGGCTTTACAAAAACACAGGATTTATTTTTTTATTAAGATAAAAAACACATGATACAAAATGCACCAACTGAACCATTTTTGAGGGTACAGTTCAGTAGTGTTAAATATATTCACATTGTTGCGAAACAGATCTCCAGGACTTTTTCATCTTGCAAATCTGAAACTCTGTACCCGTTCAACGACTCATGTGACAGGATTTCCTTCCTTTTGAAGGCAGGTAATATTCCATAGCATGTATATGCCACGTTTTGTTAATCTATTCATCCGTTTTTGATTTTGATTTTTTTTTTTTTTTAAAGACAGGGTCTCCCTCTGTAACCCAGGCTGGAGTGTAGTGGTGTGATCATAGCTCATTGCAACCTTGAACTCCTGGGCTCAAGCGATCCTCCTGCCTCAGCATTCAGAGTAGCTGAGACTGCAGGCACAAGCCACCATGCCCGGCTAATTTTTCTATTTTTTGTAGAGACAGGGGTCTCACTCTTGCTCAGGCTGGTCTCGAGCTCTTGGCCTCAAGGGATCCTTCCACCTTGGCCTCCCAAAGTGCTAGGATTACAGGTGTGAGCCACCACACCTGGTCAACACTGCCGAATTTCAAAACATACTACAAGATACAGTCATCAAAAAGGTTTGGTACTGGCATAAAGACAGACTCATGGAATAGAGAACCCAGAAATAAACTCTCGAGGATAATAGACATTTCTCTAAAGATGACATACAAATGGCCAACAAGCACATGAAGAGATGCTCAACATCACTAACCACCAAAGAAATGCAAATCACGACCACAATGAGGTAGCATCTCACCCCCGTCAGAGTGGCTACTATTAAAAAGGGAAAATAATAAGTGTTGATGAGGATGTCATGGAATGGGAGCCCTTGTGACTTGTTGGTAGGATTGTAAAATGGCGCAACTGCTATGGAAAACAGCATGGAAGCTTCTCACAAAATTAGAAACAAAACTACCATACGATCTAGCAATCCCTTCTATGTATATATCCAAAAGAATCGAAGCAAGGTCTCAAAGAGGGATTTGCATGCTCACGTTCCTAGCAGCACTATTCTAATAGCCAAGGGGTAGAAGCAACCTAAATGTTAATGAACAGGTGAACAGCCAGCTCTGTGGCTCGCCCTCATAAGCCAGACCTTGTCTCAAAACAAAGCAAAACAAAACAAAGGAAATTAGGAGGTGTGAGGGCAGAGGCTTTTGATGTTCATCTTTCCCACCATCACATGTTCTCCACGGCCTGTGTTAAAACAAACAAACAAATAAACAAACAAACAGGACCTCTAGCATCTCAGACTCTTTGGAGCCAAGATCTAGTCTTCATTTTACAGATCTCAAGCCACCAGGTTTTATTTTTACAGAGGAATCTAAGTCCCTATGTCATGACCATAAAAGACAATATACAAAAAGAGCACCAAGGCGGTGACGTACTTCATTCCACAAAAATCCATCAGTCTTAGTATATGCCATGCACAGTTGTGGGTGGTTTTGTAAAATAATTTAAAAATTTTTTGTAGAGATGGGGTCTCTTATGTTGCTCAGGCTGGACTCAAACTCCTGGCCTCAAATGATCCTCCCGCCTTGGCCTCTCAAAGTGCTAAGATTACAGATGTGAGCCACAGCCCAGCCTGTAGGTGGCTTTAAAGAGGGATGTGCCCACATTCTCAGGGGAAGTCAGCCCTTCCCTGCCCCCTCCTTCTCCTCCTCTTCCTGGAAAGCTTCCATGGGAAGATCAGGACCAAGTAGGATCATGCAAGATTTTGTAGACCAAACACATGCCTGGGAGCAAAAGGCACACACAGTAACATTGGCCTTTGACACAGCCTGGTAGCTCTTTTGAGTTTGTTACGGTCAATTCAGCCATGATGAATGAGTCAATGAATGAATGAATGCTGGCAACAATATCTGGACCTCATGTACAAAGTGATTAAAAAAACTTTATTGCAGCTTCTCAGAGCAGAACTGAGTTTACAATGCTACGACCCTCTGGGGATCCTAAGAGGGGGATCCCAGGAACTGGGGCATAGGAGAAGGAAGCAAGCCACTGCTGGGAGGGTTGGCCACCCTGGGGAGCCAAAATGTGCCCAAGAGCCCTTGCCGCGCCATGCTGCGGAGGACCAGCAGCCTCTGGCCAGGAGGCTCGCGGGGGAGAAGACGCCAGAGGAGATGGGCTCAGGGCACCATGTTCCACCACTTGAAGGAGAAGGGCTGGCGGCGCACGTTGGTGCCGCAGTGCACCTCCCCGTGCAGCATGTGGTAGGGGGCGAAGTCGTCGATGAAGGTGCAGCGGAGGCCCAGCGGCTCCAGCAGGGACCGCACCTTCTCCTCCAGGCAGCAGCGGCCGTTGATGATGGGCCCGAAGGGCTTGGGGATGCCCAGGTGCTTGCCCAGCACCAGCATGTTCACCTGCGACAGAGACACGAGGGGCCAGGTCGGCGGCAGCAGCAGCGTGCAGCCTGTGTCTCCATCCCGGCATCCCCTCCCCACCCCCGACCTTCAGAAATAATAGCCCCACTTAAAGGATGAGGAAACTGAGGCTCAGGCAGGTTAAGTGGGTTGCCTAAAGCCACCCAGCTATTCTGGGACTTACACCCAAGTCTGTTAGACCCGAGGGTCTGTGATCTTAACACTATGCTCCCCTCCCCACCTGCCACCTTCTTGTAAACTCTTCCTGTCACTCAAGGCCCAGCTCGAATGCCAGCCCCTGTGGGAAGCTGCCCACGAATCCCCAGAGTCTAGCAGTCGCTCTCCTCTATGCTCCGTAAACTCCTAGCACGGTGCCCGGCGCATCGTAGGCACTTAATAAATATCTGTCGAATGGATGAATGAATGGCTGTCTCTGTAGCAGCACCTTCCGCATATGCTCACTTGCGTAAATGACCCTGTTTCCTCTGTTGCATGGGTGGGTGGCCTGGCGAGGTGGGAAGGTGAAGAGCTGGACTGTAGGCTAGTGTAGGCTTGAATCCCAGCTCTGCTGCTGAATAGCTGTGTGACCTTAGGTAAGTCACTTCACTCTCTGAGCCACATCAGCAAAACGAGCCCAAGTGCATGTTTGCATTGCTATGACAATCAGGTAAGAGCACAGAGGAGGTGCACGGCACTACCCTCCACGGCTCATGAGTCCTGGAGGGGGCATCTCATTCGCTATTATGGTCCCGATGAAGCCCGTGCCGAGTGCCTTGCACTGTTAATGTCTCTGCTCTGCCACCCCCGCCCCAGCTCCCATCACCAGCTCCCGGGAGAGAGCCGAGTCTCGTGCTCAGGCTCCCTCCTGGGGCCCGGAACGGTGCAGGCACAGGGTCAGCCCTCAGCTTTCGTGATCGGGAGGTGCCTCCTCCCCTCGCCGTGGGCATCAGCTTTCACGCCTGTGCCGGGAAGCCTGGCTTGGCTCAGCCGGAGAGCAAATGGAATGCTCGGGGCCAAGGAATTTTATTCAAGAGGCAAGGGGGAGGTGCCGCCCTGTCTTCTTTTGGCCAAAGAATCCTTTATTCTAAACAAAATCTTTTGTAGAACCTCAATGCATAGAACAGAGAAAACCTGAGCCGCTGGATTTGAGGCACTGCCTTGGAACCCGAGGGCCCTAGGGAACCCAGTTTGAAAACCACCATGTTAGGGACTGCTAGCTCCTCCCTGAGCTGTGACCTCCAGTCCCAGCGTTCCTCCAGAAGGAGTGTGTGGCTGAGGGGCCCCAGTAGAACCGGGTGAAGTTTCTGCCTGAACCTTGGGCGCTAAAGTCACACAGCTATTGAGTGGCGGAGCTTGGATTCCAGCCCACACTGGCCTGCAGTCCAAGTCCTCGTCTTCCCACCTAGCCAGGCCACCCGCCAACACAAGCACCCAAGAGAGGGAGTAACCGGGTGGAGGATGTAACCCTACAGCAGATGACATCAAGATAGCGCTCGGGGGGTCACAGTTAAAAGTTCAGGACAAAGGTGGGATCACCCTCGAGTCCACGCTTGGGAAGGGGGAATCCCACCGAGCCCAGGCAGTGCCGGCCTCGGGGGGCCCCCAGTCGGAGGTGGCACCCCCACGTGCATTCCCTTCAAGGTGCTTAACGCGATCCCCACCTGCCCCCGCTGCCCCTGCAGGGAGCCGCCAGGCGGCAGTGTGGTGTGGTGGTTAGAGCCCCGGTTCTGCAGCCACAGCCCCGGCTTCGAAGCCAAGCAGCGAAGCCCACCTCTGGCCAGACATGTGTTCTTGTGCCAGAGACCTCCCCTCTCTGCGTCTCATCCGTAAAGCGCAGCTGAGCAGGGTCTCTGACTCCGGGTTGCTGCGAGATGCCGGACGGTGCTCTGTGAGCCGTGGAGGGCCGTGCAAGCCCCCCGGGCCGCCCCCAGATCCCGGGGGGCCTCTTGGACTGGGGCGTTAAGGCTGCTTGCAAAGCTGGGCTGGCAGCCACCTCCTCACCATGTTTGGGAAAAAGGCCTCGGCCTTGCGGGACTCCCTGGCATTCCCCAGGAGTCTGAAGAGCTGGGGGACGTCCACGATGTCACGCTCCGCCAGGCCCAGCTCCCGCTTCAGCAGCTCGCGGTTCCAGTCGATGCAGCTCTGAGGGGAGGAGAGGGGCAGGGGGCGGGGCGTGGGGGATGCTGGGTTGGGGGACAGTGTGGCGCTGGGGCCCCTGGCCGAGGGAAGGACCCGGGACAGCGTCGGGAAGCAGCGAGGGCGTTTCCAGCACGCAGCCCGCGGAGGGCTCCTGGCTCGTGCCTCTAACCCCGGGGAAGGTGGCTGGGAGTGGGGTGTCGGGTCTGCCCGGGTTGGGGTCTCCAGGGCAGCAGGGCTACTAGTACCTGCACATAGGAGTTATGTTCTCTCAATGTCGTGTTTGACAGAATGTTCTTTATTTTCTGGTTTTTTCCTGTTATGGAGAAAAAGGTGGAAAAAAAGGTAAGTGAATTTAGAGGTTGATTTCCCTCTTCTTAGCAGGTGCTGTGGGGACTCAGTGTTCCCATCTGTCAAATGGGGGCAGTATCATTCCTAAGATACAGGTTTTTGTGAGCATCCGTGGGGCAAATACCTTCAATAAAATATTGTAGTGGTGCAAGTTCTCATTAAAAAATGTTCTCACTCCCTTAAATTCTCTCATCTCCAAAGAGATCCCACTGAAAGAAGAAACTGGTCTGCCCATGCCCCCCAGGCCACGCAACGCACCACACAAGCAGGTGGAAACTGAGCCGTGGAGGCTTCTGCACCCGTGAGCCTGGCCACGTCTATGGGCTTTACGGGAAGAGGACTATTTCCTTCTGTGCTCCGGCCAGACCGAACCTTTCCCAGGGCCTCAAACACGTCGTCCTCTTCTCCTGCCTCGAGCCTTCGCGTTCACCGCTCCCTCTGCCTGCAGCATCCCCCTTCCTCTCACCCGCTGCCCCGTTTGCCCGGCCGGCTCCTGCTCACCCTGCGTGCTCCCGCTTGGCCTTTGCCTCCCCCAGGAAGCCTTCCCTGAGCTCCACACAGACAGCCCCAATGCCCCCGTGTCGTAGCTGTGAGCCCAGAGGGCAGCGAGCTATCTGCCTGTTCACGGAGTCTCCCCAGCGCCAGGCACGGTGCCCGGCGCACAGTAGGTGCTCAGGAGGTGTCTGTTGCCTGGATGGTCCCATCTGGCGGTGGGAGACCGCGTGGCGGCAGAGGAGGCGCCCAGACAGAACGAGGCAGGCCCGCTTACTACTGAGTCCTTCGAACAGCAGAGCGTCCCCATGGCCCTCCTCCTGCCGCTCCTGGAACAGCTTGTAGCAGGCCCTGGGGCTGGCCAGGAGCAGCCGGAAGCCCTGGAGGCAGAAACACTGGGGTCAGAGGTCAGCTTTGCCCTGGGGCTCCCAAGGAGGGGGGTCCGCTGAGGATGGGAGGCATGGGGACCTGGACCCCGGCTGGCTTCCTCCTCCAACCCCCTTCCTCGGGTGAGGGAAAAATAGAGCCAGGCATGTAAGGTGGGCCCCATGCGGACAGCAGAGCCGCGCTTGGAGCCCGGGAAGGGACATGGCTTCCTTCAGGCGCCCCCCAGACTGTACCTTCCTGTCGGCCGCCGGCACGAAGCTCAGGAACTCATCCACGTGGCCCACGGACAGCCAGTCGGAGTAGAGTTTCACGGGGGCCTGCACCCGCTGGGCGCAGAGGAAGTCCTGCAGGGCCTGGTGCATCTCTCGGCTCTTGTAGCTGCCAAGGCAGGGTTCAAGGGGTGTCAGTGGGCGGAGGGGGCAACAGGGAGGTCTCTGGGGGACTGGGGGCTTGGCAAAGGGGTCAGGGTTCTCCTTCAGCTGGGAAGGGATTCAGGAGCCTGGAATGCCTTTATTATATCCCCTTACGTTTGAGCAATTTAGGAATTATCATTCTAGTTTTATTGGGGAGAAACTGAGGCACACGGTCACTAGGGTAAATAGGGCCAGAACTTAGCACTGCCTGTTGAATTAGACTCGATGCTGGTATTATGGGCAAACATGGGGTTGGAGCCAGTACAGCCTGCACTGTTGTTCCTTGTTAGCCGTGTGGCCTTGAGGACATCCCTTCACCTGCCTGAGCCTCAGTTTTTTCCTACAAGGCCCCTTGTGATCTAGCCCCTTGCTCTCTCTCTCACTCAATTTGTTCCAGCCGCCCTGGCCTTCTAGAACACACAAGCTCATTCCTGCCACAGGGCCTTTGCACGTGGCTCTTTCATCCGCCAGAACTCTCTGGGTCAGATCTCCATGTGGCTGCGCCCTTCTTGTTATCAGGCCTCAGCTCAAAAGCCCCTTCCCCAGAGCCGCCCTCCCTGGGCCTTAGAGTTCCTGTTTCTCCTCTGCCCCCTCTTTTTAGTTTTCTTCACTTATTTAAAATCACCTCATCTGTTTACATTTCTATCATCTGTCACCCCCACCAGTATAGTGGCAGGCACTCATCTTTCATGTTCACAGCTGCATTTCCAGCTCCCCACACATAGTAGGTGCTCAGTTAATGTTCATCAAATGAAAGAGTGTAAGTGGCAGAGCTGGAATTCAAACTCGGGTCTATTGGCTCTGAAGCCCATATTCCTTGCCTTGCACTTTGATTCCTCTCGCACTCCCTGAAGTTCGTTGAGCCCTCTTGGGCTGGGAGCCGGTAGGGGAGGCTTCCACTCTGGCTTTTGCTTTTCTACGAAGTCCCTGAGTCCTGGCCGCCCCTTCCTGCCCCACTCCTCCTTACCTGGGGTAACTGCTGTTCCCGAAGAGAATCCTGCCCAGCGGGTACTCCTTCTCCCCGACTGTGACCGGGGGGCTCACTTCCAGGTTCCCAAAGGAGTCGAGCCCCGTGACCTCCCCTGTTTGGGACCCTCGAGTCACGTATCCAAAATCTGGACCCTGAGATGGGAGAGGTATGTGCTGAGAGTTACAGACATTAGTGCCCGAGTGAGAGATGGTCGGTCCCAGTTTAAAGAGGAAGGAACTGAGTAGCTGTCAGCAGCGGGTGCGTGGCAGGTGCTCTTAGTATTTGTGGAATGTTGAACCAACTCGATGGCAAGTAAAGGGACCGGCGTGTGTTGAGACTCTAATGCACGCCGGCTGCTTGGTGAACCTTCACTTGGGCATAATAACGAATCCACAAAATGTCATTTTTATCCTCATTTTGCAGATGAGGAAACTAAGCTCAGAGTGGTGACGTGGCATCCTCGGGTTCCCCGCAGCCAGTCCGTGGAAGGGCTCGGATTTGGGCTGTCTCCACCGCCTGCGCCCTGGGACCACGCGGTGCTGCATCCTGACCTCAGCTGGATGGAACGAGCTTCACGGAGAGCTTCACGTCCCCACCTGGGTGCTCGTGAGCGGAGCGGGTGACACGTCTCTCAGCCCCTGTGTGATGTTCTGTAGCTGCTGTGACAAATTGCTGCCAACTTAGTGGCATGAAATAGCACACGTTTATGCTCTTGGAGTTCTGGGGGCTGGAAGTCTGGAATTGGCGTCTGTGGGCGAGAGCCAAGGAGTGCCGGGCCTGGGTGCTCCCGGAGGCGCGGAAGGAGGAACCTGTTTCCTCGCCTTTCTCAGCTTCTCGCAGCCACCTGGCCGGCGGCCTCTTCCTCCTCCGTCTTCAGAGAACATCCTCCAATCTCCACTTCCGTCATCCAACCTCTCCCGCTCCGACCCCCCTCCTCCCTTCGTGGGGAGGGATGTGATGTTATAGAATCCACCTGGGTGATCCAGGCCAGTCGTCCCATCACGAGATTCCCCAACTTAGTCACGCCTGCCAAGTCCCTTCTGTCCTATAAGGAAGCATGGTGTTCCGAGGATCAGGGTGGGGAGGGGCCGTTATTCGGTCTCCCCGCGGCCCCCCCAGGAGAGGCTGCAGCTCTGGATCCAGCCTTCCACGCACAGACGGTCTGTGCCCTGGGGCTTTGTGGGCACTACAGGCTCCCTGGGAGTAGGTTCCAAATTGTGTCCCGAGTGCGAGTTTCTAGGAAGGTGAGTCGTCTCAAGGAAGTCTGCAATTCCATGAATTTAAAAACCACATTTCCAATAACTCTCCCTCCTTTCTCTCTAGAACCCAAGCCGACCTGCCTTCCACCCACTACCTGTCGAAACTTTTCTTTTGAGACAGAGTCTTGCTCTTTTGCCCAGCTAGAGTGCAGTGGCGCCATCATAGCTCACCGCAACCTCAAACTCCTGGGCTCAAGCTATCCTCCTGCCTCAGCCTCCCGAGTAGCTGGAACTATAGGTATGCACCACCATGCCCGGCTGATTTTTCTTTTATAAAGACGGGGGTCTTACTCTTGCTCAGGCTGGTCTCGAACTCCTGAGCTCAAGCAATCCTCCTGCCTCAGCCTCCCAGAGCGCTAGGATTACAGGCGTGAGCCACTGCACCTGGCCTCGAAACTTTTCTCGTTCAGCTCCTCCCAAACACGCAGCTAAGCCCAGTGGCCACGCCGGGCCCTGTCTTCCCCCAGCAGCATGTGAATCAGCTGGCCGTGCCCCTGTGTTCTGCACTTGGCTTTCGGGACGGCGGGTGCTCTGGGTTCACCTCCCACCTCGCTCGCCCCCGGTGGTCTCTCCGAGGCTCGGGAGATTCCGCCCACGCACTGACCACACTCACTCGGGTTTCTCTCTCCAGTCTTCCCTTTCCTCCCAGACGTTAGACACACCCGTGCTCGCCTGACTTCCTTCCCGCTTGGATATTGATCAGATATCTCCCGTGCGCCCCAGACAGAGCCTCGATCTGCCCCCTCCTCCCCACCAGCCCGTCCCGCCTCCCACTGTCCTCCCCTCTCAGGGGATAGCACCTGCCACTCAGAGGTCACAGCCTTGACGTCACCTGTGGCTCGTCTCTGTCACAGTGGTCGAGAAACCCTGCTGGCTCCGCCCTCCAGACACACCCAGAATCTGACTGCTTCTCCCTCCTCCCCCACGCCCCGTCCGCGCCCCCAGCCTGGTCCCTCACCTGCTCGCCCTGCCCTCGCCCTGCTATCCATTCTCCTTTATAACGTAGGTCAGATTCCAAACAAGTGGCCACACAGTGGCCAAGAAGCCCACATGATCTGTCCCCTAACCCCGTCCTGTCCCTGTCACCTCTCTGCCTGCCTTTGCTCTCCTCTCTGCGGCCACACTCTGCTCCACCCTTTCCAGCCCCCTTGCTGCTCCCTGAACACAGCAGGCATGCTCCTGCCTCGGGGCCTTTGCACTGGCTGTTCCCTCTGCCTAGAACACTCTTCCCCCAACGTCCACATGGCCAACTCCCTTGCCTCCCAGTCAGCTTCTGACTGAGGCCCACCCTGACCACTCTAATTACCACTGCAGCTCAATCCCCCTGCCCACCACGCCGCTCTGGCACTGCGAGCCCCTCGATCCTGCTCCATTCTGTTTCCCCTGTGGCTCTTGCCACCACCATCCAACATCCCGTGTAACTCCTTGGCTATATTTATTGTTACTGTCTGCCTCTCTGGACCAGAACGTCACCTCTGTGAGAGCGGGGACCTTGGCATTGCTCACTGATACATTCCAAGCGCCCAGAACAGGGCCTGGCACCGAATGTTTGATGAACAAATGATAAATTCATACCATCACTGCCCTGGCTGTCGCCGTGAGAACGGGTCGGTCCTGGAGGCTTCAAGCCTGGATTTCCACAGACAGATGGAGGGGTGTCCGCCGTCTGCAGAAGGGGCTCCCCAGGTGGGCCGTGCCGGGGTGCTCACAGGTGCTGGGTGACGCGGAGTCCAGGCACGGCGTTGGAAAGGTGTCGCCTCTTCCATTTCCCTCCAGTCTTTCGGGTTCCTCAAAAATCGAAGTCCCAGAGTGACGCCAACACATCCTCAACACCCACTAATTTCTCACTGTAGCCGCCAGAGCACAGACTGGAGCTCAGAGTCGCTGCCGTCGCGCGTGTGGATCTGGCTTCCGTAGCGTTATTTCCCTTCCAGTCTGTCTGACGTCGTAGTTGCTCTACCTGTGGGAAGCTGCCTTCTCTCTTCTGCTGTTTCCCATTTACGGTGGTGACGTGAAACTTGCTGACCCTGCCATGCAGAAAGAACGCCCACTGCGTGCGAAGTCCCGTGCCCGCTGCCCGAGGCAGGCAGACGATGGTAAGTAAGTGATTTGCAATAAATACTCAGGAAGAAAGCAGCAGTGTGCTGTGGTCGGGAGGGCCGGGGCGGGGCTGGGGTCTCGCTGGGAGGACGTGGATGCCGACACCTGCAGGCCGGGCAGCTGCCAGCCGGGTGGCAGGGAAGAGCATGCCGGGCAGAGGGAACAGCGTATGCGAAGGCCGTGAGGCGAGGAGAGTTTGGGCAAATTTGAAGAACAGGAAGGCATCCGGTGGATGTGGGGCCGGGTGTGGGGCAGGAGGGAGTGGCCCATGATGAGGTTGGGGAAGCAGGTGGTGACGAGTTTGATTTTTACTCTAACTCTTTCCATTCTGAGTGATTTGAGTCAGAAAAAGCAGATGTGCTCAGCCTGGCACGCTGCAGCCTGCCTTCGCCCGAGGTTTCTGTGGGGCAGGTGGGGACACCGGTGCTGAGACGTCTGTCTGGCCGGCAGGACTCGTGACATCAGAGAAGCTGGCCTTTGTCATACTTGGAGCGTCAAAGGCGGAGACACAGCCCTGAACGAGGCAGGACTGAAACCGAGGAGACGAGGGTAGAGTCACAGCAGCGGCCCGTTCAGCCAGAGGCTCCGGGGTCAGGGCTCGCTTGGCTCCGCGGCTGAGCAGGCACCGCGCACCCAGCAACATCTCTGCGTCTCCGCTGCTCCACGCGGGGCTTGGCCAGGAGCAAGTGGGGCTCCGGAGAAGCTGCTGAGTTAAACCGAGGTGTCTTTCCCTTCCCTGGGGGCACAGATGCTCATTGGTCCTGGGAAACCTTGTGCCCCACACTCCTTCCTTCCTTTTCCCTGGGCACCTCACGTCAAGGGGCTGCTGGAGCTCGGAGCGCAGGCCTGGGGTCTTCCTGGGAAAGCCGGGGGCGGGGTGGGGAAGAGCGTGTTCACCAAGCCAGGCTGAGCTGGTTCGAATTCCGGTTTCTCCACTCTGAGCCTCAGTTTCTTCATCTATAAAATGGGCCTACTGGTAGCACCTTCATGAAAGGTTGTCAAATTAAGTGAGTCAGTGCACGTAAAGAACTTAGCACTGACTGACACGGAATGCATGCTCAATAAATGCAACTGTTATTATTATTATTATTATAATTCTGTGCTGAGTTTGCATCAACCTGCCAGGCTAGTCATGCACAACTCACCAATATGTCACTTTCCACCCCCACATGGAGAGACTTCGGCTGATAAAAGTCACACCCAGGAAATGACCACTGATCCAGAAACCCTCCCATGTCCCAGATGGAGGCCCTGAAGGCCAAACCCCAGCGACCAGCTGGACATCCGGAAAGGTCCCAGCCCTGTCCCCTCCCCGACTCTGCAGCACCAGCAACTTCAGTAGCACGAGGATGCCAGAGCCTGACCTACCTCCCCAGCAGGGTTGTCTTGAGGACAAGCTGAGCTCATGGGTGACAAGGGCTTTGGGAAGCCGGCAGCCAGATCTTATCAGGGTAATAACAAAAATAGCAAGCCCCGCCCGCAGGATCCTGCAGAGCTGGGCTACCCGCAGGGGCGGGCGGTGGGGGGGCCGGCTAACAGGAAGGAGGGGGTTTCGCAGCTGCGCCCCCTCCCCGCCCCACGCAGGTACCAGCACGCATTTGACGGGGAACTCCTTCAGGCCTCTGTTCCTTGGGGAGTCGAAGACCACGGGCAGCGTCTTGTGCGGGGCTTGGATGTAGCCGATCTCCATCTCGTCCTGTGCGCGAGTGGAAAGGACGCTGGTGCACGCGCCGCCGCGGTGGCCCCGGCGCTGAGGTCGGGTGTGGAACCAGCCCCCGCCCTCCCGCTTGCGGTCAAGGGCACATTCCGTGAGAGGTCTGAGCCGAGGGAAGGGAAGCAGAGCTCACTGCCCCGCGTCTGCCCAGCGCACGGCAGGCTGTGAGGCCGCGGGGGCCGCCCTCCCCTCCTGGTGTGCCTGCCCCGGTGCTGGGACCCCAGTGAGCGAAACCCAGACCCCATCCTCCAGAACACTGTCCCTCAGGGGCAGAGGACCAGGGTGCCGGCCGTGAGCACCCCGTGTTAGGAGGTGACGGGGGAGGGGTCTGGGGGGACACAGAGGAGGGGCTCCCGACGCAGCTGGGCCGGGCCAGAGGAGACCTCCTGGCCGGGAAGTGGCAAGCGGAGGCCTGGGGAAGAGTGGGTGCGACCCTCCAGCCTCCTCCCCGAGGGAGGGCAGGTCAGGCCGGCCTGGGCCAGGGGCGGGTGCAGGGAGGTTTCAGAGAAGCATCTGGTGCAAACCCCGCCCCCGCGTTGTGTATTCTAGCGGGCAGATGCGATGTTGGACGGGATCACCGCATAAATCACTATTAGGTCGAACCGGATGGAATTGCCAAGCTGGCAGGTCAAAATGGTGCGTGTCAGCGACAGCACTCAGTTCAACCTGGTGCCACAAAGACGGAATGACGAGAAAGGAGGACAGGATGTTATCTGGGGGTGGGAAGGAAGAGGGACAGTTCCTGCTGCAGGGACTGGGGAAACCTATGGGGGCCCTTCAAGCTGGGACTCGCCGGGCGTGACTTGGGGGGCAGTGGGGAGGCCAGGCCAGGAGACGCCACAGCAGGGCCAAGGTGTGGGGGCCGAGCAGGGTGGGTGGCAGAGTCCCTCGAGGCAAAGCAGGGAGTGACGAGGGGGTCCAGTTCAGCCCACCACTGCCCACTGGCGCTGCCCAGTGCGGGCGCTGGGGCGCTGAGCTGCGTGAGACCCACCAGTCTCGGTCCGTGGGGCACTCGTGGTGTGGTGGGGGGACTGACACAGAGACAGAGAATGGCAGGAGAGCGCTGCCAGCGTGGTGGCAGGCTGGCCCGGGGCGGGAAGGTTGGGAGCCAGGTTGGGAGGGCCCTGCACGCAGGCTGAGCAGGGGCAGGTGGGAGCCATGGAAAGTGCCGGAGGAGAGGTGTGGCCTGGTCTGGTGGCCAAGCCCAGGAAGGCCAGCCTGGAGGGAGGCCACTCCAGGGACTGGTTGAGTGCCAACCTTCTGAGCTTTGCATCATTTCCCGAGGTCGTCTGAGAGTCTCCACGCAGGAAGGGGCTTTCGTCCCGGGGACCACAGTGGGCCCGCAGTAATGTCAGATGGGTCATTCGCCTCAGCTCCCTTTCGCAAGGACCCTCGGAAGTTCCGACCTCCCTATCTCTCCGAGGCAGTGTGGCCAGCAAGGCACTAGGCTGAGCCCCTGCAGCCTGGGTCCCCCAAGTGTCCTTTGGCCCTCAGGGACACTCACCCTGCCTGCCCGGCAGGGCCACGCACCTGCATCCACTTATCGTCCATGTTCTCCTCCTCGGGGCAGATGGTCAGCTTGCACTTGGCTTTCTTGGCCAGAGTCATCACTGACTTCAGGAAGTCCTCGTTGTCAAAAACCCTGGAAAGATTTTGGAGCTCAGGCCTGGAGGGCCGGGAGGGACACAGGTCCTCAGGAGACACCCGCGGCCTGGACGGTGACTCCGGGTTTGTCCAGCCTGTCTGGCCTCGGTGAGCATTGTGTCACTGAATCCTCGTGACAGTCCACGAGGCGGGAACTAGCAGGTACCCCTCCCACCGAGGAGAAGACAGCTTGGGGAGGTGGCTGGCCGAGGTCGCACCCCCTGGGGCAGCACTGGGATTTGGATCCGGTCCTCACTGGCTTCCTGCCTGCGTCCTGACCGCCAGGTTGCCCTCTCGCTCTTTCTGCCCTTAAAGCAATGGGAAGAGGAGAGAGGAGGGTCCCCTGGGCCCCCAGCACACTCCGTGGGGGCCCTGGGACCGCAGGATGGACCGCCTGGGCCTGCCCCTAACTCACAAGTGCCCCCTCCTCAGAGATAAGACCCAGCGGCTCAGAGGTCGCCTGGAAGGTGATTTAAAGCGACTTCCCGGAGTTTCTGGTGCACGAGGTCCACAGCCACACGCCGAGAAACCCTGCGGCCGAGTCAGGGCCCGAGGAGCCTCCTCTTCCAGTTCTAGCGACTTCTACAGGCCCCTGGGAGCTAAAGTGGGCCTCAGCCTGCACCAGGACAGGGTAGAGACAGAGACAACAAACTGCCCCTGCTTTTTTATGGTCCCAAACAAGCAGTGAACACGCGCTCGTGAGTCCGGGCGGGGAGCACTATTTTGCCCATCCCCACGGGGAGTGCCGCGGCCGGGACTCGGGCTCCTCCTGAGGTGTCCGCGCCCCACGCCAGCACCCGGCCCCTCACCTGCACACGAACACCTCCTGCGGGGGCTGGGTGTTGGGAGTCATGATCCAGGGGGCCACGCGGAAGGTCACGCTGTCTTGGAACACCAGGGTGTCCGGCAGCTCCTGCGGGGGATGGCGAGGTGCCGTCACACGCACCGCCACTCCCGGGCGGCGGCTCGGAGCCCCCGTGCCCGGCTCTGCTCTGCACCCCTTCCCCAGCCAGGCCCCTGCTCTGGGCTGCCCTGGTGGCCTACCGGGTTGGACGCGTCCAGCAGGGAGACCGAGAGGGTGATGAGCCCGGGGAAGTCGCTGTCCGGGAAAGCCAGGCCCTCCACGTAGAAGTCCACGCTGTGCCGGCCGCCTGGGAGCTTCAGCCGGTGAGAGGGCTGCTCGGGCCCCAGGACCACCCTGCACTGGGAGGCCACCTTGCCCCCTAGGAGAGAGGCAGGGGAGGCTCAGGGCTGCGTGCCCACCTCTGAAGACCTTTCTCTTCTCCCCAGTGCTGGGATGCCTTTCCCAGGGCCACCACGTGTCACCCCCCGGGGGCCGTTGCAGCCGAGTCTGACTGGAGCCTCCCCTTAGGAGAAAGGGACCGAAGCCCCGGTGGGGACATGGCGCCCCTGGCTGGAGGTCCGGGAAGGGCAGGCAGGGTGCCTGAGCCATTGCCAGCTCTGCAGGAAGTCCAGGACCCACCGTCCGTTAATTCATTCCCCAGCGTCTGCTCCAGCCAGGTGTCAGCTGACACTGGGGACAGGGGTGGGAGGTATGTTGGGGGGACAAGGGAGACAGAGTCACTGTCCTCCCATCCCCATCACCATGTCATGCACAGTCTTGTGGGTGAGTAGGGAGGAGCAAAGACCATCAGAAAAACAGTGATAAGCGGTGGGATACAAGAAAGCTTTGAGGGCTTCCTGGAGGAGGTGATGCCTAGGTGGAGGCAAGAAGTTGGTCTGTCACCAAACCAATGTCAGTTTAATCAATTTAAGAGTGGAAGTGAGTCTGATCAAGGTAGGCGTCTGCAAAAATCCCTCCCACGGCCTCCCCCATCTGCCTCTGTCTAGAAGCCAAAATCAAGACATGCCCACCTGATCAGCCCCCTCCCCTCTGCCCTTTCTTCTCCGCCCTCACCTCCCACTTTAACCTTTGCACACTCCACTCCAGCCGCACGGCCTCCCTGCCATTTCCCCAACCCACCAGCAAATTTCCACCTCAGGGCCTTTGCACTTGCTGCTCCTGCTGCCTGGAATGCCCTTCAACTGGGTGTCTGCGTGGCTGTTCCTGAACTTCTTTCTGGTCAAATGACACCTTTGAGGGGACGCCTTCCCTGGCCACCCCTCTCCACACCCCCCAACTCCGCTCCTCACTGCACACGCCCTTCCCTGCTGTATTCTTCTGTACAGCATTTCACACCACCTGACATGCAGGGCGTTTTACTTAATTATTTTACCTATCGTTTCTCCCAACCACTAAGATGATGAGGACTTGGTCACATTCACGACTCTCTGTCCCACGCCTAGAACAGAGCCTGGAACTCAGTGTCAGGTGCTCTGGGCTGCTGAGAAGTGACCGGTGTCTCTGATCAGCAGGATGTTGCAGAACGAACGATGACATGACACGTGGGGCGGGCTTGCACCGGAAAGTCTCGACAGACTTCCTGATGGGGCCGTGGAGGTCCCTGGAGGGTGGTGGACCCGGGGAGGGCACGGAGACTCCGTGTCCCTTCCTGCACACCTTGTCCCATGCATCTCTTCATCTGCACCCTTCGTAGTGTCCTTTACAGCACACCAGTAAGCGGTCGTGCTGCGAGACGACTAGGAGGAGATGTTTTTGTGCAGGCGTCTCCTGCTCCCAGGACTGACCCCGCGGGATGGCGCGGCGCTGCCGGGGTGCACAGCGCCCTACCGGCTGCTCCAGACTGACCCGCCCGGAGCTGCCGGGTGTGTGGATGATAGATCCAAGGTGAACGGACAACATCCTACTTGGAAAGATGCCACTCTGATCGAAGAAGAACGGCTGGGTTCCGAAGCCATGTCGAAAACGGCTAGTTAGTGAAAAAAAATCAAACTACAAGAGCGCATGCCTAACTCCTCAAAAAAGTAAGCGTAGAATTAGCATAGGATCCAGCAATTTGGGTATAGAACACCCAAAAGAATTGAAAGCAGGAACTTCAACAGATGTTTGCACACCTGTGCCCGTAGCGGCATTGTGCACGAGAGCCCGAAGGCGGAAGCTACGCAAGTGTCCACCACAGGTGACAAAGAGACCAAGTGTGATACGTACACACATGGCATGTTCAGCCTTAAAGAGGAAGGAGATTCTGGCACACACTGCCACGTGGATGCACCTTCCAGACACCGTGTACATTCAATAAGCCAGCCTTAGAAGGACAAACATCGTGTGATTCCACTCATATGAGGAACCTGCAGTTCTCAAATTCACAGAGACAGAAGGCAGCAGGGCTGCCAGGGGCTGGAGGAACGGGGAGAGGGAGAGTTAGTGTTTAATGAGTAAAAAATTTCAATTTTGCAACATGAAAAATATTTCTGGGTGATTGGTCACACAACAGTGTGAATGTACTTAATGCCACGGACTGTCCTCTTAAAAATGCTTCAAATAAGCTGGGCACAGTGGCTCACACTTGAATCCCAGCGCTTTGGGAAGCTAACGAGGAAGGATTGCTTGAGGCCAGGAGCTTGAGACCAGCCTGGGCAACACAGTAAGACCCCATCTCTACAAGAAATAAAAAAATCAAATGGTGTGGTGGCATGCACCTGTAGTCCCAGCTACTCGGGAGGCTGAGGCAGGAGGGTGGCTTGAGCCCAGG
>VBSM01000529.1:9354721-9374493 GCA_008086735.1 Cheirogaleus medius | reverse complement strand
AAAAAAAAAAGGTAAATTTCAGTTTATGTATATTTTATAATTAAACATAAAAAGATTTTAAAAAGCCTCTGTAAACAAGAGGGGTGTGTGTGCGCGCTCACGTGTGTACACATGCGTGCATGTATGTGCGTGCGTGTGCGTGCACGTGTGTGCGTGTGCATGTGTGTGCACGTGTGTGCGTGTGTGTGCACGTGTGTCAGAGAGAGGGAAGCAGAGACCAGCAGGCGTCCTCGGGAGGGAGGTTATTTCCGTCTCCGCACCCGCCAGCACGACATGATTTTGTTTGTTTGAGTTTTGTCTCCGTTCCCCTCTGGTAAGTAGTGACTGGGATGTCGTCTGTCTTGCCCACTGCTTCGTCCCCTGTGCTTAGAGCCTGGCACACAGTCGGTGCTCAGGAATTATTTGCCCCACGGTGTGTGACGAGGCTGTGCCCACGGCCGGGCAGGCGGGGACCCGGACGGGGAGAGGCTGGCAGAGGCGGGCAGATGAGGCCAAGGCCGACTCACCTGTGGCCTGAAACACCCTCACTTTGTCCATCTCCGACGTGGCCACGTGGAGCACCAGTTGGTGCTTGGTGAAGAAGTCCCCAGGGGTCTTCGTGCTCAGGGTCATCAGGGACATGTCCTGCAGGTCTGGAGCGAGAAGGGTGCAGCTGGCTGGGCCCCCACTGGCCGCCTCCTGGTCTCCCTCAGCCTCCCTCACCACATCGCCTGGCTTTCTTTTCTTTACGCTACTCCCGGTATGTATGTTTGTATGTGTGCATTTGTCTTCTGAGACAGGGTCTCGCCCTGTTGCCCAGGCTGGAGTGCAGTGGTGTCATCATAGCTCACTGCAGGCTCCAACTCCTGGGCTCAAGTGACCCTCCTGCTTCAGCCTCCCAAGGAGCTGGCTCTGGGGCCAGCGTGCTTGGAACCCTGGATCTGTGCAAGCTTGGGAAAGTGACTTCAGCTCTCGGTGCCTCCGTTTCCTCATCAGTACGTCAGGGGCGAGAGCAGTGCCCGCCATGAGACGCTGTGACGGCTGGGTGAGCTGACACACCTCCAGGGCTCCTTCAGCTCCTGGGGGCCTGGAGCACCCACAAAGGGCTGCTGTCGTGATTATTATGGGGTGCCAGGCGCTGTGCAGAGGCTGTCCCCTGGCACTGGGCCAGGCCAACCGCATGCAGTTGGAAAATGCGTCTGTTTCTAGATTGTTCTAGCAGCTCCCCAGGAAGCCCGCCAGCCTCAGCCCCTCAGCACCCTCCTCCAGCACAGGTAGACAATGTGTCCTTCCCTGGGCCACCCCTCTTCAGCCCCGACATGTGCCCACAGAGACCCTGTACCCACCACTGTCCCTGTGTCCCTAAACCTGCCCTGGTGTCAGGATGTCTGGGGTTCAAATGCTGAGTACTTGTTAGCTGTGTGGCCTTGGGCAAACTGCTCAACTTCTTCATACCTCGGTTTCCCCACCTATAGAGCTTTGTGTTGGAGGATCAAATGGGTCGATCATTCCGAAGGGCTCAGAGCAGTGCCCAGCCCGTGACAGGGGTCTCAGGGGCTGCTCTGACATGAATTTGGGGCAAGCTTTCATTTTGAATTATTTTAGGCCCGAGGTTTGACCCAAGAGCAGAAATCTGGCTTGGGCAGCGGGCGGGGCGTGGACACTGGGGCCTGTAGGAGGCATCAGGATGCTCAGCATTGGTTGGCTCCTCTCTGGCTGCTGTGTGACCTTGGGCAGGTCACTTGTCCTCTCAGGACCCTTGCCCATTGCTTCACCTATAAAATGGACATGCTAACAAGAGCAGGCCTTGCCTTCAATAACCCCTATTTCAGAGAGCTGTTACAAGGTGCAGGCCATATAGATAAAAGGCCTTTATAAAAAGACAAAGCCTGGCTGGGCACGGTGGCTCACTCCTGTAATCCCAGCACTTTGGAAGGCCAAGGCAGGAAGATTGCTTGTAGGCCAAGAGTTTGAGACCAGCCTGGGCAACATAGCGAGACCCCCCATCTCTACAAAAACTAAAAATATTAGCCGGGTGTGGTGGTGCACGCCTGTGGTCTCGGCTACTTGGGAAGCTGAAGTGGGATCGCTTGAGCCCAGGAGTTCGAGGTTACGGTGAGCTATGATTGTGCCACTGCACGCCAGCCTGGGTGACAAAGTGAGACCTTGTCTCTTAAAAAGAAAAAAAAAAAAAAAGACAAAACCCTATTCCCATCAGCTCTCACAGGGTCTTACCTTTGCTATTAAGCACCTTCTCGTCCTCGCAGTCCATGGTAGAAGACTTGGGACTGTCTTTGTCACAGTTCACCAGCAAGATGGCGCCTTGTCCGCCGGGGCCCCAGGTCCAGGTGCTCTGTAGACACCCGCAGAGAAGGGCGCGTGTGGACCCCCCGACTCTCGGGAGAAGCGCAGCCCGCTTTCCCTACCGTGTCTCTAGCCGGCGCGGTTTACGCATCTTGCTCTCACATCCGATAACTCTTTGGGCCCAAGAGTGGGTTTTTGCCTTTTGCTCCAAAGTCATAACCAAATTCACCCCAAAATACAACCTAGCCATTTAAAACAAGGAGCCCACGACAGTAATATTGATTTTTAGCAGCTTTTAAGAAATGTTGGCTTAACAAACCAAATGGAGCTGCATGTGTACGTCTAGATTCTAATCTAAGTGGTTACTATTATGCAGACTCAACTACTCACTCACCAAAGAGTGGGGGCTATTCTTAGCAGCCAACTACTATCTACCCAAAGATTAAAGCAAATTAAGCGGCCCCACCCTAGAGGGATCTAATAGTGGTGATGCCTCGGTTTAAAGAAGAGCGTTTGCCTCCGGGGAATGACTGCATTTTGGCAGGGACATAGGGACAGATTCCACTCCCAGAGTCGTAATTCCTGCCCCCACTTTGGACTGAGGCACGGGGATCTTGACTTTCGCACAGGTAACACTGCGTACTCGAGACAGACCGCCGTTTGCGCGGTCACCGCAAGGGGGCGCCCTGGGAGAACCCGGCGGGACGACAGGGAGGTGTTTGGGGTGAAGGTCAAGGTCGAGCCAAACCTGCTCATTCGCAGCTCTGGTCGGCTTCACTTTGCCGGTGCGGGTGACGTCTGCGCACAGGCAGATTTCTGAAATCCCACATGTAAGAGAAGAAAGTTGGTGAGGGTGCAGGGCGGGGGCCCCGGCCCGGCAGGATGGGCAGCGCCTGTCCCCAGGAGGCCGCTCGAGGGCTGAGCCCTCCCTTTCCTCTGGGAGACACAGGTTCAAGACACCCCTCCCCCTCGGCCCCCAAGAAGTCTGGCTGCGATTCAGACAGCAGCAGGGCTGGGGCTTTGACCATACTTTCTCTCCTTCCCGGCCCATGCCGATGCCAGCGGGACCTTGTGTGTCCTCAGAACCCTAGCCACCCCAATGGGAGGGTCACCCCAGTGCCAGGCTCCCGAAGGACTCTGGCCCCAGCTCCAGCCCTCAGTGACCTCGGGGTGGGGGGCACCGAGGTTACGCAGCCCCACCCTGCTCTTCGTTAAGTGTGCTGTGACCGCATCGGGGGACAAATAGTGGCCTCAGACACACCCTGCTCTGTCCAAATGGCAGGCAGAGAAAGCAATGTATGCTTCCATTCACAAACAAACATTTGTATTGTTTGTACAAATGTACTGTTTGTAAATCCTTCCTCCCTCATCCTCATCTACGTAACGTGGATCCGTGTGCCCCACAGCACAGAGTGGCCCGTGTCCCACATGCAGTTGACCCGGATGACCTTTAACATATCCACAGCCACATATTAGTGTAGGGCCAGGACAGCACCGTCCTTTAGTGGCCCGGGTTTCCCAGCTCCTTCATTAACCAGTTGCGTGACTTTGGGCAAGTCTGTTTACCTCTTGTGCCTCAGTTTCCCCATCTGTAAAATGGGATGATAATAGTACCAATTTCATTGATTGTCATAAGGATTAAATGTAAAGTCTTAGCACAGTGCCTGGCAATAGAGTAAGTGCTGTTAATATAATATTATTATTATTTAAATATGTATTAATGAAAAATCCATTAAGGAAAACTGAAGATTTCACATGCTATTTGTATATTTAACACATATTTAAATAACAATATATTACTGTTTAAAATGTGGTCAAGTTAAAAATGTGTTTTATTTAAAGAAGAATATTAAGTAAATATGAGTATGAGTGGATCATTGATATGGCAGAAATGGTGAAAATGAGATATAAACAATGAAATTTGGGGAATGCTGTCTATATTATTGTATAAGACAGTGTCATCATCTACTTTTTGTCATAAATATTTGAAGAATCAAAAAGCTATAGAGTATCATAAATTGAAAATACATGTACCCACTTCCTAACTTGAGAAATAAAATATTAAGATGTAACTAAAGCTCCCTGCAACCTCTCCCCCCCCATTGTATTTCTTCGTGGTCTACTGACTGGAGATAGAATATTTATGAACTACCAGACATAGGGCTGACTAGAAACTGTCCTTTATCTCTGCTCAGTTAAAATAAGCTCCAGGTATAATTTCTCCTGGAGACGCCACTTGCAGGGGCGGGGTGTGGAGGGAGAGGGGAGAGGCCCGGGCTCCGGGATCCTGGTCGTCACTTACCCACCCCGGTGAGGTAGAGCAGAGCTTGGACTGGTGGGGTCTTGGGTCCATAGTATGAAATCCGAACCTACAGGACGGCGGCAGAGCAGTAATGACTTCTTTTAGTCATTCAACAAACACTGACTGGACCTCTGTTATATGTCAGCTCAGGGCGGGGCCCTGGGGAGACCAAGATGGGCAAGAACTGGTCTCGGCTTGTAAGGAGCACCCCCAAATGATGGAGGTGGAGGGATGGCCAAACGCACAAGTGACTGATGCCACAGAAGAAGGGTCTGTGGAGTCCGGGAACGGAGAGCCTCACTCTGCCTGGGGTGGGGGTGGCGGCGGCAGGGAGGGTGTCACGCAGGGTACACTTGGAGGTAGGTCTTGGAAGGGGAGCAGGGGCTCGGCAGCGGGAGACGGGGTGGAGGAGGCATTAGAAGGAGAGAGCTGGTTATGAGCCACAGAAACTGGCGCCGGCAGCAGAAGGGATCGAGAAAAGACACAGAAAACCAGAGCACGGAAGGGCCAGACGCCAAGTCCCGTGGGGACCCGGGCGCAGGTGGCCTGTGCGCACACAGGAGCTTAGGATGGGTGGTGGTGTCTTCAGGGCAGGTGCTGTGCAGATGACAGAATGCTGACCCCAGGGGAGCGTGGCGGTCAGCCGGCCTGGCCGCAGGAGGGCGGGCGTCTGGGTTGACACGTCCCCGCAAACAGGCGGCGGGGAGTTCCCCAAAGCAAAACCAAAGGGCCGCCCCAGAAGAAGAGGCGCTCCCGAGGGGACACACTGAGGCCTCTGGACCTGTCCTGGAGACGGTGGGGATCCAGGGAAATGCCACCGCCGCCGTCGCTCTGTCTGGACCGCGGCATCAGCCTCTGCCTGGGCTCCCCGCCTCCCGCCTCCGCCCCAGGTCAGTGTCCTCGCCGCGCTGTGGCCGGCCGGTGGGCCCTTCCTAAAACACAGATGCTCCCCGTTGCTCCCTGGCTGAAAACTTTCTGCTGCCCTCAGAAAAATGAGGTCCCTGCTAGCAGACCCTTTCTACCCACTCCCTCTCTCCCTCACCGCCCTCTCCACAGTCCTTTCTTGCCATATAGAACTGCCTCGGTTTCCCCATCATGTGTCGCACGCTTTCCTCATCTAGAGTGTGCACAGGCCACCGCCTCCGCGTGGAGCTCTCTCCTCTCTCCCTCTCTCAGGCGGGTCGTCCATGCCATCCTCAGCTTGCTGTTTCTTCCGGGACGTTTTCCCCGACCGCGTCCTCCATAGCCTGCCTGGCCTCTCGGGCTCTGTGTCCCCCCAGGGAGGAGCCTGCGTGGCCTGTTCTGCTGGGAGCAAGTGGCCGTTGGCCCAGATGTCTGCGGGAACTCCAGAGGTCCCTGTTGAGCCCCTCTGCTGTCAACAGGGGTGTAGCAGGTTGAATACTGATCCCCAAGAAGATACATCCACATCCTAACCCCTGGGACCTGTGAATATGACCTTATTTGGGGAAAAAAAATCTCTTTGCGGATGTATGTTAAAGATCTTGAGGTGGGCCCTAAATCCAGTGACAAGTGTCCTTGTAAGAGAGGCAGAGGGAGGTTTCACAGAGAAGGGACAGAGGCAATGTGACCACAGGGACAGAGGCAATGTGACCACAGAGGCAGAGACTGGAGTGATGCAGCCACAAGTCCTGGAGTGTGACAGCCACCAGAGAAGCTGCAAGAGGCAAGAACTGATTCACCTCTCAGGCCCCCAGAGGGAATGGGGCCCCGCTGACCCCTTGATTTTAGACTTGTGTCCTCCAGAACCGTGAGAGAATGCAGTTCGTGGTTTTAAGCCGACTGTGGTCATCTGCTGTAGCAGCCACAGGAAATGGGTACAGGACCAGGTGCACCATTGGTAGTTTGTTTACCCAAATATTATAGGATGCCTCCACTTAGAGGCTGTAAGCCCCGTGCAGGCTGCAGCCTCATCTGTCTCGTTCATTTCTGTATTCCCAGTGCCTGGCATGTGTCAGGTGCTCATTAAACATTTGCTGAATGGATGAATTTAATCAAGACCCTGGCCTCCATAACCCCCTGGCAGCTCCATGTCATCTGCGAGGATGCAATTGCTCAAGCAAGCCATCCCGACCTTTTCCAGGGGGAGGGAGGCTCTGCAGGGTTGGTGCTGAGGACCAAGGCAGGTCAGACCGTGAGCAGCTGCTGCCCTGCTGGTGTCCTTCCACACTGCCACCCCAGCCACCACACTCACCTTCTGGTCACCGGTGCTACTGCTGGCAGCTTTCATTTTCAGGGTCACCTCCAGCCCAGGGTCCAGGGGCCATTTGGAGGAACCCGTGGGGTTCTTCTTGGCTGGAGGGCCGTGGGCAACATCTACGACCACTCCTGGGGACGCACTGATGCTGAAGGACGTGCAGTCCTCAGGGGCAGAGCTGTGGAGGAGACAGAGGGAGCCAGTAAGGAAGGGTCCCCCACTGTTCTCCCAGGCATTCCTTCTCTTCCCAACAGCTGTGAACAGCAGACGCAGCCAGCGCTTACTCTGACCGTGTGAGTAAGGACTGCGAGGTTGTCAGGAGGTGATGAGAGAAACAGAAAGAGAAGCCCCTGACCTGGAGGGCATACACCTGACCTAGAAAGGTAGCAGAGGGATGTGTACACTGAGCACTCACACACACACACATAGAGTGATGTTCACACCCAGAGGTTTCCACTCCACCAATATGCACACGCAGAATTGTGCACGCACAAAAAAACCCACATGGACTTCTGCTTCTGGAATTGTGGCAGACCAGATACTCTGAAGGACCTTCCTCTTACAAAATAGCTGGATCACGGATCAAATATACTTTTTAAAGCATTGCTGAGCTCATGAGAAGAAAGATGAATCTTCAAGCACTAGCCTTCTCTGCATATACATGCACATACACGCAGACACAAGCATGCAGGTGCACAGGCATGGTGGTTAAAGTGGAGAACACCAAAGACAAACAGAAGATCTTAAAGGCAGATTACCTATCCAGGCATAACCGTTAGATTGAAAGCAGGTTTGTCAATAGCAACCATGAAATCTGGAAGACAGCTGAATAATACTTTCATAGTATTTTGAGAAAATAACTATTAACCTAGAATTGTACACCCCCCCAAAAAAGAGATTTTTCATATGAACAAAAATTGATATTTTAAAATCAACATATTTTTACCAAAGCAACTTCTGAAGGCATAGTTTAGGAAGAAGGTATCTGGTGCCATAAGCATGGTCTGAGATGCAAGAAAGAACGATGAACATATAAAATGGTAAATATTTTGGTAAATCTAAACAAACGTGTGTATACAAAAAGCCATAAAAATATCAAAATTGTGAGATAAAAAGGGGGCAGAATGCAAATTGGCAGGAGGGTGATAAGATTTGTCTGAGGTCCTTGATTGAAGAGGGAATTAAGATAATGTGTAATTCTAGATTGTATAGAGTTAAACTTTTTTATGGATAAAATGCAAAAGTATTCACCAGAAGGACAGAAATGGAGTTCACAGATTGCTACACATGGGAAAAAGATAATAAGAAAATGAACAGAAAAACCTCATTCAATAAAGGTAACATAGAAAAAATTGGACAAATAAAAGTAAAAAAGGAATTGGTAAAAATCAATACAAATATATAAATAATCAAAATAAATATAAATGGATTAATATTATCAGTAAAAGAGAATTTTAGATTAAAGAAACAAAATATAACTATATGCTATTTATAAGAAACACACCTAAAATATAAGCATTCAGAAAGGAAAAGATTTTTTAAAAAGGAAAAAAGATACATCAAGCAAATACTAACCAAAAGAGAGCTGAGATGGATATGTTAATAGCAAAACAATAAATTATTAGACAAAACACTTTATTATCAATAGAGAGGACTATAAGCTAATAACATAAGGTTTAACTCACCTAGGAGATATTCTGTAATAAACTTGTAAGCACCTAATAACATAGCATCAATGTATATAAAGCAAAAATTGATAGACGTATAGGGAGAAGTTGATAAAACTACCATCAGAGTTGAAGATTTCAACTCTTCTTTTTCAATTAACAACAGATTAAGCAGACAAAAAAATTAGTAATTATATACAAGATTTTGCTAACACAATTAACAAGCTTGATTTAGTGGTCATATATAGAATCCCACAACTAGCAAATATACATTTTCCCAAGCAAAGCACACATGGGTCATTAAAAAAATTGACTATGTAATTAGCCGTAAAGCAAGTTTCAACAAACGTTAAAGGATAGGTTATTACAGGTAGCATATTCTTTGATCACAATGTAACTAAGTTAGAAGTCACTAACATAAAGTACATCTTTAAAAACCCCCATACCTTTTGAAATTTAAAACCAGACTTCTCAATAACTGTCAAAGGATAATTAAAAATGGAAATTAAGTAATAATGCTTAAAACTGAGCAATAATTAAAATACTATTTTCCAAACTTTACAGGAGATGTAAAAGTGGTACTTTGTACCTTGCGAGTTTATACTTTTTAAAAAGGAAAATAAAAGCTGAAAATTAAGAAAATAGAAAATATAATGTAACCTCCCCAAATAAAGAAAACAAAGATGGCGGAAACCTATCAGATAGAAAGCAAGCCAATCAACAAAGCCAAAAGTTGGCTTTTGGAATAGACTAATAAAACCGACACATCTCTGGCAAGAGTGACCAAGGGAAAACAAGGAAAACAAGTAAAAAGAAACATCACTACAGATAAAGCAGATTTTTTCTATAGATAGTTGATAAAAGGTAAATGAAACATCCAATGCAAACATCCTATTTAACAGTGAAAATGTGAACTCCTCCCCATACTGTGGGGCGCGGCGGCAACGCCATTCTAAGATGGCGCCCGTATCCGGTGGTCATTTTGCTATAAACAACTCTCGAGCATGCGCAGTGTTGGTCAGGTCACAGGAAGTGCCGGTTGTGTAACTATGTAAATGAAGGATGCTAGGTTGTGCCAATGAAAACTGGCGGCATCTCCTTCCCAACCTATCCCCAGAGGTTTCAGGTCCGCCAAGGCCTTAAAAGCATGTGTGCTTCCCCGTTCGGGGTCTTCCGCATATTGTCAATCTAAGAACATCCCCATTAAAGCGCTGTCAGAAGAACTCCAGTTGCCGTGTCTTCCTTGCTGGCAAGGAGGGCGCGACACCATACGATCAGGAACATGATGAGGATGCCCACGCTCATCACATCTTTTCAACATGGATAGGTGGTTCTAGCCACCGCATTAAGAGAAAGACAGGAAACACTATAAAGACTGAAAAGTAAGAAAAAAAAACCCTTGCCAATATTTGCAGACAATATAGTTGTCTGCAAACCTCACAAGAAAAAATTAATTTTTTTTAAAAAATCAAAAAGACAAATAGAATTTAACAAGGTGGCTAGCAGGATGGAGAGGAAAAATTCAATTACGTTTCTACACACCAGCAATACACATAGCTAGAAAACACAATTTTTAAAAACAGATTTAATTTACAATAGGAAAAATATACTGTCATGTACCTAAAATAAATGTTTAAAAAGATGTATAAGATGTTTATGGAGAAAATGATCAAACCTTATTGAGAGCCACCAGAGAAGACCCAAATAAATAGAAGGGAATATCACATGTATTATCAGCAAGGCTTACGGTCACAATGGTGTAAGTCCTCTCCAAGTGCATTTGTATATTCAGTGGAACTACAGGGTTTGTCATGGAACTTGACAAGTTGATTTTAAAATTTACATGGAAAACCAATGGGCTAAGATGGTCAAGGTATTCAAAAGTTGAGGCACTCACTGTACCGGGTATAAGACTTATTAAATATAAAGCCATGGAAATTAAGATGGGTTGTAATGGCTCGAGTCAAGACAAAGGAAGGATGAAACTTAAAAGAGATCCCACTTGATCTATGAGAGAATGGTCTTGCGGAGACCAGGGCACCGTGGAGACTGTATTACAAGTGCTGAGACAGTTGCTCATCCATATGGAAAATGATTAAACTAGACAAATAATAAAAGAACTAAACTGATCCCAGCCTCACACCATACATGAACATAGCTCTGAGCAGGTAAAGGCAGAACTTCGAATCTTTTAAAAGAAGATACAGGAGAACGTCTTTATGCTCTTTCTGAAACAAGACACAAAACCAATGGACATGAAGGAAAAGCTTGAAAAATTCTACTAGATGAAAACAAACAACTTCTGTTCATCAGAAGACACATAAAGTGAAAAGACAGCACAAGCTAAGGGGAAAACATGTTCACGACGTAAAACTGGCGAAGGCTTAGCATGCCTTCGGGTGAGCCTGGACGTGGCACCCTCCCCAGTAAAGCCGTAGCACGACCACAGTTCCACGGATACCTTGATGGTGAGAGACTCTGGGGCCGAGGACACGGCTAAGCCATGCCGGGTTCCTGACCTATAGAAACTATGAGATGAAAAATGTTATTGTTTTGAGCAACTAAGTTTTGGGACAATTTGTTACACACCAATAGATAACTAATCCTGTGTACCAAAAGACAGGTAGAGAGGAGGGAGGGGGAGCTGGGGAGAGAGAGAGAAAAAGAGAAAGAAAGAGAAAGGAAGGGAGAGAGGGAGGAAGAAAGAAGAGAGAGAGAGGAAAGAAAGAAAAAGAAAGAAGAAAGAGGCTGGGTGCAGTGGCTCACGCCTGCAATCCTAGCACTCTGGGAGGCTGAGGTGGAAGGATCACTTGAGGTCAGGAGTTTGAGACCAGCCTGAGCAAGAGCGAGACCCTGTCTCTACCAAAAATAGAAAAAAAATTAGCCAGGTATGGTGGTGCACGCCTGTAGTCCCAGGGAAGGACTCGGGAGGCTGAGGCAGGAGGATCCCTTGAGCCCAGGAGTTTGAGATTGCTGTGAGGTTGCAAGATGATGTCACTGCACTCTAGCCAGGATGACAGAGGGAGACTCTGTCTGAAAAAAAAAGAGAGAGAGAAAGAAAAGAAAGAAAGAGAGAGAGAGAGAAAGGAAAAAAAAGACATAAATTGCCTAGAAGAAAACTAATCTTACCACTTAGAGACAATCACTAACATTTTGATATTTATCCTTCAGCAAAATTTTGACATAAGCTTTGAAGAACCAAAGAGAACTCAAGCAGACGAAAAGGAGAATTCTTTTCCCCCTGATTTTATCTCGTCTGCTGCTCACCCTGGCATGGACCTTCATCCCAGCCCATGAAGGCAACCTCAAGTTCTCAGGCCACAGTGGTCATTTAGAGAGCGTTCATCCTGCTCCAGGCCCGGTTCGGGTTCTTTTCACAAATGAACTCATTCAGTTCTCGCCACCAGCCTGTAAGGTAGGGACTGCCATCATCTTACAGATGAGGAAACTGAGGCACAGAGGCAGGAAGGGCAGAGTCAGAGAAATGGTGATGGAAGCAGAGGCTGGGGCTGGAGGGATTCTGTTGCTGGAAGCGGCCACGAGCCAAGGAATGCAAGCGGCTTCTAGAAGCCACAAAAGGCAGGAACTGTGTTCCTCCAGGAAGAACACACTCCTGTTTACACCATGGTTTAAGGACCCTGAGACCCATTTTTGGACTTCTGATCTGCAGAACTGTAAGGCAATATCTGTGCTGTTTGAAGTCACTAAGTTTGTGGCAATTTGTTACGGGAAACTGATACACTCCCCGTCTCTGTGAGTCATTCACCTGAACTTAGGTAAACCTGCTCTCTCGGGGATGCCACAGCTGGGGGCTGGACAAGTGGCAGGGAATCAAAAAAACACTGGAACCAAACAGCGTCCTCATAAGAAAAAAGAAAAAGCAGGTGGCATTTTTTAGTACAGTAAAAAAAAGTCCCAAATGCCAATTTTTGCCTTATCACTAGCATATGGGCAGCAAAAGGTGAAAATATAGAAACGTTTATTCACAGATCAAACAGAAAAAGTCACCGGGCCGTCTAAGCAAGATGTTAGTTCACAACCAGTGCTCACATACTCTCCCCTCCTCCGTTCAGGAATTCAGCATTTAACATTTCTGTCTCCCTCAGTGACATTTCAGGCTTGGCACCTTCCCCTGTCCTGACGGTGTTGTCCAAGCTGACTTTCACATGCCCGTGCCTGCAGCAGGTGGCCAGCTAGTCACCTGTCTCAGTGTGGCCATTAACCTCTGTTCTCACCATCGCCCTAGGGCGGGGCGTGGTTATTTTTATTTCACAGGTGAGAAAACGGAGGCTCAGAGAGGCAAAGTGACTTGCCCAGGTCGCGGGCTGCTGATGGCGGGTCCGGGTCTGGGTCTGCGGACAGCCCGGCCCGATGCCATTTCCACCACGCCACGGTTGCCTCGTTCTGGCATTTGCCACACCCCGCTGGGCCCAGCACCGGGCACGTCCTGAAGACCAGCAGTTCTCAAAGTGTGGTCCTCGGAACAGCAGTGTCAGCGTCGCCTGGGAATCTGTTAGAAATGCAGATTCTCAGGCTTCGCCGGGACCTGCTGAGCTGGAGACTCTAGGGGTGGGGCCCAGCAAGCTGTGTTCAACACGCTTCCAGATGATTCTGAGGCACACTCAAGTGTGGGAACCACTGCCATAGAAGACGCCAATATGCGTTCGTTGCATTACCCGGATTTTGAGTAGAATCTGAGGCACCGGGAGCGGTGCACAGGCAGAATGAGTAAGGTGTTGTGCCTGTGTGAGCCTTATCGCTGCTATCTGCCTAGGAGGAAAAGGCACAGAGGTGGGTGGAATCGTTTCAGGATCTGAAGACTTGTGGAGCCGGAGAAGAGGACACCCAAGTTTCTCACCCGAGAGATGAAGAAGTGATGAAGCTGGAAGGTAGCGGGGCCGAGAGGCTCGGAGTATTCAGGTCAACAGAAGTTGGGATCAATATAGTAGGTAATAGGGAGCCAGGGTAGGTTCTGGAGGAAGGGGGTGGAAGAATCACAATGATGTCAGTGAAAGAGGAGGCTAGAACTGCATGGAAGAGACTTGGAACTGGGAGATGGAGGTGAGGAGGTGGTTTTGAAAGCCCCTTGAATAATTTAGGGCTGTCACGTGGCCACACAGCTCAGGAATGGTGGGGCTGGGATCCCAACCAGGATCTGCTTCTGCCCAACACCCATCTGAAATGCACCCTGTGTCAGCAGCCGGCAGGGGGACAGGGCAGGGGCGTTGTTGGGCTAACAGGAAAGTGGGGAGGGCAGCCTTGCCCCCAGGGTGAGGAAAGGGCTGGCGGCCAGGCTGGGTTTGTTTCCAGCCGGCCATCCAGGTGGCGGCAGCCCTCGGATGGGGACAGAGAGAGGAGGGGTCAGGGAGGCTTCCCGGCCCAGGTGACAGGTGCAGACCCGAGGGCTGTGAGGTCACCGAGGGTGGGGACTGAGGGTTGGCGGAGGAGTCCCTGAATGGGAACCCAGATTATGACCCAGGATTTTCACCTGAAGATGAAAGGAAGAATTCATGGGGAAAGGGTGTGGCCCACAGCAGGAAGTGATTTCCGGAGAGTTCTCTTTCTCTTCTCCTCCCCCCTCTCCCGTTGAATTCACACCACAGTCTTTGACCAAAGGAGGCAGTGGAGGGTCCTTCCTGCAAGACCACGGAAGCAGGACAGATCACGCCCAGGGGCCTGAGATGCGGGGCCTGCCCTGGCAAGGGAAGGTAATGGCCGACGTCAGGACGGTCGGATGTTTCTATGTGTACGTCTCTCTTTTTCTCTCTTTCTCTCTCTCTCTCCCTCGTGTCCTTGCCCCTCTCTTCTTGCAAAACGATTTCAAGATAGTGAGCGCTTAGAACATACCAGGCACTATGGCGGGCACAGATGAATAAGACCCTCCCTGTGCTCAATTTTCTTTCATTCATTCATTCATTTCAACAAACACTTAAAGAGCATCTACTCTACTTACTCTGTGCCAGGCGCCGTCCTCGCTTGAAACACGCTCACTCACTCATCCAATGCCTCAATCAGCACACGCTCGCTCGCCTCCCACTACGCACCAAGGAGGGTCGGACAAGCCAGAGGATCTGGGCTCCCCTTGTGGGCTCCCCAAGCCCTCCCTGGCAAGGACACCCTTCTACGTCTGCCGAACTCAAATCGCGGGCGTCCCTGCCTGTCCCCTCAGCTCTCGTGGTGGTTCCCACTGCTCCCATCCTGGTCCCCACGCAGATGGGGTCGGGGAGCGGGAGGGCAGGGCTGTCACAGGCCTGGGCCTGCGTGCTGACTCTCCGGGTCGGGGAGATGGCCAGGGCCAGCGCACGAACTCTGCTGTCCTCACTGCACAGAGGCCCTCTGTCTACACCAGCCGGCCGGGCCACCGCACGTGCTTGTGGTTCTGCACTCAGGCGTCGCCGGCCGGTCTGAGCGGTTCTGAATCAGACGCTGCCCGGCAGGCCTGGGGCGCCGTGGCTCAGCCGCCCTCGGAAACCTCTCCCAGGCCGCGGGAGCAGCAGGCGGTCTCTAAGGGATGGAGAGGGGCGATGACCCTGGGTGGCTTCCGACAGGCTGCATGACCTCGGCCTAGCTACAGACCCGCCTGGGCCTGGGTTTCCGCCTCTGCCAGAGGGGAATGACGTTTCCGTGCCTCCTAGGTGTCCTGAGTTTCCGAGGACCGGCCTGCGGTTGCGTGCTCAGTGCCAGGTGGCCAAGTAATAATAACAGTGAATGGGTCGTAGCTCAGCCCGTGCCTCCTACCTGGCCAAACCGGAACACAGGAAAGGCCCTTGTTTCCTTGCCAGGGCCTGGAGGCTCACTCCCTTGGTGCTCCGTGCTGCTGTTTTCTGTTCTCGCATCGCCTGGGCAATGAGCCAGGCCTCCCCAGCCACCTGGGCGCCGTGGCTGGAGGATGGCGATAGGAGCGGGCACGCCACGCGTTCGGTACAACAGGAAAACGAAGAAGAGGCTCAAAGAGCAATGGGGAGACCGAGGCTTGGGCCAAGGAGCGCATGGCACATGGACTGAAGTGCTGAGTCGCCCCGGCTCCGTCTGCTCGAGAGGGGCAGGGAGAAGGGCACTCGCGGGCGGGTCAGCCACCCTTACAGCCACTGACTCCAGGCCTCACAGCCACCCTCTCTGCCAGATGGGGAAACTGAGGCTCAGAGAGGCAAGACCCAGCTGCGAAGCGGCACCACTGGGATTCAACTCCAGGATGCGCACTTTGCGTTAGCTGCTTTCCAGATGTTCTCAGCTACTAAATAAAGAACTTTCATAAACATCTGGGGTTTTTGCCATGTGTATGTCGTAAGATGACCGCAAGATGTGTATGTTGTCATAAGATAATCCAGAGCTGGATCTTCTTGTGACTTCCGACACCCTCTGGAGAGCCCCAGATGGTGACATCATTCCTCCAACTCCAGCATCCGACATCTCCTATCAACAACCCCAGTAGGCCCGCACTCAGCGTCTGCGGCGCTCGCACGCACGGAGGCTCGTGCACTCGGTATGCATTATCCAAGTTAATGCGGGAGTTTACCCACTTTACAGATGGGTAAACCGAGGCTCAGAGACACTAACGGACTTGTCAACGCTCCCTGCTGAGACCCTGGAAGGAAGAGGAGACCCCATCGATGGCGGCTTCAGAATGCCCACCGCCCTCTGCAATTGGCACCTCCTGGCCTCCACCCATCCATTCCGGGCCGTTTCCAAATCCTCTGGATGCTGAATGAGCCCAGCCCACCAGGGAGCAGTGCCCAGTGAGGTCAACCCCACAGCACTTGGAGGAGGCAGGATGGGTGTAGGGTCAGACAGTCCTGGGTTCAAATCTCCTGGCTTTGCCACCTGTAATGTATGTGACCTTGGGTAGGTGTTTTCACCTCTGGAAGCCTCAGTTTGCTCATCTCTAAAATGGGCATGGTGATAGTGTTTACCTTGCAGGATTTCGGCAAGGATTTGAAATCGTGGAAAAAAGGGCCTGACACATAACGGCTGGGGTCGTGATGCCTCCCTGACCCACAAGCCACAGGGTCACAGAAAGCCCTTGAAAGATGTTAGTATTCATCTCAGGTCAGTGGAATTTCGTTTGGATGTAATCAATGCATTTTGCAAAGACAGTACTTTCCGAACTCAGAGTGAAAGTCCCAAGAAGAGTTCATGGCAGCAGCTCTGGAACAGACACCTGCAGCCTGCGCTCTGTTCCTGACCAGGTGACCTCGTCTTCCAACCCCTGGGGTCTCTGAGCCTGGGGACAGAGGACACGGCTCGAGCACACGGAGGCCTGGGCGTGCTTGGGGGGGGGTGTCAAGGAAGCGGAGCTGGCGAGGAGGGAGCGGCCCAGCCCACCTGCTGTTCAGGAAAAGGGTGATGGCTGTGCGGGATGGGAGGGAGGGGCTGGTTGGGGCTGGGGCAAGGACAGGTAGGAGGTGACGGGAAGGGTCAGAACAGGGACAATGGGGAGAGAGGAAGGTCCAGGCGCCAGGCTGCCTGGGTCTGAGTCCTGGCTCCCCCACTTACTAGCTGTGTGGCTTCAGGTGGTTTACCCGACCTCTGGGAGCCTCAGTTTCCCCTTCTATAAAATGGGAATGAGATCACTGCCTGCCTCGTAAGGCTGTCGAATATAGGAAGTACAATATAAATACTATAGATGTTAGCCACCACTAAATGAGACGTCTAGGATGCAGAAAGACAGGCTCAACGTCTGGCTGAAGGAGGAGGGAAGGAAGATTTTGAGGTGCCTGTGAACTTGGAGTCCCCGGCCCTCGCCAGCTCCCCGCCCACTCTCCGAGGTCGGAACAAGCACTCATCACCTTGATCTCCATCCTCCGTGCTGGAGGATTCAGGCAGCAAGTGACATTCCAAGGAAGTGTCCCAGATGCTCCTGTGGGCCCAGCCTGGGGTGGGGGAGCCAGGAGCAGCCCTTGCTCTACCCACGGCAGCAGTGATGACGACAGCCACACACACCCCCTGAGGGCGTTCCTCCGCTGCCTCGTTTAACCCAGAGCTTGGCCCGGGGCTTGGCGCGCAGTAGGTACTCAAGTGGGATTTGTTGAACGAATGGATGAATGAACCAGGGACAGGCCAAGCACCGTGCTAAGTACTCAACTGATGTTTTCACATTTAATTAACAACCGTACAGAAGTGGGTATTGTCCCCATTTCACAGACAAGGAAACTGAGGCTTAGCTGCCCAAGGCTACCCAGCCAGCTAACAGCAGGGCCAAGTTTCCCGCCTCAGTCTCTCTCGTGCCAGAGCCCCTCTCGTCACCCCCACGCTATTACGCACCCACCGGCGGAGATTTGGCTAAGAGGTGTGGGGTAACAGACTGCATCGGGAACCAGGTATGGGTCAGCCAGCCCAGGTTCTAGCCTTGCTTCCAGAGCACACTTGCTGTGTGACCTTGAGCAAGTCACAGACCCTCTCTGAGCTTCTGTTGCCTTAATGATGAAAGGAAGACCGATGGCCCTGTTCACCCCGTAATAATCCACCTATGGTGAGGTCCTGAGGAACCTGCACTTGTACGTGGCAAAGAACCCTCCGCCGTGAGTCCGGCACCTCCCAGGGCGGCTGGGGTCTCATCTCTCCGGCTGCTCCCCGGGCAGCGGCTGGAGCGGCTGGAGCCTGCAGCCATGAGCTCCCGTGCCGGCAGAACCGGCTTGTCCGGCGTCACCCGCCCTGCCCCCTGCCCCCCTGCTCCCCCTCTCACCTGCAGACATCGAGCTGAGTCGAGGTGCCCAGCACACACACAGCATGGGTGGGCCACTCTGGGGCCACATGGATCATCGTCCCCTGGGCCATCGTCCAGCCAGCTCGTCCCTCCGGCTGTAGGAAGCCCCTGGGCTGGTCCCTTTATACCGCCCAGCAGAGGCCATGAGTCAGCACCTGCGGTCTGCGGCCCAGCGGCTCGGGCCCTCCCCACGCAGGTCCGGGTGTGGGCTCTCAGCCCCTCCTCCGCGCTGGGGCTGCCCTTCGGACCCCCAGATGGCACCTTTGATGCCAGCACTAGTGACAAGCTGGCTCTGTCCCCATCTCTCCTGGGGGCCATGAACGCCTGGATCCACCCAGCCTCACCTAACTCTGCCAAACGGGTGTCAGAGAGGAGAAGCCGAGAAAAGCAGGGAGATTTTAGGCAACAGATCACAGCCCAGGCTACTCATTCCAAGAGCAACAGGGCTTAGGACAAGCCTCCCCAGCTGGGCCGCCCACGTGACAGCTCACCTTCCCAGGTGTCTTCTCTGCGCTAGGCACCTTTCTCTGCAATTTACATGGAATAGCTCATCACAACAAGCCTGTGAACTAGGTTCTACTATCCTCCTCGCATTTCATCCTCATAGCAGCCCTCTGAGGTTGGTGCCATTATTATACCCATTTTACAGAGGGAGAAACTGAGGCGCGGAGAGGTTACACAGCCAGAAAGAGGTAGATCCAGACTATGAGGCGTATTAGTTGCCTGTCTGGGTGACATGTGCTTTGCAGATTCCATCACGGCTATGTATACTGCAATTGAAGACAGGCATCTATGGGCTCACTGTTGCAAGCCATCTTACAGAGGGAAAACCGAAGCTCCGAGAGGAAAAGTGGCTTGCCCAAGGTGCCATAGCTAGCGGGTGTCAGAGCTGAGAGGGGAAGATGGGCCTCCTGGCCTGGAAGCCGGTGTGTTCTCTGCACACTCGAGGATGCCTGCCTCTTGCTGAGGCCCCTGGGTGTCAGACTGGACAGTGCAGGTGTGGGCCACACCTGCCATGGGGACACTCACACCTGCCATGGAGAGCTGTGGTTGCACCTGGGCTGTTGGTACCGGGCTCTGCCTGCTAATAGGGTGATGGGTGGGGGCACGGACAGGTCCCAGCGGGGAGCACCCAGAGGGGGTGTGCCTGGGGATCTGGAATGAGCACAGAATGTTCCGGAGGTTGGAGATTTTGTGTATGTTTTTGTTCATTTGCTTTGGCTTTGAAGCAAAGAATTTGCCTCATTAATTAAAAGCTAGGATGTGGGGTTAGGCAGGCTTGAGTTCCAATCCTGCTTCATTCCGGCAGCCCCATGAGTGGGTCCCATCAGACGCCATGTATAGATGCAGCTAGTAATGCTCGGAGAGGCCGCGATACTCCCGAGGCCCCACAGCCCCTACCGTGGGGATCTGGACCCAGGCTACCTTCCCTAGGCACGAAGCCCACTTTCTGTGCCAGCGGACGACGTGGCCAGGCCCGATGACCTGATGCGTCTACAGGACTACCTGCACACAGTGGGTCTTAATGAACCCCGTTCTCTGGCTGGTCATATGATCAGAACTAGCTTCAGTTTCTTTCTTTTCTTTTCTTTTCTTTTTTTT
>VBSM01000529.1:9338238-9354621 GCA_008086735.1 Cheirogaleus medius | reverse complement strand
CCACCTCGGCCTCCCAGAGTGCTAGGATTACAGGCGTGACCCACCGCGCCCGGCTAGCTTGAGTTTCTAATGGAAAGTGTCAGGAGGGAGCCATTGACTGTCAGAGAGAGATGATGGTGGCTCAACCCAGGGTGGGGACAGTGGAGGAGGGGAGGAGGGGTCAGATGCTGGAGATTTTGTGACAGTACAGCCAATAGGATCTGCAGATGGATTGGATGCAGGGTGTGAAGAAAAGAGAGGAATCAAGGATGACTCCAAAGTTCGGGGCCTGCGTACCTGGCAGGATGGAGCGGCCCCCAGCCGAGCAGGGAGGGCTGGGAGAGAGGGGAGAGCAGGAGTTTGGAAGAGGCTGTGCTGAGTGTCAGTTGGTGCGGAGGCGCCTTGGAGGGTGTTTGGACACACGGTTCTGGAGTTTAAGCGGCAGGACCAGGATGGAAAGGACAGACCTGTGAGATGTCGACAACCCCAGCTGTCCTAGGGAGTGGCATGGGTGGAGAAGACAGAGCCCAGGGACGAGCCCTGGGGCCCTCCGCCGGAGACGCAAGGCAGCTGCCAGCGAGAGGAAAAGCAAAAGGGAGCGCATTGTTATTTGCTGTTTCACAGGGGACGAGGGAAACCCAGGCTTGGGCACGCCCACGCACACACACACACAACAAGCACACGCCCACGCACACACACACACAACAAGCACACGCACACGCACACACACACGCACACGCACACATACTTGCTGGGGGAAAGCAGCTGCACCTGGGAAACAAAGCCTCTTTGCAGACCTGCACCGGGTCGCTCAGCACAGCGCGGGCGGCGAGCCGTGTGACGGGCAGGGCAGAGGGCAGGGGCCGAGGCAGGCAGACCTGGGGCTATGCGGGCACCACCTACACCCGCGGCTCTGGCGGCACCGGGACGTAGCTGCTCCCTCACTGTTGGAGGTGGAGGCCGTTTGCAAGTTTTCAGCCTCACAAACCATGCTGCGGTGCATTCACCGTGCCCGCGTCTGTGGTTGTTTGCGGGGACTTTGTAGATTCATCTTTGCTGCTCTTCAGTTTCTATCTAGCAGAGCGTTTTGTTCTTTTCCTGAGATTTGCCACAGCTTGTGTGAAATGTCTGTCCCCAACTTGGCCATGAGAGCAGGGCTTTGCCTGTCCTGGCTGCACCTCCGTGCCCAGACTTGAACTAGGTGCTCACTAGACACTGGTGGCTGAGTACTGTGGTTGTTTGTGTCCTTGGCACCCAGTCCAGCACTTGACCCAGGGGTGGGGTCCCTGAGGACAGCGTCCTCTGAGGATCCTTGAGAGCCTGGCCTGGCTGCTACTCTTGCTAATGGCATTAACCCTTTCAGAGCCTGAAGGGGGCCTCTGGGGCTGGGAGGCAAACTCTCCTACACGGAATCCAGGCCAGAGACCTGGAGGAAGGGGCCTCTCTTCCTGCCGAAGGGCAGAAGCACCAGCCGGCTTGCACAGAGGAAGTGAGGCTGGTCTGAGGTTGCCCAACGTTCTCTAGGCATATGGGGCCCAGATTACTGGACACCTGGGCTGCTGTCCCAGTGACTGGCGTGGCCAGCCTGCCCCCGGCGATTGTAATTACAGCATTCTGGGGAAAGGAATTGGGGTCAGGGAACTTTCCCAGAGCCTGGGCACAGTGCAATGCTGTGTTGGGAGTACATGGCCTGGCCATGCCTCCAGCATCGCTCATTTGTAAATGTAGTTAAGAAGCACTTATTGGCTGTTCATTCAGCAAATACTATTGAATCCCTCCTAAGTGCTTGGCACTCTCTTAGAGGCTAACTTAGGCTTTAAGACTCTCCTTCATTGAATTGCTTTTGCACCTTTGCCAAAAATTAGTTGGCCAACCAGGAGAGTCTTTTCAACAAATGGTGCTGGAGCAAGAAATGTATCTTAAGTAGTGTCCTCAACTCAATAAAATACAGTATTTCTTGTGCACCTACTCTGTGCCAGGCACTGTCTAATCACTAGGGAAATAGCAGTGGGCAAAGTGTGGGACGATTTTGCGTTCTCTATTCTGTTCAATTGATCTGTGTCTATCCCTCCAACAATAAAATGCAGTCTTGATTACTGTAGCTGTATGATATGTCTTGTAGTTGGGTAGACAAATTGCTCCCACTTTATTCTTCTTTTTCACAGTTGTTTCAACTATTATAATTTCTTTGCTTTTCCATATAATTTCAGAATAAACTTGCCGATATCTACAAAAAAAATCTTCCTGGGATTTTGATAGTAATTTCATTAAACCTGTACATCAATCTGGGGAGGATTGATATCTTTACTATGTCGAGTCTTCCCATCCATGAACATGGTATGCCTCTCTACTTATTTAGATTTTATTTGATTTCTTTCATCAGTCTTTTGTAGCTTTCAGCATGCAAGTCTTACACATGTTTTGTTAGATTTACCCTACAGTATTTTATTTTTGGAGTGATTATAAATGGTATTGCATTTTAATTTCAATATCCAAGTGCTCATTGCTAGTATAATACATTAAAATAAAATTGATTTTTATGTGTTGCTCTTGTATTCTGTGACCTTGCTGAACTCACTTATTAGTTCTAGGAGTTTTTTGGTAGATTCTTGGGATTTCCTATGTAGACCATCATGTCATCTGCAAATAGGGACAGTTTTATCTTTTTATTCCTGATCTGTGTGCCTTTTATTTATTTTCTTGTCTTACTACATTGGCTAGAACTTCCAGTACTAGGGTGAATAACAGTGGTGAAAACAGACATCCTTATTTTGTTCCTAATTTTATGGGAAAAGCATTCAGTTTTTCACCATTATTTATATTGTTAACTGTACGGTCCTCAAACTATGGCCCATGGGCCACATGCGGTCCCCCAAGGACATTTATCCGGCTCGCTGGGTGTATTTGCCCGTTTTGTTTTTTTACTTCAAAATAAGATATGTGCAGTGTGCATAGGAATTTGTTCATAGTTTTTTTTTTAAACTATAGTCCGGCCCTCCAACGGTCTGAGGGACAGTGAACTGGTCCCCTGTTTAAAAAGTTTGAGGACCCCTGCTAGGCTTTTCGTAGATGCCCTTCATCAGGTTGAGGAAGTTTCCCTCTATTCTTAATTTGCCAATAGTTTTTATCATGAGTGATTATTGGATTTTTTTAAATGGTTTTCTGCATCAATTGACATGATTTTGTGATTTTTCTTCTTTAGCCTGTTAATATAGTGAGTTATGTTGGTTTTCAAATATTGAACCATCCTTGAAATAAAACTCACTTGGTCATGGTGTATAACTCTTTTTATATATTGCTGAGTTTAATTTGCTAATATCTTGTTAAGAGTTTTTACGTCTATATTCATAAGTGATATTGATCTGTAGTTTTCTTTTTTTTAGTACTGTCTTTGTCTTGTTTTGGTATTGGGGTAATACTCATATCACTGGATGAGTTGGAGAGGGTTCCCATCTCTCCTATTCATCTGCAAGAGTTGGGTGGCATTGGTGTTAATTCGTCTTTAAATGTTTGGTAGAATTCTCCAGTGAAACCATCTGGGACTAGAGATTTCTTTTTGGGGAGTTTTTAAATGATGAGTTCAATTTCCTTAATAGGTATAGGGATATTCAAATTATTTATTTCATACTGGATGAGTTACGTTAGTCTTTGCTTTTGAGGAATTGGTTCATTTTATCTCAGTTGTCAAATCTATGTGTGCAGAATTGTTTGTAACATTCCCTTATCATACCTTTGAGTTCTGCAGAGTCTGCATTGATATCCTCTGTTACATTCCTGATACTGGCAATTTATGTCTTCTGTCTTTTTTGTCAGTTACTAGATGTTTCTCAATTTTATTAACCTTTTAAAAGAAGAACATTTTTGTTTCATTGATTTTATGTATTATTTTTGTTTTCAATTTCATTAATTTCTGTTTTTATCTTCATTATTCCCTTCCTTCTGTTTGCTTTGAGATTCTTTTACTATTCTTTTTTTAGTCTCTTGAGGAGGGAGCTTAGATTATTGATTTGAGACTTTTCCTCTTTTCTAATATAAGCATTTAATACTATCAATTTCCCTCTCGGTACTGTTTTAGCTGAGCACCACAAATTTTGATATGTTGTCTTTTATTTTCACCCAGCTCAATTTTTTATTTCCCTTGAGAAATAAAAAAATATTTTATTTCTTGTGACACTTCCTCTTTGACCCATTGATTATTCTGAAGTATGTTGTTTAGTTTCCAAATATTTGAAGATTTTCCTGTTATTTCTTTGTTACTGATTTCTAGTTTGATTCCACTGTGTCAGAGAACACATTCTGTTTGATTTCAATTCTTTTAAATGTGTTGAGGTGGGTTTTATGACCCGGGATATGGTCTATTTGGTATGTATTCTGTGAGCACTTGAAAAGAATATGTATTCTTCAGTTGTTGGGTGGGGTATTCTATAAATGTCAATTAGATTCTGTTAGTTGAATTCTTACATCCTTGCTATCTACTTGTTCTATCTTTTTTTTTTTTTTTTTTTTTTTTTTTTTTTTAGAGACCAGGTTTCACTCTGTCACCTAGAGTGCAATGGCATAATCATAGCTCACTGCAGCCTCAAACTCTCGGGCTCAAGCATGATCCTCCTGCCTCAGCCTCTTGACTAGCTGGAACTACAGGTGTGTGTCACCATGCCTGAATAATCTGACTAATTTTTTTTTTTTTTTGTATAGATGGAGTCCTGCTACATTGCCCAGACTAGTCTCAAACTCCTGACCTCAAGTGATCCTCCCGCCTCGGCCTCCCAAAGTGATGGGATTACAGGCATCTATCCATTGTTGAGAGAGAGATGTGGAAGTCTCCAACTATAGTTGTGGATTTGTCTATTTCTCCTTTCAGCCCTATCAGGCTTTGCTGTATAGGACTACCTGGTGTTGGGTCTATGCACACGTCAGATTGCTATGCCTTCTTTCTCGATGGAACCTTTTATCTTTATGTTCCTCTCTGTCCGTGGTTCATTTTTTGCTCTGAAGTCTACATTATCTGATACGAATAAAGTCATTTTTGCTTTCTTTTGATTAATATTTGCATGGTATATCTTTTTCCATTCTTTTAGTTTCAACCTCCTTATTTCATCCTAGTTGAAGTGAGTTTCTTGTAGATAGCCTATAGTTTTTTAACTCATTCTGCTAGTCTGTCTTTTAATTGTTATATTTAGATCATTTATATTTAATGCAATTATTGATATATTGGGGCGTGTCTGCAATTTTATTTTTTGTTTTCTATTTGTTCTGCTTTCTGTGTTTGTTTTCTTTTTCCCGCCTTCCTGATGGTTACTTGAACATTTTTTGGAATTTCATTTTGATTTATCTATAGTGCCTTTGAGTGTGTTTTGTGGCGGGGGGAGGGTGGGAATTTTAGCTCTACACGAGGCCTTTGCTGATACCTCTCTGGCTAAACGGGAAAGAGATGCCTTGTTACTGCTCTCAGGAGGTCTCCACTGGTACTTGCTGCCACTGGGTAGTGTGAAAATCCTGACTGTCCACTTGGCCTCCTATGAAACAGAGGAATTAGTTTTACTATCTAAAGGAAATTGGGGGCCCACCCCGGTGGAATCTGGGCTGCTCATCAGACCATATGATTTTTCACAGGGACATGAAACATGAAATGATTCTCCTCTTGTTATAGAAGAACCACTGAGTCCATGGTTTTTAGTCACTATGACGACAGGGGACACCAAATCCGTGTCATTTACAGGGTGACGGCTTATCTGGGAATCCTTTCGTTTGCTTTGAGTCTGGAACCCTCCAATGGACTCAGGCTAACTTCCTCCAAATAATTGCTGTACCAACTGGTTGAATTCTGAAACCGTTTCACTCTCTTCTTCTCTGGTTTGTGGTTATTTACATTTTGTCCAGTTGGGTGGCGCGTAGCTCAGGCACTTGTCTGGCGCTGCCCAGGATTTGAACAGGGATTTAGACGCAGACATGCTCCACGCCCAGGGCGCTTCTCTGCACCGCGGGAGCGTTTGATGTGAAGGGCACGCAGCACATGTGTGTGAGCGAGGCTTTCCTGGGCTGACAACAACCGTGTCTGGTGTGGCCGGCGGGGAATAGGCCTGGAATCTGCTTCCCTCCCTGGGGAAAGGAGGCTTTCCCAGTTTGGCAGGGACTCGGTCAAAGGATAAATTCCTCCTATCTTTGGGGAAAGCAACCAGCTCATTATCCTGGAGTTTGAAGACGACACTCCCCCCGTCCCTGCTCCCGCAATGGTCAAGGTTCTGACCCTCCCTGCTGGAGGACAGTCAAAATGCCATTGCTGGGGCTCTGCTTCCTCCATCAGGAAACCCCGCAAAGGAGACCTCATATTTTGTATGGCAGGATTAGTGAGTTCTATCGTCTTCTTTAACACACTAACTGCCATGTGAGTTGTGTTTAACTCATGCTAGTTTTGTGCCTGGGGTCTCGAGAAGCACTCTTTCAAGTATAAAGACTCAATTCTCCAAAACAAATTCAGTATGTTGTGAGTGACATACAACTCGATTAGCGTGCAGTGTAAAAATTGAATCTAGCTCCGCCTGAGTTACATATAACTCATGCACAGAAAACAATGAAAAATAACAAATTTTTCATTAAATTAGATAGGGTTGTTTTGTTTTTGAAGTTTTTATTCTATTTTGGTAATAAAACACCATGGCCCCAGGGGAAAAAAACCCTCTTTTTTCTGGTATAGCAGTCAATGTATTAAAAAAAGTTTATAGGACATTTTCCCCTTGTACCATAAGGAGATGATAAAAATTTGAGGGGAAAAAAGGCTAGTTGAAGGAAATACAAAAGAAAAATATCCCCTGATTCTATCAGTCAGTTTTAGCACACAATTTTATTTCCTTCCATTTTTTATAGGATTTTTGATTCTATACCTTATAATTTTTTGCTCTCAGAAGACTTTTGTTTAAAAATTTTTCCAGTTATGATTTCAAAACTAATAGTAGTACTGATTTATTTTTCCAGCTTTATTGCGGTATGATTGACAAATAAAAATTTTATATATTTAAAGGATACATTTTGTTATAAGTATATACTATAAAATGATTACCACAATCAAGCTAACTAACATTAGTGACATGTGTGTATTGAGAACACCTTAGATCTGATCTCTTAGCAAATTTCCAGTATACAATACACTGACCACAGTCACCACGCGGCGCATGAGGGCTCCAGAACTTATTCCTCTTGTAACTGTACCCTCTGACCAATATCTCCCCGCTTCCCTGGCCTCCCAGCCCCCGGAGCCACCATGCTAGTCTCTGTTACTGTGAGTTCGGCTTTTTTTTCAAGATCCGAATTATGAGCGAGATCATGTAGTTTTTGTCTCTCTGTGTCTGCCTTATTTCACTTAGAGTAATGTCCTTCAGCTTCATCCATGCAGTATCAAATGGCAGGATTTTCTTCTTTGTAAAGACTAGTGTTCCTCCGTGTGTGTGTACAGGTCGGCGTGTGCTGTGTGTGTACATCACAAGTCCTTTACCCAGTCATCTGCCGAGGGACACTCAAGGTTGCTCTGTGTTTCGATCACTGTGAATGACACCTCTCTGAGATGGTGATATGATTTCCTTTGGATATATACCCAGGAGTGGGACTTCCGGATCACGTAGTACTTCTATTTTTAATTTGTGGAGGAGCGTCCGCAGCGTTTTCCGTAGTGACTGTGCCCATTTGCATCCCCACCGACAGTGTGCGAGGGTCCCCTGCTCCACACCCTCACCCGCACTTGCTATCGTTTGCCCTTCTGATCACGGCCACCCTGGCAGGTGTGAAGTGATGTCTCACTGCGGTTTTGCTTTGCATTTCCATGATGGCCAGCGATGCTGAGCACCTTCCCATAACAAGTGCTGGCCGTTTCTGTCTTCCCTGGAAACATGGCTATTCGGGTCCTTTGCCTATTTTTTAATCGAGTTATTTGCAAAACTAGTATTATTTTTGTAAGTAGAAAGATAAACTCATCCCCACATTCCACTCCCCACTAGTAACCTCTGTTATCAATTAAATGTAAATCCTAGAATTTCTTCTAGATCATTACAGATGACAGGATGGTGCCACAACCTGCTTACTGTTTCAAGACATTTTTCATTTCTTAGATCTCAGACAACATTCTGTCTTGTATGTATAAATCTGATTTCTTCCCTCTTTTTTCATACATTTAAATTTTAAAAGAGGCATTCAAAGCAAATCATGCCTGATTGAATCCATTTCCTAGGTAATGATTACCATGACCATTTAGACTATGCCTGCTTATTTGTTTAGGGCTTTACCGTTTCACAGATCATTTCCTTTTATAGCTGATTTTTCCACAGAATGTGAAAGGTATTTGTCACATTACCGTAAAGACCTCAGAGGGTTCACAAATTACATCAGAGCTTACACACTTTTCCTACCTGTTCCCTAGACTTCTACATTTGACCAGCAAGGTCCTGCCTTTTGCTGTTAAGATTCCCTAACAAACATTTGTGTCTGAATAGGATTAACTTCTTTTCCTGTTTCCCAAGAGGCTGAATTCCTATTTGAGACAGCTTTCCAAAGGATTATATCAAATTACATCCATACATGCAACTCCCAAGACTGCTCACTTTACCCTGGCCTGCCCAGAAACTTTTTTGGTTTGTTTCCGTTTCTGTTATTTTGCCAGTGGTATTTTGTGTTTCTTCAGTGCCTAATAAGACTTAGAAATGTTCCAGATGTTTGTTATCCAGCTGTTGATGTTCTTAGTCTTGTTCTTTTAGAGCAGTATAGATCAGGAGCGATGTTGGTGGGGGGTGGGTTGAGACCACAGCCAGGACGCTGGAGCCCTGCAGGCCGTTTGCGACCTCACAAATCCATCCCTTTGCTTTCTCTGGCAGGACTGGGATCCCATCTCTCCTGCAGCCACTTGAAGGTCGAACCTGGAGCTACAGTCCAGTAACACTGCCATGCGAACTTGAACCTAGAGCTGGTTTACAACAACATTGACGCCTTGCATTCTCCTCAGTTGGGCTTGGGCAATTCTCTTTTCCAAACTTTATTTGCTCAGTGGATTCACACCCAAGGGGAAGCCATGAGCTGGGTGGGGTTGGGCCACCTTGTCCCGGGGTGTTGGCAGAGCCGCCTGTTTGGTTGGTGGCTGGCTCTGCTAGCAGCCTCTTCCCGGGTGCACCAGACCTCACCAAACTTCCCTCCTTCCTAAGCAGGGCTGCCCAGGCGTCAGCTGCCACTCAAGCGCCTGTGCGTTTAGAACGAACTAACCTCTCGGCCCTATAAAGTCCAGGGCCCCAAAGCCGTGATGGAGGGCAGCTAGGCATGGGGTTCAAGTGTCCTCACATAAGCTCTCTCATCCGCTTTGCACTGACAGGGCCTCAAATGGCTGCAACGTACTAGTTGGGCACCATCCTTCTGTTCAATTTATTGAACATTCATATGCCAGGCCCTCTTCCCAGGACTCAAGGAATCCAGGCCTTGATTTTTCTGGGACGTTCTGATTTCAAACATGTTACTCCTGCAATAGTATCTCCTCGGGTACTTTTGTGCGGATCATGTCAGGTCCTGTTGTTTGAGTCCCCAGCCAGCGACAGTGACCACGGCGTGCTGAGCCCAGCGCAGGGTTTAGGCTGAGACGCTGACATGCACCGGCTCACGTGATTCTCTTATCAACCCCACAAGGAAGGCGTTATCAACCCCATTTCGTAGGCAGGGAACGGAGGCTCAGAGGGGTTGAATGACTGACTACAACAGTTAGTAAAAGAAACCAAGATTTGAACACAGATCTAGCTGATCGCAAAGCCTCAACTACAAGGCTTTACTGGCCAATTAGAGGGGGAAATAAAAGACCCCAGACCCTCCGATCTTCTGATTAGATTCATTCAACAGACATGTGCTGAGCACCACGCTATTTTTAGTAGAGACGGGGCCTCACGGTTGCTCAGGCTGGTCTCGAACTCCTGACCTCGAGTGATCCTCCCGCCACACGAGCCACCGCCCCCGGCCTTCTTTGGGGAAATCTTGTGTGTGCTGTGTTTAAGAACCACAGCAAGAAAATTTGAATGTAGCCAAAACCATCTGGTTGTTGAAGGTGCCACCACAGCCAAGTGACTACCAGGAAAAGAACATCATGGCCTTCTGAAATTGCTTTCTCATCTTTTCATCTTCAAAGTGACTTAGCTATTCTTGGCTCTTTGCACTTCTATGTAAATTTTAGAGCCACCTTGTAAGTGTTTCTCTCGCACACATGCATGCACACTCGCATGCACACACACACACACACACACGTATACACCCTGTAGAGAGAGATCCTGATTGGGCTTATTTGTAAGTCTTAGGGAGAATTGACATCTTCTCAATATTGAGCCTTCCAATCCATGAATATGGTATATCTCTCCATGAAACAGATCTTCTCTAATGTTTTTTCAGTTCAGTTGTATATTAGACTCCACAAAGGTTTTATACAACTTTGGTTAGATTTGCTCATTGGTTTTTGTTTTTTTACATTTTTTACAATTTGTCGTTTCCTATTTCTTCTTGGCATATAGAACTACAATTGATTTTTGTATATTGGTTTTATACGGACAGCCTTGCCAAACCCTCTTATGCATTCTTATAATTTGTAGATTCTTTTGGGTTTTCCACACGTATAATAATTCCTTTCTGATTTTAATACTCATTGGCAGGAACCTTCTGGTCAATGCTGAGTAACAGTGGTGACGGTGGGCATTTTTGTCTTGCTCTGATCCTAGCAGGAATATTTCAACATTGATCAGGAAGTATACTTTTTGACGTGGTTCTCAAGCTTTAGCAGTGCTAGTACACCACGAAGGGCTTGTTAGAACAGACTGCACCTCGCCCTGGAGTTCCTGACTCAGAAGGTCTGCGCGGGCCTGACGACCTTCACTTCGGCCAAGTTCCCTGGCAATGCTGATCCAGGGACCACACTTTGAGAACCACTATTGTAGCTGTTCTTTATCAGGTTAAAGAAGTTCCTTTCTATTCTTAGCTTAACTTTTGTTTTAAAATCACTAATGGCAATTTTATCAACTTTTTTTTTTCTGATTTATTGAGATGATCATGTAAGTTTTTTTCTTTGATCAATTCAAATCTGTTGAATTGATTTCCTAAGGTGAAACTTTAGAGATGAATATAATATGATCTGATACTGTATAATCCGATATTGCGTCTTTTTTTGAATTGAGTTTGCTGATAGTTTTGTTTAGAATTTTGGTACGTATGGATGGGCTCATTGCTCTGTCTCGAGGTTGTCTCTCTCATGCTGTCGTTGTCAAACCTGGTAACTAGCTCAGATTAAGTGCTGAAAAAGTGGAAGCTACTGTAGCTATCGTGTGGCCGTATCGATAATTGTGCTTATTGGACCGTGTTGCCATTGCTTCTCTACTAACCTGTGAGCCTCCTAAAGGCAGGCTCCACATCTGCTCAAAATCTCCCAAATCTACCGCTGAGCTGGACGCATAGTAGGGAAAATAAAATAGGTGTGAGGATTAAATAGCTACCTTGGAGAGGATGCGTGAGGCACTAATCCTGCGGGAAACAGAAAATAAAGCAATGAACATTTATTGGTACCACTCTCGTCCTCAAACTACCCCGGGAGGTCGGCGTCATTCCCATTTTACAGATGAGCAAACAGAAGCTCGGACACAGGAAACTTCTCATCGAATCTGCAGCTGCAGGTGGTTGAGGATGGTGTAAAACTCTATGTTGAGGCTTGTGTACACGACGTGTAGCTAAAGTCAAATATGTGACACTAGTGTTGGGAGGTAGAGATTTGTTTGATTCGGTCAAAGTCAGGGAAGAGCGGAGAGTCAAATCTTTTCGATTTGTCTTTCCCAGAAATGAAGTAGTGAGTTTCTACATGCGGTGGGAGGAAAGGGCGGGGAATTCGGGGAACCAAAGAGTGAAGTCTGTGTTGCTTTTAGTCTCAGATAACACCTTGAATAACCAGATTCTGGGCGTCAGCAGCTAGTCGTGACTTTTTGGGGGGTGTTCACTCCTTCTTCAAAACAAACGCATAGATTCCCCTCCTGGCCCTGGCATTGTCTCTTCCTGCTCTCAAAGAGACAGTGTTAGCATTACTAATTGTGAGAACGAGGGCTGCTGGGCAGGAAGCAAGCAGTTAACATGTGTAAACAACCAAGGGCCTACTCCAATCTTTCATTGTTTTAATCATTAAAAAATGCCAGGGTACTATAATAAAATCTCAAGGGGCCCAGCTACAAAGACTCTGACCAATCCATGTCCCTTTATAAAGGTCCACATAGGGTGGGAATCACTTTGTGGTACTGCCTTCCTTCTGATGATGAGAATTAGATAGCTGACTCTGGTTCCTTTCTTGCATGGGCTGCTGGGAAGCTCAGATTCTAATTCTGAACTTAACCACACTTGATAGCTTGGTCTTCAGAGTGATATATCTGTTTGTCTTTTCCCATGGACTTTATTTCCTGGATTTTTTTTTTCCTTCTTTGGTGTTTTTATTTTTCTTTATTTTTAATTACCAGTTTGCCGCATGCACTCTTATTGTAAGTGAAGAATGTGTCAAGGGAATAAAAATTAAATCGAAAATAGGTAAATACAATGACCTAGCTGCCCAATACCCTCTTGGGGAGTGTTACTCATGGAAGAACTTATTTCCGAGTGGTGTCCTGTCCGGCTCTGCTCAGGTCCCTGCTTGCTGGACCCCTGGGAATGGCCCAGGGCAGCTGTAATGTCTGTGATTGAGATGCTTCTGATTAAGATAATTAACATTGAGATGCAGTTTCCCAGGATGCTGAGACTTTTTTTTTTTTTTGCACTTGGTTTTAGTGTGCAGGCTGAGACTCATTTAAAGACCCAGGAAGCATTCATAAAAGAACTACAGAACTCGCTTTAATGCTGGTCTTAAGCTCCTCAAAGACAGCATTGCTTCAGAGAGTGGCTTAGCGGCGGTTTCTTTTCAGCCGCTGGATCAGGACATGCACGTCTGTCGAGCAGCCACGCCGACGAGAGCTGCCCGGGTGTTCCGAGTGCGCATTCCCTTCCAGGAACTCCAAGGGTGGCTCTTGCCCGGGACATCCGATCAGGAACCATCTCAAATCCTCACCACCCACATAATAATAAAATGTTGGGAACCAGGAGACTCAGGAGGGCCCAGAATTGGGGTGACACACTTGGGGGAATGGGGACCCCAGCCCTTCTCCTGCCCTGGGCCTCACGAGAACCTGCCACTGCTTGTCTCATCTTTGGGTCTTAGGGGAGTGGCCAATGGCACATCGTGGTAGAGAAACACGGGACATACTTACCTGCTTTGTTAATCAAAGCTTTGCTGTAGCCAGACGTCCTATGTGTCCAGCTGTAACTTTTGTTTCTTTGTTTTAGAGACAGGGTCTTGCTCTGTCACCCAGGCTTTAGTGCAGTGGTGCCATCATGGCTCACTGCAACCTCAAACTCCTGGGCTAAAGGAAGCAATCCTCCTGCTGGGTCTACAGGCATGCACCACCATGCCCAGCTAATTTTTTAACTTTTTGTAGAGGTGGGGGTCTCACTATGTTGCCCAGGCTGGTCTCGAACACTTGGCTTCCCAAAGTGCTGGGATTACAGGCATGAGCTGCCATGCCCTGTCCAGCTATAATTTAAGAAAAAAATGTTTATCACCAGAAAAAAAAGTGGGTAAGAGACTCCTTGGGTGGCAGGACAGAAGAATTGAGACTTCCGAGCCAAACGCAGTCTTTTCAGCTTACTCAGGCAAGTTGCTTCAGGTTACATCCTCGCTGTCACATAGCTGCAGTTTACTGAGTGCCAGGCACTAGGCCAAGCTCCTACCTGGACCATCTCTTACACTGCTCACAACAGCCCTCCAGGATGGGTACTGTTACTATCCCCATCTTACCAACAAGGAAAGCAAAGTTCAGAGAGGTTAAGTAACCTGCCCAAGGTCACACAGCCGGCAAGTGGCAAAGCCTGGCAGCCTGGCCTCAGAGTCCATGCTCTAAACTATGCTGTTGTCACTTATTGTCTGGGTCCATAGTATGTGCTCAGTGACGTCTAATGAGTTAAATGAGGGTGCATCTAATGAATTAAATTGAGAGTTGGCCCCTGCTTCCACTCCCCATCTGCGAAGCCCTCGCTCACGGCAACGGGCAGGTACAGGCTGGCACGTCAACCTTGGCCTGCTTGCTGCTGCCCTTAATGAGGGCCCTGCCTTCCTGCTCACACGGAAGGAACCCTTGGCTCCGCAATCTCTCTGTCTAGGAAACTGCTCGCCGGGTTGTGGGTCAGCGGGTGAGACGCAGAACCACAGCATGAAGAGACCCGGGTTGGGGTGACAGAGCAGGCAGAGAGGAGCCGACGGGGCTGGGCCTGGCCCTGAATCCCTAAGCAGAGGATACCAGGAAGTGAACGATGACGAACCTTGAGCTGCCAACTAAAGGCGGGAACCTGGGACGCCTCCCTCGGGGAAAGAGTTTTTTCCTGGCTCACTCTTTTTCTCCTCTGGGTCTGCAAAGAATTCTTTCCCGCTCTGCTATATTGCGGACCTGACTCTGGGAGGTGGTTGCCCAGCGAGGACCCCATTTTCCAGAGCCCTCGTGTCCAGATGTGGCCACTGAGTTGCTTTCACTGATGAACTGTAAGTAGAAGTGATGTGCGTGTCCCTTCGGGCCTGAGGTGGTTAAGAAGCAGGTTTGCGTTTGCTTTCGCCTTCTGTCTTCTCCTTTCTGCTGGCTCAAGGTCAAAGTCTGGGGTGACCTTGGAAGCCACACTTAGAAGGTGACAGAGCCTCCATCAGCCTGGGTCCCTGCGTGTCTGAGTGGAGCAGAGCTCCCCAACCCCACCCCGGCACGCGCCCACACTTACGGTTCAGACCTGACCCTGCTTAGACTCAACGTGAGCAAGAAATAAACATTTATTGTGGCTGAGCCATTACACATTTTGTATTCTATCTATTTGCTAGAGTGGATAGCCTACCTGAGTGAATACTTCCTCCCAAACTGATCCTTGACCTTTTTCCCCCTCTGTGGCACCAACATTCTCCTTGTTCATAAAGCCAGAACACTTCTAGATACGCACTCTAGAGAGATTCATGAATGTGTACGCTAGGAACCATCTCCAAGAATGTTGACAGCAGCATTGATTGTTATAGCAAAAAAATGGAAACAACCCAAGTATCTGTTGACAGAAAAATATATACAGAAATTCCATGCACCGAATGGAATACTACGCAGCAGAGAAAAGGAATGGATCGTGGTGACGTGCGACATGAACGAAACTCGGCAACACGGTGTGGAATGAAAAACGCAGGTCGGTTGCAGAACGGCGCCATTAATATGCTTCTATGTATATGAATGCTAATAACAGGCAACATAAACAGTACGTAGTCCAGAGATACTTCCATATGTGGTAAAAATTATAAAGAAGAGCAAAGGAATGATAAGCACAAAATGCAGATCGGCGAGAAGCCTGGGTGCGGAGGAGGGGAGGGGTCACCCAGAGGACGGCAGAGTGGTGTGGAATGTTCCCTTTGTAAGGAGAGCAGCGCTGAGTCCACAGGCTTTCGTGTCATTGTTATTCTTTAAATCGTTCAGGGATATTATAAAACTTTTTCGTATCCATAACTTACTTCACAGTAAATCAACGCACAAATACGTCTGGAAATGTGGGGCACCCTCGACCCTGTCTTTCCCCCCATCCAGCCATCGGCGAGCTGCCGCTCCTGGTTCCCACACTGGGGTGCAGCCCCTTCTCTTGGGCCCACCCGGTGCCCCGCCTTCTCACTGTCTCTTTCCTCCCGTCCCTCCTCACCCCAAAACCCCATGCTAGGCTGTTCCCCACGCAGAGCCTTCTTTTAGAAATGTGGACCGCGGCATGTCACGCCTTGCTTAGAGGGCTCCCCACTGCATCGAATGACAGCCAAGACCATCAGCAGGACTCCCAGACCCCAGAGATGGGGACCTGCCCTCCACTCCACCACCGCCCAATGTCATGGCCCCTCAAGCCCCATCCCCCATCCCCAGAGGCCTTTGGCCAGGTCCTGGGACATATCGAGCCAGTCCCTGCGCAGGGCTTTGGACTAGCTGCTCTCTCCACCCTGGCTCCTTCCTGCCCTTCAAACCCAGTCTGAGCTGCCACCTCCCTTCTGCCACCGCCAAGGTGGGGCCCCTATGACCCCCAGCCCATCCGCCATTGGTTTCCTGCACTGTGCGTCTTGTGATCCAAGTGTAACAAGTGCACGTGACCCCAGGTCCCTCTATTGTCTGCTTCGTGCACTGGACCTCACGCTCCAGGGAGGGAGGGGCCTCTCCGGTGGTCTCTGTTATAATAAGAGCTATTGTCCTTTATGCTTTTTGCAAAACCTCAACTTGTGCTCGTCCTTGACTTCCAGGTGTGGCCACAGTCTTTGGCCCTAAACACAGGTCATTTTTATTAAAAAAAAAA
>VBSM01000529.1:9252908-9338138 GCA_008086735.1 Cheirogaleus medius | reverse complement strand
TCGGCCTCCCAGAGTGCTAGGATTACAGGCGTGAGCCACCACGCCCAGCCCTGTTCATTCTTTTTAAATGATAGGATAACAGTCCAAGGTGTGGAATATACCATCATGTGTTCAAACACACCCCCTTGATAAATGTTCATGGTTTCCAGATTATTTTGCCACAATGAACGAGAAATAGTTGGGATTTTTAACTGAGGTTGCACCAGAACCATCTGGGAATTTACAAAATAAATGCCCAGGACCAGGGATTTGGCCTCAGGAGACTTGGCTGAGGGGAGCCCAGGAATCTGTATTTTTTAGGGAAATTTTTTTTTTTTTTAGAAATAAGGTCTCACTCTGTCACCAAGCCTAGAGTGCAGTGGCATCAGCCTAGCTCACAGCAACCTCAAACTCCTGGGCTCAAGTGATCCTCCTGCCTCAGCCTCCAGAGTAGCTGGGACTGCAGGCATGCACCACCATGCCTGGCTAATTTTTTCTATTTTTAGTAAAGACGACATCTCATTGTTGCTCAGGCTGGTCTCCAACTCCTGACCTCAAGTGATTCTCCCACCTCGGCCTCCCAGAGTGCCAGGATTATAGGTATGAGCCACTGTGCCCAGGTTTCTTTGGGGAAATCTTGCGTGTGCTGTGTTTAAGAACCACAGCAAGAAAATTTAAATGTAGCTAAAACTGTCTGGTTGTTGGAAGAGCCACCACAGGAAAAGGACATCATGGCCCCCTGAAATTGCTGATCTACGCAGCCAGCAATGCTTAGGAGGACAATAGGGTCCTCCGAAGAGGGTCACCGTGGCTCTACCCTGGCTACACGTCTGAAGCACCGAGTTGCTTTGTGTAACATCCCAACATCCAGATGGAGTCTCTGAGGGTGGGGGCCTGGCCCTGCTGGTTTAAAAAGCCTTCCAGGTGATTCTAATGCACAGACGGACTGAGAACTACTGGTGTGGCTGATTAAGAACCCAGGGTATAGAGGTCACCTGTCTAGGCCAAACCTTTCTCCCCCACTTCATAGCTCTGTGACCCAGGCACGATTTTTCATTTCTCTGTGCCTCAGTTTCCTCGTCGATAAAGTGAGAGTAATAAAAGTAACTGCCTGTTAGTGTGTTGTGAATAGTAAATTAGGCGACGCTTGTAAAGGGTTCCGCACGCGCCGGCGCGTCCCTCGCGCTCACCATCATTACGCCCCGGGGACTTGGGATGACACTGGCTTTGCAGGACTCTGTCCAGTCACCCAGAACTCCTTTCAGGCCATCCCAGAGCCCTGGCTGCCCTGACCTGACACTCCCTGCTTCCTTCCGGGGCTGCTGGCAGCTTCAGGAGGCCACAGGGTTGGGCAACCTCCTGCCAGAGCCCTGCAGTTATTCGTTCCTAATTCCGAATAAAGCGTGAGTCAGGGCCCAGAGCTGTAAATCCCAGAAGACAGACAGGTCCTGGCGTCCTGTTTGGGCAGGAGCCTCCTCCGGGGGCTGTGCCACGCAGCCGAGACCAGCAGAGTGTGATCTGAGCTGCCGGGACAGCCCTCCCTGACCCTAGCTCCCAAATCTGACCTCTGGGTCTCAAGGGGTCTTTGTCCCCTAGTAGAACGCAAGGGTTAGAAGTGTCCTACCCAGCAGAGGGCCTGGGGGCTGTGACATTACAGGCATCCACTTATCGAGCACTTACTGTGTACCACGCACTGTGCTACTAAGCACTTCTCATGAGTTACCTTACTTCATCCTCATGCAAGCTCTACAAGGCAGACAGTTATTATGCCCATTTTACAGAGGGGAAAGTTGAGACTTACAGAGTTAAGTGCACATCTAGGAAGCACCAGTTCAGCATCTGATGGTCCGACTCCGAGGGGTTCCAGGCAGCCAGCTGGGAGGGGGAGGGCCGGTGGGCATCTTCCCTTATCCGCAGGCCTGGCCGAGGCTGTGCTGGAGGAAACACAGTGGGATGGGGGTGGGGAGGGAGCTCCCCCACGAGGACACAGGCGTCATCCTAGTCTCCTTGGAGTTTCCAGGCCTGAAAACAGGCCATGGGAGGGACCAGGCAGTCTGGGAAGGCAGTGGCCAGTGGAGGTGACCCTTGTCCCCAGGCTTGATGGGGGCAGCTCCCAGTGCTTTTAGGAGCCACGCAGCCACCCAGGCTGTACCCCTGGGATCCCAAGTCTCAGCCCAGGGAGTCCAGGACTGAACACCAGCCCTGGTGAGAAAGGGTGTCTTTCTCCTGCTCCTTCTGTGAAACTCAAGAGGCCAACCTGGATTTCAGAGTGGGGTCCGACTCCGGGAGGCCAGAAAGGCAGTGGGGGCCTGGTTGGCTGTGGCCGGCAGACCACACTGTCCACCACGACCCAGTCCTCAGAACCTGTGACTAGGGGAGTTAGGTGGCAGAGGGGATGAAGGTTGCCCGTCAGCTCACCCACAGAGGGTGGGTGGGCCTGGCGTAGCCCGGTGGGCGGAGTGTAACACAGGGGGCTTTGTAAGTGGGAGGAGGAAACAGAAGGATCAGAGTCAGAGGAAGATTTGAAAATGCTTCGCTGCCGCTGGCTTTGAAGACGGAGAAGAGGCCACCAGCCAAGGGGTGCAGGCAGCCCCTAAGCTGGAAGAGGCGAGGAACACCCTCCCCTAGAGCCCACAGAAGGAACCGGTCCTTCTGCGACTTTCACTTTAACTCAGGGAGACAGACCCACGTCAGACTTCTGACCTCCAGAGCTGTAAGATAATAAATTAGTGTTGTTTTAAGCCACTAAGTTGATGGTAATTTGTGACAATAGCAACAGGAAAGTAACACACTGTGTCCTTGGCTGTGTGGGTACCGTATTCAGATTTCTGGCTGTGTGGACAGGTGGATACCGTATTCAGATTTCTGGCTGTGTGGATGGGTGGATACCGCATTCAGATTTCTGGCTGTGTGGACAGGTGGATACAGTATTCAGATTTCTGGCTGTGTGGACAGGTGGATACAGTATTCAGATTTCTGGCTGTGTGGACAGGTGGATACAGTATTCAGATTTCTGTCTGTGTGGACAGGTGGGTACCGTATTCAGATTTCTGTCTGTGTGGACAGGTGGATACCATATTCAGATTTCTGGCTGTGTGGACGGGTGGATACAGTATTCAGATTTCTTTGGCTTCTCCCCTGCAGTGGGCTTAGGTTTCTTGCTCCCTGGTTGTGCCAACCACAGCCACTTGGAGCACAGGGGCAAACTTGAGAGGAAAGAAGTTTCCAGGGCTTTCTGCTGGGTCCACCCAGAGCCCCGTGGCAGCTCTAAGGGCGGCAGTGCTAAGAAAAGCTTGCTTGGAAACTCACCCCTAGTCTTCCAATTTTAGGCACTTGCCTTCCAGAAAGTCATATTTCCCACCACAAACCCTTTCAAAAAATGAGATTTTCTCAGCATCCTCATTAGTCTTAGCTTCTATTGATGGGAGTAATGGTGGTGGGAGGGGCTTATTTTATCTAATTCTGGGCATTGAGGGGGGCACTGAGAGCCTGTTCGAGAATCTAGGTAAACTGAGGCAAGGAGGGAGTGTTGGGGAATCTTATAGCCCCTTCTCTGACCACCCGGATGCGGGCCAGCCCTGTGGCGTGTGTGCTTTGCCCCTCGGGAGAGAATAAGGGGAGAGAATAAGGGGGTTGGGGGGAGGGCAGAGGGGCCGGCGCCCTGGAGCCCTGTGGAAGGTCACCTGCAGCCTCTCATGGGTGGAAAGGGGATTCCACATGCCCCCCCCGCCACTCCCCCGAGCAGCTCCAGCCATAGCCGGGCGCCTGGCCCTGCCGTGCTGGCTCAGTCCTGGCCTGGCATGTTTCATGCATCCATATCGTCACGCCTGTCCGTGGCAGCCCTAACTCATCCTGGGCCAAGATGAAGCAAACTCAGTTTTACCAAATTCTTGGGGGAGCCAAGCAAACACATGCTGTTTGGAAACTTCTCTCTCTTTGCCGTCTGGTTCTGAGCCCAAAGAAGGGCCAAAATGAGACCGAAGCCATCTGTGTCTGTCGATTTATTAGCCAGCGATGGGAACACAGCTGCACCCACGCAGAACACACGTGTGCCTGACACGCATCTTGAGAGAATAAACCCATCCCCCTCACACACACTCAGCGGTTCATTCCCAGAGTTGTCCCAGTGGGAGCTGTCTTGGTGGCTCTGGCCCCCCTAGTACTCTCTCCTGCAGCGTGGCAGGACATGGAATCACTGACCAGAGGTCAACAGAGGGCTTGGGACCAATTCAGCCAGGAGCTCCCTTCCTGCAGAGAGAGGTTCCAGGGCCAGTGAAGCATTTTGCAGGGGGTGGGATCACCACGGTCAACCTGTGCATTAGGAGAGAGACTTTGCTCTTTACCCAGTCTTCCCGATACCCAGCCATCCCCCAGATGATTTTGTCTCCGAGAAATCCCAGGGGGATTCTGGATAAGACTGGATTTCTGAGTCTCAGGTTATAAGGCTAAGAGACAATATCATTCCTTCTACATGCATCTAGAAGCTCCTACTATGTGACAGTACTGGGTGCTGGGAAGGGTTCGACATCGGTCAGGAGCTTGGCAGTGGGAATGACGGTCCCACCTTGATCTAAATGGACCCCCAGCTCCTTCCCTCTGGGGGAAGCTTTGGACAGAATCTCTCCTGTCCCGTGTGGAGTGGCCTCACTCTAGAATTGCTCCCCTGCAGAGCGGGAGGCGGTCAGACCAGAGCAGAATCATGGGTCCTTCCTCTGCTTCTGGGCTGCAATGCGACTCTGCCCCCAGATGGAGGATTTGGGGGTGCGGAGGGGGACGTTCGGGGAAGACCCCATGGGCTATGTGGATTCACATGAGAGGCCACAGGAAATGAGGTCCTTCTTTTTGGGAGGCCAAGAAGATTCAAGTGTGAGAACCAAATGGGTTGCAGGTGCGGGGTGGACACTTCCAGGGAAAAGACTTCTGAGAGGGGAGGTCACCCTCGGCGTTCCATCGGGGACCTTGGGGTCTCGTGATGCCTATTATCCAGGGGCTGTCTCAGTCTCCATCACCCGGGCCAATGCCCGTCCCAGGGGGAGGATGGCGGGTGGGCGCCGGCTCAGGGCACCATGTTCCACCACTTGAAGGAGAAGGGCTGGCGGCGCACGTTGGTGCCGCAGTGCACCTCCCCGTGCAGCATGTGGTAGGGGGTGAAGTCGTCGATGAAGGTGCAGCGGAGGCCCAGCGGCTCCAGCAGGGACCGCACCTTCTCCTCCAGGCAGCAGCGGCCGTTGACGATGGGCCCGAAGGGCTTGGGGATGCCCAGGTGCTTGCCCAGCACCAGCATGTTCACCTGCAGTCCGAGAGGGAGGCGGCACTTCATCAGCGGGCTCCCCCCACACCTGCGCCACCCGGCAGCACCCGGGCCTGTCTTTCAGGCAGCCTTGCAGAGAGCCACTCGCCTCTCCCGTGCAGTGGCAGGGGAACTCAGGCTGGTAAGGACTCCTTAGCCAGATGCCTCTGGGGGCATCCACAGAGCTCACTGTGGCAACTCCCTCTGGCAACTGCCGTCCTTAGTGGTGGACTGCGGCAGCTGCCATGTGTGTGCTCCAGAATCCCAGCATCCTAGGCCATAGCTGATTGGCCCAGGACTGACAGCTGACCCAAGATGGACCAATCAGATTCCGTCTCCCAGGAATTTGAAATTGACAATGGGAGAGTCTGGTCAGTCTCTGCCCATCAGTATTTATAACGTGGCCATTCGCACATTTGTCCCCAGGGACAGAGCAGCAAAGGAAGTCAAGCTGGAAGGAGAGGGAGGGGAAGGAGGAAGAGCAGAGGGAAGGGGAGGAGAGAATGAATGATGTGGACACAGAGACAAGAGATGGTTCCGGGCCCTCCCGAGGCTCTGCTGCAGCTGTCCCTGCCCTCGGGTTTCTGGTGTCCTCAGATTAAATCTCCCTCTGGCTGAAGCCAGCTTGGGTGAGCCTCTGTCTCTTGCAAGCACAAGAACCTAACCCATTGCGCAAGCTCCTGGGGCACAAACATAAATGCAAGATGACCTCAAACACGCAGGAAGGAAGGGGAGTGACAAGAGGCTTTGCAAGTCGATGGCAAAAAGTTAGCCAGAAAGGGGAAGGAAAAGGGAAAGTGGGGTGAAGCAATGGTGGTGTGGACAGGCTCCCCACAAGGCTCTGACCACGGGTGAGTTGAGTTCTTCTAGAGGATAGAGGGGGGAGGGGGCCAAGTGACCCACAGCAGTGCTACCCAAACCATGTTCCGTGGAAGGGCGCTTGTCAGCCGCGCAGCAGTGCCGGGGCCCCACCTCAGACCTGCTGAGTCAGGACCTCCGGGGCGGGGCCCAGCTGTCCAGGTGCTTCAAATGCAAGCTCAGGACTTTGGGGGAACAGAGGCAAAGTCCTCATGGCTCAGTCAAAGGCCACTTCTTCCATGAAGCCTTCCTGGATCTCCAGTCCTACTTCTTAGGCTGGAAGTATTAATACTTTGTCCCACCTCCAAACTGCCACATCACTTTATCATACAAAATAGATCACGGGGACATGTCCTCAGAGAGGTGAAGAGTCTCCCTCTCCACGGATTAGACTGAAAGTTCCTTGAGAGCAAGGACCACCCTTGTCCTCTCTGCCTCTCGCACAGGACACCCTAAATACATGTGGGACGGATGAACAGCCCCAAGCTTAGAGCTCGGTAGCAGAATGGACACCAGAGTTCCCAGCCGATGCCACATGCTTTGTACATGTGACTTCCTACAATCATTCATTCACTCCACGAATGTCAAGCGGGTCCCTTCCCTGATGCCCCTTGAGCTGGCCTTGGCCAGGGAGCTTTCCACAGGGACCATGGCGGTCAGCCAGCTGGAGGCCCTTCTGCTGGGCACTGTGGGACCCCGGACCCCCCCCCCGCCACCCCAGCAGCTACCACGGTCCTAAATGTGACTGCGACCAAATGTCTTCCCTCTGTGGGGACTGGAGGCTCGGAGCCTGGTCTGACGAAACCCTAAGTTACGGGGATGGCCTCACCAAGTCAGGGAAGAAGGCCACCGCCTTTTTCCTCTCGCTCTTGAACAGCTGCGGAATGTCGACGATGTCGCGCTCCGCCAGGCCCAGCTCCCGCTTCAGCACCTCGCGGTTCCAGTCGATGCAGCTCTGGGGGGAGGGGCAGTTGGGGAGGCCTTGTCAGTGTGTCCTGGGGACACCCAAGGGGTCACGTCTGGGCGAGGAGAGGCGGATGGCCAAGTGCCCGTAGGTCAATTGTCCATGCAAGCCTTGTCTTTGCTCCCCTTCCTCACAGCATGCCTGTCCTGTGTCCTGCCCTCGCAATCTGCAATAAGCAGGGCTAACATGAGAGTGTTCCAGAGTGTTCCATCCTTGACCCTCTTCTCTAGAGCCCTCATTCCTTAAGGAATCTCCTTCAGTTTCATGGTTTATAACACCATCTATGGGCCGGGCGTGGTGGCTCACGGCTGTAATCCCAGCATGTTGGGAGGCTGAGGCAGGAGGATTGCTTGAGGCTAGGAGTTTGAGATCAGCCTGGACAACACAGCAAGACCCCATCTCTACAAAAGATAAATTGGCTGGGTGTGGTGGTGCGTGCCTTTAGTCCCAGCTACTTGGGAGGCTGAGGTGAGAGGATCCCTCAAGGCCAGGAGTTTTAGGCTGCAGTGAGCTATGATTGCACCACTGCACTCCAGCCTGAGTGACAGAGTGAAACCCTGTCTCAAAACAAACAAACAAAAATAGAAAATAAAACACCATCTACATACTGATAGCTCCCAACCTCCTTATAAAGCCTCTTTCCTGAACTTAGACTTTAAGTATAGCCACCACCTTTGCATCTTTCTTTGGATATCTAATAGGCACATCAAACGTGATGTGTCCAAAGATAAACGTTTAATTTCTACCCCCAACCTGCTCCTGCCCCGTGGTCCTTCAGCTCCGTAAATGTCACCATCCTGTTCACCCAGCTGTTGGGGCCACAAGCCTTGCCACCATCCTCGATGTCTCCTTTCCTCACTCTAGACCAAATCCATCGGCAAGTCCTGTGGGCACTACCTTTAAAATCTGTCCCCACTCAGCCAGCTTCCCTCCTGGTCCGAAGGCTGGTTGACTGCCATGGCCTCCTCTCGAGTTTCATGTTAATGCCTCTTGCACACCTTCAACTCAGGAGTGCAACTGACAAGGGCTCTTGCCACCTGGCTCTGAAATCCTTCCGGGATTTGAGGTCACACCTCTCACCCGCTGCTCCCAGCCTCTGACTGAGAGTGACAAGTGCACTAAGGCAGACCCGTTTCTAGGGGACAGGGGACTCCTCCAGTGGTTGACTTCGGCTTATGGGATCCCCCACGGCCTTGCTGAACGTTCCCCGGGCTGCACGGCAGTGCAGGATGTATCCAGCCAGCCTTCCTTCCCTCTCCTCCCTCGCGGTCTCCTAGTCCTCTCTTGAGTCCTCCCTGTGTCCCCCCCACAGGCATTCTCATTAATGAAATCCTTACGTGTCAAAGCCCCATCTTGGCATTTGCTTCTTGCAGGACTTGGACTCACTCGGTCCCTCTGCTGGAAACCCTCCGAGTGCCCTCCCGGGACCTGCACACTCTCCTCCTCTGTGCCCGGGGACGCTGATCCCTGGGAGTCAGGGCTCTGTGCCCTGTGGCTTCTAGCCGGGCTCAGCCACCAGGGGCCCAGCAGGAGACTGTGGGTGGCAGAGGAGGAGGGTGCAGCCGGGGTGTTTGTCCCCCATCTGTCTCCCTGCCAGGTCACTGGTTGGCTGTGACGGTCACAGCTCCTGTCTCGCAGCCCCTTGTCATAGTGGCCTCTCCAGGCTCCAGCAACACCTCCCTTCCCTGACAGCTCCCCACTTCTCCTGGCCTGGGGACAGTGCACGGTCCCTTGCTGATGTCCTCAAACCCTGCCTGCACCTTTGTAAACATTCCCTTTGTTAAACTCTTCTGCGGTTACCCGGCTTGAGCTGCCACGTGCTTCCTGTGGGGTCTGCCACCTGTCATAGCAGCAGAGAGATCTTTCAAAGCGTACGTCAGATCGGGTCCTGCTCACATCCCCTAATGGCTTCGAATCCCACTCAGAGTCACAGCCAAGGTCCTAGTCATGCCCTGCAGGCCTCGCGTGACGTAACTTGGCCTCTCCTTACTCCATGTTGGCCTCCTGCCTCAGCCTCAAACACTCTGGGCCTGTTCGTTCCAACTCAGGGCCATCGCCTGTGCCGTTCCCTCTGCCTGAAATGCTTGTCCTCACATGCACCTGGCTGGCCCCCTCACTTCTCTCGGGTCAAAGGACGGGGCTGGAGCCCCTCTGTCTGGGCCTGTTCCAACCTGAGCTTTCATGAACCATGGGCCTCAGACTCCGGTCTCCCAGCCCCGGCCCGAGCCTGCCCACCGCCACTCACCGCCCTCGTACCTGCGCAAACTTGTTAAAGCGGATGAGGCTTTCATTGGAGAGCACCTGGTTGATGGACACGGTCTGGACCCGCTCGTCGCCTGCAAAGGGCAGAGACAGACGGTCAGCAGCTCTCTGACTTTGCTGGGCCCGCGTGTGGGAGCTCAGCTGGCCCCTGTGCAAACCTAGGGTGCGAGGGCTGGGAGGCTCCGGTTGCCAAGTGCAGTGAACTTTAGACCTTTGAGTTCACTGGAAGTGGTAATGCCTTTAATTGGAAACTTACACACACATACACACACACACACACACCCAAAGGGCACTGGGTGATGATTCTTCCTCCTTTGGTGAGTGGAGGCTGGGCCAGGGCCAGCCTTTACAGGTCAGCTGAGCAGCGAACGCCCAGTTGTGGGATTTGAATCATCAGACCCTGCCCCTGCCCTCCAGGGGTGACCGTATGGCAACAAGGGGGCCCCCAGCGGCTTGGCTTTCCCGCCTGCCTCATGGGGGACCCGTGGACACGGGGCTGGACAGGGAAGGGGAGCTTAGAGCCGCCGGCTCACAAAGCTCACGGCTGCCATTTAGCAAGCATTTACCGTGAGCGGGCCCCAAGTACTGCACCCAGTGACTCAACCTGCACCGCAACCCAAGGTATCGTCATTGTCCCCACTTCACAGTTGAGCAAACGGAGGCTTGGAGAGGTCAGATGACTTGCTCAAGGTCACACAGCTGCGTTATGGGGGGGCTTGTGATTTGAACCCAAGCCCAGTACTCACAAAGGGTCTCAAGCCTTGACCAAGGGAGAAGGGAGGCTCCCTGGACCCACCTGCACAGCTGTAGGTTCAAATCCCCTCCACCCCGTGGGAGGCAGACAGCTGGGGGCCAGCCCCAGCCCCACTGCATTCTCGCTAAGGACTCGGGGCCAGCGACTTCCGCTCTCTGAGCTTCACATTCCTGGCCCTGAAGCGGGGTGACAGTCACCCCACAGCTCTTGTGAGGATCAAACGGGACAACGTGCATGATGTACACGGCACAGGCCTGGCACACCTAGGTGCCTAATAAGTGCACTGGCCTCCGTGTCTGTACGAGGCCACGATCACTGCCTGCATGTCAGCTCTGGAGGGTGCGGCGGCTGCTTGTGTCCTGACACCCGTGCATTCCCATCCCCCGATCGGGCAGGTTGGCCTTGTTCGCGGTAAACGTGCTTCTTAAAGGAAAGACAAAGGTGGCCCTCCCCTCCCCCCGTCCCACCCCTGGTACCTAATTTGGATTTGAGGGTTTTTAAGGCTTAGTTTGGGTTCAAAGGAGTCTAGTCATGGTCCCTTTAGCAGCAACAGGGCTGGGGGAGACGGTATCTCTTCCACCTTACAGCCGGGGCTCCCGGGTGGTGCTAGAAAGAAGCCCCTGCAAACAGAGCAACGGGACTCGGAGCTTCTGAGTTCCACAGAAGCTGTTCTCTCCGGGGTAGGTCTCGTCCAGGGCACCTTCTACCTCCCGAGAGGCCACAGGACCAAGAAAATCTACCATCCTGCAGGCCAGAATGTCTGCCCTGAGACCCCTGGGGCCGGCGAGAAAGAAAGGATGCTCTGGGATTCACGCGGTCTCGCTGGGGACGGCGAGGGGATGGATCAGAGACCCGTCCTAGCAAGGCTGCCCACAGCCCGCCCGCTCTCCCTACCACAGTCCCTCCAGTGCAAAGAGAAGACGAGGGCCCCTCGCTCCAAAAGCAGGGAAAAAGTACCATTTAAGGTACGACAATATAAAGCTGTTTCTTTCCTCTGTGTTGTCTGCCTCTCGACCTGTCATGGTGTTTTTAATTGGCTATTTGACATCGCCCTCCATTGGGCACAGGGACTCGTGCGGAGTAGGGCAAGCCCCGCCTGCGACGTGGCGCGTGCACACAGCCTACGGGTGGCGGGAGGGTGGCCAGGCCTCCTGGGCGTGAGACCCACGTGCTGTGCCCGGTGTGGGGCGGGGCGGAGAGCCCACAGCCCACAGTCCCAAGCCATGGGGAACCGGTGACCTCCAGGAGGCTGCAGCCTCTGCACCCGGATGTGCTGGGTGCCCGAGCAGGGGTGGGCAAGAGGCTCCCACCACCAAGTGCCCACCAAATGCCCTGCAGGGACAATTGATGCCAAGTCCCACCCTGAGATGCGGAGGGGTGCGTGTGCCCGACCCCACCTCCGCTGGGGGCAGAGGGCTGCAGCCTCGCTGGGCGGTGACAGAGAGGGGGAGGCCTGGCCCTGGGTTCCAGGGGCTGTGGGAGCGGATGGCAGAGGAGCCATCCCAGGGAGGCTGGGAGACGGGACTGCGCAGGAGCAGAATTTCCAGGCCCCTGCACACGCTTCATCGATCCATCAGATTTCACTTTCAAAACACAAATTATGAGGATTCCAAGACAGTGACTGCAGAACCTTAAACACCAAGCTCCATGGTGTGACTGCAATGGTCACATGCCTGAGAAGCCACCATGTCCCCACTCTGGCCAGGCCCACCGCCCACCGCCCACCGCCCTGCCGCAGCTCCACCCCAACCATGGCGGCGGTGGCTGGTGAAGCAAGGTGCGCAGGGGCAGGAGGAAGGGTCCCGAATTTGGGGGGACAGCCCTGCTTTAAACTTTGTCATCCCTCCCCGAGCCATGATGTAGCTTAATTCGGGCGAGGGGCGGGCAAGCTGTGATGAGGGACATGCGCTGTTACCCACCAACGACCCCCTGGAACAGGAGGGCCCTGCCATGGCCCCACTTCTGCTTTTCCTGGAAGAGCTTGAAGCAGGTGCCGGGGCTGGCCAGGAGCATCCGGAAGCCCTGTGTGCAGAGAACAGACGCGCCTGAGCCCCCCACCGTGGCGTGGCCCCCTGGAGCTCAGCCCAGGCCCCAGATGCCGAGGAAAGACTTGTCACCCAAGTCCTCACCTTCCCATCGGGAGCAGGGACGAAGCACAGGAACTCATCCACGTGACCCACGGCCAACCAGTCCACAAACAGCTCTATGGGGGGCTGCACCTTCTGGGCGTGGAGGAAGTCCCGCACCACCTGGGTGACCCTGCGGCCTCTCGACCTGGGCCCATGGGGTTAAAAAAAAAAAACGCTTAACTAAAAAAAATTCCATGCAGAAAGGGAGTGACAAGAGTTTAAGATTTCTGCAATATCTGAGCTAAAAAATACATGCATTGCTTTTGTAAGCAGGAAAGACCATGAATATGTATATTTTAAATTCCACTCAGGGTGAGTTCTGGACGGAGCAGACTCGGGACAGGTCAGTCCCACTGGGGCAATGCCCTACCAGGTCCCAACACCCAGGAAAATCCTCAGAGCCCCCCTACGCCCCATTCTCACATTCTCTAAGAGACCGATTTCACCCCCACGTTCAATCCTTATGAAAAGATATCTAATGACATGGCCCCAACTTCCTCTTTCCAAGGGATCATGTATTTGAGGGCTGTTAGTCTCCTCCAAGTTTGACTCTGGGTTCATTTATTATTTGATCCCAAGTCTGTCCTAACAGCTCGGCTGAACTGGGTTGGCTCAATGTCTATATCTTACACCACCCTTCTGTTCTCTGGAAAAGATCTGATATTAGTCATTTACATGGTAGTAAGAAAAAACTTTGACTTAAATGCCTGTTCTCCCAGGACTGTTGAGAATGGAAACATTTTCTTCTATTATTATTAACTGATAGCCTCTGTTACTAGCATCATCTATTTATTTCCAGAATCAGAAGACCTGAGTCTAGTCCTAAGTTTGTCTTCTGTGTGGCTCACTCACCCTCCCTGGGCCCACTTGTCAAATGAAAGGGTTGGACTAAAGGATCTTTAGGTCCCTGCTCTCTCTGCCTTTGCAGACTTCCCAAGGGAAGTGTGGACAGCGTTTGGTGAACAGCCCGCCACCCGCATTGCATCCAGGACTACAGTTGCATCACTTCTTCTTCCTGGTTCTCTTCAAGGGGTAGGATGGTCCTTCCCCCTCCCCCTCCCCCTGCCACCATCACCCGCCCCCAGCCTCCACCCGGGATCTCCACTCCCCGCCCCTCTCTCACCCTGGCAGGTTGCCTCCGATGAGGATCCGCCCCAGGGGGTACTCCTTCCCATTGGCCGCCACCGGGGGGCTGACCTCCAGGTTCCCGAAGGAGTCCAGGCCGCTCACAGACCTGTCCTGTGGTTCCCGAGTCACATAACCAAAATCTGGACCCTGGAGAGGGAAACTGTGTCGCGAGGGGTGGAGGGTGCCAGGAAGAGCTTGAACAGCTTGCTGGGCTCTGCACTCCTTAACGATGGGGTGGGAGTTGCCACCCATTCTTCAGATGGAAATACTGAGTCAGAGACAGGGTGGGGGCTCTGACCCCGTCAATACTTCCTACGAACACAGGGGCCACAGCTGGGAACACTTGAGTCCTTGGGCCCTGCGGCCTTGTCACGGCATCCCCAGGGTCACAGGAAGACCTCGGGAAGGCTCCAGTTGCCCCGCACCCCCCACTGGACGTGGAGCCACAGCCATGGCCATCCCCTTACGCTGCACGGCCTCCTGCCACGTCCAGCCCAAGGACAAGTATCGGCTCAAGCGGCCCGTCCTTGGGGACCAAGAGGCTGGTGCTGGCCCCCGGAGCCTCAGTCTTTAAACTCTGGAAAAGGGGCCTGCCCAGGGCCATCTCTCAGAAGGAACTCAGACAACGTGGAGGGCCAGGCGAGAGCTCCTAACGCCTGCGTGTCAGCGGGCGGGGAGAAGGGTCTCCTGTTCTCTGTGGCACCAAAGAAGTGGCCCCTCTTTCCTCAAGGGGGTCCTGGTCAGCAGCCGTGACCTTCACTGTCATGCTTTGTATTACCAACAGCAACACCGGCTGGCAGTGGTGCGTGCTCCCTCCGGGCAGCACCGCGGCAATGAGCGGCTGCTCGGACACCTGTGCGGCTGGGGCTACAACATCGTTTTTACTGATCAGCAAACGGAGGCTCAGAGAGGGGAAGACACTCATGCAACGTCACACAGCATGTAAGTGACAGAGCTGGGTGGCTCTGACCCAAAAGCCTGTGTTCTTAACAGCTGCACCATCCTGCCTCCCCCATCACGGCCAGCTTTGGTAAATAGCAATGCAAGACGCCCTGTTAAACTTGAACTTCAGATAAACAGCACGTTTTTTTGTGTAAGTCCCATGCGATATTTGGGCCAAACTTACACCAAAAAACTTACTTGTTGTTTATCTGAAATTCAAGCTTAGCTGGCATCTCCTGTATTTTACCTGGCAACCCTGCTCTCGCCCCTAAAGAACAAGGTTTCCAGGGCTGACCTCTGAACTCCGCACCCCCGGCGGGTCTGGGGTAAGGGCCCTCGGCTCTCAGGAGTGGGCGCGGCCGGGGACCACTCACCAGGATTCTCTTGTAGGGGAAGTCCTGCAGCTCCCCGTTCCGCGGGGAGTCGAAGACCACCGGGAAGGTCTTGTGTGGCGCCTGGATGTAGCCCAGCTCCATCTCGTCCTGGGAACGAGGGCAGAGACGCAGCTGAGGACAGGCGCAGCTGCCCCTGCTGGCTCGGCACGGAGCCCCCAGGGAAGACCCCTCACATGAGTTCTTGGTCTCGGACCTGTTTTGTCCCTGGAGGTGGGACAAGGGACTGGCATCAGGATGCCTGATGAGTGGAGGAGGAGCTGGAGGCCCAGAGAGGGTATGCATTTGCCCCAGGACACACAGCAAGACAGAGGCCAGGAGTGAATAAGAACATGGACATGCCCTTGGGGGTGTTGCCGTGTGTGCTAGGCCAGGGCCAGGTAGATACAGAGAGGGCCTCAGGGTGGCCTGAGCTGGGCAGGGCTGAGGGGCTCTGGGGGCGGGTAGAGATGTGCCTCCTCCCCAAACCCATAAACGTGCTCCCCTCTGGTTCCAGAGGCGAAGTTGGCCACACCGATGAACTACACATCCAAAGAGAAGTTTACCGCTGTGTGTCTGGCCCTGCCCTAAGCTCTTAATGAATATTAACTCCGTTAATCCTCATGGTACCCCTATGCATGGGCACGATAGTTACCCCATGTGACACATGAAGAAAGTGAGCAACAGAGAGGTCTAGTTATTTGTCCAAGGGCTCACAGCTAGTCAATAGCACAGCCAAGGTCTAAACCCAGCCCCTCTTGCTCCAGAATCCTGCCCCAAACCCCTCCCCATTGGACTCACCTCCAGCCAGCACGAAAGCTCCTTAGCTTGGCATTCGAGTCTCCTGCCTTAACCCTTTCCCTTCCCAGAGCCATTGCCCTGGCCAAAGAGAACACACAAGGGTCTCTCTCATGCTCCCTACCCCCAGGCCTTTGCACACGCCGGTCCTCTGCCAGGACCACCACCCTGTGCACCCTGGCTGTTGGGAGCTTGGTCCCAGCACTGCCTTCACCAGCTCTGTGGCCTAGGCCTGCTCCCCGAGAGCCCCTTCATTACGGGGGTACGTACAGGGATCGTCAGGAAGACGCAATGATGCCACATCATGCGCCCATGATGGTGCAGCTCAGCTGCCCTCCCTCCCAGAGTCTCCAGTGGTTCCCCAGGAAGAGGTGATGCCGCCTCCCACAAGCCCCGCGGGCGGGCACCACCGACGCACCCTAGATCGTGGGAGTGGGGATTTCTGTAGCGATCATGCACCACATCGGGGCTTCTTAGCTTCAACAGTTTTGTCACATTGGACCGGATCGTCCGTTGTTGGGGGTTTGTCCTGTGCGTTGCTGGAGGTTTGGCGGCATCCCCCAACTCTGCCCGCTGGAGGCCAGCAGCACTACCGCCCCCAGCGTGAGAACCCCAAAGCATCTCCAGACACTGCCAAATGTCCCCTGAGGGACCCAATCACCCCTTATCGAGAACCCTGGTCTCGGCTATTGGCAGGGAGTGTGCCCCACACCCCGCCACCCCTGCAGGCCCGGCCCCGGGCCCAGCCCAGATCTGGGGGGCAAACACGTGTTGACTCCGGCGTCGGCGTGTGCCCGGGTCTCCAGGAAGTTCTGGGGCGAGGCTTCCAGGTCTTGAGTTAGAACGAGCAGCCAGTACCCGGGGAGCACCTGGTCCTCCTGGGTCTTTCTGGGCATCCCCCAGTGGGGGTGTCCTGCCCGGGCCCTGCCCGGTGGCCGTGGTTACCTGGATCCAGCGGTCGTTGCGATTCTCGTCCTGTGGGCAGATGGTCAGCTTGCAGCCGGCCTTCCTGGCCAGCTCCGCCACCGCGTCCACGAAACACGTGTTGTTCCTCACACTGCGGACGAGCCCGGGGAGAGCGGCTCAGGACGGAGCCAGGCCCAGGGCCAGAGGGACCACCAGGGTGAGGACACCCACCGCCCCCAGACTCACCTGCACACATACACCTCCAGGGGCGGCTGGGTGCTGGGCGTCATGATCCAGGGTGCCACGCGGAACACCACGGTGTCAGTGAAGATCGGGGACTCGGAGAAATGCTGCGGGGCGGACCAGGGGGAGAGAGCACTGGACTCGGAGTCCAGAGGCCTGGGTGGGAGTTCTGATTCCACCATCGTGGTCTTTAAGAAAGCCCCTTGCTTCTCTGCAAGAGGGTGATGGGCCAGCGGGGTGGTCGAGAAGTCTGTGGTCTTTCTTACCAGCGGGGTCCATGTCTGCCGGGAATGGGGCCCTGTTTAACACCCTCTGCCCCTACCTCATTGGAGTCATCCAACAGGGTGACGTGGAAGGAGACGAGTCCCGTGAAGCCGGCGTCGGGGAAGGAGAGGCCCTCCACATAGAAGCGCTCCTCGTCCCCATGGTAGCGAGGCACCTCGTACGACACCTTGTCTTGGCCCAGCACGTGCCTGTAGGCCTCGCACGAGTCCTCCGGACCTGCAGGGGGCGGGGAGGGGAGGTCGTGACTCCCAGGGGGTGCGGGGAGCAGGGGGGACGCAGGAGGAGCTCTGCCGCCTCTCCAAAGATTGCAGGTGCTGCAACGGCACCCCTGCACCCCTCACTGCCCGGGAGAGGAGGACGGTAACACCCGGTGTGGACGCGGCTCCGGGAAAGGGCGTCCCTCCCTAAGATTCGGGGCTTTCGGAGGGCAACTGGGTGGCACCAACAAAGTAATGTTTACCTCTAACCCAGCAACCCCACTGCTAGGTATCTTGCCTACAAAAACACACGTACAAATTCACATAATACGTCTGTACAAGGGTGTTCGCTGCTGTCCATTCATTCGGCAAGTATTTCCCGAGCGCCTGCGCGTGCCTGCGCGGCGTGGCTCTAGACTTGGGGACGGCTGTAAGCCAGGCCCCTGACCACAAGGAACCTGCAGTGTTACACAATCAAAACCCCGCAAACCACCGGATGTTCAGAGAACGGGGTAAGGGACGGCACTGCCGTGCTCTGGAACATTCTGCGGCTGGGGAAGATGTGCAGGATAATTATTCAGTGAAAAGAACAGGTGGGAAAGCAGGGCGTGTGCACAAACGCGGACTCGGGCGCACATGGGATAAAGTGGGAGAGCACGGATCAAACTGTTAACAGTGAACATGCTTTAAAAGTCAGATTTAGGGGCAGGGGTGGAAAACTCTTATGATTTTCGTTCTACACTTTTATATCTTGTCTGATTGTTTTAAAAGTGAGCATAATATTATTTGTATACATTTTTATTTTTCCTTTTTTTTTGAGACAGAGTCACCCCGGCTAGAGCGCAGTGGCATCAGCCCAGCTCACAGCAACCTCCAACTCCTGGGCTCAAGCGATCCTTCTGCCTCAGCCTCCCGAGTAACTGGGACTACAGGTGCTTGTTACCACGGCCAGCTAATTTTTCTACTTTTAGTAGGGATGGGGTCTGCTCTTGCTCAGGCTGGTCTCAAACTCCTGACCTGAGTGACATGCCTATCACTCACTCAGAGTCAACAGTTTTCACTGTTTTGTCTATTGTCTTCCTCTATCCCTTTTTGTTTGCTGAAACATCAGAAAGCCAGCCCCAGACACCAGAGATTTCTCCCCTACACAAATCCGTTTCCATCTCCTGAAAAAAAAAAGGCTGTTTTACATAGCCACAATGCCATAATCACAACAAATACAAGGTCTAAATGCTTTTGAAAAATGTAAGCTGGGCACAGTGGCTCACACCTGTAATCCTAGCACTCTGTGAGGCTGAGGCAGGAGGATCGCTTGAGGCCAGGATTAGACCATCCCGAGCAAGAGCAAGACCTCAGCTCTACCAAAAATAGAAAAATCAGCTGGGCATGGTAGCATGTGCCTATAGGGAGGCCGAGGCAAGAGGATCACTTAAAGCCAGGAGTTTGAGGTTACAGTAAGCTATGATGATGCCACTGCACTCTAGCCCAGGCGATAGAGTGAGTGAGACTCTGTCTAAGAAAAAAATCAACAAAAAAACCCCACTAAATTAAAATACATTCATCCCATAAAATGACGCCGGGCCAGGCACTGTGCTGGGACGCTAGCTGATCGGTTCCAAAGCCCCCACTTCTGGCTGTTCTCAGTGTCACCCTCAAAGGTGTCTCTCGGGGGCCCAGGCAGACCCTGCCACAAACCCAAGGCAGGAAGACGAAGCTCCTGGTGGCGCCAGGCAGAGGCGCAGGCTGCGAAGGGAGACGGCGGGAACTCACCGCAGACGTGGAAGACCCGCGCCCGCTCAGCGTCATAGCTGGAGGTGTGGAGGACGAGTCTGTGGTCGTCAAAGAGGGCGGTGGGGCCCTGGGTGCGCAGGACCATAACAGACATGTCTTCCAGGTCTGTGAAGCCGGACAGCGGGGCGGAGACTCAGGGCCGTGGACGCCGGCACCTCCTCCTCCTGCCCGCCCCTGCCCAGGGTGGGGGTGTCCCAGCCAGCTCTGCGAACACTGGAAACCACCGAGAGCAAACCACGACGTCGCCTGTGCGCGTGTGATGTGTTCAGCGACCTCAAGTCCTCCCCCCTTGCCCACATCTCCTCGTCTGCCCAGAGAGACATGCATGACGTGTGGCACAGCCAGCCGGGTCCTGGCACACGACAGGTGTTCCAGAGGTGTGTGCGGGGTCAGGGCCACCCGGTGTCACACAGGTGTGGGTCCTAGTCTCCGTCCCAGCATCGCTCCCTGTGGCACCGCCAGCCCCTCCCTTCCCGAGCCTCAGGGCTCTCATCTCCGTATGATGCCACCTCCGAAGGCGGCTGTGACATCTCCTGTGGGCGGCACCTGGCACCACCCCAGGATGGGGCTGCCTCGTTCTCCACGGCGCTGCTGACCGTGGCGCAGACGGACTTAGCAGAAGGTGGGCACAGCAGAAACAAGCCAGCGGTGCAGGGGGACGGGGCCCGCCCTTGGGGGTGGAAGGGCAAGGGCTGGATTGGACGCAGACTGGCGGGGCCACTTCAGGACTCGCCTGACCTCTGAGCCTGCACACCCTCATCTCTACAGTGAGAGTGGTTAAATGGGAATTTGGAGAAAGGGCCTGGCCCGCAGCAGGTGCTCAAACATTATTGGCATCCTCCGCTTCCCTGGAGGGAGAGAATGGGGAAGCAGCTCGTCCCAGAGTCTCTGCCCCGGTATGCGAGTGCCCGCCGGCACTGGGGACGTTAGGGAGGGGCAGCTGCAGCCGGAGATGGGTGTTCAGGAGCATCAGGGTGAGTTTGGGGCTGGAACTCTGAGCCCGCGCTCTGGCTTCAGAGCTCTGCCTGTGGGTGGGAACCCCTGTGGGCACAGCGACCCGGGCCGCCCTGGCCCCCTCACCTTGCAGGCAGCGCACACGCCGGTCACAGTTGTCTTGGTCCTCACAACTCGGATCATCGCGGTCGCAGTTCACCAGCAAGATGGCACCATGCCCACTGGGCCCCCAGACCCACTGCCGCTGCCAGTGGCGAAACAGAGCCCGTGACGGGGGCCCAGGCCAGGCCTGCGCCTCCTGCCCCAGCAAGCTCCTGGCCCTTCACCCCGCCCTGCAGGGATAGGCTCATTTCCACAGAAGCACCTCCTGCCCGGGAAGCCGCGACGGCTCCCTGTTGCCCACACCCTCGAGTTCAAACTGCAGAGCTGTCTTTCTCTCCAGCCAGCGTCCCCTTTCTCAAGTCTCACGGCATGCCCGTTCCTCCACTCCTCCCTCCCTGCCTCTGCTCCTGCTGTGCCCTCCACCCCGAATGCCCTCCCTCCTGCATCCCTCAGAGCCCTGCTCAAGTGTCCTTCCTCCTAGGAAGTCTTCCCTGCTCACCCGCCCACTGTGACCTTCTCCTCTGGACTCTCGATACATTAAGTGCCACCACAATTCAGTCCAAAGTTCTTTAACAGCTTCGCACGTGGCAGATTTCCCTTTTCACCTAGGTCAGGGGATCCGCGCATTATGGCCTGTGGGCCAAATCTGGCCCACTGCCTGTTTTTGTAAATAAAGTTTTATTGGAACACAGGCACATCATCCATTAGTTTATGTATTGACTGTGGCTACTTTCACATTGCAGTGGCAGAGTAGAGACAGCATGGCTCACAAAGCTTAAAATATCGACTGTGTGGATTTTATAGAAAAAGTTTGCCCCTCCCTGACCTAGATTATGAGTCCCAGGGCTGGGTGCCTCTCTGCCTGAAAATTCTTGATGATTTTCCTCCTGGTAAAAGAAGATCCCCAGCCATGCTGGTTCCTGTTTGGCTCCCCTGCACTCAGCATCAGCTGGGAGGCAGGGGGACACCTGTAATGGCCTTGCCCCTCCTACCCCAGCCTAGAGCGGCTCCAACTCCACTCCCACTTTCCGGGCCCAGGCAGAGATACTCACCTTGTCCACAAAATTCCTGTCCTGCCTGTCCTCACGGAACAGGTCGCAATCCAGAGAGATGTCTGCAAGGGGAAGGCGGTGGGTAAGTCGCTACCAAATTCCCAAGAGCCAAGACAGGCCCGTGGCCTCTACTTTTTAACATCAATCTCGGGGCCTGTCTAGGAATGAGCAAATGCAAGTCATCCCCAAGAAGACACGATCCAGGGTGGGGACATCTGGAGCCTCCCTCTTTGGGCTGTGGAAAGAGGCCTTTGAGAAGAAGCAGGGTCACAGCAAAGGCCCAGGCCAAATGCCGCCGCCTCCAGGAAGCCTTCCCTGACCCTTCTGTCATCAGCATCCCTACACCTTGCTGTGTTGGGCACACCCTGCACTGAGCTCAGGTCTCCTGGAACATTCTTGTCTCTATGAAGCTGCCTCATCTCCTTCTGGCTGTGTGGTTTCCCTGAGCGTCAGCTTCATCAGCTGCTCACCCTCCCCGCATCCCACCCCCACCCCCATCCCACCTTCTTAACACTGCTCCCTAGAAACTGGAGGAGATTTTACAACACAAAGGGAACATTCAAGGGGTCAGAATCAATGTTCCTGTTCCAAAAAAATTAAGTATTCTTAGTTCTTAAAGAAGAGAGAGAGAGAGAGAAAGGAAGAGAGGGAGGAAAGAATGAATTTGAAATGATTTTTAAACATGAAAAGGTACCCACCCCCTGTGCGACAAATGGATAAATCTCACATACATTACGTGGGCAAAGGAAGCCCCAGCACAAAAGAATATGTATAATCTGATTCCACCGGAGGAAATCAGACAGGAAAAACTAGACTATATAATTTGGGTGTGCATATTCAGGTGATAAAATCAGAATGAAAAGCAAAGAAATACTTATCACAAGGTAGTGGTTACCTGTAGGGGGAGGAAGGAGTTATGATCAGCAAGGGGCATGGGAGGGTCTTTGGGGTGCTGGTCATGTTCTATTTCTTGACCTGGGCGTTGGCTGTTCTGTGTGTGCATATACACACAAAATTAGAAGCTTTATGCAATTTTCCGTATGTATATTTTGCAATGCGTGTGTGTGTTCGGGGCTGGGGGCGGGGGAACGCCCAACCTCACTCCTAACTAAAGAAAGGCAAAGTAAAGCAACAATAAGATGCCAGCCTATCAGATTGGCAAAAACGGGAAAAGCTGATAACGCACAGTGTTGGCAAGGCACTCCCACATGCTGTTGGCAGGCACATAAACTGATACGGGCTCTTTGGAAAGCAATTTGGCAATATCTTTCAAAATTCAAAATATAGATTCCCTATAACTCAGAAGTTCTGTTTCTAAAAATGGTTCCTACAGATAAAACATTTTCAAATTTTTTGCTAATTGCTTTCCAAGTGCGTGTACCAATGCAAACTCCCACCCACTCCCGTGTAAGGAGCTTCCCAGCTCCACAACCTTGGCAACACTCAGTTAAGCATCTTTTCACTGGGGCTTTCTCGTCTGTGAATTGCTTATTCATGTTTTTGTCTGTTTCTATGAATTCGTCTTTTTCTTATGATTGGAGTTCTCCATGTTCTACATGCACCAAGGCAGCTACATGCATTGCAAATTTCTTCTCCCCGTCCATAGTTTGACTTTTTACTTGTCCTCTGTTGTACAGAAGCTTTTAGCTTTAGTAAGTCTAATTTTCAATCTTTCCCTATATGGTCTGTGCTTTTGTTTTCTCTTGTTAAAGAAAACCTTTACTATCTTGAGGTTACAGAGATATTCTTTACTAAAAGCTTTAAAAGTCTGATTTTCACCTTAAGATTTTTAACTCACCTGAAATTTATTTATTTATTTATTTTGAGACAGAGTCTCACTCTGTTGCCCGGGCTAGAGTGCCGTGGCGTCAGCCTTGTTCACAGCAACCTCAAACTCCTGGGCTCAAGCAATCCTCCTGCCTCAGCCTCCTAAGTAGCTGGGACTACAGGCATGCGCCACCATGCCTGGCTAATTTTTTCTGTATATTTTTAGTTGGCCAATTAATTTCTCTCTATTTTTAGTAGAGACGGGGTCTCGCTCTTGCTCAGGCTGGTTTCGAACTCCTGACCTCGAGCGATCCTCCCGCCTCGGCCTCCCAGAGTGCTAGGATTACAGGCGTGAGCCACCGTGTCCGGCCTGAAATTTATTTTTGAGTATGGTGTGAGGTAGGGCTCCAAGTTCATGTATTTCCACATGATGATCACATGAGCTCTCGGTTCTCTGTTTGTGCCATTGCTCTGTGTATGTAACCCCGCACCCACTGCACAGTGCCTCAAGGACTATAGCTTGAAAAAAGTCTTGCTGTCTGAAACTGTGAGTACCCCCTCCGCCCCGCTCATCCTCAGAATTATCTTGGCTGTTCTTGACCTTTGTGCTTCCATATGAGTTTTGGGATCAGCTCTATAAAGTTCTATGGAAAAACCACGTTGGGGTTTTGATGGGAATTTCGTTGAGTTTAGATCGTTTGACACTGTCACAGAGCTCTTGCGCCTCTGTTCTGTGTTTTCATGTTTGTTTCATTCTTTATTTCCCCTTGTGTTTCAGTTCGGGTAAATTCTATTGACCTAACTTCGAATTCACCAATTCTTTCTTCAGCCGTGTCAAGTCTAGCGATGAACGCATCAAAAGCATTTTTTTAATCTCTGTTACTATGATTTTTATTTCTAGCATTTCCATTTGACTCTTTCTTACAGTTTTCATCTCTGTTGAAATTCCCCATCTGTTTATGCATATTGTCCCCCTTCTCTGCTAGAGCCTTTAACATAGTCACTTCACATTCCCTGTCTGATAGTTCTAACGTTGAGTCACCTCGCATGGAGATTATGTTATCAATTTGTGGAGAATTAGCAGCAAAAACTTAAGTGAGAACAAGCAGGGTCCAGTTCCGTGTCTACAGCATGCTTCCATTTGCTTATGGGAAAGGGGGGATGTACCGGCATGTACGCGTCTATTTGTGTAAGCGGCACAGGGACACAGCATTTCTCTAGAAGGATGCTAGGTTTGGGGAACTGGAAGTCTTGGATTGGAAGGGAGGAGGTTCACTTTTCAATGTATACTCTTTTGTACTGTTTCAATTTTTTGAATGTGTACTTCTTTAATTTTAAAATAAAACTACTGTGGTTGGTTTTTATAGAAAGACCCTTGTTCGGTGTCATTCCCAACAGCCACGCCCCATCCTTGGCTGAGGTCCCTGGGCCACACTGTCAGCATGGCCCCCAACTTACCGACACAGGTGAGGTAGAGCACGGCGTAGGCCAGCGGCAAAGCCTCCCGGCTGGAGTGGTAGGAAATCTGAACCTGCGTACAGACAGTGCCGCAGTTAGGCTGGCAGAAGCCAAGAGCCCCCACCCAGAAACAGCTCTTGGGGGATCTGCTGAGGAGAGGTGGGGCCCCAGGAATGTCTGTGTTTCCCAATCCAGCTCTTCCTTCAGCCTTCTCCGTGCCATTTGTTTTTCCATGCCTCAGTTGGCACGTCTGTAAAATGGGAACTATTCGTGGGGGAGTCTATGGAGACCTGAGTCCAGCCCTGCCAATGACCTGCTGTGTGGTTTTGCAAGCCCCCACTCCCCTTTAGGTCTCAGTTTTGCCATCTGTAAAATGAGGGTTCTGGTCTGGGCAGAGTGTAGGGACACTCTCCAAGCCAACATTCTTATCTGTGGGACTCAGGCCAGGGCTCAAGCTCAGCACCCCTGGGCTCTGTGACTTCGGCCAAAGGCCTATCATCTTTTTGAACTGCCTCACTTTTCCCATCTGCAAAATGGGGGCCATACAGGTCTCTACCCCACAGGATCATAGTGCGGCTGAGAAACAACACGTGTAAAGACTGAGCCCACAGGCAGCGCCCGAGAAATACCAGCCATCGTCCTCAGTGGGCAGGTGGCGACGTGCCAGGCTAAGCACAGAGCTCTGGGGTCAGGTGGCCTGGGCTCAGACTCGGGACCCATGGCTTGTGAGCATCTGGGAAGTTACTGATCTTCTCTGGGCCTCAATTTCCTCGGCTGTAAAGTGGGGATAATAACAGCTCCTGCCCCATGGCAGGGATCACAGGCTGTGCGGATGAAGGGAGTGATGCGCGAGACATGCTCGGCACGGCGTGAGCGCCAGTAACTGCTACGGGGTAACGACGAAGAGGGCGAGGGTGACAGAGCGGTTGCAGGCAGACACATCAAAGTCCCCTTCGACCTATGCCTGTCCCTTGGATGTCCCCTCCTGATGCAGGTCCCTCAACTCTCGGGCTCTGATGTCCCCATCTCGGCCAGAAGGTCAGGATCTTGCGGAGGCCACTCACCCCCTCAGTCCTGGGAGCCCCTAAGTCCCGCAGTTGCTGCCGCCCACGTGTCGAGCACCAGACGGATGCTCGGCTCAGACTCGCAATTACCTGGCTCCTGGCCAAAGCCGGGGTGGGGGTAGGGGGACTCTGACCTCTGACCCACTGACCTTCTTCAACCCCGATGGCCACTGTGGCCAGGAAATTCAGGGTGGGAGGAACCTACTCAGCCCCCAGTTTGGCAGGTGCCCTGGGGGGGCCCCTCACAGGCTGTCTAGCCTTCTTGTGCTGCCCCTGGGACCCCCAAGCAGTAACCCGATACTGACCCTTACCAACTCTGCCACTCGCTAGATCATGTGGCTTCAGGTAAGCCACGTCCCTCCTTGGTCTCAGTTTCCTTGTCTGTAAAATGGGTTCATGAAGTCCTGCCCTGCAGGCCTCAGGGAGCTCAGTGGAGAGGCTCGATTCAGATACATGGGTGGGAACAGAGGGGGGAGCAATGGAGGGAACCTGTCCCCAGGCGTCAGGCAGGTCCGCATTGAGTTCTAGCGCTCTTGCCCGTCAGCAGTGTGGCCCCAGGACAGTCACTCTGAACCTTGCTTGCCCCACCTGTGAAACAGGGATCAGTCTCCCCCCGCCTCTCGGGGCTGGTGTGAGGGCTGGGTGAGGTCAAGGCCACCCAGCACCTGGTGCAGGGTCAGTGCTGCTTAAAGGGCCAGTTTCTGAGACATCGCTCCTGACGTGGCGTGGGACCCCACCCCTCCGACGTGCCGAGTGATGGTCCCCATCAGCTCAGTGCCAAGCTCAAAGGCCACCCATTTCTCCCATTTTAAACATCCCCCTACCCTGCGAATGGAGTCAGGAAGAGAGTGGATTAGGGGAAAGCAGAGCACGTTGCAGAATGTCACCTAGGAAGGGGTCTCCCCAGGCAGCGGTGTCCCTCCCCACCCCTGCTTTCTCTCCTTCGTTCAACCCTCGGCCTACAGATCGGGAAACTGAGGCCCAACACAGCAGAGCTGGGACGACCTCTCCCTTCATAAGGGGTCTGGGGAAGCAGAGAAGGAACAAGTGCTGGCTGGTGTTCTACCCCACATCAACACTGGGGGGACAGTGTTATGATTGTCCCCATTTTACAGAAGGGCAAGCAGAGGCTCAGAGGGCGATATGACTGCTGAGGACACACAGAGCTGGCATTCAAACCCCAGCAGTCTGGTTCCAAGGCCAGGAGCTTGCCCCTGTGCCACCCAGTGCTCTGGAGCGAGGATGCTGGGCCCCCCTGGGGCTAGAACGCTGTCTCCTCCACCCAACCCCCCAGACCAGGGGGCCAGCTCACATGACTGTCGTTGAGGTCGTTGCTGGGGGAGTTCATGACCACGATGATCTCCAAACTCGCATCAAAGTGCCACCGCCTGGTGTCTGCGCGCTCCCGGCCCCTCTCCACGTTGGGAGAGATGTAGATGTCCACGCCGGGGGTCCCATAGACCTCGAACATCTCTGTGCCCTCGGGTACCGACCTGGGAAGGACAGGGAGCCATGGGAAGTGCTGAGGGGGCAGCCCTTGTTCAGATATCTGAGCTTGGGCTCAAGTTCTGCTTCCTACAGGAAGCCTCCCCTGACCACCCCAGGCCTCGGTCCCTCACAGCAAGCCCTGGGAGGCAAGCCTGGACCCCACACGAACATGCACACGTGCTCACGTTCCAAACTCCATGTTCATCACCATTTCCCTTGTGTGTTGCTTTAGCTCCCAACAGAGCTGCAAGCTCCTCGGCAGTCAGAGCCCCGTCGTGGGCTTTATCAGCCCCCAGCACAGAACTGGGCACAAGGAGCCCAGTGAACGCCAGTCCACAGCAAGCACGTGGACCCCTTTGTGGTGCTGAGACTGCAGCTTTAAGAAGATCAGTTCTCACCCCAAGTCCCACCCTGTGCCTCCTTAGCAGTGATAAAATGTCCCTGGGGTCTTCGCTAGGAAGGGCGTTCAGTTTAGAGTACCTGCTGTGCCAAGACCCTGACACCAGCTCCTTTCACTCTTAAAGTCTGCAAGATGAGTGTCACCCCCATGTGACAGGTGAGAAAACAGGCTCAGAGAGGTCTAGTAACAAGCCTGAGGTCACACAGCATCAAATGGCAGAGCCAGGTATCTCTGACTCTGAGCCCATGCTTGTCCACAGCACTGCAGTGTCACCTCGAAAACTTGGCCAGATTCGGTCAAACAACCAGGCGTTAATTGTAGTTTTAAAACATTCGCGATGTCATGTGGCCCTGAGGCTGCATTTTCCCCATTGCTGCTGGTCTGGCAGTCCTATTCACCCTCTGACCGTGGGGCGCCCGCTGTGCACCCAGGTACCGCCATGCTGAGGCAGGGGCACCCTCTGCTCTCCCTGCTACCCCGGAGCCTTTGATCCCACCAGAGAGCTGAGGACCAGCATTGCCCGGGCAGCCAGGTGGGACTCTGGGCCATGGAGTCACAGCTCAGTGGGAACCACATAGAGAGAGGCCACTGTGAATTGGAGGGCCCGGAAGGCTCCCTGGAGGAAGCAGCACACACACATATCCCTGGGGACAACAATTGCTGAGCTCTCCCCCGGCGCCTGCTCTATTTGCGTTTCTTTCCATGTATTACATCACGCAATCCTCCCAATAACCCTAGGAGGTAGGTACTATCTATTACTGTCTCCCATTTTACAGATGGAGAAACTGAGGCTAAGTAACCTGTCCAAGGTCATGAGGCTAGTAAGTGGCAGGCTGGGATCCAAACCAGCCATCTGATTCCTGAGCCCACACTCTTGCCCACCACCTCCCCAGGAGGAATAATGACAATAATCACAGTGCCCGAAGTCCCTGTCCCCTGCACCCTTAACACAGCAGGCCTGGCTAAGCTTCTCCACACGCGAGCCCCTCTGATCCTCACTGCAGCCACAGGAGACTATAACTCCTGCTTACACATGGGGAAACTGAGGCTCAGGATGGGCAAATGGCTCCCCCATGTCTGCACAGGTGGCCACTCCATCCCAGGCCCTTCCCATTCCCGCCTCCACTCAGAGGAAAGCAGACCTCCCCCAAACACCATCTCACTCCTCCGCCAGCACGATTCTCATCGTTCTCAAAGCGGCTTTTTTATACAAAGGGAAATTAAGCAGGCTCTGCTCCCCCGGCCGTGGGGGGCCCACCCCCCAGCAGGGGACATGTAGGAGCTGGACAGAGAGGCATGGAGGCACAGAGACAGGGACAAAGAGACTTGGAGAGACCTAAAGAGATACAGAGTCAGAGACAGGGAGTCAGAGACACAGAGACACAGGGAGACAGAGCCAGGTGGGAAGGGCACCCTCTCACGCCCAGGGAGACCCTTAGCTCCTGCCTCAGCCCCACTCCCGAGGCACCTGACCTCCGCTCCCCAGAAGCTTGTAAACTTTGGTGGAAATCCTTGAACCCCAGGCTGCTCCTTGGGCCCTGGATGTCCCTGAGCTGGGGCTGAGCACCCGAGATGGTCCTTCTGGTAGGAAAACCCCCCGCAGTTCCCAAACCCCAGCCCCGGCCCCTCCTGCACCAGGCCCTGCGTGAGTGCTGGGGGGCCCGATGGGGTGGAGGGGGGCCCAGGGCAGTGGCCCAGACAAGGGCTTCACCCAGAACAGGAACAAGCTACGTCTGAGGTCGGGGAAGGGAGAGGCCGCAGAAGCCGAGGGCTTGGGCGGTACTGAGACCAGAGTCAAGATTAGGTTCTGCACCAGGCTGGGCCACACATCAGCCAGGTGACCTTGACTAAGTCACTTAGCCTGTCTGGGCCCAGTAATCTCAGCTGTAAAGTAGGATAATGACACCTACTTGGCCAACCCCAGGGGCAGTCACGAGGCCCAAGTGTGATAATAGACAGGAGAGGTTGGAACACCACCGGCCCAGGCTGGGGAAAGGGTTATTACAGCAAATTAGGGCAGATGGAGGCTGGAGGGAGGGGCTGGGTGGCTGGGGAAGGCATAAGGGGGAGATACATGATAGGGGAAAGTGTTTTCACCGTGGGGCCTTCGGAGGTCAAGTTTAGACTCAGGCTATAACAAGCTTGTTTTCATTTCCTCCCTAGGTAATGGGGAGCCAGCGATGCTTCTTGATCAGAAGGGGCGACACGGTGGACCCTGGGGCCAGGCAGCCTGGGTGTGTGAGCTTGAGGGAATGACCCTCAGCCTCCGCGTCGACATCTGTCTGGTGGGGATGAGAGGAAGATTAAAGGAGCCAGTGTGGTCAAAGCACTCAGGATAAGCAACAGTCATGCCCTCATTTCACTGCTGGGGAAACTGAGGCCTAGAAGGGAAGCGGCTAGAGGGTAGGGCTCCAGACCTCAGCCCAGGGCTCATGTAAGCTGTGTGTTAGGGGGATTGCAGGGCTGGCTGCTGGGAGGAGAGCCTGCGTCAGGTACAGGAGCATCCGGTTCCCCATTTCCTGGAGGATAGAAGCACCCAGAGCCCCGCCTGGACAGAGTTCTTCCTCTGGTCAGGCCACCTCGACCTGCCAGCATGGCTGAGTCACCACACGCTGGCTGCTGGGCCACTCTGGATGGTGTTCCTAGCCCAGCCCTGGGGGGAGCGCGGTTCAGGGCTTGAGCTCTCCCCGCTGACGCCGTCCACACACAGGCCTGGCGCGGCAGAGGGTGAGTGGTGGGTAGAGCCCGGCAGGGGCCGACAGCTCTGGTGTGCTGGGCCTGAGGCCGCTCCTGAGATGCAGAACTTGCTGTGCTAAAACCCGGAAGGTCCCAGGCAAACTGGCAGAGTGGCCACCCTAAAAGTGTCCGGCCTCAGACCCACCTCATTGAAAAGGCAGATTCTGAGAACCAGAAGCGTTGTGGGCAGGGCCCTGGAATCTGCATTTGACACCATTCGGATGCTCACTGACGTCTGAGAGCCATGGCCAAGAGTGGGCTGTCTCAGACATGCTGGTCCCTGGCCCCCGGGAGTGTAGGGGTGACTCGGGTCTTCCTTTGTGTTCTTGCATCGCCTCCGTTAATGGTGAGGAGGAAGATGGTGACGGTGGTGATGAAGGTAGCTCCCACAGCCACGGGATGTGTGTGCTATTACCCCCACTTTACAGTTGTGCAAACTGAGGCTCAGAGATGGCAGGCAACTTGCCCAAAGTCACACAGCTGGTAAGTGACGGAGCCAGGACTCACAGCCAGTGCCATCCCCACTCCCCTGCAAACACATCCATCCTTCCCGTTCATGGGCTCAGGGCCTGGGCTTCTGAGAAAGCCGTACCAGACATCCCAGGGGCTGGGAAACTGATGGGAACGGTCCCCAGGGTTGAAAACAGAAAAGTTGGAAAGAGGATCAACAAGGTTCCCACCGAGCTGGCCTGCGAGGGGGCAGAGGAAACCGAGGCCCAGACAGCTGAGGCCCTGGGTGGCGGTTTCCGCCGCCCCTCCCCCGTCCGCCGGGCTGCCGGATCCCCCAACTCTGCCGGCCTCATCGACAGACCAGATTCCGGAAACGCTGTCCCACCTTAGTCCTGCCCCGCCCGCCCCCGCCCCCGGAAACTGGTCCACACAAAGCTTTCCCCGAAAGCCTCGACAGCTGCGAGAGCTGGAGACACAGCAACCCGGCTCCCCGCGCGGGCAGGTCCGAGCTCCTGCACCGGACAAGATCCCGCGTCCACGGAAGGGAAGCTGCTCTGTCAGATCGGGGAGGGGCCTCGGGGGCCTCCGTGAGCAGAGCTTGCAAACCCACTGTTCTATCCCAACGCCTTCGGAGGCCATATGGGGAAACTGAGACCCAAGGAGAATAGAAAGGTGCTCAAGATGACACAGCCAGTGGTAACAGAGCCAGGACCAAAACTCAGGGTTCCTGGCTCCGTTAGGCAGCCACAAGGGGTGACGCGAGTCATCTGTCCTGGCTGCACATCCCACCCCCCCTGTGGGTCTTGAAAAACCTCCGACGCCGAGGGCCCTGAGCAGCGGGGCTGAATCTCCCTTCCCCACGCGGGGCCGCTACACCTGTTCTTTCTAAAGGTCCCAGGTGATCCCAGCACGCAGCAGGGTAGCGGAGCTCTGAGCTGGAGAAAGGGGAGGGGGAGAGTTCACTGTCCCTCCCCTCTGTCTTTGCAAGCGCTGCCATTTGGGGTCCCTCCGAGATGGGGGACACGTGAACCCCAAGGTCAAGGCAGGCCCCTCTTAGAGGTGTCTGGGCTGCCCTCAGAAAGGGACTAAAAGACTCGGCCGCCTTCCGGGCTGCCGTGTGCGCCGGGCCCTCTGCAGCCACGCATGTCACAGCTGCCCCTTCCAGCGTCTCCTGGACACGGGCCCACACGGCTGCGCATCTGGGAGCACGTGGAGCCGAGTCCTCCAGCGCAGAGGCACCCCAGCCCCACCAGGACCCCCACTCCAGGCGAGTCTCGGCACCTCCATGACTCAGTTTCCCCTTCACCAACAGTCGCACATCATTTGTTTGAACTGGAAGACCTGGCTTCTAGTTTTAGCCTGGTCCCTAACTTACTGCGAAACCCTGGGCAAGGGTTCAGTTTGCCCATCTAACAAATGAAGGGGCGAGTAACACCCCACAGATGCCTCCCTTCCACCTGGACTCTGCCCCCCAAGTCCACCACGTGACGAATCCCAAAGGTGCCCGGCCGCAGGGCCCCCTCAGCCACTCGAGCCTCCAGACTCCGAGAAGGGTTTCCACATGTTACAGGAGCGTCCGGCGGGAGTGGGTCCAGTCCATCTGCCACTCTCACCCCTGGGGACAAACCCCCCACCACAGGTCATCCTGAGGTTTCCATTTTGCCCAGTAAGAACCAGGCCAGCTTTCCTCCCACCCCAAGGCTTTGTGCCGATGTCCGAGCACTGAGAAGGAGCCATGTGGAAACCACCTGGGCGGTGGGACTTGATGGCATCTGGTTCAAGTCTCAGCTGTGCCTTGTGGCATGGGACTTGTCAGGCCACCATCCCTCCCAGCTTCCCTTCTCGCATCTGTAAAATGGGGGCTTTAAAGTCTACCTCCCGTGACAGCGAGGAGCAAATGAAACACCCGGTGCCCAGTGCGTGGCTCAGGGCGCCAGGGTGTTAGCCTTCCTTCCCTTTCCTCTGTCCTGAGCATCACTGCTCAGGAAAGAAAAGCCCCCGCATCAGGTCTGGGCCATCTCCAGTTCCTGGGGAGACAGGAAGACAGGATTGAATCCACTGATGGTCTTGCCTGTGCTCATCCTTCAAGGCTCCGATTGGTGCCCTCCTCCAGGAAGGCTGCCTTGACTGCTCAGCCTATGCTCATTTCTCTTTTCTCACCCTGCCCTTCTCCCAGTGTGGTTCGGAGGCTGTTCCCCAGCCACCTTGTGCATGGCAGGTGTGGAGTGCTTCAGGCTGTCTGCAGGCCCAGGACAGAGCCTTAAAACGATGACACTGATGACGGTAATGACTGTTCACAGGAGCCGGCATCAGTTAGATACCTCGCACGCACCCTCTCATTCACTCCTCCTGACAGCCCTTTGAAGTAAGGCTGAGCTGTTTTGGTTGCATCTGGCTCTGCCATTCACTGGCTGTGTGACCTTGGGCAAGTTATTTAACCTCTCTGTGCCTCAGTTTCCTCATCTATAAAACAAGCAAGATAATATTACCCACCTCACAGAACTGTGGTGAGAATGAGTAACGTGCTCAAGGCAGGGACTGCCGTGGGCCAGGTGCTCAGTGTCATTGCGGATAGGATTATTATCCCCATTCTACAGATGAGGAAACAGAGGCTCAGAGAGATTAAAGGACTTTCCCAAGGTCAGACAGCTGGGAAGTTGCAGAGCAGGACAGGCCACCACACCTACTGCCCTTTCTCTTGTCGGCCCACGGGCTGAGCACCGAGGATTGCTACATCACGGCGCCTCCAAGCCGGAAGGAACCCCAGAGCTAAGACAGGAGTCCTCTCTGCAGCAGCCCTGCAAGAAGGTGGCCCGGCCTCTGCTAGAACTCCCATGCCTGCCTGTCCACCACTGCTTGTCCCCAGCGCCTGGCACACACTAGACCCCACTTGACGAGTGTGTGAGTGAGCAAACCAGGAGCCTGCTCTCCGAGCCCCGCACCCGACGGTGGCTTTGTCACGGGGGCCCCAGAATCGCACATTTGACGATTCTCAAGCTTCCATCCCCACCCCATGGCTGTCCCACCCATGGCATTCTCTGCAAATCCCCAACGTGGTTCATCTCGGGTGACACCGAGACGCCATGGCCTTTGCCTCTGGTTGCCCTGACCTGTCCTCCATCCTTTAAGGAAGCTCTGTGGGGGAGGAGCCAGCGCCAGGCTTCCTGGGGCAGGTCAAACTGGAGACACATCTGCCCCATGGGCACGAGGCAGCCGGGGCAGGTGAGTCACTCCGGTGGCGCACAGCCCCGGAGCAGGCAGCGGCGCCAGGTCTCACGGCACCCCTCCTCCCGCATCGCCCCTCCGCACAGCCTCTGTGGCTGCACCTCCTTCAGTAGCATCGGATCCCTCCCTGCTCCTCACTGCCCGCCCACCAGCTACAAGGCTGGGCCTGTTCCAGACTTGGTTCACTCCCAAGACCAGCTCCTCACCCCCTCTCATCCAATCCCCCAGACAAATCCCACCGCGGCTTCCAACTAAGTTCACTCTGATTTTAAAAGTCTTAGTCTAGGATACTCATTCTCAATGGGCGGGTGATTTTGCCCCCCAGGGCAGATTGGGAAGCATCTGGAGACATTTCTGGTTGTCACAACTGAGGGGAGTGCTACTAGCATCTAGTAAATAGAGGCCAGGATGCCGCTCCATGTCCTACAGTGTCCAGGACAGCCCCTGCGACAAGGAATCATCTGAGCGTCCCGGTCACCTGTTCCCAGCTCGGCCTTATGCCTGGGACCCTGGAAGCTCCTCAAAAGCCTAAGAAGCCAACTCCTTGGTGGTTCCTGGAGTCCAGCTCCCAAAACCCTGCCCAATCCCTCCTTTTCTTCCTGGGAGAGAGAGAAGATGAGCCTTAAAGGCATGAGCCGGCACACAGCAGAGGCATGATGCATGGGCGTGGAATGGCTGGAGGAAACCAGACCTGAAATCCCTCAGGTGGCAGACAGATAAAAGCGTAGGACTGTGGGTTTAAATCCTGGCTTTGCCACTGTGTGACTTAAGGGAATGGCTCACCCCCTCCGTGCCTTGGGTTTTCCCTTCTGTCAGGTGAGATGGTGCTGATAATGAACCTGGCTGATAGGGTTGTTGCAAGGGTTAAATTTGAGAGTTAGTGTTTGAGGGTTAAATTCAAAAGGTTTCCAAGCTCTTAGAGCAGTGCCTGGCACACAGTAAGTGCCATGTGAGTACATATGGTTTTTAAAAAATGATTGACACTCTGCTTTCAGGCTCATGGGCTTAGGATGGGGGTGGGGGTATACGCCTCTTCCTAGTCTCATGTGCTCCAGACAGACGCCCAGCCCAGCCTGCAGGATCCTTTGGACAGAGAAAGTGTCCAGTTCCCCCCACCCGCACCCCATGGCACCAGCACTGGACCAGAGCTCAGCCAGTGCATGCCTCTTCCACCCTGTTCAGCCTCCCTCGCTTTAAATCCCCTGGCTGGGGTCTTCAAGAAACCACAGCTGACCAAGGTAAGGACCCAAGCTTCCCTGATTAGCTGTTTTTCCAAGGTCAGTGCTGCGGAATGGGCAGCCACGCCAGGCCTGAGCCTGAAGTAGCCCTGCCCAGCTTGCAGGAAAGAAGAGCCAACGCGCCTCTGGGTCTTACCCATAAATGTCCACGAGGGTCTCCACGCCAGCCACACACACGGCGCTGGTGGGATGCTCCAGGGACACACGCACCATCCTCTGCAGCGACATGGTGGCCTTGGACTGGGCTCCGGCCACCAACCTCAACACTGCCCCAGAGGCCCTTCACGATGTGGTTTAAATGTCCCTGGCCCCACCCCCCCAGCTCAGGGTGCTAGCTCATTGGCTCCAGTCCTGGAAGCCCAGCCTCCTCCCCGAGCCAAGAGCTCAGGATTGGCTGGAAGGGACCCAATATTTGCATATGTACCTGTTGCCCTCACCCCAGCAGCCAGGGAGTTAATTTCTTGCTCTAAGTCCCCACAGATACCTGTCCAGGGCACCGCAGACTGTCGGGGGCGAGGGAGGAGGATGTGCAGAGATGTGTAGTCTTGATCTTGGACCCGTCCTTATCCCCGACCCCTTTCTCCTGCATTTTCAGAGACACTGTGGTTTAGCCGGGAGCTTCCCAACCCTGCTGGGGCAGCAGGTGAAAATGCAAATTTCCAGGCCCCGCTCCAGGCTGACGAAGCGCGCTGGGGGTGCAGCCGGCATCTGGATTTTTTACAAGCACCTCAAAGGATTTTGATGCCTTTTGAGAAACAACGACGACCTTGGGCAAGTTTCTTCATTGCTCTGTGCCTCATTTTCCCCGTCTGAGCAATGGTTGCTGGGACACAATGGGCCAAGGTTGGCAGAGCTCTAGGATGGAGCTTGGTGTTATTAAATTACTATTGTGGGTATTATTATTATTAGATGCCAAAAACCTCTGAAAGAGGTAAACGATGAGGGTGAAAACCCTCCCCAGCCAAGGGGAGCTTAGAATGTCTGAGTAGGAAGGCTTACTCGTCAGATGGGGAAACTGAGGCCAGAGGTGGCATTTGGGCACCCGAAACAGCAGGAACAAGGGCTCTGGAGAGAGGAGGAGTCTTGGGTTCAGAGCCAGGCTCTACCATGCACCTGCGATGGGGCGTGGGGGGTAATGTCTCCTCTCCGGGAGCCTTAGTTTCCTCACCTGTAGAAAATGCAGCTAATCACTGGCCCTGGGAGAGATAATAGCGGGACGCATTCCCCGGGCAGGGGCCCAGAATGTGCTGAATAAAGGCCTCCTCCCTCCTCCCCGGCAGTGCTGACACTTCGAGGCAGGGTGGGGACCGGGACCCGCTCCCCAGCATCCCCAGCTGGTGCTTTTGCACCAGTTCAAGGCTCTCAGCAGGACCTAAGACTCTCGCTCCTGTGTTTCAGTTTCTAGAAAGCATGTTCTCTTCAAGGAGAGCTGCTGGGCTGCTGGGTCAAGTGACAGCTTCACTTTTTTCAGCTGTAAAATGCCTTGGTGGCTGGCTCAGCTATGAGTAAGAGTTCAAACTCAAGAAGAAGCCCCATGGTCTCCCTAACCTGCTTGTGAGCACACCTGGGGAATAGAAAGAAAGTTGAGGCTTCCCCTGGGCACTACCAGCCTCCTGCTCAGAGCCCTTTATCTCCCTTGGAAGGAGACTCATGGCTTCACTTCTCCCCAGTTAATACCAGCTTTTAGAAACAGGTCTGTGGCTCATTCAGACTAAAGTGTCAATGACTTACGGGCAGCAACTTTTTCCCTCTTGGTCCACAACAAAAGCTAAAATAAAAAAATGAGTGAGTGAGTGTCAAAGCGTATAATCTCCTGAGGGTTGGACACGTTTGAAGCTCTGGCACGGCGGGGTGGGGGAGGGGTGGCAGGGGCAATATATGTATCCCTAACAATATTTGTACCCCCATAACAAGAGGAAATAAAAGGGGGGAAAAAAGGTATAATCTGAGGCAGCAGTAAGTATGTAAGATGAAAAGGGGATATTTTTAGGCCTTGGAATCAGACCACTGAGGCCAGGTATTACAGACACTTTAAAGGCAGAAATGAAAGGGAGCTGGAGCGGCCTGTGGTCATGGGCACTGCCTCTGCCAACAGGGCCCAGCTGCCTCCCCCGGGCCCTCTTTGGCGTCCTTGGGAGATGGAGGTGGCCCGGGGGAGGGAGAAGAGAGGAAGAGGCAGGACCCGTCCCTCCCATGATGCCCATCTCAGCAGGACCCGTCGGCCCCGGGGCAGTGGGCATGTGCCCATCGTCCTGCTGAGTCGGCCTGCCCGCCCGGCACGGCCTTGGCGCTGGGAGTCTGTCCCTGCGGGTAGGGGCTGCCTGTGCCAGCAGAGTGAGGCCAAGGAGCTGGTGGCAAGGCGGTGGGACTGGAAGCAGCCCCCACTCACCCCCCCCTTCCCCCCCGCAGCCCAACAACAGAGGCCAAGGAGGCAGCCGCTTGAAATGCTTGGTGACGTCTTTTATTGATCAGAAAGGAGGTGACTGGTCACCTAGGACATTCTCAGAGTGGACACCAGGGCCCCACCCAATGACTCCAGAGCTTCCTATGCTCAGTGTGGCTCAGAAGGCTTGTCCCCCCAAACCCCCATCTCTCCGCCACGCCCACCCCCTTCCCGCCCACAGCTCCTTCCCTGGGGAGACCCAACCCCAGCCTCACACCCTCGGTCCCTGAAGAGCCTCCTGCTCTTCCCTCTTGGCTCAGCCTAGGCTGGGTCACCATCCTAAGCAGAGGGGGCTCAGGCTAATGCAGGAGCTTGCAAATGGGGTTCTGTAGAACCTTCTGGAAGGGGAGGATCCAGGTTCCCACTCACCACTTTAACCATAGCAGTTCCACGTAAACCTCTGTTTGCTAAGTGTTCTAAGGCTAACAGTGACAGTAGCTGGCTCAGTCTGAGCCAAGGGCCACCAAAAACCCAGACAGGCAGAGGGCCCCGCGAAGGCCTCACAGGTGGGGAGGAAGGAGGGCAGGCTGGCTCCCTCCTGCCCAGCCCACCGGCCTGTGCACCTGTCGGTGACCTCACCCAGGGCTATCAGCCTCCCGAGGCAGCTCTGTCTTCCCTACTGTGGGAGGGGACACGGGCCTGCCACGGGGTTTACTCAGAAGTGAAACCCAAGCTACACGCCGGGTCCCAGGATGCTGAGAGAGATGGCGGGCCCTCCCCTCCCACTGCCTGCAGAGGAAGGGGGATAATTAAAGGCTATTAAAGGAAATTAAACCCCACCTGCAGAGATAACTTAATGCCCCCCACCCTCTTCTCACATCTGGGCCCCCGCCCCCTGCTACATCTGGAACAGGCGGCTTGCTTCAAATCCACAGTCCTCAACCCAAAGCCCAGGAACCCGGGACACAGAAGCCTCTAGGCCCTGAGGTCTGCCCTCCGTGGGCACTCGGCCTTCTCTGCCATCTGGCCCATCCCCTCCTGCCTCATCTTCCTGTGTGTGTCCTCAGGCCTAATGTGGCCTCTCAGCACTTTAGAGCCGGAAGCGCCAGCTCTGGTAATTAAAGGCTTCCCTGGCAGGTAACAAGCACCCTGCTGAGGACAGAGTCGGGTATTAAAGGGTTTTGTTGTCTTTTTTTTCTTCTTCTTCTTTTTAAAATAGGCCCTGGGTCACTGGGTTTTCCTGTCCTTGTTTGGCTGCATACAGCTGAAGTGTACTGGGGTTGGGGGGGACAGTCACAGCTTTGGGTCCCCTTCGGGAGGAGAAAGGGGGTGGAGGGAAGAGGAGGCCTCTGGTCTCCCCTCTCAGTCTCGTAGGAGGCAGAGGCAGCCTGGAACCCGGGTCCCCAGCCCGGAGCCCGGGCCCTCCGGGTGCAGGCGGTTATTATCCGTGCGCCCCAGGGAGGCGACAGGATGGGGGGAGTGATTCAAAGCGGGGTCCGTCCGCCCAGGCCCTCACGGGGGCCATTCCTGAACATGCTACGGCTGCTGGGCTTCTCCAGACCCTCTGGGGCTGCGCGTGCGGAAGAGAAGGGGGAGAATGAGGTGAGTCCTTCTTGGGCTGGGCCGGCCACTCCGGAGGCGAGGACAGGCGGCGTCCGTCCCTGTGTCCCGGTGACCACGGTGACCAGCACGTTTGCAAAGCGCCAAGCCAAGGCCCCCCAAGAAGATGGAGGCCAGGAGCGCGGGGTCCCCCGGCCAGAGGGCAGAGAGGATCTCTGTGGGCGCCGGCTCAGAGCACCATGTTCCACCACTTGAAGGGAAAGGGCTTCCGGCGCACGTTGGTGCCGCAGTGGATCTCCCCAGACAGCTTGTGGTAGGACAGGTAGTCGTCGATGAAGGTGCAGTGCAGGCCCAGCGGCTCCAGCAGGGACCGAACCTTCTCCTCCAGGCAGCAGCGGCCGTTGATGATGGGCCCGTAGGGCTTGGGGATGCCCAGGTGCTTGCCCAAGACCACCATGTTGACCTGCGACAGAGAGAAAGCAGGAGGGAGGCTGGGATGGCTGGGAATGCCCTACCCCTGCGCCCCTTGTGGGACCTGGCCACTGCCGGCCCATCCCCAGGGCCCGTCCTGTTCTCGCCAGCGTTCCTGGGCTGCCAGAACGGAGGCTCGCTCAAGAACTAGGATCTATGGTGGCAGAGAAGGCACAGATCCAGGATCGGAAGAGAGGATTAGTAACAGCCGGGGCTGCCCGTAACATACACAATAACTTTGTATGAACCAAAGTCACCCCTGCCTCCAACACTTTCTTCTGTCTATCAGAAAATTGTCATATTATAACAACTTTGTTAGAATAAGAGAATTTATTGTCATCTGCCAGAAACTTGTACAATAAATATACACATCTATAAAGTCTATGGTGTGAAAGTCCTCGTAAGTGTGGTGCGCTTGTGCAGTACACAGCTTGCTCAACTGTCCTTGGCAGCCCTGATCATTGTTACCATTCGTTGAACAACTTCTGTGTGCCAGACATATCATCGCTGAATCTCATAGCCTCCCTCTGAGGCTGTGGCTTGGACAAGTTAAGCAACACAACAGCCACACAGCCGGAGAACAATGAGACTAAAATCTGGACTTGGATCTGACTCATGCCAAAACCCATACTCTTTATACCTTGCCAGAATATGGTTCTCTGGCTACATGTGGGACTGAGGAGTTGGGAGAAGGAGCTGGAAGCCCTTGGGGACACCTCTGTGTATCTCCAGTGGCAACTCTGCTTCCCTTGGTTTGTGGAGCGGGCTTGGGGCCCTAATGCCGGGACAGGGAGGTTCCTTAGAGGAAATCTCAGCCCCAGATCCATGGCAGGAGTCATAAGGGGCTGCCCTTGGGTTCAAAGGGGTCTTTGGACCTGCTGTCCAGAGGGTGATTCGGGGCTGTCCTGGACTCTGTGCCCTCAAACTCTCCGTGCTCTGAGTCCTCCACCCTCAAGTCTGCCCTTGAGGGCCATCCATGGCCAGGACCAACATGAAGCTGGAGGGTCCCGTGGAGTCGGCCCTGTGGCCTTGGCCCCAAACTACCTAGTTGCCCACCAGTGGGCCAGAACATGTTGGATGGCGGTGGGGCATGCAGGGGACAAGAGCAGGGACAGGGCAAGGAGCCAGACTCAGGACCACTCTCTTCCTCCTGAGTGAGGAGCCATGAGATTGGGGGCTGCTCCCAGCTCTGCCAGTCACCCACTCTCCCTCTGTGGGCCTCAGTTTCCCCATCTGACAAACGAGGGTACCTGATGGGGAGAGGATTGCAGCAGGTGGAGGCCAGGCCACAGCCCGAGGAGGCTGACCAAGGTCATGGGCTCCAGCCTAGACCCTTCCCCCACCCTAAGCCACAACCAGAGCCAAATAGCCCCTTGGGGCTTCACCGTCCAGTATGGTGGCCGCCAGCCACACGTGGCTGTTGAACTGCAAATCGAGTAAGATGAAAATGTCTGCTGTTTATCTGCACTAGCCACATTTCAAGAGCCCCTTAGCCACATGTGGCTGAGTGGCTGCCATACTGTATTGTGCAGATATAAAATATTTTCATCATCACAGAAAGTTCTAACAGACAACACTGCCTTCAAGCGGTTGTTCCCATGGGGGCAATTTTGTGCCCTAGGGCACTTTGGATTGTCACAACTAGGGGAGTGCTACTGGCATCTAGTGGGTAGAGACCAAAGAGGCCACTAAACCTCCGACAATGTGCAGGACAGCGCCCACAACAAAGGATCATCCAGCCCAAAATAGCAACAGAGCTATGGGGTGAGAGATCCTGCCTCCAAGGTCTCTGCCAGCACCTGGGGCTGGAACCCCCCAGTGAGGAGTCAGAGGCGAGAGCAGGTCCTCCCCACCTGCCTCCATCTGTGTCCTGATCCCCAAATTCACTTCCGACCCTGGCTCGTCCAGTGAGAGGGATTCGCGCTAAAGGCCCCAGTGCGGAGAGGGAGGGTCTAGCCCCATCCTGGGGGACCACCCCTCCCAGCTGCCAGCACCCCGACATCCTTTCCCAAGGGGTTAATGGGCGCTTTGGCCTGGCCTGCAGCGATAGCATCGCCCGGCCCCTCCCAGGTGACACGCAGGTGAGATCACCTCTGCTCATCTGCTTGTCAGCTGCTCCGCTAATGAGAGCCGGGAGGCCACCACCTGCCCCACCTGCCCAACTCAGGAGCCCCACTGGGGAGCGGCGGGGGTGGGGACAGAGCCAGCAGTTGAGGCCAGAAACAGAAGCCAGAAACATCTGGAACAAAATCATGCGCTTTTTTTTTGTCCATTTGGAAAAGAATTGAAAGAGCGCTTGGTGGAGGGGGCTGTCCCGTGCACTGCAGGGCGCTAACACCCCTGGTCTCTGCCCACCTCACTGCGGCAATAACAACGCCCTGGGGCAGGGTTGAGACGCCCGATGGAAACATTCTCTGTCTGCACAAAAGCAGACGCTGGAGAGGGCTGCAGGGTCTGCGCCAGCTGCCCCTGACTGCGAGGGCTTCTCCTCTGACCCCAGCAGACCCCAGCCAGGACCCTGCCGAAGTGCTCACCATGTCCGGGAAGAAGGCTTCCGCGTAGGAGCCCCTCACGGAGAACAGCTGGGGGACGTCCAGGATGTCGCGCTCCGTCAGGCCCAGCTCCCGCTTCAGCACCTCGCGGTTCCAGTCGATGCATTTCTGGGGGCGGGGCGCACCCCGAGACGGGGAAGGGTGTCACGCTTGCCAAGCGCCTACTGTGCGCCGGCCCGTGCAGCACTTCGTGCCCGTTAGCTCCTTTGAGCCTCACAACGGCTCTGAGCACTAGAAGCCAGAGCTATCCTGGGGAAACTGAGGCTCAAGCAGCCTGCCCAAGGGCACACGGCCAGGAGGTGGCAGAGCCGGGGTTTGGACCCAGGCAGCTTCTGGTTCCAAAGCCCTTGTCACCACAACACACGGTCCCAGCCACGGCCACAGTGTGCTGCCCCTGTCCCATCTCGGCAGTTCAAGAGAAAGTGCCGGGCACCGCTGCGGAGGGGCCAGGGGCCACCTCCCATTTACCGAGCCCCGACTCTGAGCCAGGCCCGGCACCGGGCACGTGGCAGGCCTGATCCTTGGGGGAGCCCTGCCCATTCCTGAGTCCTCCTTCCACCTGTTCTCACAGGATCCTCCCACTCCCCCTCCCGTCCCTACCCCCACTGGGCCCTATTTCTCCCCAGCATCTCTCTGGTTTCGCCAGACCTCACAGCTGAGAGCTCAAGTGTGCACCCGTGGAAAGGGGCCATGTCCCCAGAGCAGGGCCGGGGAGCTCCCTGAGGGCTCTCCCCCATCAGACTGTCAAGCAGAGGCTCTGTCCCACCCACAGGTCCCAGCAGCCCCCAGGACAAGCAGAGCCCCAGGGCCAAGTCCCCCACCGCCCAGCAGGTCCTGGGGCTGCTTCTCCTGGAGGGTGAGGGACCCCTTAGAGCAGCCGGTGGTCCTGCCCCTCACCTGTGCGTGGAGACTGTCTCTCTGGAGGCGTCTGTCCGCCAGCATCTCGTTAATGCTTATCTTTCCTGTGTATTTTAACCCTGCAAGAGAAAGACAGTGTGTGGGCTCAGGCAGCACTGCCTCCTAGGGGCCACCTCAGGCCTGGGGCTGCAAATTCCAGGCCAGGATTTCTCTCCCACCTCAGGGCCAGGGTCCAAAGCCAGGATGGAGAAAACCAGAGACCGGAGACCCTAATGGGCCTGGGCCCTGGCTGTAGGTAAAACGTGGTAATGGATCAATCAGCAACCCTTTGGGAAGGGATTCCTGGATTCCAACCCTAAGAATTATGGTACAGGTACCGTTATTGAATGCCCACCATGCTCTGGGCACCCTACTTAATTTATTATTAGTCTTTAAAACAATTCCAGGAGGGGTTAATTATCACCTCCAATTCAGAGAAGAGGAAACTGAGGCACTGAAAGATTCAGAACACACCCTGCTACCACTGCCAGCAAGTGTCAAGATCAGGATTTGAACCCAGGACCTTCCATGCGGAAGGCTGCACCACATCCCTTCCAATGCTCCATTCCCCAGGTGAGAGCACGGAGGCCTGTGCTCAGATGGGCCAACCAGGTCCTGGAGGGTCTGGCGCTTCTCCGCCTCCTACTCCCAGCCCTGCTGCTCGGTGGCTGCATAGACCTGGGCAAGCCACTTGTCCTCTCTGAGCCTGTTTCCTCTTCCATGAACAGGGGTAAGAAAGGGGGTGGGAGATCAGACAGGAGCGAGAACGTGAACATGCCTGGCCCAGACTGGCACGTGGGGCACTCGTGGCTTCCTGTCCCTTTCCTCCCCTGGGGCGTGGCCCAGGAAATGCCCCACCCGTCAGAGGACCTGGGGCAATCCACTGTCCCGTCTCTTCCCATCCCTGACCCAAGCAAGGGGGAGCCCTCATCCTTAGCTCCCACGCGCAGGTGCCGGGCTCCGCGCCAGCCGCGAGATCTACAGGGGAAGGGGCTGTCCCCGAGGGCACGGCTGTAACTGGCATCAGCAGTGTCCGGGGCTGCTGATGACAAGACAGAATCCCCAGGGTTGACCGGCCATTGGCACTCACCATCAAACTGGGCCGCCTCCCCGTAGCCCTCCTCTTTCTTCTCTTGGAAGAGTTTGAGGCAAGCGCTGGGGCTAGCCAGGAGCAGCCGGAAGCCCTGGCACAGAGGGAGGGAGAATGGCTCAGTGGACAGGTTCCCCCTGGACACAGGAGACCCCAAACTCAGCAGGGGCCTGACTGCACACAGGACTCCCTCTCGCCCTCATCCTGCCCAGCGGCCACAAAGAACCGTCTGCAGTTCTCCCAGTCTTCCAGGCTCGTTCCCCGCTCTGGGCTCTTGCCTGTGCTGTTCTCCCTGCCAGGAGGCCCTTCCTCACTTTGCCCACCAGGGAACTCCAATTTCTTCCCTGAAGACCCAATTCAGGTGTCTCCTGCACTGGGAGAGGGATAGCTCCTTGGCATATGCTCCGCTGTGCCCTGTCCCAGCCCCTGTCAGAGGTTTCACCACTGGGCTGTAAGCACTGGTCACTGGGAGGCCTCCTCGCCCAGGCTGCTCCCCGAGGGCCGGGCCCTCCCTGGCCACCTCCGAAAGGCGGTGGAGCTGCCTGCTTACAGGCCCAGACCCACATCTGGATTTAAATCCTATCCTGCCACCTGCAGGCTGTGTGAGCTTGGGTGAGTTAATGGCCCTTCGAAGCCTCAGTTTCCTCACCTGTAAAATGGGGGCAATAATCATAACACCCACCTTACGGGCTGGTTGGAGGATTAAATGAATTAAAATATGTGGACTGTTTGGCACATAGCAGGTGCTCGGTGAATATTACCAATTATTATCAATGTCATTCCCGGCTCCTGGCTGAGGGATTTGGTTCAAGTGAACAGGCAGTAAGTGTGAGAATGAGCACCGACTAGTGAGCAAATGTGTGCCTTCCTGGCTTGAGGCTTCGGCCACCTCCAAGTAGTCCCCCTCCCCGATTAGCATGGCCTGACCCCAAGGGTGTCCTGACCCCGAGCTCCCTCTGGGCACAGGGTTGAGCTGGTCCAGGTGGCTTCACCCTGTCTCATCCCATCGAGTCAGGCAGGGGCAAAGGTGGCTCAGGCAGGACAGGAGGCAGGGGACGCACCTTCCGGTCGGAGGCGGGCACGAAGCACAGGAACTCGTCCACGTGGCCCACGGAGAGCCAATCCGAGTAGAGCTGCACAGGCACCTGCACCTGCTGGGCCTTCAGGAAGTTTCTCACCACCCTGGCCATCTGTCGCCCGCCGGACCTGGCCGGGGAGGAGAGAGCGGGCAGTCACCTTGTGCCTACAGCGTGCTGGCATCCCCGTGTGCACCCCCCACAAGCCTCGCGACAACTGTCTGAGTGGGGAGAGCTGGAGTGACTTAGCCTGGGCCACACGGCTGAAAGGTGACCAGGCCAACCTCCCTGATTCCCAGCCCAGCAGTTCAGCCAGGGCGCTGGAGGGGGGTGGGGGCTGGGGAGGGGACCTGCCCCAGGAAGAGACGGTGCTGACCTGCCACAGGTCAGGCCTGTGCCAGCTGCCACAGTTTGTGCCAGGCACAGGCTAGGACCCCCTGCCCCAGCCCCCAGGGGCTCCCGGGAACATATTCCTCTTCCAGAGTGTCTACCCCTCACCAGCCCCAAACAGCCTCCTCAAGGCCAGGAGGGTCCTCCCCTCATCCAAAGGGGTCAATGGGGAGAGCTCCATTCGCCAAAGGGAGCTGGAGACCCTCGTCTCATGGCCCGGCACTCGGAGGCTGACTCCTCACTCAAGGGACACACAGCCTGTCGCTCAAAATATGACAGGGACCTGGTGAGCCGCTCCCTCCGTCCAGCGTTTCCCACAGTGTGGGGCTCAGACTGCGGCGGGGGTGGGCGCCCTTACACCCCACAGTCTCTGGGGACGTGGCCGGGACTCTGCACTGGGAAAAACCTCTGCTTCCTACACGTGCCAGAGCTGGAGAGCCGCTGCCCCAGCACTGCCTAGTACCCGGGACTTCGCACCATGCGGTCCAGGCGTGTTCACGACACCCTTTGCCGGCAGGGGGAGGGAAGGGAGGGCTGACATAGAAAGATGGCACTTAGAGCAGGGACAGTGGGGACAGACTGGAGTTCCTCAGCCCAGGGAGAAGACATTTACCAAATGCCACCTGTGCGTGGGAGGGGTCCCCTGACGCTGCTCAGGCAAGGCGGTGTCCCCATTTCACAAAGGAGGTGACGTGTCAAAAGGCAGAATGCCTTCTTACGCTCTGGGCGGTTCCACCTTTCTCTGGCCACGTACGAAAGGCACAAACATACTATCTATATAGATTTTTCCCCAATATATTTCATTTAAAAAGGATCATGTTTCTTGCTCTTGCTTGTCCAGCTTAAGGACATATCACGAATGAGCTCCGGCCTGCATGTAATCTGGCGGCTCTGCCTTAAACCAAGGACAGAATCCAGAGCTTCCTCCCCTCCTCCTCTGCCACCCGCTGGCCAGCTGACACCTCCCTTGCCTGGATCAGCAGTGGCCTGTCCCTTTCCCCATCTCTCTGTTTTCACCCCGTACTTCCCCCAGTCTAACCAGAGGGAGGCTTTTAATCCATCAGATCATGTCCCTCCTCTGCTTGCAACCCGAGCACCACCCGCGTCTCACTCACAGTAAATGCAAAGCCCTTTACTGAGCTGCAAAGCCTTCCTGACCCGGCCTCTCTCTCCCCGCCACCTCCTGCCACTCCCTTCTTCATTTGCTCAGTCCCCGCCACGCTGGCCTCCTGCTGTCCCTTTCCTGCCTCAGGGCCTTTGCACCTGCTGTTCTCTGTACCTGGAATGTTGCCAACTCCGCACAGCCCCATGGCCTACTCTCTTACCTCCTTCAGGTTTAACTCAAATCTCACCTTCTCTCTCTATGAGACCTTTGAAAATTGCAACAGCCCCCCGGCCCCCTTCCTGACTTTATTTTTCCCTACAGCATTGGGTACCATCTGGCATACCGATATCTTATGTATTGTCTCACAGCCCCCTGGGATGTAAACCCCACAACAGCTGGGCTTTCTGTCTAAGCAATTCACTGCTGTGCCCTCAGCACCTCGCATATACTAGATGCTCAGGAAACATCTGCAAATGATACGGACGCCTTTGAACCCCTGGGTAAGAGTCCCTGACCTACATAGACGTGAATACGCCCTACACGAAGACCAGAGGGAGACCCGACGAGCAGTGACAAATGAAAACACCCCTCTGAATTCGGAGGAGTAGATCATGGGAAATATTTTCCTTGAGCTTCTGATATTTTCATAGAGTGCTGGCAATTTTAAAGGATTCCTTTAAAAACAGTGAGATGGCGGGGACAAGAACCAGACTTTGGAGGTTGTTCACGAGAAGAAAGCAGCAAGAACCAGAACCAGACAGGCTGGGGAAGGGGCAGGGTCCCTCCTGGGGACACTCTCCAGCCTCCGCCGGGAGACAGGGGGACGGACACAGCGACTCCAGCTCCCGAGGCGTCAGACCCCGTCTCTGAGCCATCATCAGAGCCACCACCAGGGGGCGGAATTGCTCAACGAAAGTTTTAAAAGTGGGCGCAGAGGGCGGGGAACCTCCCACCGCAGAAAAGGGACTGGGCATTTGTTGAGCACCTACTGTGTGCCTGCCTTAGGCTCCGCGCACTCGGTATCTTGTTTAATCCTCCTGGTGACGCCATGATACACGTACAATACCAGCTCCAGGTTGGATCTGAAGTGTGCTCCGCCACCCTCTCCGACCTCACTCCCCACCACGCCCCTCCTTGTTCCCACAACTCCAGCCCCACTGGCCTCTTTGCTGTCCTTCTAATGTCCCCAGTATGCTCCTGCCTCAGGGCCTTAGCACAGGCTGTTTCCACTCCTGGGAACATTCTCTTCCTAAATAGCCACACCACTAACTTGCTGTGTGGTCCTAGGCAAGTAGGTATCCCTCTCTGAACCTCAGGGTCCCATCTGTCCACCAAGGGAACTTATTTCTGATTTTCAATGCAACAGCCGATGGAGCGGGGCACGACCCCACTGGAGACCCCTCGCTTTCCCATCTGTGCCTGGGAGCTGCTGGAACAGAGCCCTGCAGCCCCGCACAGAGAGAAGGGTCCTGGCTGAGCTCGCTGGCCTGCGAGGCCGGTGGGGTGGGCGGGTAAGGATGTACATGTGTCGCGGTGTAATATAGACGCTGGGGCAGGAGACCAGGTCAGAGACGAGAGCAAAGTCCTTGGGGACACAAAGAGCCCTTTCTCATTCCTGAGCCTGCATCCTCCGAGCTCTTTGCCCCTGAGACCGGGTCCCAAGGCTGCTGGAGGTTACAGCAGCCTCCTGAGGCATCTGGGCAGAGCGGCCACGGGGTCCCCAAGCTCTCCCCCCACCCAGACCTGCAGGGGCCTCCTTCCGCCTGAGGTCTGGCCGGTCTGTCCCCACCATCTCCCTGCCACCCGCCACCCCACCAAGCTGCCTGTGCTTTGCCTTTGAGCCACACTCTCTCTGGCCTCCAGGCATTTTCCCAGAGGTTCCCTCTGCCCCAACTCGGGTCCAGTCCCCCTTGCTCGGCTCCTTTCTTTCCCTGCACAAAGTCTGTGCATCCGTTACCGTGACGCATCAGGGTAGTTGCTGTCCCTAAGGAGGCTTTCTTGACACCTCTTGTGAGATTATATGTGACCCTCTCTGATCCCACTGGGTGCAATTGCGTGCCCATCCCCCTCATTGGACTGTGAACTCCCGAGGGCTAGTTCCTGGGTCACTTCTGCATTCCCCGGCAGTGGGCCCCAGGCCTGGCATTTAGGAAGTCTTAATAAATATTCAATTAGTAAATGAATGCATGAACAAACGCACATAACTACACTTTTCTGAGCCTCAGCTTCCTCGTCTATAACAGGGGGATAGTAATAATCCCAGCCTCAGAGGGTTGTTGTAAGAATTAAATGAGGTAACCCAGGAAAAGCATTATGGGTGTGGCACATAGTAGGTGGTTAATACATTTTGTCTGATGAGTTCCAACCTGCTTCAAAGCAGACCCATTCCGGGGAGCCAGGTGAATGATACCTAAGCATTTGGCAGGTGGTTTACACAAATTCTTTACCCCCAGCCATGCTGATTATATAGCTAGGACAGGGATTTTTATCAGGCCCATTTTACAGATGAGGAAACTGAGGCATGGAGCATACAATAATTTGTTCATTTAAAATGTATCTGTTTTGCTCACTGATATATCATCAGTACCTTCAATATGTAAGAAATACATTCAAATGAATTAATTGAGCACCAACACTGGTTAGATGATATACCCAAAATCACATGGCTAACAAGTGGCAGGGCCGGGACTCGAGCCCAGGTCCATCTGCTTCCAAGGCCTGTGCTCCTTCTGCCTGGGTCCCTCCCCGCGTCACAGAAAGACTGCCCTCAGGCCTCAAGGCCCTTCAGCCCCCAGGGTTGTGGGCAGGATCCTGCCGCACAGTAGAGTCTGGGCATGAGTCACCAGCAGGATGAGCACCTTCCTCCCACACTGGCCAACTCAGCCCCAGGCACCCTTCCTGGCGCCCGGCTACGTGCCTGAGCTGTGGCAAGAAGCCTCGACTCACCTGACCCAGAGCCCTGAGGCCACTGCCAGGTTCAGGCCATGAGGCTGTGTGACCTTCTCAGCACTGCCCAGCTCCTCTGGGCCAGACACCAGACGGTCGGCCAGGGCTTGGGGGCAAGGTGGGGCACACCTCGGCTCCATGCTAATCCCCCACAAATGGGAAGGTGACCTCCAGGGCTTGTGGCAGGCATAACCTCCAGGCAGGAAGCAGGGGACCCCACCAGGGTCCTACGCTGCACACCCCATTCCTTGGTGACCTGCAGGCAGGATCCGGACCCATTGGTGGGGATTCGGCAGGTATATCACCTGTCTGAACACTAAACCCTCAACACCGAGTTTCCTGTCCCAGCATGGCTGTCCAGGGTGGGGCCCTCTGACTCACTTGTCACTCGGGCGTCCTGGCCAATCACTTGCTCACCTGCAGCCAGGTCATTTGGTGACCTCTGGGCCCTTTTAAGCCATCGTCAGAACAGCAACTAATTTGACTTCTTAGTGGGAGAAGCCTCCAGGGATGTGGGCAGGATCCCCTGTCCGTCCCCTGTCACTGTGCCAGATCGTACATCACTGCCCCGGCTTCTCTGATTTTTCAAGAGAAGCCAGAAATCTGTTTATGTGAGCCTGACACGCACACACACACACACATACACACACACAATGTTGGTGACTACTTAGCTTATAACATGAGGTGGGCCAAAAGACCACAGGCTACTAGTTTGTGAGTTTCCTCCTAAGATTCTACAACCTTTTGAATCTGAGATTTTTTGGGGGGGGGTGGACAGAATCTCACTCTGTTGCCCGGGCTAGAGTGCCGGAGGCATCAGCCTAGCTCACAGCAACCTCAAATTCCCAGGCTCAAGCAATCCTTCTGCCTCAGCCTCCCAAGTAGCTGGGACTACAGGCACGCGCCACCATGCCCGGCTAATTTTTTCTATATATTTTTAGTTGTCCAGCTAATTTCTTTCTATTTTTTGTAGAGACGGGGTCTCGCTCCTGGCTCAGGCTGGTGTTGAACTCCTGACCTCGAGCGATCCTCCCTCCTCGGCCTCCCAGAGTGCTAGCATTGAATCTGAGATTCTTGGACTCCAAGTGTTTGATTCTAGGATTGCACGCAGGAAGCCAACACCACTTTCCAGACTGGGGAACCGAGTCCATGGTGAGGGGACACTGAGGGTGGATGCTGCCCTCGGCCCCTCGAGCCCTCCACTGCCCTCCCACCCTGGCCTCTCACTTGGGGTAACTGCTGCCGATGAGAATCCGGCCCAGGGGGTACTCCACGCCGCCCACCGTGACGGGTGGGCTCACGTCCAGGTTGCCAAAGGAATCCAGGCTGGAGGCACCGGCGGCCAGGATCTCACGGGTTACGTATCCAAAGTCGGGACCCTAGGGAAGGACCAGTAAGGCGCCCACCCCAAGAAGGAGGGGTCAGTTAGGACAGGAAGAGGCAGCTCTTGGGGTGGAGGGCATGATGCTGGAGGATTCCCACCCCCTGGCACCTTGTGCCTGAAAAACCACCTCCACCCACGTTTTGCAAGTCACCCCTGGGCTCCAAGCACTGTGAAATTAAAATACACATCAGTGACCAAGAGATAACTAGAACATCCCCAAATGTTTGGAAATTAAGCAACGCACATGTAAAGAGCCCATGAGTCAAAGAGGAAATCAAAGTGGAAATTAGACCATATTTTGCAGTGGAAGGTGACACAGCAAGGCAGCACGTTAAATCTCGCAGGAAGCTGGGAGTTGCCGGAGCTCTAACATGTGTATTTATTAGGGAAGGAAAGGCTGAAAAGCGGTAGCTTCCATTTCAAGCTCAAAAAAGAACAGCAAACTAAGCCCAAAGAAAGTAGAAGATGAGAAATAATTCAGATGAAAGCAGAAATCAGTGAAAAATCCCCTGGTGCCTACAGGTTAAACCTGGGGCTTGGGGTCAGGTGGGTCCCCAACCTGCACACTGGCCCCCGTTGACCCACTCACCTGCAAGGTTCATTGTCACCTGGCCCTCCAGGCTGGGTGAGGGTCCCTGCTCCATGTACCCACAGACTCCAGGACTTTCCCTGCACTGTCCCAGGGGTAGGGGGTGCAAACCAGTAAACGGGCAGAGACAGGCCCTAGAGGCTTTTGCACCTTGGTGCAGACGGCCTTGTACAAGTTACTTAACCTCCCTGAGCCTCAGTTTCCTCACCGTAAAGAGAAAATAACTAATAGCACTTAGCCATAGGAGTGCCCATGGATTACACAAGGTAACACCTGGGAAGCTCGGGGACAGAGCCTGGAACTCAACACATGGTGGCAGGTGCTGCTGTTGCCACCCCATGCACAGGAAGCAGCACAGTGCCCAGTGGGTGGTAGGTGTTCAGAAAACACTTGATACCTGAACAGAGGCCCCAGCTCTTAAAAACAAGAGCCAAGCGGGCTCGCTAAGGGTGCGTTCCCCCCAGCAGGCAGTCTGATCGCCCCAGGGCTGGCCACTGTGCTGATCCCTCCTTGGGAACAGGCCCCTTACCTGGGACAACTTGGCTGTCCGGCCCCTCCCAGAACAGGGGCGATCAAGGCTGCTGGCTATTTGCATGTGATTTGCATGTCATTTGCATCTCCCACCCAAACCGCCCACTGACTCCCCAGCTTGCTGATGTGCCACCTCCTGTGTCTTTTGCCCCCTCTCCCTGGTCTCTGGGCCCTAAAGGACCAGGCCCAGATGAAGCCTCGCCGGGGTCTCCCATGGGAGGAACCACCGGGTTCCCCACTCTGCCCTTTGCCATACCAGGATCTTCTTATAGGGGAAATCGCGCAGGCCTCTGTTTCGGGGGGAGTCGAAGACCACGGGGAAGTACTTGTGCGGGGCCTCCACGTAGCCAAACTCCATCTCGTCCTGGGAGGGGAGAGGTGAAAAAGACACAGTGAGCTCAGGGTGGTTTTCAGAGCAGGGCGAGCCTCTCCAGGCCTGAGGCAGGGCAGCAGATGCTCCCCAAGACTGTGGGGGCAGGCGCGGAGGTGGAGGCCTCTTGGGACCCTGGCCAGGAAGGACTCTGGTCCAGGATTGGTGGGAAACAGCAGAAGTTGGGGCCAACGCAGGTGGCAGCAGCGAAGCCTCCCCCAGGGGTCCCGGCCCCCAGGCTGGCCGGTCAGGGGCCTGTGCAGGCCTCCCTTTCCCCAAGCCCAGCCGAAGGCTTCCCGGGGCACCCCCGACTCTTTCCCGAGCCTGTTTCTGCACCCACCTGGATCCAGCGGTCATTTCGATTTTCAATCTGAGGGCAGATGATCAGCTTGCAGTTGGCTTTCGATGCCAGGCGGGACATGTCTTCCAGAAATTTATCATTTGGGCCGTGAGCATCCATCACGCTGTAGCAGACAGAGAGAGGGGGGCACACTGACGGCCTCTGACTGCGGCCGAGGACAGGGGAACCTTGACTCAGTCTGTGCTGGGTCCCTGGGGGTACAGGGGTTCAGGCACAGTCCCTGCTCTCAACAGACTCATGGACCGATGGGGAGATGGATAATGTCCCCAGATCGTATCAGGTGACAGGTACGAGGTAAGGGGTAAGCCCAGGCTGTTGAGCCCAGAGGCAGGGCACCTAACCCAGCACAGGTAATCTGAGAGGTAGCCACGGAGGTGACCTAGGGCTGATCTCGCTGGTTGGGGTGGTAGTGAGGGGCTCGTGGCCCCGTCTACTCCTGTCCACACAGTTGGCCTGAGCACAGGGGTCAGGGTGGGGCTGGCAAGCAAGCAGGAGGAACGGATTTCCTTCTGAATACCTGCACACGCCTAGACCCAGGTAAGCAGAGCAAACCTGTTTGGCCACGCCCTTCCCAGATTTTGATTTATGTCCCGCTCAACTGTGGTCTGATCTCTGACACAGAGGCCTGGTGGGCCTTGCCAAACGAGGCCCCGCCCTCCACCAAGGGCATGACCGAGAGACGGCAGGAGGACTAGGGCCCCGGTCTGGGCTGGGCTCACAGTGAGCCCAAGAGTTGGACTCCCATGCCCTCAGCAGGCACAGGATTGCACCCACGTCACAGCATGTCTAGGTCCACTGTGGCCACCGGCAGCCTGAGCAGGGCCTGGCCCCGCTGCCCAGACTAAAGCCAAGGTGTTCCGGGGCTGCTGCGGCAGGCCAGGCCAGGGGCAGGGATGCTGGAGCTTGAGCCAGTGACCCCAGGGGGGGCTTAGGTGCTCAGGGCAGGGTGAGGCCAACCGGCCCAGGCCACCTGCTGCCGCCCTGCACCCAGCTCTGCCCCCGGGTGCTCTCAACAGGTCTGTTGGTCTGAGTGGGGGGCCAAGCCCAGCGCAGCATCCTGCCCCTACCTCTACAAGTCACAGTTGCTGGCAGGGCTGCAGGGGGCTGGGGGCCTCACCTGCACACATACAGCTCCTCGGGGGGCTGGGTGTTGGGGGTCATGATCCAGGGGGCCACGCGGTAGGCCACGGTGTCTGTGAAGAGGGTCACCGCAGGCATGGTCTGAGGGGACAATGAGGACTCAGTGGGCCCTGCAGGGACCCCTACCAAGCCCAAGCCCATCAGGCCTCAGCCCCCAGCCTGCCCAGCCCTGGAGCCTCCAAGCTGGTCCCCAACCCCTCAGCCCTCGAGCCCACCCCCAGTGCTGCACGTACTCTCATGTCCACCAGGCTGACGTGGAGGGAAACCAGCCCCAGGAAATCGGCGTCGGGGAAGGCGAGCCCCTCCACGTAGAATGTGATCTCCCGCTCCCCCGGCTGCCGCTCGACTTTGTAGGACAGCTGGTGGGGGCCCAGGACCTGCTTGTAGTCCTCGAGGGAATCCCCGCCTAGGGAGAGCCAGAGTCGGGGGCCAGTGCTGGGACAGGGGTGTGGGGCTGCCAGCCCAGGAATCCAGGGGCAGAGCCGCCTTTGGGGTTCGATCTACTTGGGTTCCTCTCCAGCTCTGCCGTGTGCAAGTGTGACCTTGGCTCAATGACTCAACCTCTCTGAGCCTCAGTTCCTCATCTATAAAATGAGTGAACATTACATTTCTCATGAGGCTAATGTGAACTTTAAACCAGATAAAGAGATAAAAGCACTTGGCACAAAAGGTGAAAATAACCCAAATGTCCATCCGTGGATAAATGGATAAACAAACATGGTCTGTCCATGAGGTGGAATATTATTCATCCATAAAAAAGGACGGAGTGCTGATTTGTGCTACACTCCAGATGAAGCTTGAAGGCATTATGCTAAGTGAAAGAAGCCAGACACAAAAGGCCACATATTGGATGATTCCATTGGTATGAAATATCTAGATGGGTAAATCTACAAAGTTGGAGAGAGATCAGGGTCCGTACGCGGCGGAAGTTGCCAATTCACTTATGGAGACTGTGCTCACGCTCTCGTTCACACTAGGTGTTTTCAAGCTGGGTCCTCCGCCCACACTTGCACCACCGGTGCACACGAAGGAACATTCTGGCTCCTGCCAGGCACTGTTGGCCTGAACAAGGAGTTCTGGGTCATTCTGAAGGAGAGTGAAGGGGAAGCAGGAAGGGGTGGGAGAGGCCTGTTGCTACTAATCAAAACCAGTACAGGCACCTCCGGATTAAGGGTTGGTATATTTTTAAAGCCACAGACGTGGATTAGTATAAAAACTGGTGGAACAGCCGGGTTCTGGGAGCAGGGCCCGTCCCCAGCGCCGGGACGGTGCTTGGTCAGTCCACGCTCACCACTGACCAGGGGACGGAACAGGGGTTGGGGGCAGTGGAAGGAGAAAGGGCTTTGGTGCCCAGGACACCTGGGTTGGAGTGCCTGCCCCGCCCCCAGTTGGTTGTGTGACAGTGAATTCATGTGCCCATGCCTCAGTTTTCCTCTCTGTAAAATGGGACAAGCTGTCGAACCTCCTTCCTGGGCACTGCGTTGCGCGCGGTGGAGGGGCTGTTTGTAAGCTGTAGCGGCCGTTACGAAAAGGTGGTGGGGAAAAGAGAGAGAGATGGGAGAGGAGAGGCGAGAAACGGCTGGAGCAGGACGGAAGAGGCCCCGCCAGGCCACTCACCCCGAGCACAGAAGACCCCCACTCTTCTGGAGTCAGACACGGACATGTCTAAGACCAGCTTGTGACTGTTGAAGAGCTCGTCGGGGCCATCACAGCTCAGCACCATTGGGGACATGTCCTGCAGGTCTGGGGAGAGCGGCCCCCTTGAGACACCCCTCCCCCCACCCCCCAACAGGCTCCCCTCCCACCTCCCCACCCCACCCCCGTCCCCCTCGGCACTCACCATCCAGGGTCATCAGCTGGCTGTTGGCGAGGTCGGGCTCCTTGGACCTGTGACTGTCGCGGTCACAGTTCACCAGCAAGACAGCCCCATAGCCCTTAGGGCCCCAGCGCCAGGTTTTCTGTGGCAAAACAAGAAGGCTGGAGGTCAGCAGGCCCCGGGGGACTCTGGGAAGGGGTTCTGGACACGGCCAGGGCTGGCTGCCTTGTCACCTTGGAGACTTTCGTATTCTGGCTTTGCTTAACAATTTGGAGAGGGATCATAGACCTGGGCACTGGAGCTGCAGGTAAGGCTCTAGACCCAAGCCACCCTGTCCTTGCGCAGCGAGCAAACCACACAGCCGCACACCGCCGCTCTGCCCAGTCATCGCATCGGAGGAGCGAGGGGTTGTCTCCACACCCAGAGATGGCCCTGGAAAGCCGGCCGAGCTTTAGCTCTACCTGGGGTGGGGCGCTGGAGAACCTTTGGGAGACTCTCCCCACCTCGGCACTCTCCTGGGGCCTGTCCTGCAGACGTCTGACACCCACCCGGGCTCCTGCGGGCCGGCAAGCTGAGGTCCAGGATGAAGCAGGAAAGACAGCTGGAGCCCTGCCTGCCTCTGTGGCCGCCACTCTCCCGTCACGCCTCCACTTTACCCCTCCAACACACACACACACACACACACACACAGGACAGGGCTCCCTGTTCCCGTTTCACAGAAGAGGGAAGGGAGGCTCTGGGAGGTGAGCCCCAAGTTGCATAGTTGGCCTTCAAACCCAGATCTTTGGGACTGCACAAGGCCACTGCTAACCTATATGGCATTTTTGTTCATCCCTCTGGGTAGATGCCACCCTGCACCAGACCCCCAGGCATGATTTGTATCGTAGCTGCCACCTTACCCAAGCACCCTTGTGCGGTGAACACAGCCGTCCATGAGCCCTGGCCCACCTTGTCCACAAAGCCCTGTGATCCAGGCCACCTCCCTAGGGGCTTTTCCTGCAAACTGTACCTCTGTCCCTCCCAGGACAGCTTCCAGATACTTCCTGTGGGATAATGCCCTGAGCCTACCCCATCCTCCTCCGCACTCTTCAGGGTTAACTGGGGCTGACCACCGTAGCTTCCTCTACCAGAAGACTTATCTTCTTCTTGCCTTCACTGTCACTCAACAATCTTTTATGAAATACCCACCATGTTTAGAGGTCTAAATACAGCCCTCAAAATAGAGAAAGCAGCAAGCAAGAGAACCAATCCCAACTCCAAGGTAGCATAAGAGAGACCCAGAGAGGGTAAGCTGTTTTCCAGCCATCACACAGCATGTTGGTCACATGATAAGTTAATGCCCATTCGTGCCAATTTGGTGGTCCCTGGATGGGTTCCCTACACTGATGGACACCCCGGGCCCTGGGAATCCATCACCCTGCTGGAGGGAAGGCGCACTCCACCCCGGGACCACCCACAGGTTTGCCTGTCCACCCTGCAGTCTTGGGGTAGCCAGGGGGGTCTCACCTTGTCCCCTCGGCTTCTTTTCACCGTGCCTGTGCGGCCCATGTCAACGTCCAGGGAAACATCTGCAAAGGGACAGAGAGGGGCTGCCAGGGGCTCCCCCGGCCCCATCTTCACGCCCGTAATGTCCAGGCTGGCCAAGCTTTACCCTGTCCCGAGCCCACGAGGACCAGGACACTTTGCCCTGGGGTCCTTGCCCCACACTTGGGAGGCCCTTGTGGCTGACCGGCGGTTCCGGGTGTGGGTGACATTTGTGGCTCTGGGAGCTGGAAGGAACCAAGTCTTTGGCTCCAGAATTCCTTGCATGTCCGAGCATGTCGACTTGCTAGCTCTTGGTGGCCTGGTGCTTCTAGACCATGAGCTGATGGCCCTTAACTGGCAGCTGGGGGTGAGCCCTGAGGTCCTACAGGCTGCCCTGGGCTCTGGCCGAAGGGGCACATGGCTCTCCATAGCCCACGTGGGACTCGGGTGGAGGAGGTCTGCTGGGGTCCAGCTCTTGGCCCCTGGGCAGTGAAGTTTCTAGATCCCCGCAGCCCTAGGGACTGCTGGGTCTCATCTCTGCAGTTCCAGGGTGGATGAAAGGTCTCTGAGGAAGCCAAGCCCTCGATGGTGGAGGAAGCTGGCCACTGGCCTTCCACCCCAAGAGAGCTGTTAAGACCCTCAAACAGCCAACCTGGAGGGTCGAGAGGACTTACGCGGAGCCAGGGAGGTGGCACTTACCGGCGCCAGTGAGGTAGAGCACACTGTGGCCCAGAGCATCCTCCTCGGGCTCCCCGAAGTAGAAGACCTTCACCTGTGGGAGCACAGTTAGCCCCAAGGCCGTGCAGCACCCCCTCCAGGGACGGAAGGGGCAGGAGAAATGGGGACACATCCCGACAGCCCTGCTTAGAGGCAGGGGAGGCACGGAGACCCTGGGTTCTCCTGGTGCTGAAGCCCTGGGACTCACGGGCTCTGGGGTTGGGCTCGGAGCTGCCATCTCCAGCCCCCAGAGCAGGTCTGCGGGGGAGGGCGGGGAGGTGGGAGGGGTATGGCGGACCCCAGTGGGGGCAGCTGACTGGTGCCATTGACTTAGGCTAGTCACTCAACGTCTCTAAGTCTCCGGCTCCACATCCATGAAATGGGACCAGTGCCCGCCACACCCCCAGCACCGCAGGCGGTGGTCACAGAGCAGTGGCAGCACGGTCTGGAGCCCACGCCAAGCGCTGCCCCAGGTCATCCCAGTGAGTCCCGAGGGTGGCCCCAGTGGACGGGGAGCACCGGGCCACGCCTGCAGTCCCGAAGCTAGCGAGCAGGGGAGGCGGGACCTGTCGGGAGGAGCCGTGTCAGCCCGCCAGTGAGTCACCGTGTGTGGCAGGTGCCTGGGGCTGGGGCGAGGGAGGAAGGTGTCACTAGAGCTCAGGAAGGTGTCACTTGAGCTCAGGAAGGACAATGAAAGGGAAGCTTGCTCAGGCATGGGGGACACGCACACAGGACGATATGCACGCGGGCACACGTGTACACGGTGTGTTGCTGTGGAGCGTGGGGCTTCTTGTGGGGTCTGTGTGGAGGCTGAGTACAGGGACCCATGGAGGGTGTTTGTGAATTTGCAGGGTGACGAGGTGGACTCGTGATTTGGGGAGTTTTCATTCACGCACACACGTGTGCTGTTGGGGCGCTGGCGAGGTCTGTGTGTTCGCGTCTGCAGAGCTGTGTGAGGGCGTGTCGTGGGGACGTGGGCGCAAGAGGCTCTGCGGGGTGCGGCCGAGTGAGGGTGCTTTGTGACGGGGACATGCCATGGGGGCTCTTACCTTGGATGGGGCGTGGGGAGACCCAGCCCCCACCATGAGGAAGTGGCCTCTTACCTTACGGTCGTCCAAGTCCTTGCTGGCTGTGTCCACGGATACGACCACATCCACTTTGGCATCCAGGGGCCAGCGGGCCTTGCCTGTGGGTTCTGTCACCCGTGTGGGATTGTAGACCACAAAGACCTCCACCCCGGAGCTCCCAGAGACCCCGAAGGTCTTGGCGCCCTTGGGCACATCGCTGGTAGAGAGGGGAGAGAGGAAGAAGCCGGGGTGCTCAGGGGAGGGGCCATAGCGGGTGGGGAGACGGGGCCATGGCTCTGGCCAGGAGGCCAACTTGGGAGGGGCACGAGGCAGCCAGGGCACAGGCGGCCACCTGCGGACACCCCCACCCCATGCCCAAGTCTCTTCCCCATCTGGCACTTCCAAATCCTCCAACTCAACGGGAAATCCATTTGACCCCCCACCACCGCCACTGCCAAGGCCGAGGTTCAAGCCACCACCACCGCCCACCCAGACTGCTGGGCACCTTCCTCCCTGGGCTCCCTAGTCCCACCTGTGACCCCAGCCCCAGTCTACTCTGCACACAGCAGAGTGTGCTGTTCCTTTGCTCAAAACCTGTGGTTTCCATCGAACTCGGGAAAAGGCAAAGTCCTCACAACGGCTTACAAAACCCTTCCCCTGCCACCTCCCTGACCTCTTCTTCAGTTTTCTCTGGCCATACTGGCCTTCCTGCTGTGCCATGACACCAGGCCGTCCTGCCTCGGGGCCTTTGCATTGGCCGTTCCCTCTGCCTAGAATGCTCCCTCAGCCCTGCCAGGGCTCTGCCTGAATGTCACCTTCCTGGCGAGCTCTCATCCCTCCACGTCATGTGGCACCTTGCCCATCTTCTCCCCACGTGGCCACGTGGGTGGTGTGGCAGCACCCTGGCCCCTCAGCCCCTTGACCTCTCTTCCAATGACCCTGTCCTCCACCTAGCTCCAGCCCTCTGTCCCATGGACGTGCCCCTTCAGTGTCATTACCAAGAACTGCACCCACTGCAAGCGACCCTGTCAGCACCCACTCAGACGCCACCTCCTGACATTCCCTCCTAACACGCCACTGCCACCAAGCCCTCAGCCCCGCTGGGACCCTCGACCCTCTCTCCCCCTTCTCGCTGTCCTTCACCCCCCATGTTCTGTCTTCCCTTCACCGGCCTAGATTCCACAGTCCCCGGGTGTGGCCCCTGCATTGCTCCGCTCCGTTTGCCTGCCTTTCCCTCCCGTGCCGCCTGGCAACGCCCCGGCCTCCACCAAACCTGCCTCTCCACCCCTCTGCACCTGCACCGCACGGCTGACGGCGGCTCGCTTGGACTCATGACCGCTCATCCCAAGGGACCCTTGATGCTGCGTGGCAATCCTACAACGTTTCTCCAGCCTCTTCTTGCTGTCAGTGTCTTAGATGGCCAATTCCTACCTTCTCCTCTCTTGGGAGCATCCGGGCCTTCCTCCCCCTCCTCATTCAGAGCCGATAACCTCCTGGCCCATCTGCCTCTGAGCCCCCGTCCACACCTGCCCTCTTGGGACAAGGAGCGAACTGCCTGGGCGCTCGTCCCCTGCTCACGGGCACCACCCCCACAGCCCCTTCTCACTCTCTCGCCCAGCATGCCGATGTCCGGCGAATATCACCCACCCTAACGTCATCCTCCCGGACCCCTCGTTTCTTCGCTCCCCCTGCAGGAACATGCCGCCCAGTTCCTTCTTCCCATCGCCTCTGCAAGCCGCCTCCAATCAGCCTTTCCTCCCCGCCTCGCCGTGGAAACCACCGTGTCGTGTCGCCAAATCCGAGGGTCCCTCCTCTTCTTCCTCTTGCTAAACTGTCAAAGGCACTCGGCCCAGAGGTTCATCTGTGCTGGAAACACTTTCCCATTAGGCCACCAGGACACAGGCTCTGCTCACCGTCCTCCCACCACCCTGACCCTGATTCCAGGCAGGGGTGTGCTGGCAAAGGCCTAACAACCAGTTCTTGGGGCAAGGGGGAAGGTGGGTCTTATGCATATAATTTATTATGGATTTTACTGGCATAGATGATGTGTACAAATAATAATATATGTTACTTTTTATTGTAAAATGTGTTATAAATTCTCCATGGCCCGCTGATTCTCACAGAACACCCTCTCCTGTAACTGTAGCCGACCTGTGGTTGCAATTCAACCGTGGCTTGACAAATGCAGTTGCATCCCCATCTGCTAATTCTCTCCCTAATATTGTCATGAAATGTGCTGTGCGATGTGGATGTGGGCCGATGGTTTTGCTTGTGCTCATGAACAAGGTGAAAGCGAAACAGGTGCATGTCACACTTCGCCCATTCACCAAGGACGTCAGCAACTTTTGGCTGAATCAGATAATACTGGGAAGACACTTCCTCAATTTTAGGTGCTAACCACAATGTAATGACTATAGACACAGCACACTTTTAAGTTTAATCAGCATTTTCAACCTTTCACTATCACATTCTGAGGTCTGGACAATCAAGAACACAGTAAGTGAAGCCCTGATTTGTAGCCTTGGCTGATTTCTGTGCTGTAAATTCTCCCACGGTGGCCAGTTTCATGTGACCAGCCCGATGTCATTGAACTCAGAGTTTCAAAAAGATGCGTGGGATGTGAGGGCCATCCGGCTGTGACATCTTCACCCCATTGATTGCCAGGGTTGACTTGGCTCATCTGGCTGGCTACTGGGGTGTCCCCTTCCGCCCTCACCACTCCACGTGCGTCCCTCCCGAAGCTGTGCACTCGGTCAAAGAGGACGACCTTCCCCGACAGAGGAGGACCGTTCTTCGGTCAAGGGTATACGAGTGGCTTTGCTCCCCTGCTAGAACCTCCAAACAAGCTCTCAAAGAGACGCCTGGTAGCACTTCATTATAGAGCTATTTCTATCATACACAGGTAATGGTTGGAATCAAGTAATTAGGAAGTGATGAGTTTTCAGTATTATTACCTTTGTTTTTAATATAGTTTATTTAATTTTAGGTGTATATAGTTTAATATTAAATAATGGCTGTGTTTAACAATGGGCTCAGACTTCCTAAAAAATAAACAATCAGGTCTCCTTGACAAAGGACCCTGGTACACAGCCAAAAATGTATACTGTTCATCCTTCTCCCAGCCTTCCCCAAAAGGACTTAAACTTTTTCCCAGGGTGACTGTGCACTGGGGAAAAGGAACTCATCAGACTTTCCCAGTTTTACCCAGCACTGACCGTGAACTGGCCCAGGAGACCCCAAAACGTCACTGTGGTCCCCCAGGCAGGGCAAGGGCTCACGGAGACCAGGTGGTCCACGAAGGTTCGGCTCAGGTTCGGCTCACAGTAGCTCCGGCGGGTCCCTGAACCCATCTATGGTCCCCCCCAGTTCTGGAACGTGTAATTGGAAGAGGCTCCCTCAGCCCCCCGCAAATTCCCCACACTGGCTCTCGAGAGAGTGCAGCCGGCTCCAGCACACGGGCCCTGGCTCAGGCCTCAGTCCCCTTCCCTTCTCTGTCTGCACCCACCCCCTTGGTGATCCCCACCTGCCACATGGACATGCTCCGAACTCCCAGACCAACCTCCGTCCCCACCCCTCCGTCCCCACATCCCAGACCTCGACCTGTCTGTTGAGTGTCTTCCTGGGTGGGGGGCAGGCATGTTAAATCCCCATGTCCACAGCCAAACTCCTGCTTCCGCATTGCCTCCCAGCCTGCCCCTGCCAGCCCTCCCAGCTCCGTCCTCAGCTCCGTCCTCCCCTCCCCTGCTTCCCTGACACTCCTCCCTCAGAGAGTCCCTTCCACTCCACCATCACCACGACGCCGGGGCTCACACCCCATCCAAGCCACCAGTTTCCCCTTGTGGATTTTTACAACAGGCTGGTCTCCCTGCATCTTCTCCCCGCCCCACCCCACAGTCTGTCCTCAACACGACAACCAGAGGGACCTTTTCAAACAAAGGTCAGGCCACGTCCCTGCCGTAGCCACACGCTCAGAGCCTGTCCTGGGAGCCCGTGCGGTCTGCCAGCCACCTTCCCGACCTCCGCACGCCTTGCACTCGGCTCCTGGCTCTTCCGCAGCCTGTAGCTCTCTTCGTCTGGAACGTTCCTCTCACAGATACCTGCTGTATGCCCAGTCTCTCCTGACCACCCCGTGGCAAACAGCGTGCGGTGAGTGACACCGTGAACCCACTGCTCTCTGACCCCAGCCTCGTTCCAACCCACGGCACTGGTCACCCGACAGATCGTGGACCTGCCCATCACACGTCCCCCCTCTAGAACGCCGGGACGTTTCTGTCTTATTCTCTCCCAACGCTGCTGTCACCTCCGCATCCAGCCCAGTGCCTGGCGTGGACCAGGAGCACGATACACGCCTTACGGATGAGGACACGGCAGCTCGGGACCACGGAGTGGCTTTCTCAGGGCTGCCCAGCCGGGAGGCGGCGGAGCTGGGATTTGAATCCAGCCGGCCTGGCCCCAGAGCCCCGGCCCGCGCACCCTGAGAGCAAGTGGCCTGAGCCCAGGCACCCAGCTTGTGGCAAAAGCGTTTCCAATGCACGGGAGACCCCTGCCCCACCTCGCTCAGGGACAGCCACCGCCAGACACAGCTCTTTCAAGCAGCGGAGGGCTCTGTGGAGCCCGTCCCCAGCTTTGGGCAAAAGGTGACATCTCCAATCACAGTCTGGCCACAAAACTCCCTATGTGGAGCCTTGGTAGAAAATAATAACAGCAATCACAACAATGAAAGAAGGAGAGAAAAGACAGGGTACGGTCCTCCCGGGCTATCGGGACCCTGTGAGCCCAGCACGGCTTCCCGCAGTTGGGTCTGGCCCTTCCGCCCCAAACTGGCTCAGTAGCTTGTGCCTCCTTCACCCCTCTCTGGGGCGGGTGCTGGGCTCCTGGTCCCCGCCCCTCGCTCCCCTGCAGGTGCCAGGCGAACGGGAGGCACCTACAGGGGGGCCTTGGGGGAAAGGTGGCTTCCTGCAGGACGCGCCTGCCAGTCTCCTCACCTGGCCTCTGGGCAGGGCCTGTTCTAGTCCCAGCCCCACCCGCTGCCTTCAAGGCTCAGCCCGGCGCCCCATCCAGGTTGGCCTCAGCTGCAGGTGCCACAGCAGGAGCTTTGAAACCACCAGAAAGAGCCGGGGGAGGGGGCTGCTGCTTCTCATTTGTGCCCGAGCGGGGCAAGTGACTCCAGGCGGGCACTGCGCTGCCTCGGACTCTCACTCCCTTGGCATCGCACCCCCACCCCTGCCCCGGGCCCTGCAGGTGGGGCTCGCGCTGCTCCATCTCTCAGGCGCCCAGATCCATGGACTGCTCTCGGCGGGTGCGACAGGCAGGTGTGGGGGCTTGGGGTGAGTCCCGGGCTGCCCTACAGTGGGAGTTGCTCCCACCAGCTCTTCCGAGCTGCTCCCGGGCCCTTCCCAATCTTCACCTGCCCTGTCCCTTTGGTGACATCTCATGGTACAGCCCCCAGACCCAGCCAAACCCCAGGTGTGCAGTCCTGGCATGTCCCCAAATGCACAGTCAGCTGAGGCAATGGATTTAAAAGCACCCCTTTAAATGAAAGGGGCCACCATCATTACTACTACAGGAGTCACCCCTGCTGAGTGTCCTTGTAATTATTGTTATTATCTTTGTCATCATTTCCATTGTTATGCTGAGGAACCTGTGCCCTCACAAGGCAGGGACAGGGTTGGGGGTGGGAGTGTTTTGCATTCTTCAAGACCCACTTCAAATGCCCCCTCTTCTGTGGAGTGGAGTGTGGCCTCAGACCTGGTCCCTCTACTGCTCTGAGCCTTGATTTCCCTCCTCTGTAAAATGGGCACAATCCAAAGAGCTACTTCCCAGGGGTGCTGGGGGCTCTATGAGATGATGCATCTGGAGAGAAACACCCATCAGCGGTAGAGATTGTCGTCACCATCATTATTACTCTTCTCAGAGCGCCCCCCACCCTCCCCAAAAACCCAGTCTGCTCCAGCCGGAAGCCACGTCCTTCCTCTGCCCCCACAGCACTGGCTGAGATCTTCCCGGGCGCCCCTGTGCGGCCCAGAGCAGCATCCTCCTGACTCCCCTGCAACGCCCCCTCCCCATGCCCAGAGCAGGGCAGGTGCACCAGGTTCAATAGACAGGCTATGAGGAGAATGGAGAACATCCTTAGAGAATCTCACAAAAGGAGGCGCAGGGGACGGGACAGGTCATCCCCAGCCATGCCAAGGGATGCGCCCACCGCTGGCCAGGCCCTAAGGGAGCGTGTCTCACATAGCTCTGGGGCAGGGGAGGGCCCGCCTTTTCACGCAATTACCATGTGCAGGGCACACGCTTAGCTTTTGATACCCACGACCTCACGTGTGCTTCACAACAGCCTTCCCAGGTACGTGTCGCTGTCCACATTCAACAGATGAAGAAATCGTCTCAGAGAGGTTAAGTAACTTTCCTCAGGTCGCACAGGTGGCAAAGCGAGGAGGCAGCATCGGGCTTGTGTCCCACCTTGTGCTGCCCTGGCTGGCACTAATGTGCCCACAGCTTGTCCCTGTCGGGGACTAGAAGGAAAAGATCGTCGGGGACGATGTAGGAAGGAAACGCGGCAACACGAGCTCGTCAGTAAGGTTTCTGAGGCGCAGGCTGGGGCCACCGAGGCAGGAAAGTCACTTCCACCTGTCCCCACCCATGCACGAGAACCTCGCAGACCAAGGTGAGTGCAGGCCAGGAGGAGGGCGCCCGTGACCTCCTGGTCCCCGTCTGCCCTAGGCCTTGGGTCAGAGGGGCCTCGGAGCAGGAACACTCCCCGTGACGGGCAGCTCATTACCTCACACCCCTCTCTGCTTTGACGGCTCAGGTAATTAGAAAGCATTTCCTTTTGCTTGGCTGCAAAGTGCCTCCCAGAAGCTTCCGCCCCCTGGGGCTCGGCAGGCCAACCTATCTCAGCCCCTGGGAAGTTTCCACCTGGTCTCTAGGGAAAGAGAAGCACAGCAGCCCCAGCGACGTCAGCCTGCCATCCCTCCTGCCCTCAACTGGGACACCGCCTGCTGGGGGGGGGGCGGGGGGCGTGCGGGGCACCGTGCCGGGTGAGTGGTGGGGGCGGGAGGGGAGAATTACGCAGAATCAGACGGAAAGGCCGGGAGCAGCCAGTGCCCGCTGAGCCCGTGGCTCCCCGCACGCCCGCCAGCCTCCTGCCCAATCCCCAGGTGTCCTGGCCTGAACCACAGGAAATGCCGCAGGATCACCAGCAGGAGCCAGCAAGCCCCTTGGGTGCAGCAGCTCTGTGGGGCGTTCTGCGGGAGAGTGACGGTCCCACAGTGCTGGCCGCCCCCATCCCGGGCTCCCGTGCTGGGCCGGCAGCCCCCCAGGCGCACGCAGAGCTCCCATTAGAGCTGCCAGCCGCTCTGCCTCGCGCGCTTTCCTGAGCACCCACTGCGTGCCAGGCACCACCCCGGGCACCAGGAAGCAGAAACTAGCCACCCCTGGGCCCGCACGGGCAGGCACAGCACAGTCTACGGAGTGTTTTGACCCCCTCTCTGGTTCCATCCCCAGCCTCCGCCTGCTGAGTCTCTCCCCATCTTACAGGACATGAACTGAAATGCAGGGAGGTCCCACAGAAGGTGACCGCGGCAGAGCTGGCCGGGGACCCCGCCTGGTTCTGCCTCCAAAGCTTGGCCACTGCCCTGCCCCACTCCACCCTGCAGACTGACTCAGCAACCTGGAAGATTCCCAGATCATGGGTGATCTTAAGGTTCAGCTCACAGAATCTGGAATCAGGCAGACCTGGATCCAAATCCCAGCTCTGGCATTGGTGGGCTGTGTGCCTTCACCTCTCTGTGTCTTAGTTTGTACGTAAAATGAGATCACGGCAGTCCCTACCTCACAGGCTTGTTGTGAGATTTAACTGAGATAGTGCAGTGAGCACTCAAAACAGGGCCACCATCATTGTCCTTACCGTCACAGAGGGTGTCTGAAGGACATGGAGGAGTGGGCAGACCCGGGCAAGAGAGGACACAGGCCCTGTGGATAAGGCCTCTTGCACCTCCCTTCACTCTCCGACCTGTCCAAGAAAATGGACCAGGCGTGCGATCGCTAACCCACATCCTGAAACGTGTGCAACTGCCCGGCTAAGACGGAGCCCCTCATAGGCGGGCACAGGCCATATCACGCCACCCCCAGAGCCAGGCGCAGGGCAGGTGGCCAGGAGCGCCGGTGAAAGAGAAGAGGCGTGGGTGCCAGGCGGCGGGAGGGGCAGCTCAGTGCCTCTGCCCCCTGGGCTCCCGGCCCCCCGCCCCCCAGGGCTGGCTGTGGCTAACCCAGGTCAGGGCTGGGCGATGGCCGATGGCCCGCAGGCCGCACGGCACGCACAGGCATTTTCTTGGTGGTCTAGAGTCACACGTGGTGTGGCTGTGTCCTCTCCTTCCCTCCTTCCTAGCGATGATGATCACGGTGCCTTCTGCCCTGTCATTGCTCAGGGAGGGGCCGCCCGGAGGGCCCGGGGGGAGGGCCCAGGCTGGACAGCCCTTCCCCCAAGCGGAGCCCTGCCCTCCCAGGATTGGGGGCCAGGGAGCAGGGGCAGCTTTCACTCGGGTCTCCCAGCAGAGGCAGGTGGGAGCTGGGGACTGGAGTGTCCCTCAGAGGAAGGGCCCTGAGTTTAGAGTTCAAGTCATGTGTCACTTCTCCTCTTCCTGAAACATACCTGTGCTCTGTGGACTTTGGAACTTCTCAACTGTGAAATGAGAAAAATAAAGGCGCCAACTTCACGGGTACAAACAATAAACGAGGTCATTCCCATCTAGCGTGGGAGAAAACAGGCTCAGAAAGGCTAAGTGACTGGCCCAAGGTCACACAGCGCGCAAAGACCAGCCTGTCCCCCAGCTGGCAGTCATGACCGGAGCCACTCTGTTCCCAGCTGTGGTCGGATTGGCTCTCGGTGGCCCCACCCCCTACGGGCTTGCTCCTGTGGGCTGAGCCAGGTGGAGCCTTCAGGTTGGGGTGCAGACTCCTCCTCCTCACCCGTGTCCGGAAGCCCCAGCTTGCCTGTCCCTCTGTCCCACAGCCTTGCACCAGCCTGGCTGGACACTCCAGCTGCACCCTCTGCAGCGTCCTGCTGGGAGTTTTTGACCTTCCCTCTGCCCCCCTCTCCCCGCAGGTGCCTGAGAGCCGGGCTGGGGGCGGCAGGGGTCGCGGACATGCTGGGAAGGCACAAGGGAGAAGCACCCGGCAGGGATTCGGGTGGCCTTGGCCTCACGTGCAGGGTGACCGGTTCCCCACTCTGGGGCCCAGGGTGCACTTGGAGGCCCAAACACAGGTCTGTGTCACCTGAGAGGCCAGGGCCCTGCCACGACCCTGCAGGTCCCAGCTTCCTCAGCATCAGCCCATCTGGAATCCTCGGGCCTTTCTGGCTCACGGCCGGGGCTCCCCTCCAGGTGGCTGCTGTCCGTGGCTGGGTGTGGATTTCCAGTTCCTGCCAGCCCCACATCCCATCCCCCACGCCCTCCAGGGGCAGGTGGCCCGGCAGAGCTGCGCAGCTGCTTAGAAGCCACAGAGAAGAGACCCAGGCTGCTGCGGACGGAGCAAGGGGAGGACAGCAGGGTGGAGGGAGGACAGAGAAGGGGAGGACAGCAGGGTGGAGGGATAGCTCTGTAGGGGCGGGAGGAACCGCGGCACCGCAGGTGAGCACTGCCCTGTGCTCCTTGCATCGAGAGCCGGACCTGCACCCGGTCCTCTCGGCCCCCAGCCCGGCCCACAGTGAGAGGAAGGCTGTGAACGGGGAAGGCAGCGGGAGAGCCGGGGGTGGCAGGGACGGGAGCTGAGAGGGAGGAGGAGAACGAGCAGAATGAGGACACGTTCTAAGACTAGAGCCCAGGCAATGACAGGAAGGGAAGGGCAGGAGGTGGGGCGCCTGAGGGGGTCCCAAATGGCAGGTGGCAGCAGGGACCCAGGGGGGCGGGAGGGCTGGCTGGCGTGTGAGGCCCTTCCTGACGCCAGCACTTCACGCGTCAGGAACGCCCGCCCGCGCCGCCGTGCCGAGTGCAGATGCTACGACCCCCGGCCATCAGCCCCGCGGAACTTAGGGATGACCCGGCCGGCCTCGCGCTCCCCAGGAACACGGACACTTGAACTTTTAACGTCCCTTCTCACGAAGGGAGGAGGACAGAGGGTGTCCCAGCCCAGCGCCGGCAGCCTGTCGGTCGCTGGAAATTAGTGTGGGCACCAATCCTGTAATTATCCCATGAAGAGCACAATTATGCTTCATTGTTCTACACCAGTTAAAGGCATTAATTTACTCGACGTGCACACTAAGTATGCCACACAGTTTACAACTCTGTCTTGGTGGTTTCATTTTCTGAAATACAGGGAACCCCAGAAAATGCATCTGAGAGGCCCTACAGCATCCCTCCCCTGTACCCCTCGAGCTCCACCGCGCTCTGATCTGAAGAGTCTATTTTGCACTGGTGCTCTGGCAGGGGTGGGGGAGGCCTGGGAAAAGTCCAGGAGAATGTCCGCGTCCCTGCCCAGCCGGCCTTCTTCATCCCAAACAATAAACATTCATTATGGCCTCCAGCCTGGGGCTCGGATTCCGGCCCCTGGGCAGACGCGGAGGGCCACGCTGGCCCCACTCACGGATTCCCTGCACTGCCCATGCTTTATTGGCAGGAGCCACATCGAGTCCCCAGGCAAGGACAGGGACAGCCAGGGCAGTGTGGCCAGACCCAGGAGTCCGGGTGGTGAGCCAGCCCGCTGGGGCACAGGGCTGGGGTGGCTAGCCAGCTTGCTGGGGTGCGGGCAGGGGTCTCCAGCACATGCTGAGTCGGGGATTCCTAAGGGTCCCTCAGGCTGGGCCACCCGGGGCACACAATTACCCCAAACACAAATATTTCTGCAAATAACCAGTTCACACAGCCCGTGGGGGAATTAATCACGTCCGGTGATGTTGCGCCTACACACCCATCTCCTTTAGGGTTCAGACTCCCGATCGGCTCAGGTGACCCGAACAACCTCTCTCCCAGGAGGCGCCCCCTCCTGCCAGCGAGGTCAGCTAGAGACCCCTTGCTTGGCTTCAGCGGGAGCCAGGCACCAGGCAAATGGGGTGGGGAGGTCCCAAGTTCGTCATTCATCATCCAGGGCAGCCCCTTCCTCCGGGCCAGCCCGGGCCTGGCGTGAGTTTCGGGCTCCTCTCAAAAACCTTCACAGGCCGACAATCCCCTGCCCCCTTTCTCCACCTGTCGCAGCCCCGGCTGGCAGGGAGCTTATTGCTGCGAATAAACGTCTGTGTTCTGGTTTAGAGACTCTCGGTGGCTAAGATCCCAGTCACTGCCAGTGTCCGGGGTGAAGCTTCATGAAGGGCCCGTGGGTGGAGGTCTCCCAGGTGTTCAGTTCAGGACCTTGAGGCAGTGTCGCCCCCAGGGCCAAACAGGGGACAGCAGCTGGAACCACCCAGGCAGCTTCCCGTCGCCCCTCAGCCGGGCACTGCGTTTGAGGATGCCGAGGTGCCTGGTGTTCCCAAAGGACCCTCCCAGACACACCGTCCTGTGCTCCCGCCACACGCACCCTCAGCTGTCCGCGTCTCCTCCCCACTCTCAGGTGTGGAGGGAAGAACAGATGCTGGAGAAAAGGGCGCCCGCGAACCTCGAGCACCCCCAGGGCACCCACCGCGCAAGCAAGCCCAGGCACGCGCTTGGTCTCCTTTATCTTCCCCCAAACCCATAAAGGTCGGCGCTATGGTTTCCCCATTTTTCAGACGTAGAAACTGAAGCTCAGAGAAGTGTAGCAGCTTGCCCAGGGTCACACAGCCACGAACGGAGCCCGGATGAGAACCCAGGTCTGTTCAACTGCAGAATCTGGGCGCTTAACCTCCCTGCTGAACTGCAGAGGGGCCTCAGCTCATCTCACTGGGGCTCAGACGGGGACGAGTGACTTGGCCCACGAGCCTGCAGCAGAGCTGGGACCAGAACCCAGGCCTCTGGGCTCCCCAGGAGAGGTCCCGCGTCAGCAGCACCACACAGAGCCTGAGGTCCCGAAATTACCTTCCAGAAACAGCCTGGAATCAGGAAAGGTGAGGCCCACTAGGGCCCCCTTCTCTGCTCTCGGCATGAAGGTAGGTCTGCCAGATAAGACACAGGCTGCCTGGCTGACTTGAGGGCCAGCTGGACAGCAGAGTCTGGAGTGTATGTCCTATGCAATATACTAAAACAGTTATTTATTTTTTATGTGAAATTTGAACTTAACAGGGCATCCTGTATTTTTATTTGTTAAATCTAGCAACCCTCTGTTAACAGGGCAGGAAAAAATGGCGTCTCCACTGGCCACCTAGACTCAGGAGAACCAGCCCCCATGCCAGGGCTCCCAGCAGAGTCCAGGCCTAGCCTCCAGGGCTCCTGGGTGTCCTCCCCACCCCCGGCACTGGGCCCCAGGACACGGCCCAAGAGAGGAGCAGAGAGGACTTCCAGGCAGAGGATCACCTGAGGCTAGGTGGGTAGCTAGGCCTGGCGTAATTAACCAGCCCCAGCTCCTCTTTGAGGGGGCCTCCGACCCTGAGCCCCCCACCTGGCCCAGCAAGTGTGGAATCCACAGTCGGTCAGAGTTGGAAATGCCCCAGAGATCACCAAGCCCACCTCCTTCAGTGGCCAACTGTGGAAACTGAGGCCGGGCCAGGTGCCTGGGCCCCCATCTAGGCAGAGCCAGGACAGGGAGGATTTGGGCCAACAGGAGAAGCTGATGTGACTGCTGCCCCCTCGGATGTCATTATTGCCAGCATCACCATCCTACCGCCACCATCGTCATCACCATCATCACCATCATCATGATCACTGTCATCACCACCGTCTCATGGCAAACACACGTCCCAGGTCTTGCTCCGGATTCTCTCCTTCTATTACTCACAGTGTTGTGCCCTCGCCACTCCCTCCCGAACCCGACCATCCGGGCCGCGACAGCCGACCTCCAAGGATCGAGCTGCCACACTCGTCCCTCCACCTCACAGACACCCGGGGGGGGGGGGGGGAGCAATGGGGGGGAGGGGAGAACCTGCTAGACAAATTCTAAAAGAGCTGTAACACTTTTTGTTTTTTAAACGCTTCCCTGTCTTGAGTGACGATTCATTCTGATGCTTCCCAAGCAGAGCTCAGACCCCAAAGCCTGACCCCAGGGCTCAGAGTCAGAACCCTGAGGCTTCTCCAGGGGCTTGAGGCCAATGTCCTGGCCCTGGTGCCCGGGAGCCAGAGACCCGGGGAGGACCCGAGCAGACCCTGGTCCCTCCCTGCCAGGATCTGCAGCCAATTCCACCTTCGCTGCTGTCAAAACAAGCTCCTGCCAGCATCGCCCGGCATGCCCGACTGGCCCACTGGGCACCCACCCCACTGCCTCGAGCCCTCCGTGCCAGCCGGGTTCTCTGCAGCCAGGCGGGCGCCGCCCGCTACTCACCTGTACACATCCACGAGCACCTCAACTCCCACCACACACACGGCGTGGGTGGGCGTCTTCAGGGACAGCGGCACGGCTCTCTGCGGGGCCATCCTGTCCCCCGGCTCCCCAGCTCCTCTCCTGGGCATCTGGTCGCCAGGAAGGAGTGTGGGTTCTGACGGGCTGCTGCCCTCCTCCTCCCTTTTAATTTCACCCCGTGACCTGATTAGCCTGCCTGAGCCCGGTCCCCACCTCCTGGCTCTGTGCCCTCCCTGCTCATTCAAGGCTGTCAATCCAGGAGGTCTGGGGAGGAGGCGCCCAGGGCCTCTCTGGAGGGTGGGGAAGGGGGGCTTCGGCTGGGCACCGGGAGGAGCCTCCACAGACCCCTCAGAGGCCCTGCCCTCCCCTCTCAGACGCCGGGTGCCTGAAGCCCAGCTGTAACGACCGCCCGTCACCTCCTAAGATCATTCCAGATTGTTTAATCTCTCTGTGGCTCAGTTTCCCCAGTGTAAGTTGGCAGCTGTAACAACAGCGCCTGGTCCACTGGGTTGCTGTGGGGGTGACACGAGCCATTTGTAGGAGGTTTAGCGCTGTGCCTGGAACTTAGTATCCACCACAAGAAATGCCCACAACGATGACTTGCACCCTCGCTTTGCAGAGGGTACGAGAACCGCGCTAGCAAGTGGCAGAGCCGTAACTGGCACGCAGGTCCACCCGCCTCGCCACACCACACTGTACCACCCCCCCCAGGTGGGGTGCTGCCCTTGTGCCCAGACTCCAGAGATGGCGGGAGCCGCCCCAGGGGAGCCTCCGCGGCCAGCCAGAGAGGAGGGCATGCGACAGGGAGCTCAGAGCACCGGCCGGGAGCACTGGCTCCTCTCAGCTCAGGACTGCGTGCCCGCTCCAACCTGTCCTGAGCGTGCTTGCAAAATCTCATGTGACAAGTGTCTGTTAGCATCGTCTATGTGTCAGGCACCCCTTTAGGTGACAGGGACACAACTATGAACAGAACAGAACATGATCCCCGCTCTGACAATATCCGTATTTCGGGGCAGACGGACCACAGGCCACATTAAATGAGCAGAACGACCTTCACGTGGGACGGTGCAGTGAGGCGCTCCCCGCCACCCAGGCAGGACATGGTGGTGGCGGGGCCCCGGGGGGACGGTGACGGTGGTGAGAAGTGGCTGGATTCTGAACGTGTCTTGAAGACAGAGCCGAAACGGATGTGGGCGTGAGGGAGGCCAAGGATGGCCGCAGTGTGTGTGGCCCGGGCAACTAGAGGTGGGGAGGCTGGGGGTCGGGGCGAGTTGGGGGGGCGTCCTGTGTCAGACTTAGTAAACGTGAGGCGTGTGGCAGACCTTCGAGTGGAGATGGTGAGTGACAGGTGACATTCAATTCCCTCCATACTGGGCACCGGGTGATGAGAAGGGCTTCCCTCTGGAATCAGAGCACACCCCTCCTCAGCCATGGGTCCCCTCATTCCAGGGGGTTATTATGGAGTGGCGCAAAGGACACACGAACCAGAACTCCCCCACCCACAGGTCTGGGGTGGGCGTGTGCAGGGAGAGATGAAGGACGGAGAAACCTTCTTGCCTGGGGAAACTCCCATCTGATGGAAGGTATGAGGGACACACAGTCCCTGCCTCCAGGAACCCCCAGCCTGATTAGGGAGACAGGAGATATAAGAATAACATAAACATCTATTTGGTTACTTTTGATTTTGAAGACCTTTCTGGAATGATCTTTCTTATTGCCAACATACCTGATTGCAAATGTTAGGGGTCTGCAAAGTTCATTACACCTAAAGGCACCAAGGCAAAGCCTGGGTTTATCCCACAGATACAGAACCCAGCAAAACGGCACTTCAGAGACGGTTTCCATCACCTCCACCCCAACCCCCAACTAACCAGCATCGGAGCTATTTTGTTTAACAAATTTATTGGCATAAACATGTCTGTTTTATATGGAATGTAATTTGGAGTATGAAAAGCAGCTTCCTGACAAGTAATGGGTAAGTTCCTATTACAGAAGATTAAATGGATGGATGAATGGATGGATGGTTGGGTGAGTGGATGGGTGGATTAATGGATGGATGGTTGGGTGGGTGGATGGGTGGATGGGTAGGTGAATGGGTGGGTGGATGGGTGGGTGGATGAGTGGGTGGATGGATGGGTGGATGGGTGGATTGATGGATGGATGATTGGGTAGGTGGATGGGTGGGTTGATGAGTGGATGGGTGGATGGGTGGGTGGATGAGTGGATGGGTGGATGGGTAGGTGGATGAGTGGGCAGATGGATGGCTGGCTGGATGGGTGAATGGGTGGATGGATGGATGGATGGGTGGGTGGATGGGGGGGTGAACTGAACTGAGGGGAAAGAGAGAGGAAGGAGGGAAGGCAGGTTGGTGCATAAAGAGCTGTCATCAGCAAAGACACCGATGACGATGAGCTGGCAAACACGTATACAGCCTTCACCATGTGCCGGGCACTGTTCTAAGACCTTTCCATATGTTCACTTCCTTACGGTAATGCTGGACAGCAAATACTGATCAAGCCTGGAATCCCAAGTTCAAACAAACCACAGAATGGGTGTGCAGGATCTGTCCTTTTTGCGTTATGGGCAGGGCAGGGCCCAGGCAGGTCACGGTGTCTTGAAAGAATGTTCTTCAAGCTGAAGGAAGGAGGAAGGGAGGCAGGGTGGGGGGAGCAGAGGGTGGGCAGAGGAGGGAGAGGAGGATCAGGTGCGAAGCAGCTGAGACACCGAGGAGTCAGGGACCCTCCCAAGGTTTGCGTCTGGACGTCAGTCCTGTTAGGATTTGGGCCCCGGCCATCTGAGTCTGGTGGGCTAATCGTTGACTACATCCCTGGGGGCTAAAGTGTCAGGTTCTTTTTACCTTCCTCATGCTTTCGTGTATTGTTCGAATCATGTTCATGATCAAATATGAAGAACAAATATTTTTACTATGAGAAAAAAATGAAGCCACCCTCCTTCCTCTCGCTTTGAGGAAAATAAGCAGCATTTCCTCCTCTCGGCTTTTCTGCCCACCCTCTGCTCTCCCCACCCTGCCTCCCTTCTTCTTTCCCCCAGCTCAAAGAACATTCTTTTAAGACACCGTGACCTGCCTGGGCCCCTGCCCTGCCCACAACACACAAAGTGCACATCCTGCACACCTGTGTTGTGGTCTGTTTGAACTTGGGATTTCAGCCTGCATGGGTCAGCTGGGGATGCGGAGGGGTGGGAGAGCCCTCTGACATCACCGCCCCCTCCCTCTGGCAGGAGGAAGCACAGGCCTGCCCCGGTTAGCCTGAAACAGCCCCACGCAGGGCAGAGGGCTGCGGGCTGCCCGGTGACTGTGGGGCTCTAAGACGACCCCAGGATGTCTCTAGAACAACGCAGGGAAACCATTGCAGACAAGGTGCCTGGTGCTGGGGCTACAATCTCCAGGGCCTCTTTTTCTCCCTTCTCAACAATTTTTTTGAGCACCTTCCACATGCCAGGCGTTATTCTTGGCCCCGGGGATACACAGTGGCTAAGACGAACCACGCTCCTGCCCCCGTGGGGCTACCGCCAGAGAGACGGTGACAAACTGACGGGGTGGAGACTGTGATGTCTGACATGCCAAGGACCAAGAAAGCAAAGGAGAAGAGTGGATCGGGCCCTGCTCTGAGTGGGGTGATCGGAGAAGTCCTGGGTGAAGACATGATATTGGCACAGAGATCTGACAACGAGAGCTTGGAGTCTCCAGCGCTCTTCCAGCCTCAGATAATCTAAGAGGCTGTGAGCCTCGGAGCCCCTGCCCCACAATCCCCCATTCGCAACACGGGGAGTTGAGCTAGATCAGAGTTTCCAAACTCGGATGCCTTCAGGGGGCACACAGATGGTATGATGGGCATGGGGGCTCACGGGGGCGGGGGGCACGGGGGCGGGGGGCGGAGGGATGAGACTCGCCTGCGGGTACAACGTGCGCTACTCGGGTGACGGGTGCACCAAAAGCCCAGACTCCACCGCTAAATAATATACACGTGTAACGGAATTCAATTTGTAACCCCTAAATCTATTTTTTTAAATAATAAGTAAACATTTTAAAATAAAAAGGGGGAAAAACATTTTGGAAAAGCAAAAAATTTTTTAAAAACAAACAAAAGTGCCTTCAGGGCCAGGCAGCTAAGACTGATGTGTGACGCTGCCAGATTCGGGACAACAGGGAGGGGCGGCAACCGCGGCAAAGCGAAGGGAGCCTGCTGGGGAGGACGCATTAGAAATCAACATTTCTTAAAAACGTAATACTGCAAGGCCAAACAAAACCCATCGGTAAGCCAGACCTAGCCCTCAGGCCATTGGTTGGAGACCCCAGCATTGATTCATTGGTGGGAAAGGAGGATAGGGAGAGTAATTCCAGCGGAGGAAGTCGCTTCATGCCCATGAGGCTAAGCTACCTGGGCCCAGGTGAGCCAGGTGAGCCTTGGCACCATCAGGGCATGAAACTCACCTTCCTCAGGCCTTGGGGCCAACCAGTGGGCTCCGGGGCTGCTGCCATGTTGTTGGCACCAGCTGTGGGCTCCTTTGGCCTGGGGGTCCCCTCCCCTGCACCCCCTCCCCGCCCCCTGCTGTGCGGGAGCTTGCCTGGAACAGCCACGGAGCAAGGTGGGAGGATCGGAAGAGCCCAGTCCTCTGAACCCTAGGCCCTGTGGCCATACTCCACTCCCGGCACCCCTGGGCACCGCAGGGACAGTTCCACCTGCTCGTCAAGCTGGAAGGGCCCCCAGAGACCCTCAGTCCAGCCCCTTCATTTTCCAGCTGGGTAAACCAAGGCTTGGGGAAGAGCAGTAACTGACCTGAAGTGACACAGTAAAGTCACAGGAAGCCAAGTCTGGATCCAAAGTTTTCACTCATTCATCAAACATCTATTAAGCACTTTTTGCATACAGGTGCTGTTCCAGAAGTCAGAGATCTACACCTGCTGAGTCTTCTCAGCTCCTCTTGTTGACTCACCCCTCTGGGATCTCCCCAAGCAACCCCCAGCCCCCTCCTGTGCCCCTGGCACCCAGGGCAGGAGCCCCGACGTCCTGGTGAGCGGGGAAGGGGCCTCGGGGTCTCTGACTTGGCCATCGAGAGGCAGCAGGGGACCCACAGGTTCCTTCAGGGCCAGGGCTCTGACGCAGGAAGTGGCGAGTCACCCAGCACAATCCACACAGTCCCCTCAGAGCCCGGAACCCAGGCCCAGGGCCCTGCTGGGCACTGCCGACCTGCAGGAATCACCTCCTCCCTCCTCGGGTCGGGGACAACCGAGGCTCCTTGCGGCAGCGTCAGCAGTGCCAGTGACACCGTTCGTGGGGCAGGGGTGGGCATGGCGTGGCCCGGCCCCTGCTGAGCAGGCACACGGCTTTTCCCGTCTCAGCACATGGCTCTGCCACCAGCCCCGCTGTCCGAGCCAGACACTCAGGCAAGCTCTTTGGCATTCCGCTCCCTCAGTTCCCCTCCTGACCTGTCAGCTCCACCTCCCACCTGCCGCCTGGCCCCATCCCCTCCTCCTCGACAACCCCCACAGTGGTCCCAGCCACCATCTCTCAGCCCAGACCTCAGCAGCTCCTGGTCTCCCAGCCCCAGGCTTGCTGCCTTCCATGCCGTAGGCAGTAGTGACCCATCTGAAACACGCGGCTCGTCACGTCATTCCCCTGCTGAAAAGCCTTCGCTGGCTCTCTGCGTCCCCAGGATAAAGCAGGATGGCCAGGTGGAAAAAGCCGAGACTTTGGGGCCTTACTGTCTGGGGATCCAACGTGGGCTCAGCCGTTTCTCAGATTTCGAACTCTGGGAAAATGATTTAACAACTCCAAGACACAGTCTTCTAATTCGTAAAATCTAGAATAATATATAATAGAAGTTAGAAATAATAGATGTAGAAAGTGCCAGGCCTGGCCGGGCACAGTGGTTCATGCCTATAATCCCAGCACTCTGGGAGGCTGAGACGGGCGGATCGCTTGAGGTCAGGAGTTCAAGATCAGCCTGAGCAAGAGCGAGACCCCGTCTCTACTAAAAATAGAAAAAATTAGCCGGGCTTAATGGTGCACACTTATAGTCCTAGCTACTCGGAAGGCTGAGGCAGGAGGATCACTTGAGCTCAGGAGTTTGAGGTTGCTGTGAGCTAGGCTAACGCCACTGCACTCTAGCCCGGGCAACAGAGTGAGACTATATCCAAAAAACAAAAAAGTGCAAGGTCTGTAGTTGATGCTTGAGAAATGGAAGCTTTGCCTGGCATTCAAGGCTCCTGAGATCAGGCCCCTGATGACCCTCCTCCAGTGCCCGGCCCCTGCCCTGATCAGAATTCCTCTGATCACTCCTGCTGCCCCCACTGGGGGCTTTGCATCCTTACCTGGGGGTCTCCATGAACCTCTGCCCATCACTAACCTTCCTGCTCTCCCCTTCCCTCCACCACCTCCACCTCTCTCCCTCCAGCACCCACTCCACAGGAAGACTCAGCACTTCTACTTCTTTCAAGGACTTACATCCCACAGCCTAATAAAAAGGACTTAAGACAGCCTGCAAAATATACCCTGGATAAGGTCTTTTTTTTTTCAAGTGAGGAAATTAAGTCAAAGAGTGGGGAAAGAAAGAAAAAGACAGGTATAGACATCCTATCTGGTTAGTAGATTTGTCTGTGAGTTCCCTAGTGGCCGAGGAAAAAATGGAAACATAATCAACGTCTTGAATCATGGTGCTCTCGAGGTAAAACTAAACCAATTGAGAAAGAGAATCCCAGCTCTTCTAGGCCCTGAAAACTGAGGGAAATCCAGCCCCCTCTCACCCCAGTGAGGTGTGGTAAATGGGGCAAGTGTGGAATATTGACTATGTGGTCCATAGCATCCTTCGCGTTGGGGCTGGCTGGATCCACAGGTTTATCTGGAGATAGAATGTCTACAGAAATATGTGCTTTATGTCCTTCAGACTCTGCTCCATAAGATTTTTTGTTTTAACCAAGGCTTTGATTAATAGAGAGTGGCAGGGAATTTGGGGTCCCCCCACTAATGTTGGCTCTTCCTTGCAGCTGCTGGAGCAGCCCCCCAATTTCTTCTAATGTCAGCCAGCCTGGGGGAGAGTGAGGTCCCATTGTGAGGCTCAGCCTGGGTCCAGCACCTCTGCGGGGCATCGGCAGTGCACGGCTCACATCTCGGCAGTCCCTTCCACGAAACGTGGCCCATTTGCCCGCTGAACACGTGGCGTTGGGGGGGGGGGTGACTTGTCTTTAAGACACACAGCCAGGAAGAGACAACATGAGGCACAAGACAGAGGATCAGCCCCAGGGTTAGAAACGTGGATTCCTCGGCCACCTGCCATGATTTCTCAAAAACTATTCTCTTTGTCCCCATGGAAGCAGCTGAGCCCGAAGGAGACACTCTGTCTAGACCCGGCCTGTGCAGCTGTTGTTCTCTCCCCCTATGTGGCTGGCAGGACATCGTCTCTTAAGACCCTCACCATACAGAAGGGCCAGTGCCTTCCCAAATCACTCACTCATTTATTCAGCAAGCATTTCCTGGGCACCGACCACAGGCCAGGCAACGAGTAGAGGGACAAGAGCTGGCCGCAGCCTGCCTTGCAGGAGAGCACAGCAGGTGGGGAACGTGGGCATGTGGACATGTTATTACCACGGAGTTTCGTGAGAGCTGTAGTAAAGGGATGGCCGTAGTGGAAGCCAGCATTTATTGAGCGCTTATAGTATGCCAGCTCTGCCTAAGCACTTTGCAGACATCGTCCTCAATCCTTGCAACAGACCCAGGAGGGGAGCTCTGCTGTCGTCTCTGCTTTGCAGAGGAGGAAACCTAGTCTCAGAGAGTTTAGGCAACGTGTCCAAGGTCTCTTGCTAACAAGGATGCAACCTCAGTCCATAGACTCCAGAGTTTGGGTTTTAATTGCTACATTTCACTGCCTCCCAGGAGGACGGAGCCTTGTGTGTCACTGGCACTTATAGGCTACAGGGGCCGCTGGCCCCAGCCCCTCCTGTTGTGGCACATGCACCCCTAACTTCAGCCCTGGGAGAGGTGTGACTGTCCTGTATCTGACCTGCTGGGCCCCAGGGGCCTCCTGGACAGAGGCTGGTGGCAGGAGGGTTCAAGGGACATCCAGTCCCCAGATATCTCCTGCCACTGAGGTCCTCTGGGCACCAGTGGTGGAACTCCATCACTTCAGCACCCTTGGGGCCTGGAGCCTCCCAGGACATGAGCCCAGGGCATCCAGTCACTGCTGACCTCGGCCTGGCCTGGGTCCTGGGGTTGGGGACCTAGCCTGGGAGCAGGAAGATGCCTGCCTCAGAGAGGGCCCCCCGATGGCTGGGGTGAAGGAATGGGGTATACACACACTCCCACAAAGTCAGGAAAAGAGAAGGCTGTAGAGATATCCTGGACGTCCAGGCTTTGCATTTAAAACAGATGAAAGAATGGACACTCAGGACCCAGCAGGTGGAGTTCAAAGCCCACATGCCCACTCCTTCCCCTCCAGTAGACCACGTAGCCCTGGTGCAGGAGCCTGGGCTTCCACGGGTCCTCTCGGAAAACCACTGGCCTGAACTGTCACCAATAAGGAGGCCCAGAGAGGGCAAGCAATTGACCCAAGGCCACACAGCCCATGCTCTTTCTCCCACACCGGGGAGGGAGGAAGTGGCACAGGGGTGCAAGGGGAGGAACGATAGCTGACAGTGGCCAGAGCATGGGTCCAGGGCCAGACCTTACCCTGATGCTGCCACTCACTGGCTGGGTGACTGCAGTAGCCGCTTAACCCCTCTGGGGCTTTACTGAACACCCCTGTTGATACCTCCCACGGAGATGGCTGTGCTTACCCCCACTCTGCCAATGTTTACAATGTACCCAGCAGGCACTCAGTACATGTGAGTCCCTTTCCTCCTCCTTCACCTCCTCCAGGAAGCCCTCCCAGATGGCTCTAGATCCAGGAAACTGTTCTGTTCCCTAAGCAGCCCCCACAGGCTCTTCCCTGGGAAACTGTCTGCTTCAACCCTATTTCTCTTGTCACTCTGGCAAGACTGCACATTTCAGAGGGACAGGGATTGTCCAGGCCTTTGGCTCTTGAGGTCAGGAAGCTGGCTTAAGTGAAAACACCTAGACTTACAGTGGTGGGAGAGTTCTCGGCCACTGTCCCGTAGCTGGTCAGCAGCCCCGTGTTCCCCAGGAAGAGTTTCCAGCCATCCTGCGACAGAGCTCTTGTCTGTCTGGCCCCCTCCCTGCCTGGGGTGCTTGGCTGGCAGCTCGGGGAGCCCCACGTCCTCTGAGAGCAGAGGCCTGGCCCTGTGGCTCCCTGAAGCCGGAGCGGCCTCCGGAAGGGAGAGGGTCAGAGGAGAGAGGCTGAGGAGGGGACGGAGACACACAGAGAAACAGGACAGAGAGAAACAGACTGAAAAAGAGACCAAAAGAAAGCCCAAAACAGAGACTGAGAAGAGTGAGAAAGAAGAGAGACACAGAGAAAGGCAGAAACAGAGAGACAGCGAGGTATGGAGAGACTGCGAGGGGGAGGGGTGGCCCAAAACACAGGGAGGGACAGAGACAGAGACAGAGACCCTGCGTGAGGGACAGCAGGAGAGCCCGTGGCCAAGGCAGAACAGAGCCCCGGACACCGTGCTCTCCGGGGGCCTCCCCTCCCCAAGCCTCCCGCCCCTGCACACAGACAGTAACGTCACTGACTTTGCACCTGGCCGGGGTGCTGGGGCCACACCCCCTGCCACCTCCCAGGTGGGTGGTGGTGCTTACCCCCACTGCACAGATGAAGAAACTGAGTCTAAGAGCCGTCAGATGACTCAACCAATTACACTGGCTCCATTACTGCTAGGGTGCAGGCAGGAAGGTCATGGATAGGGAGTCTGAGGCTCAGAAAGGGTCAGTGACTGGCTCCGGGTCACACAGTAGCCCGCGCAGAGCCCGGGGCTGGAAGCCAGCTTCCCTGGCACGTTGCCTGGCTCCAAAGAAAACAAAGTAAATCTCATTAAGTCTTTGGCAATGGGACTCCAGGTCTTATCAGATGGGCGCCGGCCAACACCCTAGAAGCTGTCAGCACCCTCCTCCACATCCTCTTCGCAGGCCTCCCGCCTGCCTCTCTCTTTTCTGGGAAGGGCAACTCTGGGGCCGCCCAGACTCGTCCTTTCTCCCGGGAACCAGGCCCCTGCTAGTGGCATTTCCACTTCCCCACCCCTTGCCCTCCAGCCTGGACTCCCACGAAGAACTGACAAGAGGCAGGGTGGCCTTTTTTACACCACCCCCTGTGACATCAGCAAAGTGTGTCCTCAGGCCTCCCCTGAAGTCCCAGCCTCCCCCCACCTTGAGAGGAAGGGAGGGAGGACCAGGATGCTCACGCGCTTTGAGTAGCAGCTGCTGGCACGTGCCTTTGCTCACGTGGTCCCCTGCATCCCACAACATAGGTCCAGGTGAGCAAATCGCTCTTAGAGAGGAGGAGATGCAAGATGCTGCCGAGGGTCCCACGGGTCATCTGGGACAGTCATCCGCCCCCAAGCCCGTGGCCCTGCCCTCACCCAGGCTCCCAGGCTGCTGCCCTCCTGTGTTCTGCTCCCATCCTTGTCCTGGTCCACAGTGTGGGCCGCCCAGCCCTGCAGCCCCTCCCCTCTGCACATACACCCTGTGTCCCAGGACACACCGGGACCTCAGACAAGTCTCAGCCCCTCCTAGGGCACAGTTTTCCTGTCTGCCTTATATGGCTAAAGGGGGTAGCTTGATGGCTCTGAGGCCCACAGGCTTGCCCCTCCTGAACCTCACCTCTGGGGCCTGGGGTCCTCATTCCCACCCTCCCAGAGGGCCGGGATGCTCTTAGGCGGATCCCAGCTTCCAGAGCCTTCAGAGGCCACACCTGTGGCTCCTGGGGGCAGTGGCATCTAGGCCAGGGTGCTGTGATCTGCCCGGCCCCCGCCCAGCCTCCCGACCCAGGAAGGGTTGGGGCAAGAGCGCAGGGAGTCCCCCGCCCCAGGCTGTTCCTGCTGCAGCTGCGGTGGACGCCGCCCGTGCCATCTCGGAGCGCCGGGGCTGGGGCTGGCGGGGTCTGACGAAGACGCAGAGCTTGCAAAACAGCGCATCACACACAAGAAGACAGGCCTCTAAATAACACAGGCTCCAGGTCCAGCCGGGGGTCAAGTGCCTGTCTGGGAGGTGACACGGGGCGGCAGCGTGAGGAAGGGATGGGGTGTCAGGGCTCCAGGATGCCCCCTGCTTCCCTGTCACCACTCTCGGCTCCCCACGGCCGGGCCTCGGCTGCCCCCAGGGGCTCACAGTGCCTCCTTCCTACGTAAGCTGCAGACAGCATCTGGGCCGGTGGGTCCCTAAATGACACGTGGTCCACTAGAGCAGGGGACTGAGGCCCTGAGAAGGGACTTGGCTGGCAGCTGGAGAACCAGAAACTAGGCCCGGGCTAGAACCCAGGGCTCTCGCCCCCACCCAGCACTGCACCTCTGAGCCTGGTCTCAGACTCCGGGACATGCTGTCCCCGAGCCTGCCATGGTGCCCCCACCATCCGTGTACTGACTGGCCGTCGCCCTCTCCCGAGGCCTGGGCCCAGCTTTCATGCCTGCCCGTCCCTCCCGGCCTCAGCACAGCCCTTCACGCCAGTGTTTTGGCCTCTATCCCCTCCTACTCATCCTCCTAAGTCCCCAGCAGGGTTGGCAGCACAAGACGTGGGAGGGGGAGTCTGGCTTTGCCTGGTTTGGGGATTTGCCCAGGACAGAGGACTTCTAAACTGGACCCGGCTTTGCCGAGCACCAGGCGTGGCCCCACCCCCACTCCCCATCAAAGCCCCTGCCCTCCCTGGCTGTCCCTGACTCACCTCTGCTGAGCACCAGGAACCCGGGCTGGGAATTTGACCACGTCCTGGTGGGTCCACCTAACATCCCAAAACCAGGGTGGAACCCAAGGCACAGGTCAGCAGGTGAGCACACATTCAGCTGGTGGGGCTGATGGAGTGAAGGAAACTTCCAGAACCAGCACTCACTGCAAGGAATTTAAAAACCCAGCCGAGAAAACAAACATAGGGAAACCTTGCTTTTCACCTTACCTGAGTTCTCAAGGAAATCTCCAGGAAACTTCTGTTAAGTAATCACGTTGGCTTAATGAGGGCAGCTGGTGCCTTAGCAACCACCTTTACTTCTTCTTGCTCATTCTAAGAAACAGAATGAAGTGACCTCTCCTCAAGGACAAGGGCCACATCCTACACAATTCGGTACCCCAGCACCCAGTACAGGACCGGGCCTGTTCTTTACGGGTGGTCTTGGAATGAGCTGAAGAATAAACAAGTTAAATTTCCATATAAAGGAGATATTCATAATCCATGTATCTGACAAAGAACTCACACCCAGAATTGATAAGGAACACCTACAAATCAATGTGGGAAAAAAACAAACCTCCTAATTTTTTAATGAGCAAAAAAAAAAAAAAAACCGATCAGCTACTTCATTAAAAAAAAAAAGGTATCCAGATGGCCAATAAACATATGAAAAGATGCTCAACTTTTTTAGTCATCAGGGAAATGCAAATTAAAACCCAAGGAAATTCCACTACACTTCCACCAGAAAATGGCTAAAGTTATAAAGTCCGATGACAACAAGTGTTGGCAAGCTTGTGGAGCAACCCGGACTCTCAGGCTCTGCCCATGAGAATGTAAATTGGTGGGACCATATTGGAAAACTGCTTGGCAGTATCTATTAGAATTAGGGCAAAACACATACTTTCCCTATGACCCAGCAATTCCATCCCTAGGCACCCCAGAAGAATGGGGCGTAGCAACTTATAATAACCTCATGCTGGAAACAACCCAAATGTCGATTAATAGAGAAATAGATACATAACTTGTAGTATCTTCATGGAATGAAATACTGTACAGCAGTGAAGAAGAACACATGACAGTTCCTTACAACAACAGGAATAAATCTCACAGAAATAACAATGAGTAAAAGAATCCAGACAGAAAAGACTCAATACTGTGCGATTCCATTTATATCAAGTTCAAGAACAGGCAAAACTATAGTAACAGGAGACTTCAACACTCCACTGAATGAGCTGGACAGATCCTCCA
>VBSM01000529.1:9227501-9239483 GCA_008086735.1 Cheirogaleus medius | reverse complement strand
AAAAAAAAAAAAAAAAAAAAAAAGACTATGCATTTCTTTCTAAGAACCGTTTCAGCTGAGTCCATGGGTTTTTCATATGTTGTCTTTTTACGATTGCTGAGTTCATAATTTCCATAACAATGTCTCCTTTGACCAATGAGTTACTCAAACGACTGTTTTTTATAATTTCCAAATGAGTGGGGTTTTTTATTATCCTTGCTGAGTTCTGAGTTAATTGCATTAGAGTCAGAGGATGTGGTCTGGATGATACAGTTTATGTCAATTTCGTAGAGACTTGCTCTTGCCGGTGCCCAGGTAAGTCAGTTTTCCTGTTTCACGTGCTTGAGAAGAACGTGTGTTTGCCTGCAGGATCACCTATGTGTCGATTGGATGGCGCTCGTTATTCGTGTTCATCAAATCTTTCATTGCCTATTAATTTTGTTTTTTTTATAATTTATCAATTATTGAGATGTGTTAAAATCTCCCACTATACTCCCAGTTCTCAGAGTTCAATCCATTTTAGCGTCATATATTTTGATTATTAGAGTGACACTAGCTTCCTAAAATGAACTGAGAAATTACCTCTCTTCTTCTGTTTTCTGGGAGAGATTGTGTAGAATCGGTGTGAATCCCTTAAACATTTGGCAGGATTCTCCAGCAAAAAGATCTGGGCCAGGAAATTTCTTTTTCAGGAGTTTTAAAATTATTAATTCAATTTCCTTAATAGTAACAGGGCTATTCAAATTACCTGTTTCATACTGGGTGAGTTTTGGCTGTTTACGTTTTTTGAGAAAGTAGTCCATTTCATCGAAGTTGTCAAATTTATGGTTGTAAAGTTGTTTTTAATATTCCCTAATTATTCTCTTAGCATCTGCAGGGTCTGCGTGGATATTCCCAGTTTTATTCCTGATAATGGTAATTTGTGGCTTCTCTCTTTCTTCTCTGTCGGTCTTGCTAGGCATTTGTCAATTTTATTGATCTTTTCAAAGAACTAGATTTTGTTTCATTGATTTTCTCTATTGCTTTTCTGCTTTCATTTTCTTTGACTTCTGCTCTTATCTTTATTATTTCCTTCCTTCTGATGGCTTTGGGTTTCTTTTGCTCTTCTTCTAATTACTTAAGGTGGGAGCTGAGATTATCGATTTGAAACTTTTTCTTCTTTCTAATGTAAGCATTTAGTGCTATAGATTTCCTTCACAGCACGGCTTTCTCTGTATTCCATGAATTTTGATGTGTTGTATTTAAAATTTCATTTAGTTCAATGTATTTTTTATTTCCCTTGAGATTTCCTCTTTGACCCGTGTATTATTTAGAAGTGTGTTGTTTAGTTTCTAAGCATTTAGAGATTTGCCTATTATTTTTCTGTTATTGATTTTTATTTTAATTCCATTGCTGTCAGTGGCCACATTATAATCTCAATTCTTTTAAATCTTTTTAGATTTGTTTTATGATCCAGGATATGGTCTGTCTTGCCATATGTCTCATAGATTCTTGAAAAAGAATGTGTGTATTCTGCTGTAGTTGAGTGTGGTGTCCTATAAATGTTGATTAGATACTGTTGGTGGATGGTGTTTGTTGAGTTCTATAACTTAGCTGATTTCTGTCTAGTTGTTTTGTCAATTGTTGAGTGTTAACATCAACTAATATTGTGAATGTGTCTATTTCTCTTTTCAGTTCTATTATTTTTAGTTCCATTGTTTGATGCATACACAGTTAGGATTTCTATGTCTTCTTCATGAGTTGATTCTAATCATTATGTAATGGCCCTCTCTAACCCTAGTAATTTCTTTGCTCTGAAGTCTATGTTATCTGATACTAGTATAGCCACTCCTGCTGTCTTTTAATTAAAGTTGGCAGGGTGTATCTTTTTTCATCCTTTTATTTTCAACTTGCTTATATCATTCTCTCTTTTTTTTTTTTTTGCTTATTATCAGAAACCAATTATGTCATTATATTTGAAGTAAGTTTCTTATAGACAGCTTATAGTGGGCTCATGTTTATCCACCCTGTCAATTTCTATCTTTTAATTGGTTTATATAGACCATTTACATTTATTGTAATTATTGATATGTTAGGGCTTAGGTCTGCCATTTTACTTCATGTCTCTGTTTTCTTTTTCCTGTCTTCTTATGGGTTACTTGAGCATTTTTTAGAATTCATCTTGATTTATCTACAGTGTTTTTGAGTGTATTTCCCTGTATAACTTTTTAGAAGTTACTCTAGAAATTACATTATATTTACATAACTGATCACAATCTCCTGGTATCATCATTTTACCAGTTCAAGTGAAGTATAGAAAACTTAACTCTCTTTACATTGCTTCATTCTTTCCATTTATAATTGTCTGAAAATATTTTATCTACGTATATTCAGAATCACATCAGATAGTGTTACAATTTTTGTTTCAACTGTCCAACATAATTTAGAAACTCAAGAGAAGAAAGAAAGTCTATTGTATTTATTATAATTTTGCTTCCTCTATTGTTCATTCTTCCTTCAGGATGTTCCAAAATTCCTTCTTTTATCATTTACTTTCTGTGTAGAAAATGTCTTTTAAGGTAGGTTTCCTGGTGACAAATTCTCTTACTTTTCCCTCATCTGAGAATATCTTGATACGTCTTCATTTCTGAAAGATATTTTTGCTGGGTATAGAATTCTAGTTTAATAGTTCTTTTCTTTCAGTGGTTGAAAAATGTTGTGCCATTTCCTTCTGACTTCCAAGGTTTCTGATAATAAATCTGTTGTCATTCAAATCGTTTTCTCCATAGGTAAGATATCATTTCTCTCTTACTACTTTCAAGATTTTCGTCTTTATATTTTATAAGTTTGACTCCAATGTGTCTTGGAATAGATTTATTTGGCCTTATCTTGTTTGGGGTCTTCTCAGCTCTTAAATATGCAAGTGTATGTCTTTTGCCAAATTTGGGAAATTTCTCCTTTTTTTTTTTAAGTGCTTTTTCAGCCCCACCATCTTTCTCCTCTACTACTGAGATTCCAGTGGTTAAATGTTAGGTCTTTAATTATTAACCACAGGTCCCTGAAGTTCTGTTCAATTTTTTTCAGTCTATTTTCTCTTTGCTATTCAGACTGGGTAATTTATATTGTTCTATCTTCAAGTTTACTCAGTCTTTCCTGTACCTTGTTCATTCTTGTGCTGAACCCATTCATTAAGTTTTAATCTTAGTTATTGTATCTTAAGTCCTAAAATTTCCATTTGGTTCTTCTTTGTGTCTTCTATTTCTTTGCTGAATCTTTCTACTTTTTCACTTATTTCAAAAGTATTTACAATTGCTTTTGAATCATTTTTGCGATAGCTGCTTTAAAATCTTTGTCAGACAATTCCAACATCCTAACATTCGTCTTATCTCAGTGTTGGTGTCTGTTGATTGTCTTTTCTCATTCAAGTTGAAAGTTTCCTAGTTCTTGGTGTAAAAATGATTTTCTATCGAAACTTGGACATTTGGGTGTTATGAAACTCTGGATCTTATTCAAATCTTATGTGACACCAGCAGGCCTCTTCTGACATTGCTCAGGTGGGGAAAGAGGTGCCAGCTTGCTGCTGCCAGGTAGGAAAGAAAGTCCAGGTTCCCCATTCAGCTTCTGTTGACACCTAGTAGGGAGGGCTTCCTGATTACTACTGGGCGAAAGTGAGAGCTCAGTCTCCCCTCTAGACTGGGAGGGACAGGGGTGCCTTGTTACTGCTCCCCATATGGCCTCCACCATTACCATGGGAGTGGGGGTGGCCTCATTACCACTGGCTGGTCATGAAAGCCCTATCTCCCTTCTAGGGCTCCCTGATACCACCCGAGTGAGCCCCTTATTACTGCAGGGTAGTGGTGGGAGATCAGATCCTACCACAGGGTCTCCACTAGGATCAGGCAGTCAGGGAAGCACCTCATTATCACCCAGTGAGAATGAAAGTCCCAGCTCCTCAGCCTTCTCTGACACCACCGGAGCAGAGGAAGTGAGGCACCTCATCATAGTCCTGGAAAGGTGGAGGTCAAGGTTCCCCACTCAGCCTTTGCTGGAATGGTGGGGCTGCACTCACAGGTTGTGTGTGTGTGTGTGTGTGTGTGTGTGGTATTTGGCTGGAGTAGATCAGTTATCATCTAAAAGTCTCTGTCTTGTTCAGATACCCCTTTCCTGGTCCTTTGGCTAGAAAAAACCAACTTTTCTTAGTGCTGTTTTTTTGTCTGTGCCTATTGATGTTCCTGTGTTGCTGCTTCTCCAGTACTCAGTCTGGGAAATGCGAGGCAAAAAGAAAACCCAGGACACCCAACTTTATATATTCTGAACTTATGCTATTAGATCCTACGACTGCATAATAGTTTCAGGGTGCTGTACTGAAATACAGAATGTTAAGGCCTGCTTGGGGTCATATAAATTTATGAGGCTCAAGGTATGCACCCATTCCCTGGAGAAGTTGGCCACTTCTTGAGGAAGCTCTGAGCTATGTGCCTAGGAATGTTTATCCTAGACTCATGTCCAGAAGCGTTATATGAAACCAGTCACTATAGGCCCTGGCTCCTGGCCAGATCCGGGACCTCACGTGACCAGAGCATATGCCTTTTTGACGCCAAAGCCTTCCTTTGTTCAGGCCTCTATATAAACAGCATAGAAAAGCCCCCAAGCGGCTGCCATTTCTTCCTATCCAACCTCTCAGCGTGCAGCTGCCTGCCTGCCTGATGTCCCAGCGTGCTGTTGCCTTTACCGCCGCCTGCGATTTGCCCGTGATGGTTAATTCCGGTGTTGAAAATACCCGTGATGGTTAACTCCGGTGCTGGTAATGGGGTCCCAGTGGTATGATTACTCTTTTATGTTCTTCTATTGCTGTACTATGTAAATAAGTTTTCCTTACTCTCTCTCTCTCTCTCTCTCTTCCCCCTTAATAAATACAAGTAAATCTAAAACTGGTGTGGCTTGTAGTGGTGTGTCCTGCGAATCGAGCTTAAATTGCAAAAAGTCCGTGTACGGCGATTGATAAAATTAATTATCAATACAGGTGCCAATGCACTGACACTTTTAACACTGTGTGGTACCTCCCTTGTGTCCTCAGAATGTTTGTGCTTTAAAGTCTGTGTTATCCACGTTTATGAAAGCCTCACCACCTTCCTTTGGGCTGGCATTTCTCTTGGTATGTCCTGTTCTATTGGTTTGCTTGTCAAACTTCCTGTAATTTCATATTTTGTGAGTATCTTTAGTACAAAGTTTTGCCTTTTCATCCATTCTAACAATACGTATTTTTCAACTAATTTATTCCATTTCCAATGATTGTCGTTGCTGGCTCACTGACTTTGTTCATTCAAATATTTAAGTGCCTACTATGTGCCAGGCTCCGTGCTAAGATATGGCAGTGAACCAAAGGGTCAAAACTCCATGCTCTCAGGAGTTAGAGTCCAGTTGGGAAAAGCAGACAATGAACAAATGACTAAACCATACACTGTCCCTGGAGAAGGTCTCCAAGGGGTTTATGTAGACGCTCTCCCCGTGGGGATGAAGAGCTTGAGTGTGGGCTGCACATGACCACTTCCTCCTGATGAGGAGAACGTGAACGACGTGGGGAGAGAGACTCCCCAGTGGCGGATCTGTGTCCCAAGGCTGCCATGATGACCACGTACCGCAAACTGAGTCACTTAAACAACAGAAATTTGTTCTCAGGGTTCTGGAGGCTGGAAGTCAAAACTCCAGGTGTTGGCAGGGTTGGTTCCATCTGAGGGCTGCGAGGGGAGGGCCTGTTCCGGGCCTCTCTCCTTGGCGGGCAGATGACCGTCTTCATGTCCCCGTGTGCACAGCTGTCTCCACATTGCCCTTTTCTGATCAGGACACCAGTCCTGTTGGATCAGTGCCCACCCTAACGACCTCGTGTTCACTCGATTACCTCTGTCAACACCCTGTCTCCAGACAAAGTCCCATCCTGAGGTCCTGGGAGTTGGGGTTTTAGCACATGAATTTTAGGCCTGGGGACTTCATTCAACCCATAGCAAGAGAAAATGGACAGACACTACCTCAGCCAGGTGATCAAGGTTAACATCGATGATGACTGGCACCGCAGGGCAGGGGCAGGGCCAGGTCGCTGTCTGATGTAGGGTCAGGAAGCCTCTCTAGTGAAGTGACACACGAATGACCTGATGGAAGCCAGCGAACGCGCAGTGGGAACACCTGGGGAATCCAAGTCCCAGGGGAGGAAGCCACGCGTGCAGAGCCAGAGGCGGGACCGTGGGTGACGCACTGGGGAACCCGTGGGGCCACTGCGGCCCAGCGTGGCATGGATGGGCAGGGCGGCGGGTGACAGAGTCAGAAAGGCGAAAGGCGGAACCGGGTCAGCCTCAGAGGCCAAAGGAAGGGTCCGCCTGCGCTGAGTGAGCCGAGGGGTCGTCAGAAGGGTTCGAGCGGAGGGGAGACGCGACCGGCCCACGTGAGGACAGGCTCTGACCGCAGGTTGCAGGGCGGCAAGGGTGGGACCAGAGAGCCCAGTCAGGGAGCGCCAGGACCCTGGCAGGGAACAGGGAACGGAGGGGCTCGGACAGGGAGGAAGCAAGCGGGGCGGGGAACCAGCAGTCAGATGGGGACATTCTCCGAGGCCGATCCGACACGGTTCACCCATGGCTTAGCTGTGGGCGCGAGGGGAAGAGAGGAGTCCAGGAGGACTCGGGGAGTTGGTGGAAGCGCCCAGCAGCATGGGGCTGCCGGGGGCAGGCGGTGGGGCTGGCAGTCAGGAGGGTGGTTTTGCAGGTGCTGGGGCCGAGGTGCAGGTGTGACCTCCAACAGGTGACATGAGGGAGGGGGCTGGGCAATCCCGCCAGGGGCCAGAGGCGAGGGCTGGGCTAGACATGGGAACGTGGGAGTCACTAGGCAGATTCAAAGCCAGAGATCTCCCAGGGAGGGAGTACAGGTAGGAAAGAGATGGGACCCGGGGACTGAGCCCTGGGACCCTCCAACACTTAGAGGTTGGGAAGAACAAAGGAGCCTGAGAAGCAACAGCCAGGGAGGTAGAAGGAAACCCAAGAGAGAGCATCGTGTCCCAGAAGAGAAAGTGTCTCGAGAAGGGGCATGACCAGCTGTGTGAAAGAAAAGGGCCCACGTTGGTGCGGTGGCTCACACCCGCGAATCCCAGCACTCTGGGAGGGCAAGGAGAGAGGATGGCTTGAGGCCAGGAGTTAGAGACAAGCCTGGGCAGCATAGCAAGACCCCATCTCCACAAAAAGTAGAAAAATTAGCCGGGCATAGTGGCACATGCCTGTAGTCTCAGCTACTTGGGAGGCTGAGGCAGAAGGATCACTTGAACCCAGGAGTTGGAGGCTGTAGTGAGCTATGGTGACACCACTGCAATCTAGCCTGCGCGACAGAACAAGATCCTGTCTCAAAAACAAAAAAAAAGAAAGAAAAAGGCCCAAAAAGTGACCCCTGCCAGGCCTCCCAATCTGATAATTGCCTTTTTAGTTTTAAAATTAACTTTACTGAGGTATAATTTATATACTGTATATGATTTACAGAAAACAAAAACATCCGTCTGAGGCATACAGTTTGATGAGTTTTGACAAATGTATACACTCATATCACCATCACCACCATCAAGATCTAAAACATTTCCACTGTCCCCAAAAGGTCCCTTGCCCCTCTGCAGTCGATTACTTCTCGATCCTCAGCCACCCACTAATTTGCATGTTGTCACTATAGACTAGTTTTTGCCTGTTCCATGAGTTAATACAAATGAAATCATAGAGTTTGTACTATTTTGTATTTAGCTTCTTTCTCTACACAGAATGTTTTTGAGAGTAATCCATGTTGTTGAAAGTATCCATAGGTTCATTCCTTTTTTATTGCTAAGTAGTATTCCAGTATAAACTACAGTTTGTTCATCTGTTTACTGTTGATGGGCATTCATGTTGTTTCCAATTTGGGGATATTATAAGCTTTTATAAACATTAATATACAAATCCTTTCATGGACATGTTTGCATTTCTCTTTAGCAAATACTTAGGTGTTTCTGGCTCACATCGTAAATGTATATTTAATTTTTTTGAGAAACTATGGTCATTTTTTAATAGTCTCTTGTTCTATGCTCATACATTTGATACTTTTTATTTATTTAAATTATTCAGCATCCTTACTACCCAATGTGAATATTCTAATTCCAATACCTGAAGTGTTTGCAGGTCTGATTCTACTGTTTGTGGTTTCTATAAAAACTTGTTCATGGAATCTTCTTTCTTTGTGCGTTTTTAAAATGTTTCATTGTGAGCACTTAATCATTAGGACTCTATAGGACATTTTTAGGTCTGGGTTTATATGTTTTCCTCTAGAAAATATTTTAGTTTGTTTTACTTGGACACATTGCTCACCAGAGACTCCTTTAAAATAACTTCTCAGGCTGAGGTGTCTGAACCAAGCCAGAAGTGGGAATCTGGGCTCCAATCTCACCTGAGGGCTGGCCCGGGAGAGAGTTTATTTCTCTCTCCATTCTGAGTTAAAGCCAAGACCAACCATTTTTCTCATCTCCTTTTACAAGACAGATATTTTTCAAGTTTACTCTTTCACTAAAGACGTTGCCTGCAGAGTTTCTGACTTTGTGTGGGATCTCGGATCACACTTTCTACTTGGTCAGGTCTTGGGCTATGTCTTCCGTCTCCCATGAACCTTCAAAAGCAAAGACCTACATTGTAGTGGGAGAAGATACAAAATGGCACAGCCACTCGGGAAGACAGTTTGGCAGTTTCTTATAAATTCAAACGAAGCCTTATCACACAACCCAGCAATCTCATGCCCAGCTGTTTACCCGAGTGAAGGGAAAACCTACGTTTGCACCATAACCTGTACACAGATGTTCGGAGCAGCTTTAATCATAGTAACCAAAACCTGGAAACACCTCAGATAGCCTTCAGTAGGTGGATGGATAAACAAACTGTGGTACATCGGCACAGTACTAACACACCCTCCTGCACACCACACGGCTGAATCTCAAGTGCATTAAGCTAAGTGAAAGCCGGACTCAAAAGACAACATCCAGTACAAATCCATTTAAATGACATCCTGAAAAAGGCAAAAAAATATAGGGAGAGAAAACTTGCCAGGGGTCAAAGATAAGAAAAGGGGTTGAGGCCGGGCACGGTGGCTCACGCCTGTAATCCTAGCACTCTGGGAGGCCGAGGCGGGCGGATCGTTTGAGCTCAGGAGTTCGAGACCAGCCTGAGCAAGAGCGAGACCCCGTCTCTACTAAAAATAGAAAGAAATTAATTGGCCAACTAAAAACATATAGAAAAAATTATCCAGGCATGGTGGCGCATGCCTGTAGTCCCAGCTACTCGGGAGGCTGAGGCAGAAGGATCACTTGAGCCCAGGAGTTTGAGGTTACCGTGAGGTAGGCTGAAGCCACGGCACTCTAGCCTGGGCAGAGTGAGACTCTGTCTCGAAAAGAAAAGGGGTTGACTACAAAGGGACTCAAGGAAATTGAGAGACGAAACTGTTTTATATCTTGATTGTGGTGGTGGGTACACAGCTATGCATTTGCCAAAACTTGAAGAACTTTATACTAAAAAGGGTGAACTTTCTTCTATGTAAATTTGACCACAACTTAAAAAAACAACAAAGCTCTGGTTTACAGGAATCTTGCAGAGCAGCTGCTGGCTCGGGCCTCACCTCTCTGGATCTGTGTACATATTCCTTTTTATTTTTTCCCTACTTTCTTGCCGGCTCAGTCATGCATGTTTCAAAGATTCTTTTAGAGCTTTTGCTCAGAGCGCCAGCCTAATGAAGGGGACACCATCTTCCAACCTCACCGGGCCCCAGTCCAGGGAGGGAGCGCCTCCTCCCAGACGGCCGGGATGGCAGCTCCCCGGGCCTGCCTGAGATCACATCACCTTTCCATAATGACGGTCATGGCTGTAATTAACTGGCGTAAAAATGTGATGCACAAAAGGTGGCCGGGCTCACAGCCAGGGAGGCGGCGCGGTGTGACTCACGGCACCGCTGCGGGCACCGGCAGGGCAGGCCCAGGGCGGCCGGCGCGCTGCCCGGGCTTTCGAGAGGGCCCCGCAGATGTGCAGACGTCCCCTCGCACAGGTGGCGTCGGGTCTGGGCTCCGGAGATGGGCCTGACTCAGTGCTAGTCGGCGTGCGGAGGGACTCGGGGCCTGTGCTCCCCTTCAAGGGAAACCGAACCACCGGCGTCACCGGCCTGACAGGCAGTGTGGAACCTTCTCCGGGTCTCTGTTTCAGAAGTACCTGTGTCGGGGGGGCAGCGCTGAGGACTCTGTAAGCTACGGTGTGCAAAGCACGCAGCACCGTGCCCGCCCCCGGGAAGTGCGGCCATTGTTATCCCTACCCCCGTGTAACAGACGCTGCCCAATGCTGTTAAGCGACTCGTCCTGCAGCCACACAGCTACTAGGCTGCAGAATTGGGTGTGCCTGGCTCCAAAGCCCACCTGGAGCAAGGTAACAACACACCTAGACAGAAGTTTCCAGGCCGCAGGTGGGACTAAAAATATTCCAAGAAGAGCAAAGTGGCTCCCCTGGGCCCCTTTCCACCCAGCTCTGAGCACCTTTGCCCTGTCCTCACTGTTAATCCCTTTCTCTACATTTGTTTCCCAGTTCTAAACACCTCCTCCAGGGAGCCTTCCTTGATTCCTCTTCCTCATCTCAAAGCACAGCGTTCAATTTCATTCGTCAGAGCCTGCGAGCTGCCAGGCACTGCCTGGGGCTCTGGGGATGCAGCAATGAAAGAGACGGACAAAGCCCTGTCCTTACGGAGCTGACATTGTCGTGGAGGGAGGGATAATAACCAAGTTAGAAACAGTACACTTTAACCTGATAGAAGACAAAAACAAAATTAAATCAATAAAAAAAAAAGTGAAAAAAAACAGTACACTTAATTATAAATTGTGATTAGGTCTACGAAGAAAGCAAATATGGAGGTCCGAGAAAGCCTTATTGACGAGGTAACGTTTAAGCTAAAACCTCAGGGATGAGAAGGTCCCAGACAATGTCAGCAATAGAGTATTCCAGGCAGGCAGGAGGCAGAGCTTGTGCAAAGGCCCTGGGGTGGAAACCACCTCCAAGGTTTTGGGAACTGCAAGGAGACCTCTGTGGCAGACAGGTGAGGGAGGGGAGGGAGTGGGATACAGGGAAGCGGCAGGCAGGGCCTGGATGGTGCAGGGCCTTGTCCAACACTGAGTGGGGGTGGGGCCGCTGCCATGCTGGGCGGGAGCGGTGCTGAGGAGGCAGGACGGGAAGGAGGGAGACGCAGCGGTCTAGACAGGGCTGACGGGGGCCAGGCTAGAGCAGGGGCAGTGAGGTGGCAAGGGGTGGACGAGTTGGCCCGCTAGGGACCCAGGACTCATTCTTCTCTAACTCTCCGCTGTCCACTGGTGCCACCCACCCTTTCTCCGAATTTATTTCCTAGCTCCAGACAGTCCTCCAGCTTGCACCCTCGCGGGAAGGTGCTAGGGACCCCTTCCCCATGCACATCTCTGGCTGCTGAGAGCTGTGCACACAGTTGTCGCCCAGAGCCACCCCTCGCAACCGTAGAATCAGCAGCTGCGGCTGAGGTGGTTACTCTAACGCTGGGGACAGTCCCTGAGACCAGAGGCTTAGGACAAGCTGACTTCAGAGGGGAACTGCTTTTTCCCAAAATACTTGTAATGTCCTGCTCCAGAGTGGCTGCAGCTCCGGGTGGATCCAAAGGGTTTTGGAGTCACCTTGTCCCCTAGTCCTAGCTGCTAAGAGACCAGTGCTGGCTGGAACTTTCTCCCCCATCTTGCCCCCAGCCACTGGGGCCTGTTCCTAACGACTGTTTCTCCTAAGCCTAACTCACATCTTTCCCTTCCTTAACACCCCCTGGGCCAGGGCATTGCTTCCTCCATCTTCCTAAGAAACACTTACTGAGCACCTACTACATGCCTGGTCTTGAGCTGGCCACTGGGATCAAAGATGCCCAAGGGATAGCATGCTTGAGGCACGGGGGCAGGCAAATGGGCAAACTCATGGTGGGGATGGTGGGGGTGGTGGG
>VBSM01000529.1:9194238-9210975 GCA_008086735.1 Cheirogaleus medius | reverse complement strand
CATAAATGGATTAATCCATTCGTGGATTAATGAATTAATGGGTTAATGGATTAGAGGTTATTATGGGAGGGGAACTGGCAGCTTTATAAGGAGAGGGAGAGACCTGAGCTAGCACGTTAGCACGCTCAGCTCCCTTACCATGTGACGTCCTGTGCCACATCAGGACACTGCAGACAATGCCCACCAGCAAGCAGGCTCTCACTGGATGCACCCCTGCAATCCTAGACTTCCCAGCCTCCATAATGTAAGATATAAATTCCTTTCCTTTATAAATTACCAGTTTGGGGTATTTAGTTATGAGCAACAGAAAACAGACCAAGACACCTGTCCTTTCTCACCCAAACACTCAGTCATTCTGTAAGCATTTCCTGATGCCTCTTCTGTACCCAGCCCTTGGGAAATTGACACTGGGGTGGGGGTGATGCCTATGCACCCAGACCTGTCCCTGCCTTCCCCACCCACACGCTCAGTACCTTCCTGAAATTAATCATAGAATCTTCAAGTTATAGGCCCCAAGATGCTAAGGCTCCGCAGCAGGTGTGAATTATAAAACCTCCGAGTTTTTAAGCTCCTACGCTTTTTAATAGAAGCTTAGAATGGAAGAAGTGCAGGATCTCAGGCCCTTAAAATGTTACCATCTGGAAATATTAGGGTGCTAAATTGTTGGAAATAAAAACCATTAAAACATTAAAACAGTGGAGTTATTTAACCTGAGCACCTAAGAATTGGAGATTCTTAGGACAATGGAATATCAGAGTGTTCTGGGTCGGAAGGGGTCTTTCAGGTGGCAGGAGCCGCTTCTCACTGGGGCATGCATCCCTTCGCGTGCCAGAGCTTCCCCTCCCTGCCTGATTCCTGTCCAAGGGTCTTAGTGCCCAGGCGAGCTGTGAGCTCCCTTGGGGCTGAGAACTTGTCCTCCAGCCCCTGGCTGATGCCCCAGATGCTTCTCAGCCGGGCTCTACTCTCCACCCACCCTCTCCATTCACTCCCTGAAGACACTGGGAGTGCTCCTGTGGCTCCTCCACCCCCTTGCCCTTCTCTCCTCACCTCCCTGCCTCTCCCTGTCGGCAGGCCAACCACCTGCCAAGGGTCTCCCCAGACGTCACCTCCACCGGGATGTGCTCCTTCATTCCTCAGAGTGGTGGTCACAGCCCCCCTTTATCCCCATGCCTCCAAACCATTTCAGGTCTCAGAGCCTCAGTCTCAGCATCTGACAAATGGGAAGAATCACAGTGTGATTCTTGGAAGGGTTGTTGTGAAAATGAAAAAAGCACTCAGCCCAGGGCCTGACATGGGAGAAGAGCTCAGCCAACATCAACCAAGGATCTCTGAGGCGGGCTGGCTCCTGAGTCCTGGCAAGTTGCACCAGGTAGATGGCGTTGTGGGCAAATCCAGAAGCAATTTGATGAGGTGTTGAACACAAGCCCAGGAAGGAGGAGAGTGTGCACCTGGCAGGGAGGTGCCCATCCAGGAAGACTCCCTGAAAGAGGATGGATTGCTTCTGCCAGGAACCATTTAGATGATGGTAGAAGATGAGGATCAGATACAGCGTGAGGTCAACACGTGATTTCACCCCAGCACTGGAGTGACAGGTGAGGGGCAGGGGCCAGGGTAGGATGGGGGTGGGGTCAATCATCTAGCCTACTGGGGAGGGGGTAAGATCTTTGCTGTGAGAGAAAGCCAAGGAAAGCATGCAAGGAAAAGAACTGTGCATTTATGGAGTACTTACTGTTTGCCTTATGCTGTGCCAGACACTTGCTGTGGGCTGGTTTGGTTCCCACCAAGGCCGGCATCAGGACTGAAAGTGTAACAGAAAAGCCAGGTGCACCTGTGTCCGAATCCCAGCTCTGCTATATGCTGGCTGTGTGACCTTGGGCAGGTCACTGCCCCTCTCTGAGCCTCAGTTTTCTCATTGTGAACTAAAGTAAAATCTTAAGCCCCTGCAGCTGACTGAATAGTCCCCCTCTTGGCCAAGGGGACCCCAGAAATACTCTAAAGCTGAGTTGCTGGCCATGAGAAGGGAGGTCAGACTGCCTCATTATGCCCCCCTCCCTTCTTGGAGACATCCTTTGTAACTCACTAACAGGCCTAAGGCCACGCAAGACAAAGCTTAAACCACATCTGCAGGTCATCAATTTGCTTAACAGATCACTTGAGTCTGGGTATATGTCTGGTATATGTCCAGTAGCCTGGCACTGATTAACAGAGTTCCTGGTCTCCTCCACTCACGGGGGTTGACCCATTCCTTCTCTGGAATGTGCTATGCTTTAATAAACTTTCAAAATTTGAAAGAAAAAAAAAAAAACCCAGAGTTCCTTATCTTAACTTAAAACATTCCAAGCCTTTAGACAAAGCTTCATGTCTTTAACAAATCACAAATCAAGGAATCTTTAAACCCACCTATAACTTGTAATCCCCTGCTTTGAGATGTCCTGCCTTTCCGGGCCAAACTAATGTACGCCTTCCATGTATTGATTTAGGACTTTATGTGCAATTCCTGTCTCTCTGAAATGTATAAAACCAAACTGTAACCCAACCACAGCAGGATCACTTGCTCATGGCTTCTTGGGTGTGGCTCTCTGGGCCCTGGTCGCACACATATTTGGCTCGGAATAAACTGCTTTAAATTATTGTACAGAGTTTGGGTTCTTTTCCCTTGATGTCATCTGTATAACACAGTGTAGGGAGGAAAAAACTTTTCCTTCTGCCCTTGTAGGTTCTTGACGGGGGCTTCTGTAACGAAAGACAGATTAACAAGGGGACGTACACAAATTTATTTAATATAAGTTTTACGTGACCTGGGAGCCTTCATAAGGAAATAAATGAAGACAGTGGTTAACCCGAGCGCTGTTACGCAGGTGTGATCAGGGGAGTCACAGAAGACTGTGGGCGGACGACGGTGTGAGCCGGGGCCAGTGGACGGGCGGACACTCGGCAAGGCTGCTCGTTCAGAGTCCTCTCAGGTCCCCGTCCCTCTGTCTTTGGAGTTGAGGATGCCCCTTCCTCCAGGTGTAGGGAGGCACCTCTCACTCGAGGGTCTCGCCACCTGCTTCGGGGAGGGTCAGAGAGTCCTTCCTGCACCTGTCGCTTCTCAAGTTCCTGCAGCTTAAAATATCCGCTATGCCAGGGCCACATATTTTGGGGTAGCATGTTCTGAACCCTGTCAACAAGGATAATAGTATTAGGCCAAACCAAATAAATTTGTCAACATTTTACGATTTTTGACCCATAAAAATGGCAATTACACATGGTTCAACCTAAAAATCTACCCTGCCAGGTTACTGGGAGGATTAAATCAATCAATCTGTCTAATCACCTTAGCTCAGTGCCTGGCACATAGTAGGTAGCTTTCTTATTTATTTGTAGTCCTTATCCTCATGGAACAGATAAAAATCTGAAGCTCAGAGAGGTCAGGTGACTTATACAAGGCCACCCAGCTGGCTGGCAGCAGGGCAAGGATTCAAACCCAGAAGCAAGCCCAGTGCCGTGAGCCGTCTCTGGAAGGCAGGTTCGTCTCCGCAGGGCAGGTGGGGACCAGTGCCTGGGTCTGCGCCGCTCAGGCCTGCCCTCCCCACCTGCCTGCTGGATCCGGGGGCGGGGCTGAGTGACTCCACTTGCATTCACCGTGGGATCCCCTCCCCGCACCCGCTCCCTTGCCTCAGGGTCCTGAATCACAACCACCTGACGGGCATGTGACCGAGGGCATGGGGGTGGCACTCAGAAGATCCCCACAGGGGCGGAGGGATGAAAGGAGAGTGGCTCCTCGGCTACAAGCTTTTCTCCAGCCTCAGCTGCCTTTCCAGGCTCGAAGACGCCCGTGCGTGGGAGACCGGTGGGGTGAGCACGTGTTGTGTGTGCCTGTGAACACCAGGTGCGTGGGCATGTGCACCTGCGTGACGATGCGTGTTGCATCCCTGTGGACAGGGGACCAGGCAAGTGGGGGCCTGTGTGCGTGAGAACCGCGATGGGGCTGTGCCTCTCTCCTGCCTGTTTCCCGTGTGTGTTGGTGTGTAGCTGCGGTGTGCGCAGTTGTCTGTCCACAACAGGCGGCTTCGCAGAGCATCCGAGCCAGAGGCCCGGAGTCTGAACCCCAGCTCTGCCGCTTGCCGGTGAAGGTACCAGCAGATGCCACCCTAAAATACATTCCTCTTTAGCACATGGATTATTTGGAATAAAGACCATTGAGAACGAGCAGCCACAGGAAAAGCTCTTTACCTCCCCCTAACTGCCTAATGACAGAGTCCAAACCGTCCTGACTTACAGAGGTTCGACTTAGATTTTTCAACTTCATAGTGGTGCACTCAGCACACTCCTCGACTCACCATAGGGTTATATCAGAATAAACCCATCGGAAATTGAAAATATCATAAGTCGAAACTGCACCATCATAAGGCAAGGAGCCTCTGTAAAAATACACCCTTTTGTAAAGGAAATGTCCATCAGTAAAGACGTCATACCTGCACAAGACTACTCCCGGGGACGACTGCTATCACTGGGAGACTTTTCCTGCAGAACAAGGTGACCCTTATTCACCCACATCTCCTCCCCTCTCTTTCCCAGAACCTGCCTCCCTGGCCCAGAAACTCAAAACCCCTTTTCCTTTGTTGCTATTTAAACCCAGGTTCTAACCACCCCTTGGGTTACTGACTGCTGTGCTCCCGCGTGTGCTCGATGCACATGTTGGTAAACTTGCTTGTCTTTCTCTTGCTAACCTGTCTGTTGCCAGTCTCCAGCCGGAAAACCTGAGATAGAAGGAGGAAAAAGATCGTGGTTTTCCCTCCCTCATGCTGTCATGCAGGGTGAGGCGTGCCCTCCTGGAGGGTGCTAGGTTACAGGGAAAGGCACAAAGAGAGTTTTGGGGAGGCTTCCCGGAGCTGACATTTCCTGGGGCTTAACAGGCTTGAGGCAGGATAGCTTGTGTGGGAGTGGGCAGGTGGGAGGTGCACAGGTGTGTGTGTGCGCGTTTGTGCACATGTCTGGGCCGGGATGTGAGGGTCAGCACATCTGTGCACACTCAGTCTGGTTTGCCAGGACAGAGGCTGAGGGTTTGGCCCCTCGCAGGGCCCATGTTAATCCAGGCCCTGCCACCATTCCTTGGCTGCAGGCCAGGAGTCCACCCCAGCCCTGGCTGGGAAGCAATGTGAGAAGGAAAAGAAACTTATTTTTGAATAGAGACAAGGTCTCAAGGTCTCGCTATGTAGCTCAGGCTAGTCTCGAATTCCTGGCCTCAAGCGATCCTCCCACCATGGCCTCCCAAAGTGCTGTGATTATAGGCGTGAACCACCATACCCAGCCTGAAACTTTTTATATGAGGAATGTGAGCCCCTTTAAATGATCAGGCTCAAGAGACATTGAAATGTGACAGCAGTCACATCTCACTCCCCACTGGCAGCTAAATACCTCTTGAAGCCACTTGCTATGTGGGCTCTAGACTGACTGACGCCAAGTAGCCATAAAATGCCACATGCTAGACACTGTAACTCATACCCTATAGTTCAACAATGTATATCCAATCACTAATCAATGTCATCTCGAAAACCGGTGAGAATTCCTGTCAAACAACTTTGTATCAGCTTTAAAAACCTGCTTGAGAGCTGAGCAAGGTGGCTCATGCCTGTATTCCTAGCACTTTAGGAGGCCAAGATGGGAGGATCACTTCAGGCCACTTGACCCCATCTCTACAAAAAATAAAAAAATAAAAAATTAGCCATGTGTGTGGCATGCGCCTGTAGTCCCAGCTACTTGGGAGGCTGAGGCAGGAGGATCAGTTGAGCCCAGGAGGCTGAGGTTGCGGTGAGCTATGATTGTGCCACTGCACTTCAACCTGGGCAACAGTGCGACACCCTGTCTCAAAAGAGAGAGAGAGAAAAAAAAAAAACCTGCTTGTGACAAAGGCCGGAAGGCACACACTCCCCAAGGCAGCTTGGAGGTATGTCCCTGGCTGCCGTCCTCAACCTTGGCCTAAATAAACTCAGTTGCTTTCATTAGGTCAACAAAGTGTGGCTCCACAAAGGACTCCAGCAGAACACAGCCCCTCCTTGGAGCCCGTAAGTGGCCGAGAGGACAGGAGGATCGTCCTCCGGACCCCAGGAATGAGCACATTTCTGCAGCCCGTACATGTGGTAGCCTTTGTGTCCTCTCTTGGGACCCGAGAGGCTGCGTGAGCACTGGAAAGGGTGTGAGTGGGATTCCGCAGCTTGGGGACATGCTCCACTTCGCTCTGAGGGGTCATCTCATGACCTCAGGATGGCACAGCAGAATGTCAGGGCTCAGAGGCACCTCAGAGCCTTCTGAGCCAGGGTCCCCACTGGTCCCAACCATGCATCTCAAGATGCTGGAACAAGTGGCTCAAGAAATTTGTTTAGGTTGTATGTACCCCCATGGGGTGAAACCCAGCCAAGCCCCAGGCAGCCCCAAGAAGAAAACTCGGTATTGAACTCAGCCGGGGAGACTCACTCTGATTTCTTAATAGATCTCCAAGGACAGCTCCCCCAAAAGGGGAGGACCAGTCTGCACCAGAAATGCCCCAGGGTGGCACATGGACAGCTGACTCCTCAGTCACATCCCTGATGATGGAGATCTCTTCTTAGAAAGAGCCAAAATCTGCCTCCCTGTAGCACTCACTCCACTATAGTGTGAAGAAACTAGACTGGAGAGCGAGGGGGAAGGGAAGGGTGTCTATTTTAGTCTGGGTGGTTGGGGAAGCCAAGACCTGAATGGGGAGGAAGACCAGACTCCGCCTCTACTTCTCACCCCGGTTTCTTTAGCAATATCTCAGTTCTGTAAACTGCAACTCGCTGTCACTATAAAAACCTTAAAACTGTCCCTAGGAGCCAGACAAAAGTGGGAGATTCAATTGGGTGTCTTTAAATATCTGTCACAAGGTAGCCCCGGGAGTCCCCATAGATAAGAAGTCTTTGAACAGAATTCAGAATCAAATCAAGCAGTGAATCCATTAGTTGAATGCAAACAAGTGGTGAAGCCACCAGGAATGACAGTACTCAGCCCCAGGTTTGACTTGAGATATAGGGAATATGTAGGCTGAACCCAGGGGACACAGGCCATGTAACCACTCTCTTTAGGATTTGGGAAATCCTGTTTAAGTGACTAAAAACAAGATTTGTGTCCCATCAAGACCTTGGGTAAAAACCTATGTCCAAGCCTAAAGTTTCTGTGGACATTAAGGAATCTTAGAGGAGGTGGGAACCCCCAAAAATAGTTTGGAAAGGTAACCCCAGAATTTTCTTGGAGTAACAACATCATTGCCTTAATGGGCCCACATTTTTTTTTTTTTTTTTTTTGAGACAGTCTCACTCTGTTGCATGGGCTAGAGTGCAGTGTCATCAGCCTAGCTCATAGCAACCTCCAACTCCTGGGCTCAAGCGATCCTCCTGCCTCAGCCTCCCGAGTAGCTGGGACTACAGGCATGCGCCACCATGCCCGGCTAATTTTTTCTATATATTTTTAGTTGGCCAATTAATTTCTTTCTATTTTAGTAGAGACGGGGTCTCGCTCTTGCTCAGGCTGGTTTCGAACTCCTGACCTTGAGTGATCCACCCGCCTCAGCCTCCCAGAGTGCTAGGATTACAGTTGTGAGGGGCCCACATTTTTTAAGCTTGATAAGAATTGAGTTAAAAAATGTTTCAGAGAATCAAAAAGATAGTAGTTGTATATTTGTGTTAAGAAATAAGGGGTGCATGTTTGAATTTTGAAGTATTTGTAATATGTAGGAGACTATGGTCTATGGAAAAAAGCAAGTCAGCCTTAAGGTTTTAACTTAAAATGCACAGATGAATCATTGATTGATTTAAACTTGTGATTTTTAAGTTGAGATCTTACTATGTTTGTCAACAGTGTTAAAATAGTTATAAAATTTTAAATGCACCATATTTACCAGCATAAGTTATTAGATTTCTAAGAACAATTTAAATGCTTGAGAAAGTTTTGTTTGGTATAAAGGCAACGGGATTATTTTTAAACTAAACTGAATATATTAAGTTTATAAATGCAGTTTAAAATGTTTAAACATGTGTGAACCTGAAACAATTCAAAGGATTAGAATCTAATTTAAACAGAGTTTATAACATTTTGCATAGAAGGTTGGCTCGAAGTTACAGCAATTTGATGAATTACAGGCAGCGTTTCTTTTGGGGAAGGGCACATTTAACATTGTTACTGAGGGTGTGACAGTCATGGGTTTTCTGTCATCTGGTCTAAACAAAGCCGGACAACAAAGGGGAAGTTAATCTACAACCAAGGTCATTAATTAAGATGGCAGGAGGCTCTTGTCCCTGGCACCTAATTCTCTCTAGTCATTGTCCAGAATAAGAAACCTAAGAAAGGGGGTTAATCTATAACCTGAGGAACAAGAGCTGTAACGACATGTGACTCAGATCAGACTCACATCTCTCGCAAGGATCAGAGTGTTTTAGGGGTTTCGACAGCTTTTAAATTATATTTATTTTCACACATGTTTAATTAGCCAAGATCGTAAATGAGACCATTCTGTTTTTAATTTTAATAATTTTAAAAGATTTTTATTCAAAAAAAGAATATTTTTTCTAAGCCCTTTTATTCTAAATTGTGGCAAAATTTACTATCTTAACCATTTTAAGTGTACAGTTCAGTGGTATTAAGGACACTCACAGTATTGTGCAACCAATCTCCGGAATTCTTTTCATCTTTCAAAACTAAAATTCTCTACCCATTAAACAACAACTTCCCACTCCCCTCCCTCTTCAGCCGCCAGCAGCAACCGCCTTTCTCCTTTCTGTCCCTGTGAACTTGACTGCTCTACGTACCTCCTATAAGTAGAATCATACAGTATTTGTCCAGAAAGAAGATTTCTAATGTGAACTCCAAGCTGAAGTGAGATTGTTAAATTTGAAACTATAATAAATTGAATAATAGTTTCTGAAAACCAAAGGAGACTCTGATAATCTATTCTCGGCACCAAAGCCTCAAGCCTCGAGGGCAGCAAAAATGCACATTGATGCTCATGTAATGATGGCTGTGAGACCTGGCTCGGTGGCTCACGCCTGTAATCCTAGCACTCCGGGAGGCCGAGGCAGGAGGATCGCTCAACGTCAGGAGTTCGAAACCAGCCTGAGCAAGAGTGAGACCCCGTCTCTACTAAAAATAGAACGAAATTAATCGGCCAACTAAAAATATATAGAAAAAATTAGCCGGGCATGGTGGCGCATGCCTGTAGTCCCAGCTACTCGGGAGGCTGAGGCAGAAGGATTGCTTGAGCCCAGGCTGGCTTCAGCCCACATGGGTGGTGCATTCCCAGACCCTGCCCACCACCACCACCAACAGCAGCTACTGTCTCCTAAGCACCTACTCTGCGCCAGGGCTTTTACACCAGGGCTTTAGGTGCTTGATCTCATTTCATTCTTATAACAAGCATTCAACACCCACATTTTACCAATGGGGAAAGCAAGGCACAGAAAGGCAAAGGCAGCGCCGGGATTCCGATCCAGGCCCGCCCAGCTCGAGGGTTCTTGGCCCCGTCCTGCTAAGAGCGCCAGCTTCCTGCCCTGCCCAGGAATGGAGGAATGGCATCGGTCTAGTTAACTCGCTAGAGCAAGCCCTTCTTTCTCCCTCCTGTGAGCGCTCAGAGACTGTGCCGGGTTCTTGTGTTAGTGGCGCCTCCTGCTGGAAGCTGTGCACATGGCACAGCCTCGCACAGGGCTCGGAGAGGAGCTCACCTGGGGCTTCTGCATGGGGCGGGGGGACAGAAGACTCCACACTCCAAGATCTCTGGGACGTGCACCAGAAACTTCTTTAACTTTTAGTTTGCCTCTCTCAAAGGTCAGTCCACTGTCCCATCCAGGCCTCCATCACCTATCACCTGAAGCACAGCCTCCCACCCACTCTCAGTCCTTTCCACCCAGGCTCCCAGCAGGCAGAGAGTGGGAGCCTCCCTCCTGTGGATGCCTCCTGCCCACAGCATCCAGCCAGAATTCTCTCTGGCCGGGAACTCAAGGCCTCCACGTCTTAGCCCCAGACTTCACTTGGCCTTGTCCCCAAAACATCCTCCCACCATTTAACCCACACTCCACACCCTACTCCCACCCCGAGCTTCTACACTCCCCTTGCTTGGCTGTGTTCTGCCTCCTGCCAGGAATGTCCTTCCTCCACTTCTACTTGTCAAACTCCTACCCATCCTTCAAAGGGGAGCTCAAAGGCCACCTCTTCCATGAAGCCTTCACGTCTTGCCTTCCCTAGAATTAACCTTTCTCCTCTGTGGAAGCAGAGTCTGTGCACACCAGCCCAACTCCCAACAGCATCTGCATCTCTTTGCCTGAAGCCTTTCTCTGCCTGCAGCCAATGGACTATGAGTTCTGGGAATTTGCCCACCCCCAGCCAGCATAGCCCTGGAGCCATGGCTCCAGCTCCCTCGCTGGCATGACCCCTGAGCACCCCACTGGGGTCAAACTCCTGTTGCCCACGGTGGTAAATTGCCTGATACTGCACTCTCCATCCACTCCCCGGCCTCTGCTGCCTGGATCCCTCCTCCACTGCCAGGGTTTCCCGAGCTGCCTCTCAAATGAGCAACTCTCAGCATGTCTGCAGGGGAACCCACGCCAGCACTCCCTCCCTGGTGTTTACCTGATGCCTTTGCTGTCCCACTGGCCCCCAGAGGCCTTGAGTCATGACCCCTGAAAGCACAGGAAGGTGAATCGGGCACTTCCTACGTGCCCGGCCCTTTCTGTGTACCGTCTCGTTCAAACCTCACGACAACCTGGGAAGTAGGTGCCACGATTAGCCCCCATTTCACAGATGAGAAAACTGAGACTCAAGTAAGATGACTTGTCCAAGGTCTCACAAGCCAGCAAGTGGAAGGGCTGAGATTTAAATCCATGCAGACTCACTATTGTGTGTGTGTGTGTGTGTTTGGATTCAGTTGGACAGACTGACTCTAAAGATGGAGAATTCAACCACTCCAGGGGATAGAGCAGAAATAATAATAACATCTGCCTCCCAGGTGGCTGTAAATGCCTGCGAGATGTTCTTCTTACATAAGGGTGTACATGTGTGCGCCCATGCATGCTTGCTGCTCTTGCTAGATTGCTCACGAGAATGGATCTGTGTCCCTCCTCCTGCCCAGCGCAGTACTTGACACATGCTCAGTGATTGTCTAGTATGTGCTCATTAAAATGAATCAACATCTACTGGACTAGGAGATAATAAATAAATAAATAAAAGGAAATCAACAGTCCAAGCTCACAGGACAAAGGCATTACAGTAACAGGACGGGCCTAAAGGATGAGCCACAAAGGACCTTCTTCTACCAACAGGCTGCGTGACCTTGGACAGGTCACTGCCCCTCTCTGGTCCCCAGTCACCCATCTCTGGGCCTCAGTTTCTCCTCTGACCAGGAAGAAAATTCCACTCTAAGGGACCTGCCACTGACCTCACACAAATGTAGTCCCTGAATCCTGACACCAACTACCAGGGCAAAGAGTGTCCCAAAAGCTAAAGGACGGTGCTGAGTGAGGCTGGACAAAGGCAGGCGGCGTCTGGACCTCTCAGGATCCTGCCGGCTGGTACCACTTCTCTGGTGAGAAAACTGGCCTCTCTGCTTCTAAGATGGAGATCTGGCGCCACCTTGTGGTCAACACTTCTTGAAGCCGTTCCCACGATTTCTTTTCCTTGCTGTGACCCCCCCTCCCACAGATGCCCTTTGGGAACTCCAGAGAATTCCACTCTCTTCACCTACTATTTATCCACTGTGGCCACCTGTGCCCAGGACAATGGTGAACAAGTCCCAGCCTAACAAGTTAGAGGAGTTTGGATCAGTGCCTCCAGTAGAAATATGATGTGTGGACGGAAAAATCCAAATTCTGAAATATTTGAAAGAAGTTTATTCTGAGCCAACTTTGAGGACCATGGCCCGGAGCCACGCCCAAGAAGCCTTGAGCAGTGGACGGACTCGCTGTGGCTGGGTTAGTTTGGTTTTATACATTTCAGGGAGACAGGGGTTACAGGTACAGTCATGAATCAATACGTGGGAGGCATACATTGGTTTGGCCCAAAAAGGTGGGCCGTCTCGAAGGGGGGAGGCCTTACAGGTTATAGGTGGGTTTAAAGATTCTTTGGCTTATAATTGGTTAAAGACATGAAGCTTTGTCTAAAGGCTTGGAATGTTTTAACATAAGGAGCTGTTATCAGAGATAAGCGACCAGACATAGATTTGTCCTGTAAATTGAGGATCTATTGGTTTGTTTTGCACACCCTTAGGCCTGTTAATGGGTTACAAAGGAAGTCCCCAAGAAGTGAGGTGGAACATGATAAGGCATGTCTGACCTCCTTCCTCCTGGCAGGCAGTTTAGTTTTAGGATATTCCTTTGGCCACAAGGGGGTCCATTTAGTCAGCCGGTGGGAGTGGGGAGCCTTAAAATTTTATTTTAGTTCACAATTTCCCCCTCTTGGCCAAGATCTGTCAGAGGTAGCATCTATGGCCAAACTTCCATTTTGTCCCATCTGTTGCCAGGGTGGTGTGGCTACCTGCCCTGGGTCCATCCAGTCCCTCAGTGGGACCCTTGTGGCCAAGAGGACTGAAGAGCCAAACTGGGGCTTACAGCCAATTAAATAAGCCAAACAGGACCGGAGGTAGACAGGCACTAATTAATACTCTAAAATCTTTTAGATGACATAAGAGTAAAATGCAAAATATCAAAGGCAAAGCTACAAAACTAATTTACCTACAAGTATTGGGGTACTATATTCTTGGGTTTAGTAGTAGACTTGTAGCAAATATAAGCATCATTAACATTTAAGCTAAAGGAATTTTAGAGACTTTTATTGTGTCATAACATTTTAGTCTTTTTAGTAATTTATATTAAGGTGGCTGATAAATTATTCATTATATTTCTTTTTGTATAAATCCATAAGTGATAAAAATTATACTCAGTATGTTCTAAGTCTATAGGAAGCAGGAAAAAAAAAAAAAAACCTTTTATGATTGGGATGGGTATCTGTAGCATGTGGCCTGAAAAGACAGAGTGTTTTAGTTAATATTTCTTTAGGCTTCCGTGTGTCCTTCCTTGATCTGGAGGGTCTAAACTAATTCCATCCCTCAGAATTGCCCTTATAATCTGACACACCCCCTCTTCCTCAATAATTCCCTGGGCCTAGAGGGAGGATATTTGAACAGGGCTTTGGCAGATTCCATGGTTTTAAGGTCCCAGAGATCAGGTAAACTTGCTATTTACTTAAAATTTGTCAGGACTCTGGAAAACAAAACAAAAGAATTAGTAACGTTTTAAATAAAGAGTCTTTTTGTGAAAATTTAGTCCAGTCTCATGAGGTTGAGTTACTATACTCATGGTCATATCCGTTTTCTAATTAAAGTTAAAGTCTTGGAAGTTTGTTTTGTTTTAGTCCAATGGTATACAATCTCCAAGTTATCAGAAACCAGTATTCAGGTGGATTTGCCAGTCCTTTCCATGACCTTTACTTGAAGAAGCCAACTTTGGACTTAGCCAGAAAGAACCACTTCCTGAGATGAATCAAAGTAAAATAACAATTTTTAAAAGATGGTAAAACTTGGACCAGCCATGGTTAGAGACAATTGACAAACCAAATTGGTTATTTTGTGACATATAGCAATTTACATAATAACCATAACTATTACTGATAACACACACCAAGATATGTCAATATTGTATAATACTAGAATATATATTAATAACATGTAAGTACAGCCCAAAGAAAGTTAAATGCCATTTCATATTTGACAATGTTCTCTGGATGGTTTTGACACACCAAATAAATCTAATGTCTGTCTTAGACTTTTAGTGATCCTAATGTATAAAAAGCTAGTTTAAGGTCAAAAGGCTGGATTTAGAATTTACGTTTTGGAAAGGTTGTCAGATATCAAAGGCTTAAAGCATTTGTTCATATATAATCACAAACCACTATAAATTAATTTATTTAACCAAGAGGGACAGTCATCAAAAGATTCTAAAGGTGATAAAGTTATATGGATATAAATCTTAACCCTTTTGAAGTTTAGTTTTTCTAGTTAGTCAAAACCTAATAAAGAGCACAGGGATTATCTGATAAAGCATAAAATCCTTATTTCTTTTAGGTCAATTATCAAAATTAAACAAAAACCTTTTGTAGTACTTTATTTTTTATATTAAAGGAAACAAACATGTTATAGAATCAAAATGAGTATGTTATGTCATTTTATTAGGAGTAAATTAATATTAACCAAAATCTTTGTTTCAACCGGACCACATACAAAATTCCTTAACAAATTCACTTTTTTATTCCAACCTGCACGTACCATATACTATCTACAAAACATGCCTAAAAACTTTGTTTTGTTCTAACATTCCCTTTTCCTAAATAACCAGTCATTTTAGGACAAAAAAAAATCCATGCAAAATCCTTTCTTTACCTTATTCTTTCTGCTTAACTTTTCTTACCAAAAATATATTTCTATATTCATTGCCTTTTTATATCTTTTTCTTACTCACAAGTAGAATTTTGTTTTTATTTTCTTTTTAAATTTATTTTGATTTAACCTTTAAATAACCTCTGAATTAGACAAAGTTATATATATTTTAATAAGAACACATTTTGTTTTATAATTTTTCTTATTAAAAAAATCTTATCTTTGGTACACCTTACATATAGAATTACACACATTGACTAGAATTCTTATTTTTAGTAACTTTAAATTTTAGTGAAAGCTTAAAAAGTTGGAATTCATGAATTGTTCATCATAAGACACTTGTTGTCATGAAGCAAGATTGCAGGTTACTATAAAATTATAGCCAAACTGGTATTTCAAATATATATATATTTTTTTAAATGTAAAAAATCCTTAATCTTTGAGAGGAGACTCAGTTTCTCAAACAAGTATAAGATCTAATAGACAGACTGAAGTATAAGTTAATAAGGAGGCTCAATCTGTCTTTCTTTCCTTCTCTTCCTTTTTGCAGTTTAAAAAAAGGTGAATAAAAATCTTTTGTTATTCCTATTAATATCATATGACAATCTAGTTCAAAAGGAAAACAAAATTTCATTGTATTAGTGTATTAATGATAAAGTTAATTTTAATAAAATCTTATAAACAAACCCATCTAATTTTAACCAATTTGACTGTAAGTTAAGACTTTTATGAACCTTCTATAATCTTTAACTTTTACATCTACTTAATTTTTAATGATCATTTACATATTGAATAAGTAGTTTCAAGAACCAATAAATTAAACAAAATTATCTTTTAACAAAACTAATATTTATCTTATAACATTTTTATTACAAATTTTTGTATAGAATCATTTCCCTTTCATCTAGAAGTTTCAAGTACATATACTAATCATAATGTCAACATTAGAAAAACCTAGGAAGTTAAAGTAACTTTGAACTATTAGTCACCAATCTTATTAGTATTCCTAAATATAAAGATAAGATATCAAGGTATAAGCTTAAACTTGTGTTTAAGTACTAATGTTCTAGTATTTCACCTTATAAATGACCCAGATATTTTATGATTATCTTTTTTTTTAACTTAACATAATGACTTTAAGATTTTAAATTATATGAAAACTTCATTTGTATTTATTTCATTTATATTGACCTAATTTATCTTATATTCATTTATTTATCTTAGCAGTTCACTTAGGTTCCAGCTATTAGTTTAAGTTACTTTTCTGTTAACCATTTTTATACCCTGTAAATTAGATATATATAACAGAACAGGGATCAAAATACAAACTCATAAATCTTACCAAGAAAAAATAAATAAATATTTCAATATGACTTGTTATTTTAAACAAATATAACATCACTTCTAAACGTTATAAACATAGTAGTCATTTTAGAATATCCTATTTAAACATATTAGTTAATTAGATCCTTCCAAAACATCACATCCCCAAACAAAATCTATTGACATCATAGGGCTCAAAGTGTCTCTGGCCCCCAAAGTGTGAGAGCAAAGGCCACTGTTCCCATAAAGGCTTGCTGAAAATTTACTAACATGAAGATTAATAGGAGAAAGAATTAAAATTTATACATGGATGCCTTCAGAATGAACACTCAAAGATGCAGGGAAAATTGTCTATTTTTTATGTTTAAAGTATGGACAGCTGTGTAGAAATATGATTGGACACGAAAGGTGTAAGCTACTTCTAACAGGCTGAGTGACAGAATCCAACATTGCTTTTATATTTAGATTCTTTTTGGTCTCTGAGTGTGCATTCCTTCCTTCTGGTGTAGGGCAAGACCCCTTCTGAAATAGTGTTTTACAGTAAAACAAAGTAGGTCAGATAATTAATTTATGGTCATTTTACATAGAATAATTTTAGGTTTTATGGCTAGCTTCAGGGAAGAACTGGTACAAGAGGCAGGCAAGGTCAGAAAATTTTTGCTTCTGAAGCCTTCATTTTAAGTTAGTTTTCTGAGGAAAAAACTTTCAGTACCAATTGTTAGCACCTCAAATAATGATACACAGCGGTAATATGCTTTTTACATGGGGACCAAGATTAAGCTGTTTTAAAAACAATCTAAATAGTCTCAAAACAATTTCTTTGGTGTATAAACTTGAGCGCATACAATATTTATAAAGAGTAAACCTTTGACCATTAAGTTTGTTTTTTGCTCTACTTGGTGTTTTATTTATTTTAATTTGCTGACACTTAGGCACATTCTCATTTTTATCTTAAACACATAGGTATTTTTGTTGGTAACTCAGATTTAGTGATTATCATTAGA
>VBSM01000529.1:9179048-9194138 GCA_008086735.1 Cheirogaleus medius | reverse complement strand
GAACATAAAAATGTCCAGTAAAACCCAGGCAAAAACAAATGTATGCTGACAATTCGAAAGCATTTTTACTATTACTTTACTAATAACACCTTTTTATTTTTTAATAATAACCCAGCTTATTTACCAAAGATTACTAAATTCACGTGAAGCATTTGGGTTTAATTTTATGAGCGCTCCCTTATTTTTAAGCCAGTCTGGAACCATGTAAGCACAAACATGTAATACATGCACAGACACAAAACATACCCAAACATATACACTCTCTCACACACATACATACACACAAAGTTCTAATAGATTGTACCCTAGAACTCTAGCCATGAAATGGTAATGCAAACTCACCAGTCTGTAAAAGACAGCTAGATCTGAATTTCTTCCGATGAGACTGGAACTTGTTCACATGGCAAACTTTAGTTGCCCTGATAGGTAACCTAATTAGGCCTGTGGATCAAAGTTTTGGGTAAAGCAGTTTTCATGGCAGTTTGATTTTTAAAAAATCTTTACCCCCTTTTTTTTTCTTCAGTTCAAAATGAGTTTTCAATGTTTGCATTTTAGCTAGAACTGGCTGTAGGATCTCCAAGTAGCCTTTTAATTGTAAAGACCGTAAACAATGAGTTATCTTAACATCAATAGAAAAAGTTAGCAGGTTTTAAAGTAGCCAGAAAAGAAGAGAGAGAAATAGCTTGAGACATTTTGACTCTATAGTGGTAGGTGGACCATTTCAGCTTTGAATTTTCCTTGATGTAATTTGCCCTTTCGTAAAAACTTGTGCACAAGAATTAGCTATAACCAGCTGGAGCCCTAGAAAACCTGGCATGCCTTTGAATCTTTTCATTTACAAAAATACTTGCAAGTAGAGGTGCCACAAACCAACTAGAGTGCCCACTGAGAGTCATTCTTCTTGTCCTTCCTCTTTCTTAAAGAATTTGTTTCCCATTTTTTGTTTTGTTTTATTTTGTTTTGAAGGAACCAAACTGTGGTCTAGGGTTTGGTGTCGTGGATCAGAGTGCTGTTTGTGGGTGGGGCTCCTCAGTGTCTCACCACTGAGTCAGTCCCACCCTCTTACGTGTCTCAATTTCTCTCTTCTGGGGTCTAGTCCCTCCGAAAGGGCTCAAAACGCCGAGTGATCAGCTCTTGTATGCGTTTCCTGAACCAGCCTTCTTTTAATTAATTTGTTGGGGGGTTCCCTATAGGGCCACTCACACCTCGGGGAATTGCCCCAGGCAACTGCCACTTGTGACCCCGGTAACCCAGGGCTGCCAAGGCTGGGAGGAGTAAGCTGCCCCTTCTCTTCAGAGCTGAGGAACTCAGTCTCTCATTTATCTAAAAGCAAGACAGTTCAGTTTCTTCTTTCAAAAATGCACAGAAAAGCCAATTGAGATTAGTTTTAGGATAAAGTGTGGACGGAAAAAATCCAAACTCTGAAATATTTGAAAGAAGTTTATTCTGAGCCCAATTTGAGGACCATGGCCCGGTGCCACTCCCAAGAAGCCTTGAGCAAGTAGACTCGCTGTGGTTAAGTTACAGTTTGGATTTATACATTTAAGGGAGACAGGGATTAAAAGTAAAGTCATAATACGTGGGAGGCATACATTGGTTTGGCCCAAAAAGGTGGGCCATCTCAAAGGGGGGGGCATACAGGTTATAGGTGGGTTTAAAGATTCTTTGACTTGTAATTGGTTAAAGACATGAAGTTTTGTCTAGAGGCTTGGAATGTTTCAACTTAAGGAGCTGTTCTCAGAGATAAGCCACCAGACATAGATTTATTGTGTAAATTGAGGACCTGCAGGGTTGTCTTGCATACTTTTAGACCTGTTAATGGGTTACAAAGGAAGTCCCCAAGAAGGGAGGGAGGCATGATAAGGCATGTCTGACCTCCTTCCTCCTGGCAGGCAGTTTAGTTTAGGATATTCCTTTGGCCACGAGGGGGTCCATTTAGTCAGTCGGTGGGGGGGGGGGTAAGCCTTAAAATTTTATTTTAGTTCACAGATGCAAGCCACAAATGCATGCCTCACATGTAACTTTACATTTTTTAGTAGCCACGTCTTTTAAAAAGTTAAAATATATTGGGTTAAATATATTTTATATAAATTAGGTGAAACTAATCTTAATAATACATTTTTATTTAACCCAATATATCTTAAATATTATCATTTTAACATGTAGTCAATATTTTTTTAATTACCTTCTCTTTTTTTTCCGTAGTAACTCTTTGAAATCTGTGTGTATTTTATACCCACGGCACATCTCAATTTGGACTAGCCACATTTCAGGTGTGCAGTAACCCTATGTGGCAGTGGTTACCTTGTTGGACAGTCTAGGCAGACTGGTCAGCCATTCAGGGATTTAGTCCATTGCATCTCTCTCTTTTTTGTTTTTAAGAGACAGGATCCCACTATGCTGCCCAGGCTGGCCTTGAACTCCTGGGCTCAAGCAATCCTCCTGCCCCACCCTCCTGTGTAGCTGGGACTACAGGTGCACACCACCCATTACAACTTCTCCAGAATTCACCTTTCTAGCTTTGTTTCACTGAGTGGGGATAGAACTCTGGGAGGGGCAAGACATTTTACCCTGTGAAGTATAAAATGAGGGCAATAAAAATACCTACTGCTGGGGTGGTAGCAAGGATTCAATGGAATAACATATGCAGAGTGCTTAAAACTTCCTGGAAGAAAAGAAATTCTCCAGAAATGGTGACTAATGAATCAAGCCCTTCATGCACTTTATAGCACAGTGATGGTTAATTTTATGTGTCACATTGGCTAGGCTATGGTGCCCTGTCATCTAGTCAAACACCAGCCTAGATGTTGCCATGAAGGTATTTTTTAGATGTGATAAACATTTAAATCAGTAGACTTTGAGGAAAGCAGATTGCCTTCAAAAATGTGGGTGGGCCTCATCCCATCAGCTGAAAGCTTAGAGAGCAAAGACTGAGATTTCCCAAAGAAGAGGCGCTTCTGCCTCAAGACTGCAACACAGAAACCCTGCTTGAGTTTCCGGCCTGCAGATTTCAGACTCACAACTGTAACATCAATTCTTCCCCAATTTCCAACCGGCCTGCTCTATAAATTTGAGACTTGCCAATCCCCACAATCATGGGAGCCAATTTCTTAAAATAAATCTTTCTCTCTCCATATAATATATGTGTACCCCCAGGTAGAGGCATGACCAAAGCAGAGTATGGAGCGGACACATCTTCCACATTCTGACTCATGTAGTATTAGAACAAGGCAACACCCCCGCCCTTCCCTCCCTCCAAGTGAACTGTCTCTCAGGATCAAGGGCTGAGGCCAAAGTGGAATTAATGCCCCCACTCCAGAGACCCTTCCCAAGGGAGGGGGACCAGAGGGTGGGCTTTGCTGGGGGGAAGGGGGAGGTGAGAGAACAAGGCAAGACCCGGCTATGGGGAGCCGCTCTTGAAGGCAAGCCTGCGGGTCCCCATGGTGCAGCGTTGGGGGTGGGGAGGTCTCTGGGCACAGAGGGGCCGCTTTGGGGAATGGATGGCTCAGGCCCCCAGCCCCTAGCCACTCTGGTCTCCTGCCAGAATTCCTGTCGAATTCAGCGGCCCGCAGCAGCCAGAGGGATTTTCCTAAAGCACACATCGTGCCATTGCCACGTTCCAAAGTCTTTCCAAGGCTTCCCCATGACCTTAAGATAAAGCCCAAAAGCCTTTCCCACAATTTACAAGGCTCTGTGTGACCTGGCCACAGCCAAGCCAGCCTCTCACATTGTAGAGGTTTAGAATTGTGTTATAAAAGAACATGTAGTCAGAAGCCCGTGTTTATAAAACCCTAAAATAATTGTATATATTCGTAGGAAATAACTACCATCGACTGGGACCTGGGTCTGTGCCAGCAGTCCCCACCCCTGTCACGTTATTCCTCACAACCGGGTGGGCAGGGTGCCGCTGGCCTCTCCTTCACAGAGGGACAAACAGGCCCGGCCCAGGAGTGAGGGATAGAGCCAGGCATGACCCCAGGGCCACCAAGTCCAAAGGCCACAGTCTTCACCACCAGGCTGGTTGGTTCCTCTGTGCAGATTGGAGATAATAATAGCTCCCGCCTCACAGGATTGTCGTGAGGATTAAACGGGCTAAGACGTGTGAAGCTCTCAGAACATGCTGGCACAGTATGAGGGCTCAGGAAGCGTGTCACACATAACAGCTTCGTCCTGCCTCTAGGACGCCCTGCAAGATCATACTCAAAAATATGCACAGTGATCTTCTCTGGTCCTAGGGTCATGGATGATTTTTTTATTTTTAATTTTTTGCTTTTCCACAGTGACCAGCTATTACTTGTGTGTTTCTTTTTAAATTCTTGCACGTATGGCACCCTTGGTGAGCTGTCGGTATCCCCAAGGCAGGCCAGTTGATGTCTGAGCGACCTCCCAGGTTCACCCAAGGGCTGGCTCAGAGAGACACTCCAACCCCAGTAAAGGATCCTGCAGGAAACAGCTCAGAAGAGCCCTCCTGGCCCAGGCACTCTGTCCACAGGCTCGGCAGGGGTGGGAGTTGGAGGGGTGGGTGCAGATCAGTGCCAGAAACTGGCCCCAGCCAAGTCTGCCCTTCACTGGCATTCTCCAAAAGGCACGGGGAGATGCCCTGCGGCCCTTCCGGACCCCAGGGGAGCAAGGGGAGCAAGTGTGATGCATGAGACCTCCGGCCCTGAATCCACCAACAGCTGTGACCACTTCAGCTATTTTAAACCCTTGGACACCAGGAAACTGTCACATCTACCAGGCACCAGGCCCAAAATCGTGGGCTTGAGCCAGGGCAAGAGCCCTGAGTGTGGGTGGCCAGGTCTGGGCTGGATTGTTTAAGGGGAAGGGGTTTCATTTCTTGAGGCTTTGTGCTAGTGTTTTCCGTACGCTGTCATCTGGTGTAATACCATCCTTACGTTATGCTGAGAGACCGGTTATTTCACAGATGTGGATCATGGGGCTCTGAGTGGCAAGGTGAACCGTCTGAGGCTGCACAAAAGCAGAGCTGGTGCTAGAACCTGCACTTCCTCATCTATGAAGCGCAGACCACATTCCTCCTCTGCCCTGACCAGCTCTGCCCCTGCCTCCACCCCCGCCCTGCAAGTTCCTGGCTCAGCCACTCTTAGGAGCTATGAGACCCAGGGAAAATTCTTCAGCCTCTCTGTGGCTGACTTTATTCATGTGTAAAGTGGCGGGTTTATTGGGAGGGTACAATGATCTGACTCTAAGACATGAAAAGTGCCGCTTGGAGCAGTGCCTGACCCACAGAAAGAACGCACCAAGTGCCCGCTGTTATTCCTGCTCTCCTGGGAGTCCCGGCCTTTTTCCTGATGCTGTCACTGCCCTGTAATGACCTGCCTGGGCCTCAGTCCGTGGGGGGTGTCGTGTCCTCACCCCACTCTGTGGCCCCAGTTTCCAGTGGGTGAAATGAGGGGGTCGTGCTCTGTGAGCCCCAGGGAGGGCGGAACCCTGGCGTATGCCCAGTATCTGCCGCACAGTAAGGGCTCAAAAGTAACTCCTGGCAGAGGGGTGTCCAGCACGAGCCGACCCCTGGGGATGCCTCGCAGTCGCTCCCCGCCACGTAGTTTCCCGCCCACTCCCCCCCTCCAACTCTGGCAGGTGGCCGCCAGTGAGCTGCCTCCTGATTGGAGGATGCTTTGAGCGGTGCTGCCAGGAGCCAATCAGAAGTTACCAGCCTCACCCCGGGTCTGTGCACTGAGCGTTTGGGGGGTAAATGCCCGCCTGGCTGGGACTCTGGCCTCTCACCTTCCCCACCCACATTCCTCCCAGATCCCTGCAGCCCCGGAGCAGCTGGGCTCTTCACCGCCTCCTAATTTGGGCCGCCTTGGGGAGAAGGTTGGACTCAGGGCTGGAGGTGTCAGCTCTGGGCACTTGTCAGGGCTCACTTTTTCCTGGGGCCCCCATCCCCCCATCAGCCCTACCTCCTTCGGAGACATGCATCCCCTCCGCCCTACCCCTTCCCTCACCGCCTCCGCCCACCGCCCTCCAGTTCCGGTCCCACCTACCAGGGCCCACTTACATCTGTCTGAATGAACAGACCAGCCCTTCGCGTGGATCAGAGGGGAAGGGCTGGGATGACGGTGGGGGCTGGCTCCTGCCGCCACTGATTGTCACCCCGCACCTCAGGCCCCACAGGACACGAACTGACCTCGGCAGTGGCACCCCCTCCACTCCGTGGCCCTGGCGAGAACTAGGGCCCCAATCTTTGTCCGTGCTCTCTCCCTGAACTCGCACATCCTATCATTCAACAGGCGCCACCAAAGTCTCAGTCCGTAAGCACTGGTCAGACGCATCCCTCCTCCCCAGCCCTGTCTCAGAGCCGCAGGCAGGGCCCTCGCGGCTTCTCCCATCCCCCTCCTCCCCCACCGGGCAGAGGGGACAGCTGGAACGACCCATTTCACTGCTACGCCCGGCCACTGCGATGAGGATGTCGGCCCAGGCCCCATCGCCCACCCCTCCCCCATGCACTCTGGCCCCTGTCGGGTGCTGGGTTCCCGCTCCCACCCCTCCCGGTTTCCCTACGGCAATGTCGATGGACAGTTGAGGGGAGGCGGTTGCCGGGCTGTTCCCAGCTCCCTGGCCCTGCTCAGGCGGCCCCCTCCTCCCCTCCAGTTTGCAAACGCCTCCTTTAAGAAGGCTCCATCATCCCAGCCTGGGGGACGCCTTCCCCGACCCCAGGCTGGGTGAGGACACACCCTCTGAGCTCTGTCGTCTGCATTTTCTGCCCACTGGGCTGGTGCGTCGGGAGGGGAGACCGGCCCTGCGCGCTGGCGCCTGGCACCTAGCACCTGGGCACTCACTGAAGTTTCGTTAAATGAAAGAACCATTTCCCTGACGACTTCGCCCAGACCGCAGTGGGGGCGGGGAGGAGACGGGCTGGGGGCGGGGCCACGCCGACCGACCTGCCCACTCCGAGCGCGTCCCCGCCCACGCCCCGCCCACCCGCGGCTGAATAAGGCGGCGCCCGCGGCCGCCGCGGGCTCAGGCTGCTGGAGGGCTCACCTGCGACAGGTGCTCCCGGCTTCCCTGGACAAGTGAGCGCTGGCGGGGAAGATGCTGCGCGAGCGGACCGTGCGGCTGCAGTACGGGAGCCGCGTCGAGGCGGTGTACGTGCTGGGCACCTACATCTGGACCGATGTCTACAGGTGAGCCGGGCCACCGCGCCGGCCCGAGAAACCCTCGGTGCGCAGATAGGCCTCAGAAATCCTGACACCCTCCCCCGACTCGGGTCTTGGACAGCCTTCCTCCGGCCCGAGTCGGTCCTCATCCCGAGAGCCCCGCGCCCAGAAATCCTAAGAACCTCACCCAGAAACTTGACAACCTCCAGTCTCTGTGCCCGCCTTTCCGAAACCCTGAGATCCTCCCGGACACGCTGACACAGCCTCAGCCCCGGCTCCCTCACTACTCCTTCCCCGACCCCTCCCCGTCGCTGTCCCCCCACTCTTCCTACCACGCCCTCTCCAGTCCCTCTCTGAGGCAACCTCGGCACCCCCTCGGCTTCCCCACCACCCTCGCCCCTTTCACTTCCGCACTTGCCCTCAGCACATCCCCTCCCCCAGGCCTTCCCGACTCGCCACCCACCCTGGCCCAGCCTCCACTCCCTCTTCCCACTGCCAGCGGGGCCTCCTGGAGCTCTGCTGGGGCCTGGGCAGGACCCGGCCCTGGACTCTTGCTCAGGCTCCGATTTCGCTTGGTGGGGGCTGCTGGTGGTTGCTTGTCCCCAGGCACTGGCCACGAGCTCTCTGTCCCCAAATGCCTTCCACTGACTTCACCCTGGGATCAGAGAGAGACCATATTCCATCCAGCTGAGGACAGGGACTTGGGGTACTGAGTGGGGTCTTTGTGGGAAGAGGGACCCTGATTCAGGATCCTGTTCCCACCCCCTCTTCTCTCTGTCCATGGACTTGGTGCAGTGCAGGATATCTGAGGCCATAGGACATGGGGTAGGGCCCTACTGCTACTCCAGCCCCCAGGAAACAGACAAGTCCATGATCTATGTCCCCTATCATGTGGAACAGGGCCTGGGGAAGGTGTGGCTGGTGTGAATGAAGGGGCGGGGCGAGGGCCCAGAGGCTGGTGCTGGGGTTTTATCTGAAGCCCTCTATTCGGAGCATTTGAAATGCTCCGCAGTACTAGGGTTAGAGGGGTCAGTGCTGGGAGGAGGGTGCTTGCAGGACTCCAAGGTGAGACCTTACGCTAAAACCCAGGTGGGTCCCTTAACTTCTCTCTGCCTCAAGCTGAGCTCACATGGAGGTGCCGATGTGGCTTATTGCTCTCAAATCATTCTGACACCTGCAGCGCCTGCCTCTGCCAGGCCCCCTCCAAACCCCATCCCTGTGTCCCCCTACACACCCTCCCCAGCCCATCCTCTCCTTCACCTCCGGTGGCCCTGGCAGCCGCCCCATCTGCCCAGCCAGTCTCCTGCCACCTCCGCAGAGGCACTGGCCACTCTGGTACCATCAAGCCCCAGGACCAGGGACCTTCTTGGCTCCCCTGCCCCTGGCCTGAGCCGCTGCTTCGGCCTGAGCCTGGACCTCAGTCATCCTGCATGTAAACCTCATAGTGAACCGTGTGGTCTCTGAGGGTCGTAACACTGCCAATGGAGGGTGGTCCAGACACCAGTGGCCTGGGAGAGCTCCCCTCCCTTCCCCACCCCCAGCTCTGAACTGGGCACCGCCATGGAGTGGGCTGGGAGCCAGGGTGCTCAGGTCTCTGAGCCTCAGCTGTCACCATACCCGCCTGTTTGTTTGCTGGGGCACTTTTGGTGCACCCTGAAAGGCTGGCGTGGTGCCTTCCGTGGGGAACAGGGAGCAAAGGAGGGATCCTGCTCAGGCCCCCTGCCCTTGCTCTGTCCTGGCAAAGAAAGGCCTGGCCAGGTGGGGGCAGCGAGTGGGGCAGGTGCAGACTCATCCTTCCTCTAGCAGGAGTCAGATGTCCCCTTTGTCCTTCCTCAATACACCAGCTACAGCCATAACGACCCACACCCTCCACCTGCACTTAAGATTCCCCACAACCTCCAAGAGGGGCAGAGCAGCCTAGACCAGCACTGTCTCCAGCGTGAGCTCCAATAAAGCCACATTTGTCATTTTAAATATTCTAGTAGTCCACACTTTTTAAAAAGCTGAAATAAACAGGTACGATAAATTTTAATAACATATTTTATTTAACCCAATATAGCCAAAATATTATCATTTCAATATGTAATCAGTATAAAAATTATTAATGAGGTGATTTACATTCTTTCTTTCATGCTAAGTCTTTGCAATCCAGTGTGTATTTTACACTTCAGCACATCTCAGCGTGGATTGCCTGCATTTCAGTTGCTCATTAGCCACACGTGCTGGTGGCCACACATGCTGATGGCTACAGTCCTGGACAGCACAGGTCTAGAGCAGAGTTTTGCAATCTCTACACTATCGCATTTGGGGCCAGATATGTCTTTGTCATGGGGAGCTGTCCTGTGTAATGTAGGATGTTTAGTGGCACCCCTGACCCCTCTCCCCTGGATGCCAGTAGCAAGCCCCAAATTGTGACAACCAAAAATGTCTCAAGACAATGCCAGCAGTCCCCTGGCAGGGGAGCAGAATTGCCCTTAGTTGAGACTCGCTGGTCTAGTGGAAGGAACCCTCTTCCAGGACTAAGGAGCCTGGGCTGTTACTGCTATTATTACTCGTAATACCTGTGCAATAGGAGCGACTGTCAGTATTAATAAATGAGCACTTGGTAATCGAACACATCATCTCACTTCTTTTTTTTTTTATTTCAGCATATTATGGGGGTACAAATATTATGGTTACGTATATTGCCCATGCCCCCCACATCATCTCATTTCATTCACACCATAGACCTTGGACGTGGTTCTTAGATCATCCCATTTTGTAGATGAGGAAGGTGAGGCTCAGAGAGATGAGGCCATTGGCCCAAGGTTGCACAGGACTGAGGGACAGCTCTGTCTGTCACAGAACGTATGCTCATGCTCTTATCCTCCACTCTCTCCTGTGTGACCCTAACACCAGCAGGTTGGGCTACACGACCCACTCAGTCTGTGTCCCTTCCACCCTCCACCCTGGCCACAGGCCCACTGCCCCGGGAGACTTCGCCCAGTCCCTGTGGCCCTCTACTTCCCACTGAGTCCTTCCCAGCCTAGACACAGGTCCTGGCCCAAGACCCCAAGTGATACCTCCAGGGCCTCTGAGTAGACCCCAAGGAACAAGGCCTGGTGGACGCTGGGCCCAGTTAGTCAGGGAGTGGTGTCCCGACCTCAGTCCTTCTGCGTCACAAAAGTGAGCAGACAGGCCTCAGCACCCACCCAAGGGCTCTGGGCTCCCTTTCCCGAGATGCACACGCAGCCTCTTCCCCTCCAGCCACACAGCAGGGGCCTGGCCCGCCCCAGCCCCACAGACCTTGTGATCCTGGCAGGGACTGCTCTGCCAGTATTAGCTCCTCCCTCCTCCCCCGCAGGATCGCCTGCAGCTCTTAGGGACTGAGAAGCCCTCAGGGCAGTGAGAAGAGGCAGGATTTGAAGTAACCCAGATTAAGTTCCTATCCACTGGCTGTGTGACCTTGAGCAAATCGCTTTACCTCTCTGAGTCACCACTGGCCCAAATGAGGGGCAATCAGAGAACATAAGGAAGGACCCGTACTCAGTAGAAATTGTACACGGGGTCACCATGATGAACAGTCAACCACTTTGCTGTGCCACAACGGGTCATCCAGGCCACCATGAGAGGGGGGCACCCACTTTCTCCCAGCAAAACTGGTCCCTTCGGGGATGGATGCCTCGACCCAGCCATGTTCTGACTGCTCATCTCCAGCAAGCTATGAGTAGACGCACAGAAAGAAGGAAGTAGGATTTTTTCTAGACATTGTACCTTGTGATTGTTGTTTAAGATATTTGCTGTTTCCTTGTGCTATTCCCAAATATACTCACCTTAGGTCTGGCACAGGTACACCTGGCCCACGCCACCTCCCCCAGTGGTCCTTTTAGCTGGCAGCTGCTTTTTCACTGGTCCCGGCCTGGGTCCTCGAGTGATTTGGGCTTGAAGTTGGAGAAAAGGCACAAAGAGAGTAACAGCACCAGGTTGGTTTCATGCTGGCCACCCACCTCTCGTGGGTTATGCTTCCCACGCACTGGAGGCATGGGCACTCCTGGAGTCCAGAAGGATTGGAGCAAGGGCAGCCTCTGCCCGACCCTCCCGCTGACCCAGAAAGCGGGCCTTGGAGATGGCTTCTCCCATCCCTCCCTCGGTTTACCCACCTTTCTAAGGGTGTGAGGGCTCTGGACAAGGCTGTTCCCTTCTCCTCCCAGGTGGATGGAGGCCAGATCCCAAGGTCTGCAGGAGCTTCAGGACAAAGAGATGATGTTAACAGTTGTCTCTTGCCCCTGCAGAGCAGTGTCCTGGTTACCTCTGGCCTGGCAATGAGCCCACAAGGTAGCAGGTGGCAGGTGGGGGCAAACTCCTCCCCCTTCCCCAGGATTCCCCAAGCCAGAGGCTGGCCAGCCATCTTCCCTGGCAGGGCCTGGCCTGTCGCTCTCTGGTGGAAATGGGAAGAGGGTACCAGGGCACCAGCTCCTAGCCTCTGGCACAGACTCACTCCCAGACTTTCTCTGTCTCTTGGTTGGTGTGAGTGCTGGGGATTTAGGACAAAGCCCAGGAGGGTCTGAGTCCAGTTTGCAGTGACGCAGTGGGCTCCCCTCCCCAGAGCGTACCAGGCCCCGCCTCACCGACCCCCTCCTAGTGATCCCACTGCGCACACTCCGCCATTAGCCTGGACCACGCCAAGCTCATTCCCACCTCAGGGACTTTGCAGATGCTCTAACCACTGCCTGAACCGCTGACCCCCAGACCTCTGTAAGCCTGACTTTCATCAGTCAAGTCTCAGCTCTAACATCACCTCCTCTGAGCAGCTTTCTTTGACTGCCCCGTGTCATGGTGCCCTACCTGGGCCCTGGGCACTCTCTATCTTAGTATATATTTTTTCTTTGCACATCTTATTATTTACTTAATATTACTAGCTAATGCTTATTGAAAACTTATTATGTAGCCGGCAGGCTTCTCAACACTTTGCATACTCATCTCTCATGTGTGTAATAATATGTATGTGCTTAAAGCTCGCAACAACTTTATGGTACTATTATTGCCCTCCTTTCACGAGTAGGGGGACTGGAGTGAGGAATGTGTGTCCAGGCTGGCACAGCCGGTAAACGGTGGGTGTAGAGCCCAGGCCCCTGACCGCTCTGCCGGGCTGCCTTCCCGGAACTGGTGTTAGAACGTGTTTCCTCTTTGCTCACTGGCCTCCCGAGAGCCAATGAAGGGCTCTTTGGTTGAGTGGATGAATGGATGGACGTGGCCAGGGATGCATGTGGACGGGCCTGTGTCGGGGCTGAACTCCCCACCCCCAACCCCGAGGGACGGGCACTGCTGGATGGGGCTGTGGAAGGTCAAGGGCACGCAGCCGAGCTTGGCCGGAGCAGTGCTTGCTCCCGAGAGAATGATAGATGGAGGAATTCGAGCCGGGTCAGGTGGCCCCATAAATTAGAACAACACCCAGAGCCCTCAGCCCTAAACAGGAGGCCCGGCCAGGAGCTACTCCAGGGCTCTGGTTTCAGGCTAGTTCCCTGGGGTGGGGGGGTTCTAAGGAGGACCTGGCCCACAGGCCCCTGCATGCCTGGGGTCCCTGAGAGTCTTCCCCCATTGGCCACAGGGCCCTGCATTAGGATGGGAACTGAGTGGCAGGGGCTCACCGCAGGGCCCATCCTGCTGGCCGTGCACACCTGTTCAACTTTGGGGGAGGCCAGCTTCCAAGGCAGTTCTCTCCTGCCCAGCCATGCCAGACCTGCGCCCAGGGGCTTCGACAGGCCCAGGGCTCTTATCTTGGTTGTTCACCCAAGAGCCCAGGACAGGAGGCCAGCCTTTCGTGTCCCCTCCCTGGGTCTCTGACTCCCACCCACGAAATAAATAGGGGGCCCCAGAGGTCTCTAAGGGCTTCTCACTTGGTCTTCTCCTAACCCAGGCCTGACCCTCCCCTCCACCTGCCGCCAGGTACTCCTATTTGGAGGACCTTAGGGAAGACTCCAGCCTGTGGGTTCTATGCCAGGGATGGAACAGCCAGGCCCAGATCTCAGAGAGCTTGGTTTCACCTCTGCCATTACTGCCCCTGAGACTCAGAGTGAGTACTTGCCTTTTGAGGGCCTCAGTGTGCTCATCTGTAAAATGGGATGGCACTGGAACAGGCCTCGGGGTTATCAAAAGGATGAACTGAGAGCAGGTAGCAAAGGGGGTCGGCACAGTGCCTGGCACATCATAAGTACTCAGGTCCCTGGAGGTCTAGTGGTTGGAAAATAATAATAGATACTCCACAAGTAGTTATGAATTAGCATTGGGTTTATCATAATATTATTAAAACAAATAATAATGAGACATGGTCCCTGCCCTCAAAGAGTTCATAACACTCATGGGAGAGAAACACCCAACAACATTTATTAGGTGTTGTTTGAGGCACCAGCAGAGGGTAGGATAGATATATTCTGGCTGATGAGGCAGGGAAGACTTCCTGGAGGAGGTGACAACTGAGCTGGGTCTTGAAGGATGGACAGGGCTTTGGAGACAGACCAAGGGCATGCCACGCAGGGCAGAGGTAGCTGACAGGAGAGCTGGGGCACATGGAGGCAGAAAGGGCTGAGTTTCAGTGGCCTGGAGGACGAGGCTAGAGGGTCGGTGAGCTCAGACTGGGCTTTGCTGCCCAGGCGCTGGACTTCATTCTGTAGGTTGTGAGGAGTCACTGATGGTTTCTGAGGAGGGCGGTAACCATAGATTAGGTTGTTTCTTCCCTAAGGAGAGGCCCAGGGCAGCTGGAGGCTGATGAAGGTGGGGAAGGAGGCTGGCTGAAGACAGATGTCATGGTTGGCCTCGGCCGATCCCCGCCCAGGGCAGCTGCCCACCCTCCGGGCTCCAGCCATCACCATGCCGAGCACCAGGTGTAAAGTCTGGACTGAGGTCTTCCCAGCCGGGTCCTTGCCTCCCTCCTGCTCACCACAGGCTCACACGCCAGGCTGGCACCACGACTCCCCCCTCGGGCTCCCATAAAGACCCGCAGGCAGGATGTCACACCCGGGCTGCCAGAAGCTGGGGTCACTCTGGGGATGAGCCCCGGCTGGTGTTAATGAGGCCCAGGCAGGTGGACAAGCTGAGACAGCCAGATGCCAGTGAAGAGCAGGCACTTCATGCCCTCAAGTCTGGGGCCGAGTGAGCCACCCCAGTCCTGCAAGGCCAAGCCAGTGACCCTCCCCACTGACTGAGCCAAGACCAGAGAAGCTGGGTGACTTTCCAGAGGACACACAGAAGTTGTGGGGCTGGGAAAATGCCCTATGTTTGACACCAACCGAGTGGCCACTTCCCTCCATTTCCATGGCCACCACTTGGTCCCAAGGCACCATTGTCGCTCACCTAGGCAGCTGCAGTCACCTCCTCACTAGTTCCCCACTTCCTCTATTGTTCTCCTGAAATCCATCCCCAACCCCTGCACCCCGGGTGACTCTGAAGCCCAGGTGATGGGTCTACAGTGCAAAAGTGATCCTGCCACCCCTGAGTAGAAACCATCAGTGACTTCCCTCTACTCTCAGGAGAAAGGCCAGCTCCTCCACACGATCTAGAACTTCTCTTCCCACCACTCTCCTGCCTCTTGCTCACAAACTCCAGCCGCACCTCCTCCTTCTGGTTTCTACAACATGCTGGGCTGGCTTCCACCTTGGGCCATCACCCAGGCTACCCTTGTTGCTTGGAAATTTCTGCTCCTCTTCCTCTCCTCCCTTTGTCCAATTCAGTGGTTCTCAGACTGTGGTCCCTGGACCAGCAGCATCAGCATCACCTGGGAGCTTATTAGAAATGCAGTTTCCCAGGCCCCACCCCAGACCTGATAAATCAGAAGCTCAGGGGTTGGGCCTATCAGCCTGTATTTTAACAGGCGCTGTAGGTGATGCTGACGTACACTCAAGTTTAAGAACCACTGGTTTGGCCGGGAGTGGTGGCCCACGATTGTAATCCTAGCGCTCTGGGAGGCCAAGGCGGGAGGATTGCTCAAGGTCAGGAG
>VBSM01000529.1:9154528-9172640 GCA_008086735.1 Cheirogaleus medius | reverse complement strand
GGCAAAAAAAAATAATAATAATTAATAAAACAATTTGCCATCAACTATCAACATCATTTTAACACCTAAAAAATGACATAATCTCAGAGTAAAAGACAGTCATTTACATTGCAAAAACAAAGCTTTATGACAAACTCACCCCATTGAACTGATGTTTCCTGTTCCACCGGGGGACCTGGTGAAAATCCGGTTTCTCTGGGAACCACTGGTCACCCTGTCCCTTTCAGGTCACAGGAACCCCCGAGCCCCACAACCAGAGCCACGATTCAGGGGCAGCAACCCTGAATGTCCTAAGATGGCGGGACTACCCCACCCGCTGCCAGACATACCTGAATCCGTCTTACCTTAGTCTATCCTGAGCCCGTACCGAGCAGGAAGAGCCCTGACGTCAGAGTGGACAGAAATAAATCTAAGTTCTGGCTTGGCACCTCTCCCACCACATGTGACCTTGGGCAAGTCACATCATCCCCCGGAGCCTCCGTTTCCTCATCTACAGAATGGGTTGCACAGAGCGCACTTGCGTGGCGCTTGCAAGGATCCGGCGGGACTGTGCGCGGAGGGCTGGCACAGACTGGGTGTTCCATCCGTGTTCGCTCTTCTCCCTTCCTCTTGGGGCAGCCACATTTTCTCTCTGCCTGGGTGAAGCTGAAGAAACCTACTGTCCCTCAGTCTTCCTCCTGGGATCTGGAGACAAACCCACGGTGCCCTTGACCAAATCAGGCCCTGGGTCTTAGCCCCAGACCTGCCAAGGCTTTGCTGTGTGACCTCGGCAAGCAGCCACCCTCTCTGGGCCTCAGATTTTCCAAGCTATAAAATGAGGGTCTGAAGGTCCCTGAAGACCTTCAAGACTCCGGTTCGGGCTGGTTTATTTGCACAGCCTTCCCTGTTCAGGGGCAAAGCAGGAGAGGACATGTGGGGGGAGGAAGAACAGTCCCACCCTGGTGGTCCTAGCCGTGGGAGTGGCACACACAGGCCTCGAGAACTTTAGCATCAACCTGAGGAGCTCAATCCTGTGCCCCTCCCCACGGCCCGGGACACTTGCCTTGGCTGGCTGTGGGGGAGGGAGTCCTTCCTGCCACTGCACCCAAGCTGCTTGGTAAGGTAAGAAGGCCAGGCACCCTGCCACCGTCCATGGGGCCGGCGACCCGCCAACATGCTTGTGCCTCTGGGTCACAGCAGAGGCTCAGAGCAGACCACCTTGAGGTTCAGAGCAGACCGCCTTGAACCCAACCCTAGTGACATTTCTTTCCCATTAAGAGCCACCTGACACCTTGGGGCTATTCTCGGCAGCTGAGGTAGGATGCAGAGCCTCCGGGAAATGTTGCCTGGCGCCCAGAAGCCCTGAAGCAGAGGTCCTCCCCCTCCTCCCCGTTGGGAGAAGGCAGTGCTCTGGGTCACGACGGCCTGTCCTTCTCCCCTGCAAGCCTCACCCCATTGGAGTCCAGCTAGACGGGACACTGGGGGAATTCTTGCAGGGGAGAGGTCCTGGGGGCTTGTACCTTGGGAGGGGAGGAGCGAGGAGATCATTTCAGTTGATTATGGGGACAGGTCATAGGTCACAAGAGAGAAATTCTGAAGCACTGTGAGAGGTTGGGGGTGAGTAACAAGAAAGCCCGGTTATGAAACACCCAAATTTCATAACAGGAAGGCAACGAAACCTCTCTAAATCTAATCATCGGGACGTAGCAGTGAGCATATTGCTTATCATTAGGGAGGCTGCCCGGGCCGCCGAGGAGAAGGGCTGGACAGGGACCTGCTGCTTTAATGTAGAAGCAGCTCATTACTATCCCACTTGATATTTGTTTACACTATGTACAAATATTACATTAATCACATTTTTAAATTTAAGAAATTCATAATGAAATAAAGCAATCTAAAGTGCTTCACATTCCTCTCCTGTGACCCACGGCTTTAACTCGGTCACACATTGCAACGTGGCGTCACCTAGCAGCCCAGAGACAAAGGCCTCAGGGCTGCCCGGGTGGATGTGGCCACCTCCTCTGGGAACGACCTTCCGAGGAGCAGGTCTTGGGTCTTCGAAGGCAGCTTGGCCTGGGTGGGTGACGGGAATAGCAAAGAGCAGAGATCTCGAGTCAGAGAGGACGCTCCCTGGGGACCTTGGTGGCACTTCCCTGCTGGGTGCCTGGGTGGTAGGGGAGAGAACTCCTTCCCTGGGGTGACTGAGAGGACACAAAAGGCTCTACAGCTGCAGAGTGGATGCACACGGGGGAGAGACTGTTCCTGAGAAAAGGACAGAGGGGCTCCGCAAGGGGGCTGGGTCAGCAGCAGGTTCCCAGGGAGGAGCTTCAGGAAGCCGCCCTTGCTGAAAGGCCGCATTCACTGGGGTGTGACGGGCTGGAAAGTTCACCAAGGTCCGGGAGCCAAAACCAATGTTGTCCCTGCAGCCGAGCCCGCAGCCACTTTGACAGCAGCTGGCAGTACCGCCTTCGCCTCCTTCCTCCTGAATCCTTACCCTGCACCAGCCTCCCAGAATACCAGCCCAATTTCCCAACAGGTGGCTTCCCTGAGCCTGGGTGTGCTCACCTGTGAAAGGGGGGTGACCCTACTGATCTCGCAGGACCGGAGGCTCCGTGAGAGCAGGCGCTGTGCCTTCGTTCCCCAGCGCCTGGTACGGTGCCCAGAACACAGTGGCTGCTCAAACGTGATGAATGGGATTAGTGGGAAGAGTTTATAAATTACACCTTACAGCTTCTAATAGCACAGGGCTGCGAATTAGACCCGGAACAGCCACACTCAGGGTCAGGAGGGAGTCACGCTGCAGGCACAGGGAGGGCTTGAATGGAATCCCTGGACTCAGTTGGGCTGAGCCACCCTGGGGAAGGGTGACATCAGTGTCCTTCCTATGCCAGGACCTCCTCCCCCCAACCCAGGCAGAGGGCGTGCCTGCCAAGGGGACTGACCAGGAGTGCCTTGTTTCCCACCCAACTCCCACCGTGGTCCAAGTCACGCTCAGCATGGAACGAGCCCATGTGGGCTCCAGGTGCCCGGAACTGGCACATCTCATCTGGGTGACACTCCCAACACCTTCCCAACAACACCCCGTACCCTACCCTGTCAGTCTCTAACTCAGGGCAATTTTGCCTCCCAAGAGACATTTGACAATATCTGGAGACACTTGGTTGTCACAGCTGGTGGGGGAGTGGTGAGTGGCATCTAGCGGTAGAGGCCAGAGGTGATGGCAAGCACCCTACCATGCACAGGGCAGCCCCATGACAAACAATCATTTGACTCAAAATGTCAGTGGTGCCTAACATCGCAGTTAATGCAAATGTCATAACTGAAACAGGGGAGGAAACTGGGACTCGGAGATGTCTAACCTGCCCAAAGGCACGCAGCTCGTAAGCAGAGAACCAGGGTTCAAACCCAGCGCTGTCTGATGCTAAACTTCTTCACTTCCCCACAGTCTCCACCAAGCCTGTCTCCATGGCAGGCCTGGGGATACTGAAGGTCCCTTTCCCAAGAAAAGGGACAAACGGGGGCCTGGCCCTGGACCCTCTATCTGGAACCCTGGACTCACAGGCATCCACAGATCGAAAGGGGTTGCAGGTGCGGTTTCCCACTCAAAGTAAAACCCTCAGTCCCTGGAGGTGGAATCCAGGCCACTGGAAGTTATGGGAGAAAAATACACGCACATACGTGGTTGCACGTAAGCACACAGATGTACATGCCCAGGACAGACTTGGAAGGGCCATTAGGGAATCCTGTGCCTATACGTTTTCAAAATATGAGCTATATACAAACCAGACTCACTGCAGTGCGTACCCCGGTCCTGCCAGCGCCGCCTGTGTGACCTTGGGCATGTGACATTGCCTCTGTGAACTGGCTCCCAGGTCTGTGTAGCCAGGATCATCCCCCCAACCCCCACCCAGAACAGTGAGGTGGTGGAAGAGCCCTGACCCACCTGGCGGCACCTCCTGAAGCTGTAAGCTGCGAAGTCTGCACCGTGTCTGCTGACGGTCGCCAGCGGGCAGCGGGAGGTTGAGGCAGGGGCTTGGATAAGATGACCTCAGCAAGGCCCTCCCTATCCAGTGAGCGAGTGAACAGGTGGGATGCACCCTAACCCCACAGCTCTTCTTCATTTCCGTTCCCCGCCCTACCCGGCAGGCTCAGCAACTCACACATGTCTCTTGTCCCCAGAGATCTCCCTGGACGTGGATGCAGACCGGGATGGCGTGGTGGAGAAGAACAACCCAAAGAAGGTACCCAGCTAGCAGGGCAGCCGTCACCCTGAACTGGGGGCTTCCAAGGGCAGAGCCCCAGGATCTTGCAGGCAGCTGTGGTTCTCCCATTTCACAGATCAGGAGACTAAGGCCCAAGACAGGCTCCCAGACACAGCATGTCAATGACAGAGCCCACACGGGGCCCAGGCTCCTTGTAGGGAGAACTACGAAGCAGGTTCTGAGTCTCAGAAGTGCTGCAATGGCCTTTGTTCCTATTATTTTGCCTTTTATTTTAAAACTGAGGGGGCAGAGGGAGACCCTCAGGGGCAGAGGCTGCATGCATCATTCTCAGGTCAAGGCACGTTAGCGTCTCTGATGGAACACGCTCAGCCCTCCCCTGTTTCTATTCATTCGTGCATCCATTTTCTCATTCAGTCACTGAGTTCCTTTTATCTTCCGTTCACCACTCCCATTCCGCTCCCCCGCAAAGGAACATTTTAATGGGCTTAATGTGTCTCTTTCTGTTCCTACAATTCTTGGGAAACAGGCGGTGTGGTTCATGTGCATATATTTTTAATTTGTGCAGACAGCGTGGTGTTCTCGATCTCATTCTGTTTTGTGCTTTTCCCTCGACCCAGTCTGTAAGCTCCATCAGTTTTGCTTTGCATGTGTTCAGGCTATGGCTTCCAACCGCATCCCATTTTCTGCCCTTTGTTTCATTTAGATTTTCGCCGTGGGTATGTGCGACTCCTATAATAGCACTCTGAAGCCTTGGCACAATTATAAATAGTTGGGTGCTTTGAAAAGGAAAATAAATACAGCCCATTGAGAAGTCTGGGGCCAGCTGCTAGGCTGCAGGCTGGGAGGGGGTCCTCAGCCTGTTGGGGAGCCCCTTCTTTCCGCCTCAGCCCCAGGACAGCCCTGCACACACATGCTCTGTGTCTGCGGCCGAGGCACGTGGCAGTGGACTCCGCAGCCCTGGGCAGAGGGCTTCCAACCTCCCCCGAGGGGCCCTGCGATCTTGGCAAAGGCACTCAATCCCTGTGAGCCGGAATCTCTACACCCAGGCCAGTTAGGTGTTCACATTTTCTTCACTTGTCCTATAAACATTTGTTGAGCATCTTTTGTATTCCAGGTGTAAGTCAGGCCCAGGGGATGCAGAAAGAACAAGAGAAACACAGCCCCTGCCCTTAGGGACCCCACAGTCCACATTAAATAAAGAATGACGTGGCTGGCTGTGTCATCACAATCACCCGAAGGCCTCCCAGAAAGGAGGTTCACATGGGGCCATGCGTGGACCCAGGGAAGCTGCGCTGCTCTGCTCTGGAGAATCAGAAGGGCCTCCAGGAAGAAGGGACAGGCTCGCTGTGACCAAGGAGGAGCCAAGTTGGCCAGGTGGAAAGAGGCAGGACAGTGTTCCAGGCGGAGGGACGGGCACGGGCAAAGACCTGGAGCTTGGGTCTTTGGGGAGCAGAAAGGCGCCAGGGTGGTTGAGCAGCGTGAGCAGGCTGGAGGAGAGGAGAAGGAGAGGCAGGCAGGTCTTGCCAGGCCTTGTAGGCCACAGCGAGGAGTCGGGGCTTCATCCTTAGTCAACGGGGAGCCCTGGACACGGCTTGAAGCAGGGAAGCAACATGATCTGGCCAGAGTTTGTTCTAGCAGCGCTCTGGCTGCGGTGCAGAACGTGGAGCCCCACGCAGGCCCCATTGGAGCACTCGGAGCGTGTCTGGACACAGCTGGGTGTTGTGCGTCCAAGCATCTCCCCTGAGCCTCCCTGGGGACCTCACGGCTTGTCGCAGAGTATCTGTCTGCTCATTTCTCAGCCAGCCCCACCTCCCGCCTCCACCCCCCCGCTGGGCACAGCCACAGCACATGTGAGGGCCACGAACGCCCGGGTCAGCCCTCCTGTCTCTCTGTGTCTCTCCTGAACCGGCCTTCGACCCCACACTGAGCCTCTGTGGGCATCAGTCTCGGGATTCACATCTGCCAGGTCACAGCTGCCCCAAGGGGTGGTGGCTCCTCTATATCCTCACCCTGGCTGTCTCTCCGGTGTCCTGTGGGGTCTGTACTAGGACAGAGAAGAGGGCACTGACCTCTCTTCCTGTCTCCGCAGGCGTCCTGGACCTGGGGACCCGAGGGCCAGGGGGCCATCCTGCTGGTGAACTGTGACCGAGACACACCCTGGCTGCCCAAGGAGGACTTCAGCGACGAGAAGGTCTACAGCAGGGAAGGTGACCGCAGGCCCTGCACAGGGGTGGGGGGGCGGTGGAAAGAGTCATGCCAGGTCCTGGGTGGGGCCGAGGGCGAGGCCGGTGTGGGCTTGAGCCCCCTGGGATGGGGGCTTCAAGCAGCATGCCCAGTCTTGCTCGAAGCAGAAAGCAAAACTGTAAACACAGTTCCATGGGGACCGTGTTTTCTAAAAAAGTCACGCGCGCACGTAGAAAAGGTCTGGAAGGAAGTTCTCAAAGGTTGACAGGAAGCCGGCTCCAGTGTTGGAGAAGACAGCTGGTGTTTATTCTCCTTTGTGCTTTCCTGTGGTTTCCGTGGTACACATCCGCGGGGATCTCTTTTTATTAATTACAAAGTGTTGATAAAAGGCAGCAGCAAGCCAGGGTTCCAGCCGCTCCTCCAGCCTCCCCGTGCCTCTGCCCGCAGACCTCAAGGACATGTCCCAGATGATCCTGCGGACCAAGGGCCCCGACCGCCTCCCCGCTGGATACGAGATCGTTCTCTACATTTCCATGTCGGACTCGGACAAAGTGGGCGTGTTCTACGTGGAGAGTGAGTGACCCCAGCCCGGCCCTCCTCGCCGCCTCCCGCCTCCCCTCGGCAGCGGTGCGGGTGCCGGAGAGACCGGGATTGGTCTCCGGGTGACTGTAACTAGGAAATGCTGTTGTCCCCCGAGTCTCCACGGGGATCCATCCCTCCTCCTCTCAGAGGAGTCTGCAGTGACAGGAGTCTAAGTAGAACCCAGGCCCTTTCTTCCTGATGAATGGGGGGGGAGGGCTTTTAGGCTCCCCCTCTTCCAAGGTCACGTGGCCTTCGTGAAACCTGAGGCCGGGCAGGCAGCCCCTCCAGGTGTGTTCTGCCATCTCTGACTTTTAAAGACCCCCTGAAGATGCCGTGGGCACCCTTTTTTATTCCTTGCTCCTCTTGATGGAGACAGGGTGTCCTGGGCCCCGACCGTGTAGGGAACCTGCTCCTGCCACAAAGCTGGTCCTCGTAGCCCCCTACCCTGTCTCACTCTTTCTGCCAATGTGCGTTGAACCCCTCAGTGCCAGGCACTGTTGTCAGCGCTGGGATCTCTGCAGTGAGGGTGACAATCGCACCCTGTCCTCAAAGAGCTGCCCGTCTAGCCAGGGGGACATAATCAATAGCGCAATCGGAGGAGGTGAAATAGACCAGGTGACAGAGACGGCAGGGCAGAGGCACTGCTGGACAGGTGGGCCAGAAAGGCCTCCTGAGGAGGGGACATTTGAGCTGAGCCTCAAACGAGCAATGAGAAGGAGCCAGCCACCCGTGAGCCGAGGGAAGGGTGTTCTGAGCAGAGGGCTTGGCACCTGCAGAGCACGGAGGAAGGGGCCGGCTTGCAGTGCTAGAAGGACAGGAAGAAGACCAGAGCAGGGGGTATGTTGGGAGTCAAGGTCAGGGAGCTGGGCCAGGGGCCAGAGCATGCAGACAGGCTTTATTCTGAGTGCAGTGGAAAACCATTGGAGGGTTTTTAGCATGCGCCTGCCAAGGTCTGATTTATGTGTTTAAAAACTCCTTCAGCTTTGCCATTTGCCAGGGTGCAGGGGGCACTTCTGTGTGCCCAGCTGTCTGGGGGGCCCAGGACCTCTGGCCTCGCCCTGGGCCCACCTCTGGACAGTGCAGTCACCATGAGGAGTTGGGCGTGGGGGCCCTGGACCCTCACTTCAAGGAGTGATTTAGCCAGGACAGCCACCCGGTGCCAGCTCTCCTGATCCACCCTGGGCTCCAAGCAGTGACCTTGCACAGGTTGGAATGTCCCCAGAGTCAGGCCGGCTCCACCACCCCAGGGGGCCAGAGATGTTGATGTTTACATGGTCCAGGCCGGTGTTGCCATGGTGTTGGGAGTCACCAGCGGAGGCAGGAGGGGAGCAGGCAGGACCTCAGCCTGGGCTTCTCCACCTCGGCATTGTGGCATGAGACCCGTTGCTGATAGTGACGTCTGGGCGTCATCCAGAGGTTTCTTCTTGTTGTTAAAGGGAGTGGACTCTGGTCTGGCTCCATCACATCCCCCTCACTTGCCATCTGAGACGAGTCCCGAGCAGACAAGAAAAAAGGGGAACTGCTTCTACAAGGGCTTTGAGAATGTCCTCGAAATCTGTCTCATCGAGGCTGCCCGTCCTGCGGGGAGTGGCCGTTACTCAGATAGTGACGACCTAAAATAGTCAGTTCCCCACAAAATGCAGACTCCTAGATGAAGACTGAGCCACATGCACACAAAAAGGAAGGCAGATAATTGATCTGCGGCACAATTTCCTTTGCTTTCATGCAAACATTTTGAGATGTTTGTCAAATTCCGAGTACACCAGTGGGTAAGAACGTGTGGGGTTCTGGTGGAGGGAGACCACCTCTCCCCAAGGGCAGGGGGCTGGGGGGGGAGACCCAAGGACCCCAAGAGGAAGGTCTGGAACCAGGGAGGCTCAGATCCTGGGTGCAGGCAAGTCTCCCCAACAGCCCTGGCCTTGGGGTCCTCCTCTGTGACGTGGCCTGGGCTTAACAAGACAGTCCGGATGGCAGTAGGGGTTGAATGAGGACCTCGTGCCAGGCACTCACTGCAGCAGCTAGCCTACAGAAAGTTCTCTACAAATGGCAGTTGGGATTATTATGGTGACTTTAATTACAATGATTGGAGTGGACAGGAGTCTCTAGTGCTCCCAGGAAGAGCTGGTGACTGTGTTCCAACCTCAGGTTCTGCCCAGAACACCAAGCGTTGGGGCCTTACCCCTTCCTACAGGGAAATGGTGAGCAATTTGTCCCAGGACTTCCTGGTTTTAGCACTGAAAGTCCCTCATGTCAGGCAACCCCTCGGTCCCAGGCAAACCAAGACAGCTGGTCACACTGTCAAGGAGTCTCCTTGGGAGGTAGAATCATTCCAAAGAGACTCAAAGGGTTATGCAAACCATGCCACGTGCCAGCCGGCAGGGGCCAGTGCCTGGGGCTGAGGAGAGGTCATTATGGCCAGTGGCCAGTGGCTGGGGGCCCAGCCCAAGGCACGAGGGCCACTCAACAGAGGGGCATTGTCGGTTCCTGCAGGCAGAGCCAGCTGTGCTCAGAGCAGGGTCTGCACTGAGCTGGGGACGGAGGCGGGAGATGGGGCTGGGGAAAGAGACTCCTCAGGACAATGGCTGGACTGTTCCCACCAAGAAATCAATCTGCCTGGAGCTGGCGCAAACTTCCAGAAAGAGGCCCAGGATAGAGACTCATTGTGAGTCACAGGCCACATTGGGACAGAGAGAGCTGCCGGCAGATGGACCAGAGCGTGTCTTCCAACCCAACCCTGGCTGGATGCCCACTCCTACCCCAGACCCTGGTGGAGCCCCCCAGCTGTCCCCAACCCTGGGAAAGCTTTGGCTGTGTTGGCTTCTAGGCCTGACATCTCTCTCCCTGAGCATTAGTTCAAGTGCAGCCTGGGGCATGTGGGGGTGGGAGGGCCCAAGTGTCCAGGAAAAAATGTTTTAATTATCCAGATCCATCTGATCTACTCGGTGCCTGGGCACACGCTGTTGTTTCTGGGCGAGCAGGACCTCACCTTCTGTTCCTTGGGACTGTCTGTGTCTGAATTTTTCCACCTCATTTCTTGGACACTCCCCCACCCCCACCCTTGCTGCAAAGGAGGAGGAGGTGAGATATCGTTTCTTTGCCTTCTGTTCAGAAGCTGTTCGATGAAAAGGTCCTAAATTTGGCTGGAAGGGGTGCGCTGACCCCTTCACAGATTCTCATACTCGTAATACCAGCAGGTCCCAGCGGTGTTACCCGTGGTTACCAAGGTTGCTGGAGTTAATGAGGCTGTGTTGTTGGCAGTGACCCTGTGGCATGGGTATTAATATCCCCCATTTAACAGTTGAGTAAACTGAGGCTCAGAGAAGTTAAATGAATTCCCTGAGGTTTCAGAGCCGGTAGCGCCAGAGCAGCATTTGAACCAAGGTCTCTCTGACATTGAAAGTCATAACCACTAAGGTAACCGCCCTTAGCGAGATTTATAACCAGGGTGTGGCACACTGTCCTACAGGAGAAGCCATCCCAAGCCTGGGCTTCATGCTGCATCCATTCGTTTCACACGTTTTAAGCAAGCGCCTTGTCTGTGCCCGGGCTGTTCTGCTTACAAGTTCTCCCCCTCCGGAACTGGTCATTAACCATTATCTCTGTTGTTGAAAGCACTGAGTGGAGCTTGACTCTGCCCTTCCAGCTCTGCAGGGCATAAAGAAACTCCTTCTGGAACTGCATAGGGTCCTACCTGCATGCCTTTGCCAATGCAAGTATCTCTTCTCCCCAGCGCACCCCTCTCTGCCTCCCCAGGAGGGGATTTCAAAGATTTAAGGCTGCCTTCCTCTGCTCGGTGCTTCCTACCCGCCTGCCCCGCCCTGAGTAACCCGATTGGATCTCGCCCGCAGCTGCTGTTATGACACTTCCCACATCCGCTCTATCTCACCATCGGCCATGCACCGCTCCTAGACGGAGATGCTGCATCTCAGCCACCTCTGTCTCACCCCGAAGGTCTTGCCCACGCTGGTCACAGAATGGTCGTTCAGTCCATCTGCTCTCGATCAGCCTGAAAATACCCATCGTCCTCTCCTACACGGAGTGGTTGGGGAGCCACTGGTCCGTTCAGCAGACATTTATTAATATTAAATATGACCATGTGCCAGGCAGGACCCCCAGCCCTGTCTCTGCCCTCGCAGTCTCCCCTGCCATTAGCGAGGCTGTGACAGGGAAGGGCAGGGGCTGTGGCAGCTCCAAACCGGGCCCTGGCTTAGTCTCTGGGGCATCCAGGCAGGATCACTGAGAGTGACACAAATTAAGGCCTGAAGGAAGGACGAACATGACTGTCCAAGCAGAGGGAACAGCACATGACCAGCCGGGCGACCTCAGTGGGGCAGGGGCACTGGAGAAATCTGCCTTTCCTCCCAACCATGAGAATGAACGGCCAGAGACCCAGGCCTCTGTCTTTGCACCTACGTGCCCCCATTATATGGAAGGGAATTTGGGGTACAAATGAGGACATTTGTGCTTTATTCATACAGAGGGGATTGGAGCTCAGAATTCAGAATTGGACATGAATTTGAGTCCCAGCTCAGCCACTTACTGGACAAGCCACCCCTCCTTTCTGAAACTCGGTTTCCTCATCTGTGAAATGGGAACAATAATATCCTTCCCCGACACCACCAGCTGCTCAGCTACCACCTGCTATCGTTTCATACGTGCCTTCCGTGAGCGAGCTCGCCCCTTTTATAGATGAGGAAGCCGGAAGCCAGAGAGGGTGTGTGGTGCAGCACCACACGGCCCGAGCACAGCAGTGCCAAGACGGTGACAATGACCGGGCCATGGCCATTCTGGGGGCATTTTCTGCTTGTGCGTTTCTCGCAGTGTCTAGAAGTCAAGTCGCTCTGCTCTCTTGTTCCAATCAGTGATCCCACCCCACCCCCCTCTCCCTCATGGGGTGGGGGCCTGACGTTGGTCCTGTTCCCCCCAGACCCATTCTTCGGCCAGCGCTACATCCACATCCTGGGCCGGCGGAAGCTCTACCACGTGGTCAAGTACACGGGCGGCTCCGCGGAGTTGCTGTTCTTCGTGGAAGGCCTCCGCTTCCCCGACGAGGGCTTCTCGGGCCTGGTCTCCATCCACGTCAGCCTGCTGGAGTACATGGCCCAGGTGAGGGCTCCGGGCACCCCGGGGGCCGGGGTGGGGCTCTTGCCAGCAGGCCACTCCCAGGACTCCACGCTGTGCTCCACTCCCCTCAGAGCACCGAGGTGGGGGGTCCAGGACAGGAGACCTCGATGCCCCCTCGGCCCACAGGGAGCTGCCAGGGTCCTCTGAGCTGCTCCTGGATCCTGCTCCTCACTGCACCTGCCCCCCGTGGGCCATGTTTCCTGACACTCTCGATGCCTGGGCCCTGGTCTGCCCGGTGCCCTGCCCAGTTCCGAGGCAGAGTCCCCGTGGTTAGCGCAAGGCTCTAACTAGGACACATGTTAGGTTTGTTGACCACCTACTGTGTGCTCTATTCTCCCTGCCCCAGACTGGCCCCTCACCCCAACGGTGGGTTGTACCCACTCTGACCGCAGGCGAACCTCAGATCCCAGTCTCAGGTTGTGCCCTACCCTGTGGCCAGACGTCTCAGCCAGCCTTGCTCTTGCTTTGCGGGGAGCTGGATGAAGAGTAGAGCCCCCGCCCCTCTAGAGAAGCCCCCCCCCTCACTTAGGGTGTTCCCTGTGCACCAGAAACTCTCATCACAAAGACCTTTTGTCCCCAGACCCGACCCCAGCCTCGCAGGCCCACCCTGTTCCTCTCAGACAGGACCTGGCTGCTGTCCTGGACCCACGAGTCCCTCCCCATCTTTACCCCTGCGCCACTGCAGGGCAGGACACACGGGCTCTGTGGAAGGGCGAGGCGGGGCCTAGCGCAGATTTACGAGAATGGGCTCTGGAACCAAACCACCCAGGTCCCAATCCTGGTTTAACCACCGTGAGACTTCGGGCCCCTGGATCAACCTCCCTGTGCCCCAGTTTCCCCATCTGTTAACCAGAAAGGACCAAAACATCTGCTGCCTGGGGCGGTTATGAGCAAACAAACTTACATAGTCCTCACTCGCAAAGCACCCCCCAGCTCCCTGGGAAGGGGAAAAGGCAAAGCTATCAGGATGAGGGCTGGGGAGGGGGCTTCTCCTGATTCCCCCAGTCCCAGGGCAGCCTGGCCCCCAGGATCTCTCTGGCCCCACCAGCGGGCACCAGCAGAGACCCCACAGGCAGACCAGGGCAGGAAAGGCAAGCTGTGCCCACGGTCCCATGCCCCATCCTCCCGCCAAGGGAGGGGCCCATTTCCTGGAGCTTTTCAAAGCCAGCCCCACAACGGAACCCTAGAATCATACCTCGTTTTCCCTCGGACTTCTGGCAAGCTGCCTGAATCATTCCTTAAAACGAAGAACAGTCTGGACATAGCAAAACTGATCCCAAACGACACTGAAATGCTCACACATAGAAGGCCTGGGGTTGGCTCGGCCGTCACGTCGGCCGATTTCAGGAGGACTTTGACGGGGCAGGACTGGGCGGTGGTCGAGTGTGAGCTCAGCGGCTGCTCCTCCGGGGGTAAAGCCCCGCTCTGCCACCCACTAACCATGTGATCTTGGACGGTTACTTAACAGTTCTGTGACTCAGTTTCCCCATCCAAAAGTGCAGATTAGAATAGGGTCTACCTCCTGGGGTGGTTGTAAGGCAGAAATGAGTTGGCGCATATACAAATACATAGCACAGGGCCCGGCACACAGGAAGTGCTCAGGAAATGGACTATTGTCATCAGTTTCACCGCTTGGGAAGGCATCCTGGGGAGATGCTTTTTTTTATCCCCCTTTCTCTCCCACGCCTAGGAGATTCCCCTGACACCCATCTTCACGGACACTGTGATGTTCCGGATTGCACCGTGGATCATGACCCCCAACATCCTGCCTCCTGTGTCGGTGTACGTGTGCTGGTAAGTGGTGGCCACAGCCCAGAGAGGCAGCGTGGCAGCGTGGCCTCGACCCTGGGACTTCAGGATCAGATGGATCTGAGTTTGGTCCCAGGCTCCAACACTTACCAGCTGTGTGACCTTGAGCAACTCACTTGGCCTCTCTGTGCCTCACTTTCTCTGAAATGCCCATATCATAGAGTCACTGTGAGGATGAAATGAGATGAACGTGGCAAAGCATCTGCCCAATGTCCCGGCACAGAGTGTGAGCTCTGAAAATAATAACTGCCATTTCTTTTCTCTTGCTTAACTCCCGACTGTGCAGCTGGGCACCTCCTATGCAGTGGATATTCAGTTCATCTTACTCATTAGGAAAACTTTTATTGAACACCTATTAGGAGCTAGGTTCACAGCAAGGTGAGAAGCGAGTGGCTGCAGGTGGATGGCTGGGAGCCCTGAAAGGAACCCCTGAGGTCCGAGGGCCCATCCCATCCTCGTGTGTGCCAGGCATGGCTCTTTTATGAAAATCAGGGGATTCAGAGATGTCGGGCTTTGAGACAGGTGGGGAGACAGTTCCCCTCCTCGTTTTATTTGTTCATGACCTTGACACACACCACATGAGTGGGTGGGCTTCCTTGGCCCTCGATTCCAGCGGCGTTTACAAAAGCGACCATGAACGTAGATGTGGCCTCATCTGCCCAGAACAGCCCAGAGTTGCCAGCTGCTGTCACCACCTGGGGACGCCTTGGCCCTCCTCACCCCTCCTCCTGGCCTCCCCCTCTCCCCTAAACTTTTCAGCATGAAGGACAATTACCTGTTCCTGAAAGAGGTGAAGAACCTGGTGGAGAAAACCAACTGCGAGCTGAAGGTGTGCTTCCAGTACATAAACCGAGGCGACCGCTGGATCCAGGTGAGCAGCCCGGGCCCTGGGCGGGAAGGACGTGGCCCGGGGTCGGACGAGAGGAGCTGGCTTAGCATAAACCGCCGGCGCCCGCAGCTCCACGGGCGGGAATCCTGTCTGCTCACACCCGCACACGCGCGCACACATAGCGTGCCAGGCAGTTCCGCGCGGTGTTGCGTCCCGCAGTGGCCAAAGACTGTGAAACAGCCTAAATGCCCAGCCACGGGGCCCGGGTGACGGCCTTCCCGTGGGGTTCTGCGCAACAGCTGAAAGGAACGAAGCCGAGCTATAAACATGGATGCAGGATACGCTTCTGGTTAAGTTGTTACTCGAAGGCAAATGTATCCAGGATGCTGCCATTTATGTTTTTTGAAATGAGGTCCGGGTCCGTAAGAAACGTGCTCGCGGCGTGCAGAGACTGCCGCGGAGCGGTGCGCTGCCACCGTTGGCTTGCAGGGAGGAGGATGGGGGACCACGAGACTGGGCACGAGGGAGACGTGCTGTTCCCTCCGTTCTCTTGTGCGTCCGAGCTGTCCGCCCATGCACAGGTCACCTGTTTGTTCCCAGCCCCTCCCCCACCCTCTCGGGCTGACCGTGTTCACGGGCCCCTCTGACAGCTCTCCCTGGCGTCCCCACAGGATGAAATTGAGTTCGGCTACATCGAGGCCCCCCACAAAGGTTTCCCCGTGGTGCTGGACTCCCCCCGAGATGGAAACCTGAAGGATTTCCCCGTGAAGCAGCTCCTGGTGAGACACTGGGGGCCGCTTGGGGTGGCGGGGTGATCCCGGGGACTCTTCCGAGACAAAGACGGCGGGAGACCAGCTGGCTGCCCAGGGCCTCTGTTTCTCTCATCTGCAAAACGGTCAGTTGCGACGCGCCCTGAGGCCCTTTCCTGCTCTGACAACTGATGTTTTTACAAAACGTGGAGAGCTTTCTTGTTGGAAATGGGGACTGTGGGGGACAGGGAGAGACCTGATTCCAGAGGCCCCACCAGCCAGGTGTGGCAGCTCGCACCTGTAATCCCAGCACTTTGGGAGGCCAAGGGGGGAGGGCCACTTGAAGCCAGGAGTTTGAGACCAGCCTGGGCAACACAGTGAGACCCTGTCTCTAAAAAAAAAAAAAAAAAAAATTTAATTAGCTGGGTGTGGTAGCAAGACCTCGTCTCTAAAATAAAGAAATAAAGAAACAAATAAAGGGTGGAGACAGAGACCTGACCCCTGCCACTGCCCCGCCCCTCCAACTTGCAGCTAAATAAGTTCCAAAGAAGAAAAGCAGTTATATTTTATAGTTATATAATTACATGTTTTATAGTTATATATTATATAGTTATATGGTTATGCAACTGTCAAAAATTGTGGTTCCAACTTCCAAGCTCATCAAGGACCTTAAGGCTGTGGTTTTCAGGGCGTGTGATTATTTGTTTTAAAACCATCCAGCTCGGCCAGGCGCAGTGGCGCACGCCTGTAATCCTAGCACTCTGGGAGGCCGAGGCAGGAGGATCACTTGAGCCCAGGAGTTTGAGGTTGCCATGAACTAGGCTGATGCTACTGTACTCTAGCAAAAACAAAAACAAAAAAAAACAAAAACCATCTGACTCCAATTCCAGAGGACATTCTCACTCCCCTCTTTCACCCTCCACGACCTCCTGGATGAGGCAGAGCTGAAATCAGTCTCTCGTGTCCTCACCCTTCTGCCCTGAACAGGCTGGGAGAGGCTTGGACAGAGCATGACACAGACAGGGGTAGGTCAGGGGGCTTTCCCAAGGTCACACGCAGGACAGCCTCCCTGTTAGATGTCAGGGCTGCTCAGAGGCGACCTGTTGCCAGGTTCACACCTGTTCTTGAGGACATTCACTCACCTGTGATCCCCTCATCACAGGGAGATAATGGAGCCAATGGTGTGAGCCTAAAGCTCTGGAATGTCAGATGGACCTGGCCTTGGGTCCTGATTCCACCCCTTAGCAGCAGTGTGACCTTGGCAAGCAACTTAACCTCCACAAGCCTCAATTTGCTCACCTGTAAAATGGGGATAGAAATGGCATCAGTCTCGTAGGATTTGTAAAAATTAAAAGCATTCTATAAGGCATCGGAGCCGTGTCTGGTACAGTAACCATTGCAGGCTATTGTTGTGGCTATCATAATGTAGCCCTCGACACTGTCCTGGAGAGCTCACTATCCACTTTCCCCAGTGCGATGAGGGGTAGAGTCAACCAGCGGCCAGCAGCAGGTGCCACAGGCATGAGAACCAAGAACCCCTCAGGTCACCATCTGCCTTCAGTGTTCCAGGCTGGCCTGGTTCCGAGCCCTCGGCTGCATTATTCTGGAAGCTTCATGCTTCATGCCTGCCCGCCTATGCAGTGTTGCAAAGCCCCCGCTGCCCCAGCCTCAGCAAGCCCCCACATCGCCAGCTGGGGCCCCCAGGTGAAAAAGCGCTAAGTTGCAGCCGCTACCCCATGGGGCTCAGCTGTCCCTGGAGCCTCTCAACTGAGCTGGGATAAGCCACATCCTCCCACTCCACTGGATTTTTCTCAGACAAGCTTAGTCTCAGCCCCAGAGCAAGCTCCCAAACAAGATCCCTACATTTTTACCCAAAATATTATGAAAGAAACCTTACAATCCAGTGGGTCGATGGGGTTATTGTCCTGTGTACCAACTCCAGCTTGTTGGAGCTCTATGCTAACAAGGATTTGGAGGCTGCTTCTGGCCTCAGTGGGCAAGTGTGGCCAGTGGGGAATGGGCCGGGTGGCACGTGTATCCACGTCTGCCGTTCACATGTGTGTTGGTCAGCTTCCACTAGGTAAGGCTGCAGGGACAAACAGCCCCCAAATATCAATGGCGGACAACAGCAAAGCTCTGTTTCTTGCACGTATTCCGCGTCGACTGCTGGTTGGTCGTCCGTGGCTCTGCTTCCCCATGCCTTCCTCATTCCAGAGCCCAGGTGGCAGGAGCAGCCCCACTCTGGAAACTGCCGTTCTCCTAGCACAGGAAAAAAAAGAAAGCTGGAAGACACACGCAGTGGCTCTTCTAGTTTCTGCTGTTAACTGGCATGTGTCCCTTCTGCTCATGTTTCATTGGCCATAGCAAGTCACCTGAGACCAAGTCCGACACTGGGCGGGGAAGTACATTCCTTTCACGGGGAGGCACCAGAAGTCATACAGCAATGGGTCAGCGTGCAAAATTCTCTGCGAAGTGGGTAGCAAATCTCAGAAATAATACCGTGTTTCACTGAAAATAAGACAGGGTCTTATATTTATTTTTCCTCAAGAAGGCACCTAGGGCTTATTTTCAGGGGATGCGTTATTTCCCCCTCAAAGCCTCAGCTTGCAGCACGCACAGGATGGCCGGGACCT
>VBSM01000529.1:9136800-9154428 GCA_008086735.1 Cheirogaleus medius | reverse complement strand
AATCCTGCTAGGGCTTATTTTATGGGTACGTCTTATTTTCAGGGAAACACAGTAATACAATCTACCACCCTGCCTTGGGTCACCTAATCTGATGCCTCTTTTACAGATGAGGAGACTGAGTGTCAGAGAAACTCAGAGATGAGCAGGAGCATCCCTGGCACACAATGAGGACTAATCCCGAAATCACTAACACATAGCTGTGGGGGGGAAATAGTTGGAGGCACACTCACACTCATCCTCGTATACACCAAGGTGCTCACACACTCAGCCTCCCCCTGCCCAGGGCCCTGCCCTTTGGTGGAAATAGGAAGACCATGGGCCACCCTCCTGGAGACCAAGTGCCAGACCAAAGGTCGTACAAGAGTGGCTCTCAGAGGGTGTCTGGCTTGGGGGCCGAGCACCCTGGCTGCAGAACACTAATGGCAGGTGTGTGCCCTCTCCCTAGGGCCCAGATTTCGGCTACGTGACCCGGGAGCCCCTCTTTGAGCCTGTCACCAGCCTTGATTCCTTTGGGAACCTGGAGGTCAGTCCCCCTGTGACCGTGAACGGCAGGACATACCCGCTTGGCCGGATCCTCATCGGAAGCAGCTTTCCTCTGTAAGAGAAGCCGGGGCGGGCTGGGGGCAGCGGGAGTTGGGGAGTAACTGTTTCTCTTTAGCAGCGGCCTGAGTTGTTCACACGCAGAGACAGTGGCTGGGAGAACTGCCCCCTCCCATGACTTTCCGTTAAGATACGGACACTCTTGGAAAGAAAAACAAGTTAGCTTTTACATCTTAGTGTGAATTAGGAACAATCTCTCCCCCACATGGGAGGGTGTACAGTGAGATTATAAACCAGGTGGGGAAGGGATGGAGGGGTCCAGGGAAGGAGAGAGGATGAGTGGGAGCATACCAGCGAACCCTCAGGGGTGCCCATACGTAAAAGAGGCATGAGAGACGTGGCCCTGCCCCAGAAGTGTGAGTCCCTGGCTTCCTGGCCTGTCCACGATGCCCCTGCTCCTGTCCGGTTAACTCAGCAGCCAGTGAAAAGGCAGATTCTTCCTTGTCAGGGCAGTTGCTGGGGAGAGAATGAATACCTCAGGTTCATAAAAGGGCTGCCAGGGCCGGGCGCGGTGGCTCACGCCTGTAATCCTAGCACTCTGGGAGGCCGAGGCGGGAGGATCGCTCAAGGTCAGGAGTTCAAAACCAGCCTGATCAAGAGTGAGACCCCGTCTCTACTAAAAATAGAAATAAATTAATTGGCCTACTAAAAATATATAGAAAAAATTAGCCGGGCATGGTGGCACATGCCTGTAGTCCCAGCTACTCAGGAGGCTGAGGCAGAAGGATTGCTTGAGCCCAGGAGTTTGAGGTTGCTGTGAGCTAGGCTGACGCCACGGCACTCACTCTAGCCTGGTCAACAGAGTGAGACTCTGTCTCAAAAAAATAAATAAATAAATAATAAATAAATAAATAAATAAAAGGGCTGCCAGGAGCTTGTACATGGAGGTTCAGCCAGGATTTCGTCACCAAGTCCCTCTGAGCCACATGGGATGCTCTACCTCCTGGGAGGAGGCCACTGGCTCAGGCAGTGATCATTTGCCCACTCCCCCCTCCTTTGCCCTCCACCTGATGGTCACTCACATATTTAACACCTATTTCCTGAGCACCAGCCAAGTGCCAGGCCCTGTGTCAGGCACAGGTTCCCAGACAGGAAGCCCAGGCCCTGCTTTCAAGGAGATGGTGGAGGTTGCAGACATGCAAATAGAGACCCTGATGCAACAGAGGCAGAGGCGTGAACAGTGAAAGAAAGAATGTCAGGGAGGAAGTCAGGGGAGCCCAAAGAGGGGCTCCTAACTGCTTAGGGAGTTCAGAGAGGGCTCCTTAGAGACAAATATTTATTGAGGACCTGCTTTGTGCCAGGCACTGTCCTAGGCTCTGAGAATATAGCAGTGACCAGGACAGACAAAGTCCCAGCTCTCAGGGAGTTCACAGTCAGCTAAGGAGAGGGCAGAAAATAAACACAGAAGCAAGTAAACAAGATGATCCTGAGTGCTGCCGAGTGCAGGGAAGAAGACCAAACGGGATGCTGTGCTGAAGGTCCCGAGGCAGGGACACCCAGGCTGTTGTGGTTTTGAGAAAGGGACTTGGACTTGAGGCTTGGATGTTGAGGAGAAGGAGGCAGCCATCAGAAGATCAGAGGGGAAGAGCATTCCAAAGCCCTGCAGTGGTGACAAGCTCAGCAGGTGGCTGGAGCAGACACAGCAGGAGGAAGGGCGGGAGGTGAGGTAGGAGGGCCAGGCAGGTCCCAGATCAGAAAGGGATTTGTTGACCACTCTAAGGACGTTGGCTTATATTCTGAGGGCACTGGAGAGATTGAAGATCTTGGGGAGTCTAGATGTGAGGAAGGGCTTCCTGGAGGAGGTGTCTCTTGAACTGATTAAAGTGAGTCAAAGTTAATGTAGCAAAGAGCACATGGGCAAGGGCAGATTTTGGAGCCATCCTGTGCCCTAGCCCCCTCCAGCAGTCCAGACAGGACTTGTGCGCACAGAGTATGGCCTCCCATACTCACTGGCACCCTAGGGACTGGCACCTGGGCTCCACACCCTTCACACAGGCAGTGGCTACAACAAATGCCTCTTTCCCGTTGGGCTCAAACGCCTTCTTGCCTGAGCCAGGGTCTCTCTGCCCGGCTCAGGCTCCTTCCTGTGACTTCTCTGCTGATGCTACCCTGGGTCTGGGCTGGGCTCCAGAGGCCAAACTCATCCTGCAGGCCTCTGGCAAGGCAGGCACGGTGGGCAACCTTCCGAAGTGCCACCTCCTTTCCAACCCTGCTCCAGGTCTGGCGGGAGGCGGATGACCCAGGTGGTGCGCGACTTCCTGCAGGCCCAGCAGGTGCAGGCGCCCGTGGAGCTCTACTCAGACTGGCTGACCGTGGGCCATGTGGACGAGTTCATGACCTTCGTCCCCATCCCAGGCACAAAGGTGAGCCAGCCCCTGAGGCTGGAGCGAATAAGGGTAGTGGAGCACCGATGCACTACCAGCCCTTGCCAGCAGAGGGGGATCTAGAGGAACAGGACAACATAGAGGAAGAAGGAAATAGGAAGTAGGCTGAAGCTGGTTTGCATGTTGTTGATGTGGCAGGTAAATTTTTAACGCAAAAACTCCAAAATATTAGCAACTGCATGTGTAGTCAATATAAAAATTATTAATAAGAGATTTTATATTCTAAGTCCTCAAAATCCAGTGAGTGGCCAGGTATGGTGGCTCACACCTGTAATCCCAGTGCAGGTCAAGGCAGGAAGCCCAGAGTTCAAGGTTACAGTGAGCTATGATCATAGCACTGCACTCCAGCCTGGGTGGCAGAGTGAGACCCTGTCTCAAAATTAAAAAACAAAGTCTGATGAGTATTCGACTCTTACAATACATCTTAGTTTGGACTAGCAGTTCCAGTATTCAGTAGTCACACAAGGCTGGCGGCTGTAATGCTCTAGAGAGTCACGGGGTATGGGCCTGCAGCTCTGGAAAGGGGGTCTTTCATTTTCTGAAGTGAAAGGAACAGCTGTATCTTCATACCCTGGAAATTCTGTGCATGTGGCCCGGCTTCTTGGCAGCATGGGGAAGCTCTTCCATTCTGTCCAAGGCCACCTTTGGCTCTGATCTTTGTTTGACCTGAGGGCGTTGCTGAGGTGGGGGGAGGGTGAGAAATATTTCTCTGAAACAAGGAAAACCCTCCCCAGCAGCCTTTGCCACTCGGCATGGGAGGCTCGAGACAATGTGCGGGCAGGCTCTGGGTCCTCGGGCAGGACTCCCTCTTGCTCCTTGGCCACCATCCCTCTGCTGACACTGTCCCTCTGGTCTGTCTCCCAGAAATTTCGGCTGCTCATGGCCAGCACCTCGGCCTGCTACAGGCTCTTCCGAGAGAAGCAGAAGGAAGGCCATGGGGAGGCCGTCATGTTCAAAGGTGAGTGGCCACAGGGCCTTGGCAGTGAGCTGGAGCCCCCCAGAGAGACCTCGGCGGGGATGGGGCAGCCAGCTCCACTTGCCTGGGCATCTGGCCCACTCCAGAGTTTGTGGTGGGAAGCAGCCCCGGCCTCTTGTGACCCTTGCTGTGGTCAGCTGCCCCTCGAGGGCACCACCAGTGCAGAGCGCTTCCTCGGGACCAAGCGTGTGCTGTAAACGGCACCAGACCCACAGGGGAGCTAAGCGGTTGAAGATTGACATGTAGTCTGCATCCAACGAGCTGGTGTTTTAGAAAGGGAGGTAGAGAAAAAATAGACACCATGCAGTTTAGGGACAGGAAGAAAAGTGGGAGTAAGCATGCACCGTCAGTCCCGGAGAGAGACATGATCTGCTTGGTGTGGACAGCCACATAACTGGGACGGATTTAGACAGGAGTGAGGTTTGCATTTGAATTAGTCATGGAAAGAGGGGAAGCTGATCAGGTGGAAACAGCCAGCCAGGTTAGAGGGGCCAGGCCTATTCCTTACACTTTGTTTCATTGTGATAAAATATTCATACCACATTTATCATTTTAACCACTTGTAAGTACACGATTCAGGGGCATTAAATACATTTGCAATGTTGACTAACCACCACCACTGTCTATATTCATTAATATTTTTTTCTTAACACATTAACTGCCATGTGAGTTGTATTTAACTCACGCTAGTTTTGAGGCTGGGGCCTCATGAAGCAAAACCCCATAATTGGCTTATGAAAATCTTACTTCTTGATGTTCTTATTGTTGCAATTAATATTGAAAATTTCATTCTAAAAACGTGGATTGGGTTGTATGTAACACACACACAGAAAAAAATAAAAAATAACATATTAGAAAGGATCGTTTTGTTTTAATAAAACACCGTGGCCCCAGGGGGAAAACTTTTTTTTTCCAGTGTGGCAGTCAATGTGTTAAATTACGTTTTGTCGCTTTTCAGACTGGTGTCCCCAGTGTATCTCATGCCGAAAGCCTGCGTTCCGAGGCTGGTTGAGACTTACATTACTGCCCTCCAGATCCAAACCTGGTGTTCCTGACTGTCACCGGTGTCTAGGACAGACAAGACCAATGTCACACCACCGTCCTTTTGTAATTTCCCACCAATTGGAAGTTTTTTCTTGGATTAGCAAGCATGAGTCTTGCCTTTCTGGAGGTTTCCTTTCTATATTAGACATACCCCAGAAGCTACCATAGGCTATAGGAACCGTTATTTTTGTACAAATATGGGCAAGCACTGGTGTGGACACAGCCAGGCACAGGTCTGGAGAGCCCCAGTATCTTTGCCGCTGTCGAGCCACAAGCCTGGGAAGTGCAGTGGACCAGCAGGCTCTTCCTAGGTCAGGGAGAAAAATAATAATACTAGGCTAAGGGCACAGGCTCTGGAATCAGACCACCTGTTCTCCGCACCGGCTCTGCCACTTGCTAGATAGAGACCTTGGACAAGTCACCCACCCTCTCTGTGCCTCAGCCTCCTCATCTCTCAGGGTAGTGACTCCCTCATAAAAATGTGGGGAGGCTTCACGTGTTTAGAAGAGCGCCTGCCACGTAGTAGGTGCTCACTGAGGGTTAGGAATCGCTAGTCGGGCCTGAAGCCTCGTGAGCCATCATGCAGCACGGGAGGCAGGCTCAGTCACTCCAGGGCAGAGGCCGGGCCGAGGCAGGTCTGAAAACGGGACAGGTGACACCTCTAGGCACACCGCTTCTGCCACACTCACGCTGGTCAGCTGCTCGTCCTCAGGAGCAGGCTCCAGGTGGGAGAACCAGGTGGCTACCTGTGCACCCCCCAGCCCCACTGGCCCGAGAGCACGCAAGGCAGCTGCTGTCTCTTTCCTGGCTCAGGTGACATGGCTGACTCTGGGGAAGGGATTGTGTGCTGCCCTCCGAGGGCAGAGGGGCCTGATTTCCCCCGGGGCTGCCGTCCTGTGCCCTGGCCTGGCCCCAGCCCCATCTCCCCAATCCCAGCCCAGCGGTTAGCCCAGGGGCTGGGGGGCCTTGGCAGAGGGAGTACCCGGCCTGGGTATCTAAGCTGACTGCCCCCTGTCCTCTGCCCCCCACAGGCCTGGGTGGGATGAGCAGCAAGCGGATCACCATCAACAAGATTCTGTCCAATGAGAGCCTCGTGCAGGAGAACCAATACTTCCAGGTGAGGGCAGGCCAGGGGTGCTGGGGTGGGGGCTGCTGGGCCAGAGGGCCCCTGGGAGGGGTGAGGCTCACATGCTCGGGGCTTCCATGGAGAATGGCCAAGGGCTCCGGGGTTCCTGACCAGAGCACATCAGTACAGGGAAAGGCTCAACAAGCGTTTGGTCAGCTTCCTTGCTTTGCTCCTGGACTAGAGCTCAAGGGCAAAGGAGTGACAAAGGCGGGATGTGCAGGTCAGCAGAGACTGGAAGCAAACAGGAGACTGGGAAGGAAGGCATACTGCGCAGTGCCAAAGAGCCAAGATCTCCGTTAGACCAGAGCCCGTAATGTTTGGGGAAGACACACCCCTTTGAAAGATGTTGAAAGCTATAGACTTGCTCTCCAGAAAAATGCTTCTATGAACAGATGCCCTGAGCCTTGATTAGTTTTAGGAGATCACAGATCCCTGCTTCTGAGTCTCTAAGTCTCGAAGATTGCATCCATGTGTAGAAACCAGTCGTATTTTTAAGAATGAAGTCTCTATGTATTTGCATGGGCATACTTTACAGGAAGAAGTTTTAAAAAATTAGAAAGCTGAAAATTCACTTCAAACTGGTTTACACAAAAAGGCATGATTGGCTCATATAAGTGGAAAGTCCAGCAGTGGTGTGGATTTCAGGCACAGGTTGATCAGGGCTCCAACTCCATTTCTCTGTACTTATTGGGCTCTGCAGGTACCCTCATAGTTAGAGCATAGTTGCAACAACTCAAGGCCTTACATCTACCCTGCACACTATCCTCAAAGAGAAAGGTCTTTTATGCCCCAACAATTGACCGAGAGCTTGCAGCTCACTGATTGGGCCAACCTGAACCAATTACTGTGGCCACAGGAATCCCATATTGATTGGATTAATCCTGGTTACTGCCCATCCCTGAGCCAATCACTGGGGCAAAGAGGTAGAGGCAAGAGTCTACTAGTTACCTTTCCCCTGGAGGTGGGGGGTGGGACACCATGGGGCACTGAGTGGAATGGATGCCGCGGAGACAATGCCAGGCACACCAAAGTTGACAGAATGCCTCGCTGGCTATTTGGAAGTTGACTTTGTTATAACTCTCCCCTCCGTGGTCATTTCCTAGCATCAGACAGATCTGAGGTCACATCGTGGCCCCAACTTTTGGCTGCAGGGCTGTGGGCAACTCACAAAGGCTGTCTTTGGTTCTCTCATCTCTAAAGGGGATAATAATACTGTCCACATCACAGGGCTGAAGCTTAAATACGTAATCCACGTGAAGCGCTTAGAACAGTGCCAAGCACTGTGCTTATCAGCTTTTGTTATCACCAGAGGCATCATCAGTGTTATTCTCGCCCCACTGAGATGCCGTGTGGGCAGCACGGAGCACGGCTCTGGCTCTAGGGAGCGCTCCATAAATGACAGCCACTGCCATTATTTCTGTGACCTTCTTTGGCCCCAGTGGAGGGGCCTGGGTGCAGTGGCAGAGGTGCCGGCTGGATGCTGGAAGTCTCCCCTGAGTGCTGGGGCTCTGGCCTGGTGCTGCAGATGGGATGGGATTGGCAAGGTGGCAGGTGTGTGTCCCCTAACCCGCAGCCGTCCCCCTCCTCCCCCACCCAGCGCTGCTTGGACTGGAACCGCGACATCCTCAAGAAGGAGCTGGGACTGACAGAGGATGACATCATTGACCTGCCCGCTCTGTTCAAGATGGATGAGGGCCGCCAGGCCAGAGCCTTCTTCCCAAACATGGTGAGGCCCTCCAGCCCCTGACCCTCACCCGAACCAGGTAGGGGGCAGCAGGATCCAGAAGGGCCCATTGGCTGAGACTGTCCAATCGGGAGGCCCAGGTCCCAGTCCTGGCTGAGCTGCTGTGTGACCTCACCCCAGGCACTTGCCCTCTCTGGGCCTCCACTTCCTCCTCCTAGGGGCAACATGCTTGTCCTAGCTGCCTCAGTGGAGTAGCGGGAATCCTTCTCCTTAACAGATAGGAGAGTGCTTTGCAAAAGGACAAAAGTCCTTTATGTACGGGAGGGATTCTTGTTACATACAGGGGAGTCTTCCGAGAGAGAGAGGGTAGAACTGCACACACATACACAGAAAAACATACATGTACAAGTATATACACGTACACACACATTTATACATGTACACACCAATGCATGTACACGTACCCACGTGTGTGTGTACACTCATACACGCATGTAAATGTACACCCTGATGCAGGCACACACAGCCATGTGTACATACACATGTCCGTGCTTTTGCACACACACACATGCAGAGGCTGGCTGCCTGCTTCTCCACTCCAGCTCTGCATGTACGAGTTGCTCAGCTGCCTCTGTGCCTCAGTTTCCTTATCTATAAAGAGGGGATAATGACAGCGCGTACTTCAGAGGGTTGTTTGTGGGTTCAGCGAGCTTGGAACGGAGCCAGGCACGTAGCAGGCGCTCACTAAATGGAGCTGTCACCACCGCGGTCCCCTCACAGGTGAACATGATCGTGCTGGACAAGGACCTGGGCATCCCCAAGCCGTTCGGGCCCCAGGTTGAGGAGGTGTGCTGCCTGGAGACACACGTGTGCGCCCTGCTGGAGCCGCTGGGCCTCTACTGCACCTTCATCGACGACATCTCGGCCTACCACAAGTTTCTGGGCGAAGTCCACTGCGGCACCAACGTGCGCAGGAAGCCCTTCAGCTTCAAGTGGTGGCACATGGTGCCGTGACCTGCAGGGGCCCTGGCGCTTCCCTCCCTCCCGGAGTTCTCCAGACCCCTCACGCCCAGAGCCTTTCTGCCCCGCCGGGAGACCTTCGGGAAGTGGGGTGGGACTTGGACAACCTGTGCCTTGCCCTCCCTGAGAAGGGCCTCCGTGCCCACCGAAGCCATCCCCAGGGAGCCTCGCTCTGTCCTTCCTGAGACTCGCTGGGCCGGTGTCTGTGTAGCCCTGGCACGAGAAACACAACACAACCAACCCTGTACCCAAACCATTCCCCGAAGATTCTTAGTCTCTAGTCTAACACCAAGTGTGGGCAGAAGGGAAGGGGGTTCTGGGCTGCCAGTTCTTCCGGTGCCCCGACGTTCAAGGCAGAACACATGAAAAGGGACCCTGGGACCCCAGACGTACTTTGACCTGCCATCGTCATTTCACATCCACCTCCCTCGGGACTCTGCGTGGCCACTCCCAATTGTTCATTCCTCACCAGCCTCTCTTGAGCCCTTTGTCTTTCTCTCTGCTGCATAGGCACGCTGGCTAGCGCTCCCCCCTCCCTGAGGGTCCAATCATTTACCTTAGAACCTTCCCTGGAAATAGATTTCGTCAGAGCAGGCTTCTCACTTGCGAGATGCTTTTATCGCCTTTTTCATGGGTGCAGGCTCCCCACATGCATGCGGGTTTCTCCCCAGAGCAGCGTCCCTGTGGCCTGAGAGTGCAGTGTGTAAGGATGACCCAGGCCAGCTGTAGCCACCTCCTCTGGTCTGGTCCTCCAGTCTCTGCCAGTCCCTGACCCCTTCCCACTGCCTCGACTTCCTTCCTATCCCCAATGCCGTCTCTCCAGGCAGCTAGGCAAGAACTTCTTCCCCACCAGCCAGATCCAGATTGTCCCCAGGGCATGATAAATGACCTGTCCCTCCTCCCCAGACATCAGATCCCACACAGGACCTGGCCTGCCCTCCAGCCCAACGGCCAGTTCAGGGCCAGCTGCCGGCCTCAGAGATGGTTTGATTGTCCCGTTGAAATTCACCCGTGCATTTGCCAAAGACCCTCTCATTCTGACATATCCGGATCTGTTCCCTGGCTCCAACTGAAAAGACTCAGTCTCCATTTTAAAAAGTGCCTTTAGGGCCAGGAGAATAAATAAATTGTAATTCTACTTTGAAGGTTAAAAAGAACCAATTTATAACTGATGAAAACGTTATAAATTTATATTCTTTGGGGAATAGGATTTTCATTTTGGATTGTTTCGTTCAGCCATTCAACAAACATTTGTTGCCTATCTACTGAGCATCTACTAGGCATGCCTAGCAGATGCTTAGGCATTATGCCTATCTACTATGCATAATGTCGGGCTCTGTGAATACAGTGGTCAGTAGCCTGGACCTGGTCCCTGCCCGCATGGAATCAGTCAGTTCCCAACATGCAAAGCCCATATTTAAACGGCCAGCATCTGCCCCTTCAGTGATGTGCTCTTTAGAAACGCCAGCCCACTACATTCAGGAATGGCACAGGGCACAAAGCTTCCTGCGAGCCACTGTCTTGGTGAAACGGGAGGGGAGGTTTAAACAGGCCCCCTTCCCCAGTCCCAAAAACTTTCAGAAGCTGTTGTCCCCCCTCTGGGGACAGTGGCTCCTGCCTTTGGAGGCCAAAGCCCCAGATCTTATCTCCAGCCCCAGAGCTGCAAACACCAAGTGCCTGTTTGAGGGTGTTTATCTGGAGACTTAGAGTTTGCCATGTGTGTGTGTTTGGTTAATGTGGGTTTATGGGCTTGCTTTCATTTTTTTCTAATCATTAGGGGAAGTGAGTGCCCTGTGTGTGGAGACGGTGTGTCTTTATAGATTTTTCTAAAGCTCTCCCCAACAGTAGGTCAGTAATTTCTGATGTTTCTGGAGCCCCCAGGACCCAGACCCCCGCTCCCATCTCAGTTGCCCACCCAGTGTGACGACCCTCGGTGTGGACATGCCCCTGTGGACTCATCGCTCTTCCCCACCCCCACTTTCTATAAACGTAGGCCAGAACACACGTCTGTGTTGCAAAACTCAGCAGGTTCCTGTTTCCATCTTTATTTGGACGTGTTTTATGTAAGAAGGCCGGGGGTGTCGTGGGGATGGCAAGAAGCAGAACACAGTTTCAACTTTCTGGAAAAGAGGCCGTGATGGAGATCAAAGATGTGTGGGGAAGAGCCCAACTAAAGAGCAATAAAAAAATAAATGGTCCAAGGGGAAGTCAAGTGGCTGTTGGTGTGATGTTCTTTGCTGCTTCATAGACATGGCCGGAGGTGAAGCAGGCCACGCCTGGGCCCTCTCCTGATCCTACAGCCCCTGCTGTCCCCAGTGCAGGGTCTGGGCTCTCAGCAAGGGTATCCCTAGGGTTTGGAATCCCGTACACACTCAGTGGCCACCACCCAAGGTCAAGACCAAGACCCACAATAAAGTCTAACTATGTTTGGTGGGGTTCCCCAAAAGCAGACCCTGAGATGAGCATTTGGGAACAAGTGATTTATTAAGAAAGTTCCTCCAGGAACTGGGGGAGCAGGACAGGGAAGGGGAAGAAGCCAAACAAGGATGTGATTTCAGGTGAAGCCTCAGCCTGATCCCTGGAGAGCTCCGGAGCATAAACGGCACCACAGAGCTATTCCACATGGAGGCTGGGTCCTGGTACACCTGCACCGGTCGGTCCTGGGCTCTGGGGACTTGGGCTCCCTGAATGGACAAGGAGGCATCAGTAGCCCACAGGCAACCACCTGAGGAATATCACAGCTGTAGTTAGGAACAAAGTCACAGGAGCTGGAAAATGGGCTCACACCACCAGAAAAGGATCTGGGCAGGGCACCAACAGTGTCTACTGCTCTGAGCGATATCATGTTCTTTCAATATGGAACTGTTGCATATAGGCATTTGTGATTTGACCTATGGTATCATGCAAAAATCCATACAACATAGCCATGATCTAACAGGGTCTTTGTGAACAAATTCCTGAGGCCCTAAAATGGAGCCACCTGGTTAGTGGCTGAGCTTAGAAACTGCTTTGGGTTACACCTGGGACCCTTCTCACTCCTCAGCCCCATCTTGGGCTTCCGCACTGATGTCTTGGTGCAACTATCTTAAAGAGCTACCGCAAAATGGAAATCCCTGGTTCTCTTACTTAGGCTTAACCCATGCGTCCAGCCCCCTGAGATCACGCTTCCCTTTTATACCCAACTGATGTGGCCCAAACCACAGCAGGCCAATCTTTAATAGGTTTCCTGATCCATCTATTTCTGTGACTCCCCAAGGGATGCTGGTGTGCTAAACAAACTCATTCTGGTGCTGTTTCCACATCTTGGCCGCTCACCCACCTTGGAGTTGCTGCAGGTCACCATAAGACTTCTAGAACAGCACTCTCCAATAGAAATATAATATGAGCCACATATGTAATTTTAAATTTCCTAATAGCCACATTTAAAAAGTAAAAAGTGATAGGTGAGGTGGCTCACACTTGTAATCCCAGTGCTTTGGGAGGCCAAGGTGGAGGATTGATTGAGGGCAAGAGTTCAAGACCAGCCTGGGCAACATAGCAAGACCCCATCTCTACAAAAAATAAAAGTTAGCTGGGCATGATGGCATGCGCCTGTAGCCCCAGCTACTTGGGAGGCTGAGGCAAGAGGATCTCTTGGGCCCAGGAGTTTGAAGCTTCAGTCAGTTATGATCACACCACCACCCTCCAGCCTGGGTGACAGAATGAAACTCTGTCTCTAAATAAATAAATAAAATGTAAAAAGCATGTGAAATTAATTGTAATAATATATTTTCTTTAGCCCATTATACCCAAATTATGATTTCAACATGTAATCAAAATTTCAAAATTTTAATAAGATATTTTACATTTTATTTTTTTGGTCATAAGTCTTTGAAATCTGATGTGCATTTTATACTCACATTATATCTGTATTCAGATTAGCCAATTTTAAGTGCTCAATAGCCACAAGTGGCTACCATATCGGAAGGCATTGTTCTAGAATCCTCTCTGCCAGACTGGGCCCCAATTGTGCAAATAGGTACATTCCTTAAATCCCCAGAGTCCAGCTTTAATGAATGCAATAGTTAATAAACATTTATTATAATACCGAAAAACGAAACAAAATATATGTTGGCCCTTGCTGGCCCTGGCATGCATGACCTTTGCCCCTTCAGAGCATCCCCTTGCCTGAACCATGGCTGCCCCCATGTCACTAGACCTTCCTCTCTCTGCAAGGGGAGTGCCTTTGGTCAGAACTGCTCCAACCCCCGCCCCTGTCAAGATGGGAACCTATGGAAAGGGAGAACATCACTCCCTGACCACCGCCCTCTTTCCCCTCACTCTTCCTGTGGTCGCCACTCAAGTCTGCATTTTAGTGGAAGATGTTTACTTGGAGTCCCGGGGAAAGGAGCAGGGGTACTTCTTATCTCAGCTTCCTCATTCCAGGTGGGATCTGAGCCCTACCTTGGCATAGCCAAAAGCCCGTGGAAGGGGGGGTCTCTCCCCCTGAAACAAAAAGCAGCCAGGGATGAATTCTGCCTCCCTCGTGGGATTTATGCAGGATCTTCACCCAAGTGGCATCAGGTCCAAGGGATTAATGGCAAAGTTACTGGCAACTAAATATAGCAAGTGACACCAAATGGCAGCGTGTAGGATCTCTTTCCCAGCTGGACAACCACAGAAGGGACACGCCCAGACAGCAGCTCAGTTCCGCAGCCTTTCTCAAGCCTGGCTGCCATGAGAAATCAGCTCTGTGGCCTGTTCTTCACCCTGCCTCCCCCTGGCCAGCCGGGCTCTTTTTCAGCCCTTATCTTTGAGAAGCGAAGCTCTCCTCTGGGTTGCCTCTCCGCAAACTGCCGGGTTCAGCCCAAGCCAGCTTTTGCGTCAGCCCCTCACCCTGCACAAGCTAAGGTCCACTTCTCCCCGTCCTGGGTGCAGCCCAGGACGGCTCTAACAGTCCCTGACCAGCACGCCAAGGCCCCATCACGTGCTACCATGCTACCGAAGCGTGGAGATACAGTCAACCTTTAAAAGATGTGTTTTGTTTTCCTCCTCATGGTAATTCCTGGCACGGAGAGTTCGGCAAATGTGTTTTGAATGAAAGAATGAAACGTCTGTTCAGCTAGGCAACGGAAACAGAAAAATCAGCCCAACCGTTTCTCAAACACTGACTGCATGCCTGCCAGGTGGAACCATACGAAATGTCATTGCGAAGGTCAGATGTTCAAATAGAGGCGATTCTGTATGGTTCAGCCTGATATTTTACAGTCATCACCTCATCTTGTTCTTGAAACAAAACTGTTATCCCCACCTTACAGATGAGGAAACTGAGGCTCAGAGACAGGAAGTGACTTGCTCAAAGTTACATGTGATAGCAGAACCAGGACTCACACCCAGGTGGTCTGACTCCAGAGCCCACCCACTGAGCTCCTGCTTTTTTTTTTTTTTTCTTTAAGACAGGAGTCTCGGTCTGTTGGCCCCAGCTAGAGTGCTGTGGCATCAGCCTAGCTCACAGCAACCTCAAACTCCTGGGCTCAAGCCATCTTCCTGCCTCAGCCTCCCAAGCCGCTGGGACTACAGGCATGCGCCACCATGCTCGGCTGATTTGCACACCTGCTCTTGACTACATTTTGGAAACAGCTTTCTAATCCAAGTTCAGTGAGTTGTCATCCTTTTATTCACAAATGTTACCTTTGCACCAGTCATTTTTTAGCATGCCAGGTGTCCTATTAGAATCTTATCAACAAGAAAACACCTCTCTCTTCAGGCAAGATGTCTGGAGATTATAGGATTTCTACGGACTCCTCAAAGGCAATAAAGCCCATAATGAAATGACCTTTCCATAGCTCAGAATGTGCTCTCTCTCCAGCCCAGAATAAGACAGCACCTCTAAATCATGAAAGGCAAATTATATTCATTCACCAATCCACTCATTCTTTTTTCTATTAACATTTGCTAAGCATCTACTGTGTGTAAAACTAGACTGTTCCTATAATTTTTCATCTAAACCAGGACAAATCTGAGAGCTCAAGGGGGCCTATGAATAATTCCACCAGGACAACAGGTGAATCCAGAACTACACTTGGCAAACCAGGATGTCCGTTCTCCCTAGAAAACTCTATGCATAAGACATGATCTCATCCCTCAAGGAGCTGACAGCTGAGTCAGGGAGACAGACAGGAGAGCAGGGAGGCAGACTGATGCAGTAGGCACTTCATAAATGTTTGCTGACTGGAGGAATGAATGAGGTACAAAAAGATATGGAATCGGCCGGGCGTGGTGGCTCACACCTATAATCCTAGCACTCTGGGAGGCCGAGGCAGGCGGATCGCTCAAGGTCAGGAGTTCGAAACCAGCCTGAGTGAGACCCCGTCTCTACTAAAAATAGAAAGAAATTAATTGACCAACTAAAAATATATACAGAAAAAATTAGCCGGGCATGGTTGTGCATGCCTGTAGTTCCAGCTACTCGGGAGGCTGAGGCAGGAGGATCGCTTGAGCCCAGGAGATTGAGGTTGCTGTGAGCTAGGCTGACGCCACGGCACTCACTCTAGCCTGGGCAACAAAGTGAGACTCTGTCTCAAAAAAAAAAAAAAAAAGATATGGAATCATGTGCACACGCACGCACACACACAAATCTTTCCTCAGGGGAGAGTGACCAAGGATGGCCTTGGTGTTCCTTTGGGCTAGGATGAGTGACTGTTGAATGAATAAAGGAATGAATGACCGGGCAGAGAGGGGAGGAGGGGCTGCCAAGCTGAGTAGGGACACACAGGGGTGCAAGTGTGTAAAATGTTTGGGAAATTGTGACCATAGTGAGCGGCTAGAATATAGACTGCAGTCCTGCTGGAAATACTGTTAGGTAGGGATAAGGGTATGCTGGTGGCAGGGCAGGTGGTTAGACGTGCAGGTGGCAGGGCAGGTGGTTAGACGTGCAGGTGGCAGGGCAGGTGGTTAGACATGCAGGTGGCAGGGCAGGTGGTTAGACATGCAGGTGGTCGGGCAGGCCATAGGGGTATGTGGTCAAGGGCTGAGAGTTGGGACCAATAAAAACAGAGAAAAGAAACCACAACAACAAAAACTTGAGGCTTAGGAACTATTCCCGACCAGGAGCATGCACAGAAGCTAGGAGCTTATGACGGAAGGTAACCTTTCCCTCATTAACGTAGTAAAACTCACACCCTAGAGCCAGCCATACAAGGACAGAAAATGGGAGAGTACATGATTCTGGAATCTCCACCCACTTCCCCAAAAAGACATGAATATCTCACCCCCAGCTTAACATATTATTAGGGATTAGCATAAAGGACAAACTCTAACCCTGGGATGATGTTGTTCCTTATTGGAGCAGTCCTCTCTCTACTGACTTGAGAGTGTACTATAGATTCTATACTCTGTCTTTAAAGTCAGGGTCATCTCCACTCACAGGGACAGAACTGCTCCTCTCTTCCTGGAACTTACGCTTTGCAATAAAAGCTGCTTGTGTGGAAGTGCCTCGTGTCTGTCATCACTCTGTCGCACCAGCCCCGATTGCGATTCTTCCAAGCAAGGAGACAAAGAACCACACCTGACAGTACTAGGGTTTGAGCACTAGAAACCCTCTGAAGGTTTGGGTCAGCTGCCGTCACTGATCAATCCTGTATTTTAGAAAGCTGGTAGTAATATACATTTCTTTATTGCTGTTAAGCTAATAGGAAAAACATTTTTAAGAAACTGCTTGAGGAATGGTCACACTATGGTACATCCCTAAATGTTGCAGCACATAAGATGAAATAGATCTATGTGCACTAACATGGAAAGACCTCTAAGACACAGCACTTGATGAGAAAGTGGCAGGTTGCAGAACATGTATATTACCATTTGTATTTAAAAAAAAAAAAAAAGAACAGCAAGCAAAGCCATGCGTTTCTGTAGAAACATACATATGTATATACAGGCAAAGAAAAAGATCTGGAAGCAATCCTGTGAAACTGACAATAGCAATCACCCCTGGGAAAGGAAGTGTGACTGAGGGGATTTAAAGTTTATCTATATTGCTAGAAATTATTACATAGTGAGAATTTAATTACACATGTATAGTATTTTTAAATAATTTTTAAAGCTGCCCAAAATCCTTGGCATCGTATTCATGCTGAAATCTTCCCATCCTGATTAACATAATCTATTCCCCCTAATAATGCAAAGTTCTCTCTGCTTCCCCCCAGCTGGGCTTCCCACCACCAGTTTAAGATTGATAGCTCCTCGAAGATACTAATTCATTTAATCCTCCTCCCTGCAAGGTGACTCTGACTTTGTCACCACCCCCTCCCATTTTACACACTAGGAAACTAATGCACAGAGAGGTTACGTTATTCACTCAAGGTCACAGAGTAAATGGCTGGTACAGCACGGTATGAGCCCCCAAAGGCCTGCACACTTAACCATTGCACCTCCCTGCCTCCCTGAAAGGTCGAATTGCCTTTAATAATACTCTGCACCTCTCTGCTTGTTTTGCTTGCAGTCGTCTGACATGCAGCCTCCACAATTATCAATAATATTTACCACTGTGCCTTTCTGCATTTCATTTGCATGGCTCTGTCTCTGACAGAGAGCGGTGCTCAAAATCCAGATGCAGCTGGAAAGGGAGTTGCTGTGTTTTGCAAAGTACACCCCCGCGCACACCCGGAGGACCACAGTAACTGCTCATTGGAGCGTTTGCCGGGGAGGTGGCAGGGACACGGGAACGAGGCAGAGGTGAGCAGGGTGGGTGAGCTCTGAATTTACGTGTGTGTGTGTGTGTGTGTGTGTGTGTGGTGCTGTCGGGCCCACAGCACGA
>VBSM01000529.1:9113314-9124060 GCA_008086735.1 Cheirogaleus medius | reverse complement strand
AACTCCTGACCTCAAGTGATCCTCCCACCTCAGCCTCCCAGAGTGCTAGAATTACAGGCGTGAGCCACCATGCTCGGCCTAAATAAACTAATTTCTTGAGAAATATAACTTAAAACTGATATAAGATGAAATAGAAAATATGAATAGCTCTGTGTATGTTGTAGAAATTGAATGTATTATGCAGACCTTTCCACAAAGAAAACTCCAAGCTTCACTGATGAACTATAGGACATGTTTAAGAAAGAGCTAACACCAGTATTACATACATTCCTTCAGAAAATAAACAAGAAATGATCGCTTGCCAGTGTGTTTCATGAAGCTAGCATAATCTTGTACTGAGATGTAACAAAGACATCACAAAAGGGACGTTATATTAATAGATAGATATCTTTCATATTAACTTCAGTTTACAGATAAAGAAACTGAGGCTCAGAGAATAAGTAATTTCTGTAGAATCAGTCTCTACATAATAATTATCATAGTTAAAATAACATTTATTTGGCAGACTCCACTTTAAAGATCCCATGTATGCTTGCCTATTGGGATTTAAAAAAAAAAGATCTGGTATATTAACTCACCTTCAGCAGTCCTGTGAGATGTGGGTGCTGCTCTATGCCCTCTATGGATGAGACTCCTAGACAGAGATTATCATTTGCCTATAAACTCGTAATTGGCCAGGCCACAGCTCAAACCAGGCTTTTGGCTGCCAGGCCTGTGCTCCAGGTCCCGGTCCCAGGATGCTACCACTCTTAGCACATCACTGCTCCTACGTGCCCCAGGATGCTTACGGTGATTTGGATTAGGGGACTGTGGATGACTGGGTTTTTTTTATTCTCTATACTTGTGGTTCCCAACCCCTGGGCCATGGACTGGTACCGGTCCATGTCCTGTTAGGAACCAGGCTGCACAGCAGGAAGTGAGCAGCTACAAGCCAGTGAAACTTCATCTGTGTTTACAGCTCTCTCCATCATTTGTATCACGGCCTGAGCTCTGCCTCATAAGCAGTGACATTAGATTCTCGTAGGAGCGCAAACCTACTGTAAACTATACGTGCAAGGGACCTAGGTTGCTCGCTCCTTATGAGAATCTAATGCCTGATGATCTGAGGTGGAGCTGAGGGCGTGATGCCAGCACTGGGGAGCAGCTGCAAATACAAATTATCATTAGCAGAGAGGTTTGACAGCACAATAAATGTAATGCGCTTGAATCATCCCAAAACCACCCCCCACCCCCCAGTCTATGGAAAAATTGTCTTCCATGAAACCGGTCCCTGGTGCCAAAAAGGTTGGGGACCGCTGCTCTATACCACATTTTCTGTTATGGTTTTGTGTTATTTGTTACTAACTAACCATTTAAAGATATTTATTATCTAGATCCTAAAAATAGAACTGGAATTTGAAATAAATTATTTGGGAAAACTTAGCAGGGAGTTTTAGAAGTAAAAAACAAAAACTATGGAGGTTGTTTCCTAACCTACATGCTTCTCTACTACTTCTCCTGTTTTCCATTTCTGAGGAATGTATGTGCAATGTGGTCACCAAAATAGAACTGTGCAGTACTTAAAATTTGTAAGAATGTGCAAAACTAAAACTATGTGGAAAATTCTGAATATGACTTAAGAAGGCCAAATGGATAAGAGGAGCAGCTGATATATCCAGGTGTCTCAGATCATGTTATAATAAAGTGTAGGGAGGTTGAGCTTTACATAAATACAACTAGGGTTTTTTTTTTTTCTTTGTCAGATGTGGCCCTATGGTTTTGGATGCTTTAATCAAGATTAAGAATGAAATTGATTCTACCTTGACCTTCCGAAGATCATGCAGAGAAGGTGAGCCTTTCATTCCGGTTGGGCCCCAGACACTTATGTTCTAGTTCTCAAAAGAGGCTTGGGCTGGCCAAAACTGATGGAGACATCGTGGGGATCAGCTGCAGCTCTCTGCCGGGTAACCTTGCTGTGCTTAACAGTTCCTTTTCTTGGGGAAATGTATCTGAAATTCAAACCATGGTGCAAGTTCTGGTTTCTGAGTTTAGTTCCTTTTGGGAGGTTTCTGTCAAGTGATTACTGCATCTGGAAGTTCCTGCGAGCTGCTGCAGACTTCACAGATATGCTGACTGGCCACGGTCAGTGCTACTCGGCTCATTTATTAAAGGGTCAGTTTCTAGCTGACACTGTGCACACTACACTTGTCCAGCAAGGGGAGATGTGTGTGTCTCCCTTTAGCTCCCAGCACGACATGTGTGCAGTAGCTGTGTTCAAGGTTGGTTTGATCAGCATCTCCTAGTGTGGTTACTTGTGCTGCTGGTGCCACTTGAGCTGATTTGAGGCAGAGTGCAAACCAACATTGTCTTGTCTACTTGAATAGCTATGTGTTTATTTTACCCATTAGAAAAATATAATTACTAATGATGGTATAACAGGGATATAAATGATTTCTTAATATGAATTTTTTTTTTTTTTTTTTTGAGACAGAGTCTCACTCTGTTGCCCCGGCTAGAGTGCCGTGGCGTCAGCCTAGCTCACAGCAACCTCAATCTCCTGGGCTCAGGCGATCCTTCTGCCTCAGCCTCCCAAGTAGCTGGGACTACAGGCATGTGCCACCATGCCCAGCTAATTTTTTTTATATTTTTTTTAGTTAGCCAATTAATTTCTTTCTATTTTTAGTAGAGATGGGGTCTCGCTCTTGCTCAGGCTGGTTTCGAACTCCTGAGCTCAAACGATCCGCCCACCTTGGCCTCCCAGAGTGCTAGGATTATAGGCGTGAGCCACCCCACCCGGCCAATATGAATTTATTGATTTCAGGAAAACCCAAGTGATTATCAGATCTGGCAAATATATGAGGTGCAGTGAAGACAGATTGGCCCTAATGGCCACGGAGCTGGACTGTGTGCCAGGCTCTGTTCTTGTACTTTATGTGAGGTAGAGAGGTGCTATTGTCTACCCTCAATGTACAGAAGAGGAAACTGAGGCTCAGGGAAGTTAAAGGACTTCCACAAATACACATAGTGAGTTGGGAGCCAGGAGTCAATCAAAGCTGTTGCGCTCCAGAACTGCACTCTCAGGCGCTGACCGGGCTTGGAAAACCTGGGATGAAACAAAAACGGAGGGCAGCCTGGTTCCCCAAGGACCCTGAGCTTTCTTCCTAATACAACCTTCCAAAAAAGGAAAAGCCAGGATAGCTATCAGCCCATCTCTTTTTATTTTTGTTCTGCTATACATTTCAAGCATTTAAAGTGCTACTTCTAAAACATCTGTTTTGATTCAACTAATCTTATTTAGTGTAGCAAATGCTGACAGATACAATGATAGTTCGGCTGAGTCCTGCTGTTCAGGGAACATTCTGCTGCATTAAACACCAGCCTTTCCCATGTAAGCCCTGGCAGCATAGGGAATGGAGGTGCTTTTCAGTAACCTTTCCGGGTAGGACTCTTTCAGAGCCAAGAACATAACTAAAAAATATGAGGCAGAATTATATTAAATTGCCACTCATTTTTATTCCCATATTTATTTAAAGAATTCCCAGGGGACCTTTTTAAGAGAAAGTTTTATCATATTTGTTTTTTAAATCTCATGCCATTTCTTATAAAATCAAACTGCTCTGGTTGAATGCCAGGTATACATAAATGTTTTGATAAATATTCAGTCTCTTAGGGAAATTTAAGAGTATTTGCTTAAGACAGATCTTTGTGTTCTCAAACACTTACTGAGATTTACAGGCAAGGGAGAGTCTTACAGCCTTTTATAGTTTTACAAAAGTGATAACCCAGTGTGGCTTTCACTAGCAAGCACATTCCTCTAGCCTGATGATCTTCAAAAAGCAGCTTCAGAGAAGTGGTACCAGGGCTTTAGATAGCACAGTCATTTTTAAACTCTGAAATGCCTAGGAAATTTCCATACACAAGAAATAGGTCCAGGCTAAGAAAATTCTCGTGTCAGCCTCCTGGGTCAGCACCTTATCTTTGCTTTGCTTTGGTTTCACATTAGTTCATTCTTCTCTTTGGAAAGTCCATGTGAGTCAGCTTGTGTGGATTTCATCGCCCCGGGGCAACCACTGTGCTGCTTGTTTGGGGGAGACAATAGAATATGAGCCCTATCTCTTGATAATCGATTTCCAGGCTTCAACCTTAAGATAACCAAGACTTTTTTTTGTAGAGACAGGATCTTACTCTGTCACCCAGGCTGTGGTGCAGCCCCAATCATAGCTTACTGTAACCTTGAACTCCTGGGCTCAAGTGATCCTCCTTTTGTAACCTCCCAAGTAGCTGGGACTACAGGTGCTGGCTACCATGCATGGCTAATATTTCTTATTTTTTGTAGAGACTGGGTCTTTCTATGTTGCCCAGGCTGGCCTCAAACTCCTGGCCTCAAGCAATCTGCCTGCATAAAGTCACCATGCCCACCCAAGACAGTGTTGATTTGCTTTTATGAATTGTGTCTGTTAGAATTTGAGTTCAGCCATCCAGCGGTGGCTCATGCCTGTAATCCCAGGACTTTGGGAGGCCAAGGCAGGAGGATCACTTGAGCCCAGAAGTTCGAGCCTGGGTACCAGAGTGAGACCCTGTCTCTACAACAAAAACAATTTAATTAGTTAGATGTGGTATCATGTGCCTGCAGTCCCAGCTACTCAGGAGGCTGAATTGGGAGGATCACTGGAGCCCAGGGTTAGAGGTTACAGTGAGCTATAATCATACCATGGCACTCCAGCCTGGGCATTAGAATGAAAAAAAATTAAAATTAAAAAACAAAAAAAGAAGAATTTGAGTTTAAACAGGAGTGGCTTTAAAACAATGGAGGCTGGCCGGGCGCGGTGGCTCACGCCTGTAATCCTAGCACTCTGGGAGGCCGAGGCGGGTGGATAGCTCAAGGTCAGGAGTTCGAAACCAGCCTGACCAAGAGCGAGACCCCGTCTCTAAAAAAAAAAAAAAAAAAAAAAAAAAAAAAAAAAAAAAAAAAAAAAAAAAAAAAAAAACAATGGAGGCTGATTTTTCTCTCAAAATATGTGACACATGAAGCTTAGAACCGGTGTGGGAACTCCATGGTACCAGCAGCACCCAGGCCCCTCTGGCCTCCTCCAGTGCCATCGTTGGCAAGGTTGCCACATGGTCACAAAGTGGTTCTTGGAACTGTAGTTGTTATTAACGGATCCACATTCTAGGCATGAAGAAGAAGGAAAAGAAGAAAATGTAACAGGCAGCTGCCATGGGCATGTTCCATGTCAGCGTTGCCCCTGGTATAGAGCAAGGAGGACCCAGAAGAAGGGGCAGGACTGACTCTGAGTATGGGTGAAGATGTGTCAAGTGTGTGTATCTTTCTCAGGTATCTGCGGCTCTTGTGCCATGAACATCAACGGAGGCAACACTCTAGCTTGTACCCGAAGGATTGACACCAACCTCAATAAAGTCTCAAAAATCTACCCTCTTCCACACATGTATGTGATAAAGGATCTTGTTCCTGTGAGTTTCCGCATCTCTCTCTCTTTTTTATTTTTTGTAGAAGGGTGGTACATATGTGTGTCAAACTATTATCCTTTAGGGCAGGATTTTTTTTTGAGGATTTAAAGTTCCTTTTCTAGTCAGATGGTAGGACAATTTGATGGGGCTGTCTCCCCTATATTATGGCAAGTGGAAGACCACAGTGTCACTGAGAGGGTTAGGAAAATCCCCAGATCTGAAACAGTGTGGCCTGAGTTTAATTAAAGAATTCGAATGGTGGAAGATAAATGCCTAGAAAATCCTCCAGCAGCTCATTTGGTGAGGTTTGTTTGGGAATAACAGGGCACAGAATTTTAGAGTTGGAATACTCCCAAAAATGAAGACTTTGGCCATAACTACAAAGAAATCATGCGGAAAATACCAGTTAGGAAAGCAGTGGTTGTTTATGAATTCTACTTTAGTCTCTACCCCCTATATTTGACTACCTTTGCTGACTTGGTGTTTTCAAGGGCCGGTAGGGGAGAAAGGATTATGGGTTGCAAAGTTTCCCAGATAGACGAGGGAGAGATTTCCTAAACGTGTAACTCTGTGACCACTTCTCCTTTTGTAGTCTTTGCGTATAGTCATGCCAAAGGAAAAGTCTGGCTTTTGTCTGGCATAGGGCAGAAAAGTAGGCAGTATCCAAGGAACGGGGTTGATAAGAAACCTGAAGTGATGGTAGAATCTGATCATTTTCTTCTTCCTCTTAACCTCAGGATTTGAGCAACTTCTATGCACAGTACAAATCTATTGAACCTTATTTGAAGAAGAAGGATGAATCCCAGGAAGGCAAGCAGCAGTATCTGCAGTCCATAGAAGATCGTGAGAAACTGGTCATTATTCCCTATTTATTGTCCTGATGTGAGGAGTTCATTGCAAAGATGTTTTCCAGGAGCATGCTTGAGAGGAGGAGCAGCATGAGATAATGCAGACTATTTAGTATATTCTGGAAAGGAACTCTACCCAAGGGTTGAACACCCATCTTCTCAGGGCCGGGTGGGTAGTGTGAAGTCATTAAGGGCCCAGAGTAGATCAAGGAGCTGGAGCACCCATGCCCTGCCTCCCGGGGCAGATGGTGGCCGTTTTGCCAATTCATCTTTTTCAAAAGAAACGAGTATATAAATTGCCTGGCCTTTAAAAGTTGGCAACTATGTCCAAGTTGTTCTCTCAGTTTGAGCAAAATAAAACACACATGCTGGCCAGTTGCAAATTTTACTACCATCATCCTGCTTTACAGATGGCAAAACTGGACCTAGAACCTTGATGTTCTTTCCTAATACCACACTTCTGGTTATTGGTGTGTGGGATTGCTACTGGCCTCACTCTCCTGGAGTTGCTATTCCTGTATACAGGCTATAAAATCGTAAAGTAGAGGCATCATTATTAAGTTTTCAGTCTCTTTCTTCTTCTACCCTACTTTTATCTCCTCTTTGAAGTCTTCTCTGATTTGCATGCCCCCCTTTCTGCACACTGGGGGGTAAGGCGGACCAAATGAAGATGGAGCCCCAGACATACCTGCGTGTGGCCAAGCACGTGTGCTGTCTTGTGGTCATCACTTTGTACGTTCCTCCAATATGGCACTTACCCTAAGAATCGTTTATGTGCCCATCCATTTAATGGACCAGGCGTACCTCAAAGGCAGGGGCAGTGTCTTATTCTCTTTTGGATTCCTAGACCCTGGCACATATTATCTTATCAATAACAATAGTTGTGTGAATAAATAAATGAATTCTACCTTTTAGGATTTGGTGAATATTGAGCCTCCTCTTCTCTTCTTCATAAAATGTTAAGAAAGGAGAGTCCTTGGCTGAGCATGATGGCTCATAGCTGCAATCTTGGCTCCTTGGGAGGCCAAAGCAAGAGGATAGCTTGAGTCCAGGAGTTTGAGACCAGCCTAGGAAATACAGCAATATCCCATCTCTACCAAAAAAGTAGAAAAATTAGTCAGGTGCGTGGTATGCACCTGTAGTCCCAGCTACTTGGGAGGCTAAAGTGGGAGGATCACTTGCGCCTAGGGATTTGAGGCTACAGTGAGCTATGATCATACCACTGCACTCCAGCCTGGGCGACAGTGAGACCCTGTCTCTAAAAAAAAAAAATAAAGAGTCCTAATAAGTCTGCCTTGTCTGTCTCCACACAATGATGAGGATCAGTACAGTAATGTTATGGTTCAAAGTAAGCCTCTGAATATTCTTCAGAGTTTCTTGTTCACAGGATGTAGCTCTGCCCCTCTGTTTCTAACTCCCAGAGAGTCTTAATGCAGCCTAGAGTCCAGGTTGGAACCAGCTACTCTGGCTCAACTAGTCATTTCACATTCTTAGGTTAGGCAAGTCCATAGCTAATAAACATCTCCTTGATGTGGTATTATTAGGGAATCAAGGGTTCCCCTCAATATGTTTTCTACATACAGGCTGAGTATCCCTTAAGCGAAATGCTTGGGACTAGAAGTGTTTGAGATTTCAGATTTTTTCGGATTTTGGAATATTTGCGTTATACTTACCAGTTAAACATATAATATCCAAAATGCTCCAGTAAGCATTTCCTTTGAGCATCATGTCAGTGTTCAAAAAGTTTCAGATTTTAGAGCATTTTGAATTTCAGATTTTCCAATTTGGGATGCTCAACTTGTAATAGAAATTTACTCATTTAAATATTAAACATTTGTTTAGCATTTTTTGCTTCCTTAAATTAGTATGTCTAACTTAAATAATTGGAAAATACATAGAACTATTTTTTTAATAATCTATAATTCCACCACCAAAGATAACTTCTGTTAATACTTATAATCACCTTTGTTTTTCATTTATCTATTACACTGTATTTTTATGTAGCTCAGATCAAAATGTAAATATGCCTTTGTACCTTGCTTTTTTCAGTTACATTATTGTTAGCATCTTCTCATGTTCTTAAAAATTCTTTACAAGCATGAACTTACACTATTATGGAAAAATGCGATTGTTTCTTATTTACTGTTGTAAATAAGGCTAGATGACCATCTTTACCCTTCAAGCTCTACCTAAAAAATTATAATAAATTTGCTGTTAACAGATTTTCCTGTAAGTGCTTTAAAGAATAGAACTACTGTGAAGGCACATAATCCTATGACCTCTGCCTTCTAGACCTGTGGGCACTTGACCTTCCCACCAGCCACCTGAACATGATGTAGACTGGGTTGAAGACCACGGTTCAGTCATGACCATCAGTTGTGTCTCATCTGTTATCAGCTGTCACCTCATATACCAGTGTGCCCCATCTGTTTTGCTCCTTTTAATCCATTCCTGTTGTTTCCAAACTCAGAAAGTCCAGTTTATTAGAACTGGCCAGGCAGATTTGAGCCAGTGCAGCAGGTGTGAAAGAATAGGAGACCAGAGCCAGCTGCAGGGGCCACATGCTGGCTGTGCTGCCTGTGGCCATGTGTCCTTGGGCATGTGGCCTAACTAACCTCTCTGAGCCTCACTTCCCTGCCTATAAGTGGGAGTTGCCAGTACTCAGCGCACAGGATCGCTGTGTCCATCAGATGAGGTAGAGCCCAGCACATGTAAAGCACGTGATCCTCAATCAGGATTGGCAATTTAGGGTGATATCAATGTTCCCAGTGAAAATCTGAGGTCTCTTCTGCTGAGCCAAGGGCAAAAGCTGTTGTAGACCACCAGGATGCTTCAGCCCCCAGGGCCCTTGTAATTTCTCCCTTCTTGACCGAGTTTCAGGGGGTGAGTTGTTTTTGGTGTTTGTTTCTGTTGATTTCTCTTATCTAAGTTGAGGGGTTACTGTTCATTAAAGGGTAAGTGCATTGTACTTGGACTTAAGAACTCTGGGCTCTAATCCAGCAATGTTCACATTTCACTTACAAGATCTTTTTTGTGAATGATGAATCTCTGCAAACCACCCTTTGGATTTTGCCAAGAAAATTTGCATTCAAGTAGGCACTTTGTTCATGTGCTGACCTCAGACATCAGTTTAATTGGGTAAAGACGAGACAGCGTCTCTTCCTTCACATGCTCCTGACTCTCCTTTATCCCCTGACAGGATGGGCTCTACGAGTGCATTCTCTGTGCCTGCTGTAGCACCAGCTGCCCCAGCTACTGGTGGAACGGAGACAGATATTTGGGGCCTGCGGTTCTTATGCAGGTGAGATGCTCCTTAATTGCTTTAGGAGAAATTAAAACTCAAGCATCCAGAAATGCAAGAGGACAGTAGATTGTTGCAAGCCAGCCCTTCTGAGGGTCTGATTGGTTTCCTTCATTGGTTGCATTGTGTTCACTTGCTTTCAGTAAATCTGGGGCTTCATCTGCAACTTGCCTTTGTTTCAGGGTGGCTAGGGTCACCCCAAGGGGTGGTGGCATGCTTTTTAGCAAACCATGCTTTGCAGATATTTAAAGGTGTTTCCTATGCAGCAGACTGTTACTTTTCTACTTGCTCACATTTGTCCAAGGCTCCCCATCTCCCTCTCACAAGGATTTGTATTGTGTGAGCAGGGGAGAAAGAAATGTCTTTGAGAGGCATCTACCCAGTGGTAAGGTTGGAAATTGTTTCCAGGCTAGTGAGAGCCTGGGTTTAGGGGTTGCTTTCATTGCAAAGAAAGTCACTGTCCACACCTGTAATTCTAGCACTCGAGGCAGAGGTGGGAGGATCGCTTGAGCTCAGGAGTTGGAGACCAGTCTGAGTAAGACCCTGTCTCTACAAAAAAGAGAAAAATGTAGCCGGGTGTGGTGGTGCGCACCTCTAGTCCTGGCCACTCAGGAGGCTGAGGCAGGAGGATCCCTCGAGCCCAGGAGTTTGAGGTTGCAGTGAGCTATAGTGACACCACTGCACTCTACCCAGGGCAACAGAGTAAGACTCTTGTCTCAAAAAAACAAAAAAGAAAGTCACTGTCTTTGTTCCCAGAAAGCTTGTGCTTTTTAGATTTGTGGTCAGTGCTTTTCATAGACTGTAAGCAACTCAAAAGACAACTTCTCATTTTCCCACAAAAAGAGAAGTTACTTGATTGTGTGACCACATGGCCAGTATTGATTTCCAGCCATGTAGAGATTGAATAATAAAGTACGCTCACCCATGTCACTTGTGCCAGATGATCTGAGCTGTTGGGAATCACAGGGGTCCTCTGGGTAACGCTGCTAGGGCACGCCCAGGGGTCATGGGGTCAGTCGTTTTCAGCCTGCTGATCCCGGGCTGCTGGGATAGATGTTTGAATTGAAAGAATCAATCTGTTAAATCATCAGTTTACTGGCCGGGCGCGGTGGCTCACGCCTGTAATCCTAGCACTCTGGGAGGCCCAGG
>VBSM01000529.1:9047018-9113214 GCA_008086735.1 Cheirogaleus medius | reverse complement strand
AAAAAAAAAAAACATGGGTACTGGGCCTGTTTGAGTCAGAGACAACATCTCCAGCCATCTCCAGAAACAACCTTGTGTGTTTCTTCAGAAGCTCTGCCGGTGACCCAGGTGCATTCCTTATCACAAACCTGTGCCTTGAGTGGGGCAGCAGACAGCCCAGACCACCAAGAATAGGTTCTCTGTGCCTCACCCTGGACTTTGGGGCTGTGAGACTTAGACATATGCCCAATCTTGAGTTCAACCCCATTGTTGTGCAGATGAGGAAGCCAAGCTCTAGGTTGGGGGGTAGGAGGAGAGTAACTTGCCCAAGGTCACTATCAGGTCGGTGGCAGGTCTGGCATAGAAGTAGGCACCTGCTTCCTGTCCCAGGGCTCGCTCTTCCCGCATGGATTGGGCACACTCCTGTGTACTGACCTCCTCTAAGTCTGAACACCCTTAGTGACCTTACAGAGACAGGAAATATTCACGTGTTCCAGATCTGGAAAGATATACCATGAAAAGTCTCCATCCCCAGATTCTTGTGTGAAGGTCCAGAGGTATTTTATGCTACACACAAATGCGTGTGTTCTTTGCCACCTCTTGCACATGACACTCGTCTATACTTTTTTACCTTGTATGTTCTGGAGATTATTCCACATCAGGATGCAAAGAGTGTCTTCTTTCTCCATTTCTCTTTTTCTCTCACGATCTTCTTTATTTCCTTTTTTTTCTTTCCACAACACCACTTTTTTCAGAGTTAGAGTTATCCTTCTAAAAGGATAACTTTTATCAAGGGGACCCTTCGATAACCTCAGATAAGTCCTTGTCCAATTTTGTCAAATACTTCCTTGTCAACCTCCTACTTCTCTAACTAAAGCTGACATTCAGTAGGTTTAATTATTGTGCCTCCTGCAAACAGATGTTACAGCTCTCGGCCAAACTGCGGCTGATACCAACGGTGTCGGCCAGTCCGACTTGTAATGGCATTTATGAAGGGCTGACAGAGAGGGCTGTTTCTTCCACACACCTGTGAGAGTTTGTATACGCTGACTTCTGCACTGATGATTTAATAATAATGTGCTGATTTAGAGATGTCTGGCTGATTTTGACATTGGCCTGTAGTCATAGAAAAAAGACTATCCCGGATATCTCTGAGCAGTCAGAGAACGTGGCTCTGGCCTGGGCCGGCTTTCCTGCCGAGACAGAGCCACGCAAGAAGGAGTCCGGCGGCACAGCTCTTCCCAGAGAGGGCCTACCGTTTTAAATGGCTGCAAGTAGAGGCAGAAGGGAGCTCTTAGCCCAGGCCCTTTGGGGTTTTGCGGGGGCGGGGTGTTTGGGTTTTGTTTTTTAAAGCCAGTTAAATTTAGCGTGGTTTTAAGGAACTTGATCTGCATTCACCTTGCTTTGACACTGAATCAGCTGGGGAGGATGTTTCACCCAAGGTTTCGTGGTTTTCCCATTCAGTTTCAGTTATCATTTGCATTGATTTTCTCTTTTTTCAAGGGTCTGAATCCAGGGAAGGCTATTGCTGAGATCAAGAAAATGATGGTAACCTATAAGGAAAAGAAAGCTGCAGCTTAACTGTTTCTATGCTAAACATGACTTGGACCCAGCTCAGAGCTGATCTTAATTTATATCTAATTTGAGTTCTTTAAAGGTCTTGATTTTCCTTGAATACAGCATGTATAATAAAAATTTTAAGAAATAAATAAATGTTATTCTACTTTATTAATAAAAAATCGAGATCATTTCTTTTACTTGCTACAAAGGAATGTGAAAGTGCCAGAAGGAGTCCCTTGTCCTTGAAGAGATGGACAGAGCTCCAGAGGCGAGCCCTGGTGGGGAGGGGGACACATGGAATTGATGTCAAGTGGGGCCTGGGGCTTGTTCCCATCTTTGCCACTCACCAGCTGGACGACTCTGGACAAGTTCCTTCGCCCCTTGCTGCTCCTTTTGCCCATCTGTAAAATGGTACCCATAATTGTGCCTACTTCTCCCATCTGGTGTGAGGATGCCTGGCACTTATTCTGAGTGCTCAGTGAGTGTTATACAGCTTCCTGGTTTCTATAGTTTTCGATATTAGAATTATTGAAAACCAAATCTTGGTGAGATTTTTGATATGCCAGTGAGGCAAAGTCTGCAGTTCCTCCAGCACAGAGCAGTGACCCCATCAGCTCTGAACTCTAGCTGGCTCCACAGATGACCTCAAGACACCTCTCACTGCAAACATAACTCCTCACCACCACAGCCTTGGCCCTGAGGCTTATGGCAGAAGTAGTAACACTCACTGAACAAACAAACCCCCCAAGTCCCACCTTCCTGGGGTTTTGTTTGTTTGTTTGTTTTAGTTGCCCTGTCTCCCTGGGTAGAGTGCAGTGGTGTCATTGTAGCTCACTGCAACCTCAAACTCCTAGGCTCAAGCGATCCTCTTGTCTCAGCCTCCCAAGTAGCTGGGAGTATAGGTGTGCACCACAACGCCTGGCTAATTTTTCTATTTTTAGTAGAAATGGGGTCTTGCTGTTGCTCAGGCTGGTCTTGAACTCCTGAGCTCAAGCAATCCTCTCGCCTCAGTTTCCCAGAGTGCTAGGATTACAGGCATGAGCCACCGCACCCAGCCCTAAGTCCTACGTTCCCTTTTGGCAGTTTATACATTTTCTTCCAAACCTTATGTTATTACAAATGTGTGGCACATATAAAACTTTCCCCCTTCAAAAATAGGGTCCCATAGAGCAGGGTGCAGTGTTGCACACCGGCTACTCAGGAGACTAAGATAGGAGAATTGTTTGAGCCCAGGCCTTGCAGACTAGCCTGGGCATCAGAGCAAGACCCTGTCTCTAAAATTAGGGTACCACATAGTCTGTTAGCAGCTTTCTATTTTTACCCCACAAAATACAAGAGATTCCAGGCTAACAAATACCTTCCATGGTCTATGTGTGCGGAAACTTTTTCTACCCTAGTCTTTGCAACTGCTATTTAAGTGCTCTGGGCATGGGTGTGCCCCAGCAAATGCACATTTGGGTGGTTCCTATTTTCACTCTTTTTGAGTTGTAGCTGGAAACTTGATCATCCTGAAAACAAAGGCTTCTTGCATCTTGAGGCCAGCGGCTAAGAAAATATTATACTCACAGAGAATAAACCTTAATCAGCATTTTCTGGCTTTAAAAAGAAACAATTCAACAAGCATAAGTCTCAGGCACTGAGGGAGGTGAGGTGCTGGGGGCAAAGAGGAACAAGGTTTGTTTCCTCCCTACCACCTTGGGGCCAAGGTCACAAAGAAAAAAGGAACAAGCATTGAATTATTAGAAATCTAGAGAACAAGGCCTTTGCCCTTCACCACCACATCTCTGAATTCTTGACTACCTCAGTAAGACCACACGGTACACAGTCTGAGATGTTCAAGCTTAAAACTCAGAAGTGTGCGGGCATTGGAGAGTCAGCAGAGCTGCCATCGGATGGTGCTTACTGCTCTGCGTTGTGAGGGTAGAAGCAAAGCTGCGGGCCACGTCTGTGGACAGCTCTGTCTCCCCAGCTCAAACAATGGATTTTTGTCATCCCCTGGGGAAGGTCACATTCCTGGGATTCATGGATGATTTGACTTTGCTTCTGATCTCTAGATCTGAAAGGAAGGATGGCTTTTTCTCCTGAATAACTTAATGGCTTGTAAAGATGAGTTTACCCCAGCTACTGATAAGAGGTGAGTGTAGCTTGGGAGTTGCCACTCCAAATCAGCATCATGAGATGTCAAGTTTGTAGGTCACCCTCACCCAGAGTGAACTTGAGCTAAATTAGTATATGTTATCGACTGTTAGTTTAATTTATGGCTTATTTATTCTTTCACTGGGCTGGACAAATGTTCTATTTCAACAGTCACAAGGACTTTCCTAATAAAACTGCAGACCCGAGCAGAGAACAGTACTATGTCCTGATGCTATTCTGTGCCTAGGCAATGTGCCTTTGTTTACAAAATAAGACTTCCTACGACTGAAGCCAGTGGTCTCTTCTTATCTGGACAAGTTTTAGTTGTCAAACGTCTCTGTCTCTGTTTTCCCGTCTGTAAAATGAACATTAACAGCATTCACCTCTCAGAATTGTGACTGAAGTCTAACTAAATAAATGTGGGCCAGACACAGCGGCTCATGCCTGTAATCCCAGCAGTTTAGGAGGCTGAGGTGGTAGGATTGCTTGAGGCCAGGAGTTCAAGACCAGCCTGGGCAACAATGAGAACCCATCTCTACAAAAAAATTTTTTTTTTAATTAGGCAAAGCACCTATGGTCCCAGGCAACATAGTGAGATCCTACTGGTCTCTACAAAAAAATAGAAAAAAGTTAGGGGGCATGGGCAGTGGCTCGCACCTGTAATCCTACTGCTTTGGGAGGTCAAGGCAGGATGATCACTTGAAGCCAAGAGTTTGAGACCAGACTGAGCAAGAGCAAACAACTAGAAAAATTAGCCAGGCGTGGTGGTGCACATCTGTAGTCCCAGCTACTCGGGAGGCCAAGGCAGGAAGATCAGCTGAGACCAGGAGTTTGAGGTTGCAGTGAACTATGTTTGTGTTACCACACTCTAGCCTTGGCGAGTGAGACCCTATCTCAAGAAAAAAAAAAAAAAAATTAGCCAGGTGTGGTGTAGTCTCAGCTACTCAGGAAGCTGAGGTGGGAGGATCACTTGAGCCCAGGAGTTTGAGGCTGCAGCGAGCTATGATTGCACCACTGCACTCCAGAGCAGACAAGAGACCCTGTCTCTAAAAAAATAAAAATAAGAGGAAAAAAGAATAAATGTGAAAGCATCATGCCTTCATGCTTTGTTTTGGAGCAAATGCTCCATAAACTCAAGTTGGCTGAATCGTCTTGAACACCTAATGTGTGAGAGGCCGTCTACTGAATGCTGTGGAGACCACCAAGGCCCTTCATTCGCAGCCCTCTGGAGTGGACAGTTGGTAGATTTCTGCCAGGACTGGCCAGGGCTAGAGGCCTCCTGCTCAGAGGCTGGTTTTTCCTTGCGAGGCTAACAGTGTCCATTTCTCATCTCTCCCACCACGCTGCCTGCTCCTGCAGGGCGGGACTCCCCTCACTCAGATTCTCTGCAGGCCCCCTCTCTTCCTTGCCCCAGGATAACTATGAAACAAAGAGCTGAAAACACTTCACTGTGTGTCTAGACAGGCGTAATCCTACCACAGGGTTTGTTACTAGGCGAGAAAACGCCCTTTGCTGTAAAAATCTAGTGAAACTAGCGAAATTGAAAAGTAAATTAATCTTCTGGAATAAACTGGCCCAAATTAGTGATTTCTCAAGGCTTTTGCCCCATAGACCGGGTTTATGTCCTCCGCAGGGCCCCGAAGGGAGCAGCAGCCTGCGGGGGAACCTGTTCCATTAGGCCTGGCCCACGTGTGACTGGAAGTTTCAGACACAGTTATCCGAGAGGAGAGCCCGGCCCACAGACCACCTAGACGACCACACAGCAAAAGCCACTTCCCTAAAAGTAACCCCAGCAGATGGCCAGGGTTACATTCTCTGTGGCTTGGAAGGAAGCTTCGTCAGGCTTCCTGCCCCATCGAGGAGACAGCGAGCTGCAGGTGCGGCTCCTTCACGGATGGCTCAGGGGATGGAGCCTCTTCAATGCCAAGCAGCCTTAGCAATACAAAGATGAGGGAGGGGAGCAACCTTGCAACACAGTCCCCAACGCAGTCCCCAGGCCCTCTGCTTCTGTGAAGCCTCTAACCCAACTTCACGGTCTAAAGAAAGTGGCTTCTACCAAGTACCTCCCATCTCATTTCATCCTCTCAGTGGCTTCCATTTTATAGGTGAGGAGAGAGGCTTGGAGAGGGAAAGTGACTTTTTAAAGTTCACACAGCTAGAAAGCAACCCACACATCCATGTTTTTCTGATGTCCCCAGTCACTGGACCACACCACCTCTTGTTGGGACCATCTGAGCTGACTGTGTCCAAACCCAGCCTTCCTGCTGCCCTGGGGGCTGGGTTCCCTTGTTAAGTGGCCTGCAAGCCAGACATTGGGCTAAGCCCAATAGGAAGACATGGGGGCTCTGAGAAATTAAGCAGACTGCATCCACTGGGTGTCACCTGCAGATGAAACAGGTCTTGTCACCTGACCTAATGAAGCCAGCCCCATGCCCCAGGTGGCCAACAGGAATGGCCCCCAATCCGCTCCAGCTGCCTCAGCTGAGTAAATGGCTCCACTGTCCCCAAGCTGCTCAGGCCAAAACCCTGGGGGCATCTTGGACTCCACACATTCCTGCACCTCCATGTCCCAGCCACCAGCAGGTCCTGCCAGTATGTGCTCTTGGACCGAATGTCACTGACCTCATGCTATGTTCAGGTGCTGCTTTCCACTCTGGGGCCTGTGTCCCACCATCACACGCCACCACCGCTCTGTCTCCTTCCAGCCCATTCCATGATAGGTTATTGTTGGAGTTTTCCTTTGCTTGCCTTGGGCTGCTTCCAAATAGACAGTAGGCTCCGTGGGGATACCCTCATGGCCCTGGCTCCGAGAACAGTGCCTGGCACCACATAAATTCATACTGGACACATGACTGCTGGATCCTGCCCAAGCCTGTCCTTGGCCCTAACATGCACCTTCCCTGGTTTGCCCTGGGGTCTTGAGGTTCCACCCTCTGCCTTTAGAGTTCCCCTGTCCAGAGGCCCCAGAGACAGGGGAACACTGTGTCTGTGCCTGTCACTATGGAGTAGTGTAATAAATGCTGCATGCAAGTATGGCATCTGAGTGCCTTTCAGGGGGCTCCACGCATCCCCCTGTGCAGGTATGTCTGCAGGTCATGCTGTGAGGCTCCCAGGGTTGGGTTATGCCTCTGCTATTTCTCTGGCATTTTCTGCGCCTCCCATGTGTCACAGTCTCCTTGTGTCCCTGTGCATCCTTGGGGCATATCTGACCCTGTGAATCTCTGGGCAGGTGTATCTTCTTTCTTTGACTTTTATAAAGCAGTGTCAGGTACTGTCCCAAGTGCTTGACATGTATTTTCTCATGTGATCACAACAAATCTGTGAAGCCAGCATCGCTATCCAACAGGTGAGGAAATGAGGGCCAGAGAGGTTATGTGACATGCTCCCAGTCACATAGCCTGGGGCCAGCTCAAGCCAGCAAACGCAGTCCTTAACCACTGGGATACACAGCCGGGGCTGACTCCATGTGGTGTGTGTCTCTGTCTGTCTGTCTGGGAGTTCTCTTGTATGTGTGTGTGAGTGTGTGTATGTGTGTGTGTGTGTCTGTCTGTCTAGGGGTTGTCCTGGGTCCTGTCTGTGTCTCTGTGTGTGCATCTGTCTATATGTCTGGGGATTGCCCTGTCTATGTACGTGTGTGTCTGTGTATGTCTGTCTCCCTGGGGCCTGTCCTGCCTGTGTGTCCTGTCTGTGTGTGTCTGTGTGTCTGCCTGTCTGTGTGTGTGTGTCTGTGTGGAGGTTGTGCTGTGTGTCCTGTCTGTGTGTCTGTGTGTGTGTCTGTGTGGGAGCTGTCCTGTCTGTGTATCCTGTCTGTGTGTGTCTGTGTGTCTGTCTGGGGCCTGTCCTGTGTGCCTGTGTGTGTCTGTGTGTCTGTCTGGGGGCTGTCCTTCCCATGTGTGCGTCTGTCTCTGTGTGTGTGTCTGTCTGGGGCCTGTCCTGTCAGTGTGGGGGACAGGGGGCTGTCCTGTTTTCCTGTCTTGGTGTGTCTGTGTGTCTGTCTGGGGCCTGTCCTGTCTGTGTGCCTGTCTGTGTGTGTCTGTGTGTCTGTCTGGGGCCTGTCTTGTCTGTGTGCCTGTGTGTGTCTGTGTGTCTGTCTGTGTGTGTCTGTGTGTCTGTCTGGGGCCTGTCCTGTCTGTGTGCCTGTCTGTGTGTGTCTGTGTGTCTGTCTGGGGGCTGTCCTGCCGGTGTGCGCGTCTGTCTCTGTGTGTGTGTCTGTCTGGCTGGGGCCATCCTGCCTCCGTGCGCCCCGCCTCCGGGCATGTGCGGAGCGGCGGCGGACTACAAGTCCCGGCAGCCCGCGCGCGGGCGGCGACGTGGGCCGCAGTGGGCTGGGCGGGGCTTGGCGGCGCTCAGACACCGACTGCGCCATCGTCGGAGCTGCGCTGCCGCCGCCGCGGGTCGTCCAGGTGCCGCCACCCGCCCCGTGCCCCCGCCCCGGGCCTCCCGACCGCGCCCCCGCGGGGCCTTGCGCACGCCCGGGCCAGGCCACAGGCCGCAGCGCCGGGGCCGGCGATGAGCGCGAGCGGCCGGCATGAGCGCAGGTGAGTGCGCAGCCCGGGTCGGTCCAGCGCCGTCCTCGCACCTGGCGGGGGAAGGGGATTCCCCCCACCTTGGGGTCGCCAGCGGGGGAGCCGGCCCTGGGCGGGGATCCTGGTCCGGTCCCCTCTCCTTGACGGGGACTCGCCCCTGGCCCTTCCCAGAGGCCGGGGCCGGGGGATGGCGCCGCACACGGCCGGCCCCCTGCCCGCCTTCCTGCACCCCGCCGCCGCGGGGAGGAAGCCGCCGGCGCTGGTGCAGGAGGGGCGGCGGGGCGGCGGGGGCCGGGGTGGGGCGGGTGACCGCCCCTCTCCCGCTGGATTGGATCCCCCCGAGTGACAGATGTCCGGCTCTGGGAGGAGGTGTGGAAGCCGCTGCATCCGGGGCCTCTGGGCAGTTACCGCTCTCAGCTGAATGAATGAATGAATGAATGGGGTTGGGGAAGCCAGAGCCACTGGCGAGAGTATGCTGGCGCACAAACGGCACTCCTGACCCCTGCCTCCGGCCCCCAGAGGAGGCTGTCAGCCTCCTGGTGCAAGGACCACACCCTCCATGTTACCCATCCCAGGCCAGGAGCCCCACGCCCACCCCGTCCAGAATCTAATTGAAATCCCCTCTACTGCTCATGGGGCCAGGAGACCTCCCCTGTTCAGAAGAGTCTCAACTCCATGTCAGCCACTCAGCCCCCAGCCTGGCAGCCTAGAATGCACCCTGTGTGAAGGAGGGGAAAGAATAAGGAAAGATGGCCCCAGAGCCAAAGATTGGGAAGACACACACACACCCACCAGCCTCAGCCTGGCAGAGGACGGGAGCCCCTGGCCACAGGGGAACCACAGTGAACGAGGAGGCTGGGCCACTGCCAGGTCACCAGTAGGAAGCCAAGGCTTCCGCAGGAAACAAGAGGTTCCTAAATGGCTTTGACTCTAGCCCCTCTGCTTCACAGTGCTGGTGGCATTGCCCCAGGGCTGTGAACTCAGACCAGGTTCAAGTCCATTCTTGGCCACTTATAGCTGTGTGACTTTGTGCATATTCATCGACTTCTCTGTGCCTCGTTTTAAGTGGGGATCTGTAGTTATCATTAGGGTGGCTGTGAGGAATGTGTTCATTCAGACCCACTCATTTCTAGCTTCTCCCCTTTCAAGCTCTGTGACCCTGGGCAAGGAAGTTTGCAGCTGTTCCTCAATATCCCCACCTGTAAAATGGAGATAATAATAGTACTTCCTTCAGCGGGTTCTATGTGAAGACTTGGGGGTTAGTGCACGGAAGTGCTTCTCACCCTGCCTGTGTGCGCCCGCTGCGGCTGGGCTGAGCTGGTGAGAGCTCAGACACCTTCCTGCACCCGCCCTGGGGAGGCTGAGATGTCAATGGAGATAGAACCAGGCACATGAGAGTGTTCTGACAGGTGTCCTGCAGGAGAGGGTGCCATGGCTCGGTCCTTGGGGGGATTCTAGAGGTTTCCACAGATGTGACTTCCTTGCTCAAGCTCATCTCCCCTCCTTCTTGCGAAAGTTGACTGGGAGAGACATGACAGACACAAAGGAGAACTTCCCAGAGGGAAAGCTGTTTAGATCCTGGGGGTCTCTGGCAATGGCCTTTTGAGAAGAGGCTTGAGCCTCTGCACCTCACGCCTCACACCACTGCCTCCACGCTCTGTTATGGCCGCAAGACGTGCATTCATTCATTCAACCAATCAGTGTTTCTGACCCCCAAGGCATGTGGCGGGCACTGTGAGCAGGACCCTCGATGACACCCATGCAGGTGTGCCTGATGGGAGAGGGTGTCAGTGGGTGTGGTGGGCAGAGAGGACTTCAGAGCGAGACTAGCCCTTTTCCAGCTCTGAGGCACATCCAAGGGCAGACTGGCCTGGGGCTCAGTGTTGTCAGGTGAGAAACAGTAGGAGAGCCTTTGCTGCAGGCTGGTGTGGGATGAGATCACATCTGCACAAGCTACAGGATCGCCCAGGGTCAGCCCAGCGGGGTGCAGGCTGCTTTCCCCATCCTCCAATCCGCTGGAACTGCTGGCCGGAGGGGTGTAGGGGATGAGCCGGCACAGCGGGTTTCAGACAGGGTGTGGGAAGGGAGAGGCGCCTGAGATGTGGGTCAGAGCAGGAGCCGGGCCTCCTCGCCCACCTGCACAGGCTGACGCCTCGGGAACTTCAAACGCCAGGGCTGCGGTGCCCACGCTGCCCCCGTGTGCCAGCCGCTTCGGGATTGTCATCCTAGAGGTGAGAAGTGGAAGCCCGGAGAGGTGAGGCACTTGCCTTGTAAAACACAACTTGCTTGGAAGAGAGCCAGGAGCACATTCATGGTGAAGATGATGATGGTGATGTATGACATTCGAGCAACTTAATTCACCTGTCTGGGCCTCAGTTTCCTATTCTGTGAAATAGGGATAAAAGTAGTACCCACTTCGTCAGGATGTGGTGAGGCATAAATGAATGCATGTAAAGGCCTGTAGTAAACCCCTTATAGCACAGAAACGTCCCAAGAACAGCCCTAAAGGGTGAGGAACTCCCACCCTGTCTCCCTGCAGGGAGCCAGTCTCCAGGGCAGGTGAAGGGCTCTGACAAAAAACACAGTTGGAGCCAGGTATGGTGGTGCATGTCTGTAGTCCCAGCTACTCAGGAGGCTGAAGTGGGAGGATCACTTGAGGCCAGGAGTTTGAGGCTGCAGTGAGCTGTGATCGTGTTGGGTGACAGGATAGGACCTTGTCTCTAAAAGTTTTTTTTTTTTTTAAACAGAGCCTCACTCTGTCACCCAAGCTAGAGTACAGTGGCATCATCATAGCTCACTGCAACCTCAAACTCCTGACCTCAAGTGATCCTCCCACCTTGGCCTCTCAAAGTGCTAGGATTACAAAGCATGACCTACCACACTCAGCGCCCCCCAAATTTTTTTAAATGAAAAGCCACTGTTGAGACTCCAGTGGTAACTGGGAACTGCCAGCCTTCTGAATAGGGGCAAGACAAGGGCTGTGGCTTTTGGTGGCCAAGGACCTGAGAACCCAGTATTGCCAGACTGTCAGTTGTCCTGAATGCCCACTCCTCTGCCCCACCCCAGGCCAGGAACCAGGGTGAGTGTCCCCCTGAGCCCTGGCCACACCAGCGAGCAGAGAGGCCCTCAGCTGCCGCCTGTCTCCAGGCTGTCATCAGAAAGGGAAGGAAACGATTTCCTTGCCCCTGACAAGGCTCTCACTAGGGGACCAGAGAGCAAAAGGGAAACCAGCCAGTCATCCACCTCCAGCACCCCAGGGGCCCAGGCTGGGGTCTCCGCGAGCCTTGCTTCCTGCCTACCCCTGCCAGCTGGAGACTCCACCCCTCCCGCTGGGCCTGGCCAGCACCTCAGTGGTTGAGGCTTTTGCACGTTGCGTGCATGCGTGTTTTAATTTAGGACCATCAAGAGGGAGAACACCCCTGCAATGAGGAGAGACACAGGGCGGAAATTAAGATTGTATCACTCCACCGTGTGTGTGTGTGTGTGTGTGTGTGTCCCCAGAGACCAGCCTTTTCCTGGAGCTGGTGACGCCACCATTTGTTTTCTGAGTCAACAGAGCAGACAGAAGAGGGACTGGCTGTAGGTAGGACTTGGGTTAATTTGATTTTTGAGTCATCTGGTTAAGAGAGGCCTCGGGAGGTGCTGGACAGGTGCCCCTGTGTGCCCAAAGAGCACAGGGTCTGGGCTCTGACTTCCTGGCCATTTATTGATGGGTCTTTGTGCCTCTGAGCTTTAGTCACCTCATTTGTAAAACAGAAAAATGAGAGTCCACTTCCTAGTGTTGCAGGGAGGGTTGAAGGAGTTAATCCTCGCAGAGGCTTAGAGTAGCTCCCGTGACCGGGACATGCCAAGTGGATGTCAGCTGATCTTACTGTTGTTATTAAACCCATAGTATGTTATTGCCATCATTCCGTGAGGGGGCCGGGGGGCTGGGGTAGGACAGGGCAGACTCTGCCTGGTCTGATAGGGACACATGGCCTCCTGGTGTTCCCAGGTGGTTCAACAGTGATTAACGCCCAGCCTGAACTAGTATTGGGTGCTTTCAGTCTCTAATTCTGAGCTTCTGTTTTGGGCCAGTTCATTGCAAGCAAATATAACTGTATACTGCAGGGTCCACTTTATTTGTAATAAGGGAAATATGTCTTAATCTTCTTTTGCCTTAGCCTGGTGTTGCTCAGTTGGCTCAGTATCAGCCCGAGAAGAGTGATGATATTTATTTTGCCCCTGAAAACTCAGCACATGGGAAGAAGGGTGTGAGTTGCCCAAGGGTTGATACTTATACATTGGCTGACTCAAAACCCAGCCCATTCCGTTCCTGCTTGATACATCTGCTGTACAGAATGGGGAGCTAAAAACGAGCCTTCCCCGTCACTTGGTGCAGCTGGAGGTTGCCGTGTGGCCCCGTTCTGGCAATGAGAAGTGAAGTGAAATGTGCCACGCCGCTGCCTCGCTTCCTTCTTGTTCCTGCACGAGGCCTGGGGCAGCGTCACCGTCAAGGAGAGTAGAGCAGAAAGAACGGAGGAGCCTGGGCCCCGGTGGCATCACACCAGCCCTGTTACCAATGCCCAGACTGCTTTCTGCACAAGACAAATAAGCCCCTTGTTTAATTTTAAAAACAAACAAACAAAAAACCAGCCTGGAGTCAGCTTGCATCTTGGAGCTACTGTATACTTGGTGTGTGATGTTGGGCAAGTTACTTAACCTCTCTGAGCCTCATTCCCTTCTCTAAAAGGGGATGATAACCAAGGTTATGTGGCAAGGTTGTTATTAAATAAAAGGGCTAGGAGCAGGGCTGTGCACATGGTGAGCCCCGTGTTTGGGGATGGAGCCACTGAGAGGCTGGGGATGTGGTGACATTAGCAGCTGCCTGGGACACTCTGGGCTCAGTGGGCGGACACTTTTAGAAGGGCTCAGTTTTGGGGGTGGAGGAGGGAGCTGAGGAAATCAGCAGCCTGCCCAACTCTCCCAGCACCACCTGCTCCGCCCAAGGCACTGATGGTGCAGGTCTAGGGAGGGGCCCAAGCATCTGCGTGTCTAACCAGTGCACCACGTGGTCCGGAACCGCAGACACCCTGACAGGCTGTCCAGGGGGTGGGAGCAGTGAGCCCCACCCCTCTGGGAGCCCAGAGCAACCAATGTCTGCCTGCTCTGCTAAGATCACAGCTCTGCAGCAGGGGAGGGAGGAGAAAATAGAGTGTCTGCAATAGAGCCACTGGGTACCATTCCCTGAGCCTCAGTTTACCCACCTGTAAAGACAGCTCCCTCGCTGGCCCAATATTTTGTCCGTTTGGGCTCAACATCTCAGCATGTCCTAACTGCCAGGCGTGTGCTGGGCACAGGGACTGAATGAGGGCAAGCAGCCTGACCCCTGCCCTCGGGGTCGGGGCTGGACAAGGAATGGAAAAGCGGGACAGAGCTCCAGGGAAGCTGAGCTGGATGTACGAGCACCAGCCACACCCGGTCAGAGGTAGCACAAGGGAACGAGGCACCATGCGGCAGGACCAACGGAACAGCCAGACGGCAGGCCCGCGAAGGCCTGAGGATTTGCAGACCAGATGCCTTTTGCATTTCAAGAAGCAAGAGGAGGAGCCTTCCCCCAAGTGACTGTCCTCCCTTCTGTCCACAGACAGCAGCCCTCTCGTGGACAGCACGCCGGCCGGCTACGGGACCCTGACGATAGGGACATCAATAGATCCCCTCAGCTCCTCAGTTTCATCCGTGGTATGCGGACAGTGGGGGCGGGGAGGCTCCAGGTGGGGTGATACCCAGGCCCGCCCAGACACCCTGACTCCCTCCCCCCGGGGCCTTCTGTCGCCTGCGTTCCCAGAGGCTCAGCGGCTACTGTGGCAGTCCATGGAGGGTCATCGGCTATCACGTCGTGGTCTGGATGATGGCTGGGATCCCTTTGCTGCTTTTCCGTTGGAAGCCGGCATGGGGGGTGCGGCTCCGGCTGCGGCCGTGCAACCTGGCCCGCGCCGAAACACTCGTCATCGAAATAAGAGACAAAGAGGTGAGTGCCACGCCAGGCCAGGGGCCCGGGAAGGGCGGCGGTGGGTGGAGGATGCTGGGGGTCTTAGCCCAGCCCAGCCACTGACTTCCGGGATGTTAGGCAGAGGATTCTCCTCTCTGGACCACAGGTTTCCTGTCCTAGCAGTGGGGGGGACTCACCTAATAGCCCCGATTTCTGCCTTCTCCAGCAGGGGCCACCTGGCCGTGGGACAGGGCCTGGGAGGAGCAGGGTCTCTTCCAGGACTGAGCCCAGCCCTCTGTGTTCCAGGATAGTTCGTGGCAGCTGTTCACCGTCCAGGTGCAGACCGAGGCCGTGGGCGAGGGCAGGTGAGGCGGCCCCTTCCCCCTTCCAGAAGTCCCTGCCCCCCACACACACAAAGGCTGCCGCTGGTGCCTCCCGTCCCAGGGAAAGAAGGTGGCTCTGTGGGGACAGGGAAGTGCTGGGGCAGCTCCCAGAGCTCCAGAGTAACCCCCAACCCCTCCCCAGCCTGGGGCTGCCCCAACAGGCCCAGGCGGAGGATGGCCGGAGCCAGGTGGCTGTGGGAGCGGTACCGGAAGGAACCTGGAAGGACACCACCCAGCTCCACGGGCAGGAGGAGGCAGTGAGTGCACAGCTGGGTTCTGGACAAGTCCTTGCCCTCTCCGGGCCTTAGTCCCGGGCCCTGTGCGGTGGGAAGGTTGGACTCCACGCTGCCCGAGCACCTTTGGGTTCTATTATCCTGAACGTCCAGGGTGCTGCTGACCTCCTTTGTGCCTTCCACCCTCTCCCCTCCTCTTTTTCCTGTGATGCTGGTCCCTGCCCCCTTCCCCCACCCCCAACGCACACACACTGCCCCGGGCCAGCCTCCAACCCAGCCTCCAGCCTAGCCTCTTCTCTCCCCAGAAGCGGGTGCTGCGGTATTACCTCCTGCAGGGCCAGCGCTACATCTGGATCGAGACCCAGCAAACCTTCCACCAAGTCAGGTAGGAGCCAGGGCCAGCGCAGGCGGCGTCACTCCCCAGAGTGGGGCTGGTTTGGGCACGGGTGGCGCGTGAAGTGGCCTGGCTTGGCCTGAGCTCCCCTCTCAGCTCTGCCACATTCACCCCCTGCAGCCTTGGGCAGGTTACTGAGCCTGTCCGGGCCTGGGGTCTGTGTCTAGAAAGGGGCTGGAGATAACCCCCGCCTCCTAGGGTTATTCTGAAGGTGAAATATGTAATAGCCTTTGTGAAGCTTGGCACAGCCTCTGTCCGGGGTGGTGACACTGCTGTGAATCAGACCACAGGCTTGGACTCAGGCAGTCTGCTTGGGGTTTAGTCCCTGCTCTGCCACCTACTAAATGCCTAATAAATGTGAGACACCTTGGCCCGAGTCCCCCAGAGGCAGACCCCAGGACAAGGATTCCAGTACAGGGAGGTCATTTGCAGCACCGGGGAAGCGGGACAAGGGAGGGAAGGAAGCCAAAGGAGGGTGTTGTCATGCCGGATGCCACCATGGATGCCTGGAGCTCAGTCCCCCTGGGGATCTCTTGAGGCCATTATAATGAGCACACACCTGGGGTGACCTCACCCATGGCACAAGGGAGCTGGGGACACTTATCTGTCCACTTCTAGCAGTATGGGTTGTGGGCTGCTCCCTGGGACTCTTCTGCACTTCCAGCTTTCTGGGCTCTTGGGTCGAGCGTGGTCCTGCAGCCAGGAGTCCTAAGTAAAGGCAGGTGTCCGCAGGAAGCTGCCGTGTCGTGCAGAGGTGAGGCCAAGGGGCGATGGGGATGGCACCAATAGCCTCTGCCATGTAATAAGGATAGTAGCGAGAGTCGCCAGCATGTTGGTCACTTAGCACATGCCAGGCACTGTCCGAAGCACTCTGCATGGCTCACCTCGTTCAGTCCACCCATAGCCCTGCGGTTGCTGCTCCCTTTTGCAGATGAGAGAACTGAGACACAGAGTGTAAGTGACTTGCCCAAGGCATCTTCAGTGTAAATAATGCTCTTGTCACTAAATAACATCTGCTCTTGCCGGTGTTAGCATTAGTATCACCTCCCATTGTTCTCCTTCCTCGGTGAGATGTTTGAGTTCCAATGAGAGGAGAAAGCTGAGCCCCGAGTTAGTGAGGGACAGAGTGGTGTGGCAGAGTAGGTCAGAGGGGGCCTGGCGCCCTGAGGCCCCAGCCTGCACGGGCTGGGGGATGCAGAGCTTAGGCCCCGTGGCCCACACAAGTGTCCCCACCCCCGCCAGCCTGCTGGACCACGGCCGCACCTGTGACGACGTCCACCGCTCCCACTCCGGCCTCAGCCTCCAGGAGCAAACTGTGAGGTGGGTGCGGCCCTGGGCCGGGCTGCCCTGACACTGGGGACCCCAGTCTTCCCTGCCCCCCATGCGGCTGCTTTCCAGTCCCCCACCTTCTCTGGGCCTCAGTTTCCTCATCTGTAAAATGGGGAGCTCTATCACTCCGGGAAGGTGCAGCCACAGCCCCTCCCTCTGACAGCTCAGCCTCACCCCCTCTTACAGGAAGGCCGTCTACGGCCCCAACGTGATCAGCATTCCGGTCAAGTCCTACCCGCAGCTGCTGGTGGATGAGGTAGGTCTGTCCCCGGTCTCAGACCGGCTCTGGCCTGGCTTGCTGTGTGAGCTTGGCCTGGGGCTTGCCTCCTCTGGGCCACCGTGCAGTAGCAGACCAGACAGCTGTCCCCTTCTCCATGGTGGAGTCATCCAGACCCTGCCCTGGTCAGCACAGCCAGCCAGGCTGGAATTGGAAGTTCCGCTCAAAGCCTGGGCCAGGGATCGGGGCGCGGCCTGCGGGGTTAGAGCCAGGAGCGAATCCACGTGGCTATGCACCTGCCAGGTGCCAGGAGCCACGCCCTGGAGCCTGGGGCCTTCCCGTGCGTTTTCCACAGTCATTCTTCCAACAGCCCTGTGGGGAAGGGCTGGGACGACACTGTCCACACGTGAGGAACCCAAGCTTCAGAAGGGTGTGACGTGGCCAAGGTTACACAGGGACAAAGGGAAGCCAGTGACCCGGACACATCTAGAGTAGCATGTTACCATCCCAGCCCTCTCAGCTGAGGACAGACACCCCAGAAGAGCATTGGAGTCTGCCCTGATACAAACCCCCGTCTGCCACTTAGGAACTATGTTGCTTTAGGCCAGTGACTACTTAATCCTTCCAGCCACTCCCCTCCTGGGGCATCTTGCTGTGCCTTTGCCTTTATGTCCTCATCTGTAGAATGGAGGAAATGGTGGCACCGCCTTGTGGAATTGTCATCGCCATTGTATGACACTTAGATAAAGTGCTTAGTGGGTCCTGGCTTGTCCTCTTTAGAGCAGAGAGGCTGGGTGCTCAGGGATGTCTGGTTGAGGGGACAGGATCGGCCAGGAGAAAGGCCTGGCTTCAGTCCTCTGGGGGACACAGGTGCTGACGCTGTCCCTCCCCAGGCGCTGAACCCCTACTACGGGTTCCAGGCGTTCAGCATCGCGCTGTGGCTGGCCGACCGCTACTACTGGTACGGCCTCTGCATCTTGCTCATCTCCGCCGTCTCCATCTGCCTGTCGCTCTACAAGACCAGAAAGGTGAGTGGCGTGAGACGGGCTGGGTGGGCCGGGAGGTCCGCGAGGGGCCCCTCCCCACTCCCCTCTTGTCCCCTGCCCACAGCAAAGCCAGATGCTGAGGGACATGGTCAAGCTGTCTGTGCGTGTGTGCGTGTGCCGGCCCGGCGGAGGTGAGGAGCGGCGCCCAGGAGGGTGGAGGGAGGCGGGGAGGTGGTGGTGGTGGTGGTGGGTGCGGCCTGCTGACTCTCCCTGCCCTCAGAGGCGCAGTGGGTCGACTCCAGCGAGCTGGTGCCCGGCGACTGCCTGGTGCTGCCCCAGGAGGGCGGGCTGATGCCCTGCGACGCCACCCTGGTGGCTGGCGAGTGCGTGGTCAACGAGAGCTCCCTGACAGGTCAGCCCCCGGCCCTCCGTGTCAAAAGTTTGAGTTTTCCTTTTCTTTTCCTTTTTCTCTCAAGTAACATTCCAACCTCTGCACTTGCTAACCCCATACCCTTGGGCTGTATTGCTTAACCTCACTGTGCCTCAGTTTCCTCTTCTCTAAAGTGGGGCTGTCACTCCTGGGTAGGGTTGTGCGAAGTGCTCAGGAGCGCGAGTGGTGGCGGGGTGAGCACCCAGTGCGCGTGAACTATTTCTACGTGGCCGTCTGCCTTCGGGTCACGAGGATGGCAGAGCACGTAGAACATGAAGCACAAACTGGGAGTCCCCATTCATTCCCCCACGACCCCCGTCCCACCCTCCCCAAGGCAGCCACTGCAAAGGGCTTGAGGTGTCCTTCCAGGCCTTTGTCTGCGTGTGTATAATGTGTATGCACAGGTGCAGATGCACCTCACTTGCTGTGTACGTGGGATCGTGCTCTATGTATGTTCCCTACTTTGCTTCCTGTCCTGGGCCACGTTCCACGCGCATGTGGCTCCACCTCCCGGCTGTGTAAGAGGCCACGTCGTGGGTGTGTCATAACCGTCATAACCGACCCACCTGGTCCACTAGCAGTGAGCATTTAGACTGTGATTGTCCTGCCATTGCAGGTAATGCCACAGGGAGCAGCCTTGTCCCGTCTTTCACCATGTGCAAATATTTCTTTCTCTGGGATGCGTTAGATCTTGGTGGTCGATGCTGGATAGAGTTTACTAGAAACTACGAGATAGGTTTTTTAGGGAAGGTTTCTGGCTGGAATTCTGTTTGTATGATAATGACGATGATGATCAGTATGACTCACGGGCACGTGCCCTGAGCCTGGCCCTCCACAAACTTTGTCTACATTTGCCGCATCTGTCCACCTCTTGGAGGGCAGAGAGAGTACCTGGATTGTCCCTGAGTCCCTCCCAGGAATCGGCACACAGTAGGTGCTCAGTAGTCGCATCCTCCCGGCATTCAGTAAGGGATTGCTGCTCTGCCAGGCAGCCTGTCCAGGGCTTTCTGGAGGTTCCCTTCCCCCCTGTAAATATCTATACTGGGTTGGTTATAAAAGCAATTATGTGGGCCGGGCGTGGTGGCTCACGCCTGTAATCCTAGCACTCTGGGAGGCCAAGGTGGGAGGATCGCTCAAGGTCAGGAGTTCGAAACCAGCCTGAGCAAGAGCAAGACTCCGTCTCTACTAAAAATAGAAAGAAATTAATTGGCCAACTAAAAATATATAGAAAAAATTAGCTGGGCATGGTGACACATGCCTATAGTCTCAGCTACTCCGGAGGCTGAGGCAGGAGGATCGCTTGAGCCCAAGAGTTTGAGGTTGCTGTGAGCAAGGCTGACGCCACGGCACTCTAGCCCAGGCAACAGAGTGAGACTCTATCTCAAAAAAATAAAAAAATAAAAGCAATATGTGCTTGTTATCAAATAATTCCAACAGAAGGGGAAAGGCTTCCCCTCAGCCCTGCCCACTACACATGTGCCCACATGTTCTCCTTCTGACTGCCCGGAGACCGCTCCTGGTAACTGGCCTCCACTCCCCTCCCGGGGCGTCTTGCTGTGCCTTTGCCTTTATGTCTTCAGCCCTCTCAGCCTCAGCATCTCTCTTTGCAAAATGGGGCTGTGATTTCTTGTTCATACCTGGTTACAGAATTAAATGAGACCTCAGGCTCATGGAACAATTCTACACATAACTCCTGGTTTTGTTGGTGGGAGGGAACGGCATGGAGGGTCTCTTGTGGACCTCACGCCGTGTCCTCCCCAGGGGAGAGCGTCCCAGTGCTGAAGACGGCTCTGCCAAGGGGGCCAGGGCCCTACTGTCCAGAGACGCACCGGCGACACACGCTCTTCTGCGGGACGCTCATCATGCAGGCCCGGGCCTACATGGGACCCCACGTCCTGGCAGTGGTGACCCGGACAGGTATGCGTCAGGAGGCTTGGAGGGAAGCTGGGCTCGGCGCCTACGGGAGAGGTGACACAGGGCAGGGTGGGACCCGGAGCCTGGACCCCACACCCACCTCTGCCAGGGCCCTGCTGTGGGGCCTCAAGCAAGTCCCCCGACCAGCTGGGGCCTCAGTATTCTCAACTCAACAGGAGAAGTTGGGCCAGACGGGGGCCAACCACTGCAGTGTCTCCAGGAACCCACAGGGGTTCAAACGCTGGAGGGGCAGGGATGTGGCAAACAGAAAAGCATCCAGCCTGTATCTGGATTTTGAGCGAAACCACCCCATTTTTAAATGTTGTCCACTAATTCCATTCTTAAAAACCCTATGAGGCCTGGGCAAGATCTGTGGGCCATCAGTTGTGACTCCAAACTAGGTGACAGCTACCCTGCTGGGCATCGTGTCCTGCAACCCCAGAGGTGCAGGTGGGGTGGGCTAGTGGTGGGGAGACCTGCCCTAAGCCTGGCTTCCCCCCAGGCTTCTGCACGGCTAAGGGGGCCCTGGTGAGCTCCATCTTGCATCCCCGGCCCATCAGCTTCAAGTTCTATAAACACAGCATGAAGTTCGTGGCTGCGCTCTCTGTCCTGGGTAAGTGGTCCCAGCACCCTACTCTACTGGTGGCCCCCGGCCCAGGTCCCAAATCCCACTCAGCCCCTCGCTGTCTCCCCAGCTCTCCTCGGCACCGTCTACAGCATCTTCATCCTCCAGCGCAACCGGGTGAGCCTCAGGGGCTGGGCAGGGGCTGCCGGTGGGCCCCAGCACGCCCAGCCTCGCGCTCGGCGTTCATGGTGCCTCCCGCCAGGTGCCTCTGAAAGAGATTGTGATCCGGGCTCTGGACCTGGTGACCGTGGTGGTGCCGCCTGCCCTGCCGGCCGCCATGACCGTATGTACGCTCTACGCCCAGAGCCGGCTGCGGACACAGGGCATTTTCTGCATCCACCCGCTGCGCATCAACCTGAGCGGCAAGCTGCGGCTGGTGTGTTTCGACAAGGTGGGGGCCGCGGGGCGGGGTTGGCGCCCTCAGGCTCCTCGGCCAGGCCCCAAGACCCACATTGTCCGCTCAGCAACACTGACCGAGGGTCCGCTGGACGCCAGGTCCTGCCAGGGCAGAAACACCCAGAGAACCCCTGCCCCTGCCCAGCCTGCCTCTCCCCAGGCTCGTGGTCTGGCAGATGAAACCGATTCATGTGTTCAAGAACCACTGGGGTACAGCGGTGACCAACATAGAAGCATCCTCACGGACACTGACATGCGTGTCCCCTGCAGAAAGTGAACAGGGAACGCACGAGAGTCGCAGGGGCAGTGGATGTTAGAAAGGACGGGGTAGCATGGTGGGTGGGGAGTGGGGAGTGTTCCTTAGAGAGAGGCGGTCAGGAAGCCCCCAAGTAGGTCCCTCGGTGACCTCTGCAAGGGTGGACAGGGGAGGAAGGTGGCTTCTCTAGGGAGCAGACCAACGGCGTCCCTGGGGCACGGTGAGTGGTGGGCAGCAGCCTAGGCGGAGGCGGGAGGCGGGACAGTATTCCAAGGGGGCTGGGGGCCACAGTTGCTAAACTGGTGGGAACGGAGGGGGCGTGATCCAATTCCCACAGCTGCCAGGCGGCGAAGGAGCCGGGAGTGATGGGTGCTGGGGTGCAGGGTGGGAAACGCAGGCGTTCGCTCTCGTGCAGCAGATGCGCTGAGCGCTGGCTGTGGGCCAGGTCCTCTTCCAGGTTCACAGGGCACACTTGGTGGGCACGTGCAGAGGCCACAGGTGGGAGCCCAAGGCAAGGACCAGCTGCCCCAACCTTGGGAGTTCAGGAAGAAAACTTCTGGAGGAAATGACACCAGGCAGAAAAACAGTGGGGGTTGGGGGTGACCCTGGCAGAGGGAACCACACGTGCAAAGGTCGAAAGGCAAGGAAGGGCCTCTTAGGCTCCAGCTCGGGTTCCTGGGGGCACACGGGGCCCACCGGGCCTGGGGTGTGGACGCCCGGCTCCTCCTGGGACTCCTCACTGCCCCGCCCACCTGTCCCCACAGACGGGCACCCTCACAGAGGACGGCTTGGACGTGATGGGCGTGGTGCCCCTAAAGGGGCAGGCATTCCTGCCACTGGTCCCTGAGCCCCGCCGCCTGCCCATGGGGCCCCTGCTCCGAGCACTGGCCACCTGCCACACCCTCAGCCGGCTCCAGGACACCCCGGTGGGCGACCCCATGGACCTCAAGATGGTGGAGTCTACTGGCTGGGTGAGGAGGCCAAATACGTCAGCCCCCTGCCCCTGGGCAGCTGGGCCTAATAAAGCCCACCCTGTCTTCGTTCTAGGTCTCCCAGGGTGGTCTCTGTCATGCCCACCATCGGTAACGGGGGGCTCGCTCCTCCCCGGGCCCTAGTGAGCAGTGCTTAGGGGGGACACTGAGGCTGCGGGGGATTGGGAATAACTTACCCAAGGTCACCCCGCAGCTTGTAAGCAGCAAAGCCAGAGTTTGAGTCCACTTGGCTCCAAAGCCCACGTTCTTAACGTCTGTACTACCCAGTCTCCCGCGAAGGAAGTCCTGTGAGTCTGACCCAAGTCTCCCATGGGCCAGGGCCCTGGACTCCAACCTCCTCTGCCTCTTGCAGGTCCTGCAGGAGGAGCCAGCCACAGACTCGGCGTTTGGGGCCCAGGTCTTGGCAGTGATGAGACCACTGCTTCGAGAGCCCCAGCTGCAGGGAACTGTGAGCTAGGGGTGCCTGTGGGGTGTGGGGTCGGTCAGAGGGGTGGGCGCCCCAGCCAGCCCCTCAGCTGCCCCCAACCCTGCAGGAGGAGCCCCCGATGCCCGTCAGTGTCCTCCGCCGCTTCCCGTTCTCCTCGGCCCTGCAGCGCATGGACGTGGTGGTGGCGTGGCCGGGGGCCGCTCAGCCCGAGGCCTATGTCAAGGGCTCCCCTGAGCTAGTGGCAGGCCTCTGCAACCCCGACACAGGTAAAGGGGCAGGCCCCGGGGTCTGCTGGTCGGGCATTGGCACAGAACGGGGTGGGTGCCCAGCCTCTGTCCCTGCACCACCCCCTCCTGACACCGGCCTCTCCCTGGCAGTGCCCACCGACTTCGCCCAGACGCTGCAGAGCTACACGGCTGCCGGCTACCGCGTCGTGGCCCTGGCCAGCAAGCCACTGCCCATCGCTCCCAGCCTGGAGGCAGCTCAGCAGCTGACGAGGTCGGCCTGTCCCCACCCTGCCCACAGTAAAGACTGAGCCTCAGGCCCAGGCATGGCAGAGGGAGGCTCTCAGGCAGACAGAGCCAGGGAAGATGCCCCTGCATGACCTCTGACCTGGGTCTGCCTACCCACCAGGGACACTGTGGAGCAGGAGCTGAGCCTCCTGGGGCTGCTGGTCATGAGGAACCTGCTGAAGCCACAGACGACACCAGTTATCCAGGCTCTGCGGAGGACCCACATCCGCACTGTCATGGTGACAGGTACCCGTGGCTTGCAGGGCTGGATTAGGGCGGCAGAGAGAAGGGGCCAGCGGCTCTTCCTGGGGCATCCTTTTGGGCCCCTGCTTCAGGCCGGGTCCTTCGCAAACATTTCATGTATCGTCAGAATATGCCCCCCAAGTGGTCATTGTCACCCCCATTGGACAGCCGAGGAAACAGGCTCAGAGGAGTGGAGTGGCTTCCCAAGAGCCCAGGATTGGCATCAGGCACCTGCTGGGGGAATGCTCCGGGTTTCAGCTTCCACCTCTGAGAAATGGGGACATGATGTCAGCCTCAGGCTACTGACAGTGTCAAGGAGCAAGCAAAGAAAGATTCTAGCCAGGGTGCCAGGGTGAGGTGGCAGGAGCTGAGAGGTCTGGTCCTCCTCGTCCTCCCACCCCTCCACGCACACGCATGTGCACATGCGCACGCACTTTCCAGCAGAAAGACAGCAGGGAGGAGCGTGCGTGGAGCTCAAGCCCAGGCCCCCAGTTTCTCCTGAGACCCTCGGAGGCCTGGACTTGTAGGTGGGACACTGAGGTCCAGAGAGGTTTGTAACCTGCCTCAGCTCCCGCAGCTGCAGTGACAGACGGGTCCATCCAGCCTCAGTTCTCCCATCTATAAAGGTCGGGGTGAGGGTGGCCTCCATGGATAGCACTGGACCCCAACCTTGCCCCTCACTCCCCAGGGGACAATCTGCAGACAGCAGTCACTGTGGCCCGGGGCTGTGGCATGGTGGGTCCCCAGGAGCGTCTGGTCATTGTCCACGCCACCCACCCGGAGCAGGGGCAGCCTGCCTCCCTCGAGTTCCTGCCAGTGGAGTCCTCCGCAGCTGTGAATGGGGTGAAGGTGAGGCTGGCCCAGAGTTCTGGCTGCACCCCACCCCGTGACCCCACCCCTGTGTCACCCGACCCAGGCCCCAGCTCTCCAGGGAGGTCAGGGGGAGCTGAGCTGAGTTTCCTGGGCCCCCAGGATCCTGGCCAGGCCGCAGGCTACACCATGGAGCCAGATCCCCGATCCAGCCACCTGGCCCTCAGCGGGCCCACCTTTGGTGTCATTGTGAAGCACTTCCCCAAGCTGCTGCCCAAGGTAGGGCTGCCCCAGCCTCTCCTTCCCTGCTCCTTCCTCTTGACACACTCCCTGGTGGCGGCTCAGCCCTCACCCTGCCCCTGTGCCCCCAGGTCCTGGTCCAGGGCACCGTGTTTGCCCGCATGGCCCCTGAGCAGAAGACAGAGCTGGTGTGCGAGCTGCAGAAGCTTCAGTGAGTGCTCAGCGGTGGACGTGGGCAGGGTCCATACCGCCCTGTCCCCTCCTCGGGCATCAGAGCGCCGTCACCCTCCCAGAGCACCCAGGCAGGCTCTCCTGGGTCTACCTGCCACGAATAATCCTGCCTCCATTCACGGAGCACCTGCTCTGCACCAGGCACCCTGTGGGCATTAGGGGCCCGGGGGCTGGACCCCAGTGGCCACAACTGCCCACGCCTCTCCGTCAGGTACTGCGTGGGCATGTGCGGGGACGGCGCCAACGACTGCGGGGCCCTGAAGGCGGCCGACGTGGGCATCTCGCTCTCCCAGGCCGAGGCCTCGGTGGTCTCGCCGTTCACCTCGAGCACGGCCAGCATTGAGTGTGTGCCCACGGTCATCAGGTGAGGTGGGCCGGGGGCCGGGGCTGGGGGCTCGGCAGGGCCCGTAGCCAGCCTGGGTGCCTCACGGCCACGCCCTGTTCCCCAGGGAAGGGCGCTGTTCCCTCGACACGTCGTTCAGCGTCTTCAAGTACATGGCCCTGTACAGCCTGACCCAGTTCATCTCGGTCCTGATCCTCTACACGGTGAGGGTGTGCATGGCTCCCGGCCTAGGGCCGCGCCAGGCCCAGGAGGGGACACAGCAGTGTGGTTAGTTAGGAGCCCGGGGTTCTCCAGTAGATGATGTGGGCTCAGAGCCTGGCTCTGCCACTTTCTCGCTGTGTGATTCGGGTGACAAGGCCCACGTGAAATGACGACGGTGCCAGGCACAGAGCCTAGCACACAGTAGTCCCTCAGAAATGGCAGCAGCTGTCATGGGCTTGTGTCTTGTCCCTGACTCCTGGAGTTCCCTATCTGCAGGGGAGACTGAGGCAGAGCCCGGGCAGAAGTGGGGTGGAGCCAAGACCCTGCCCTGCCCCTTCCCACGGGCCCACTCACTTCCCCAGCCCCCTTGCTCTGCCCCCACCCCGCTCACCCCCACTGAGTGTAGGTGACACTGCGGGGCAGTGCAAATCTCGTACTGTGTCTGTCCCTGTGTCCACCTTGAAGCGAGGAGCCTCCTGAGGGTGGGAACCGTGTGTCCCCAGTAACCCAGCGACTCCGCAAGTCAGGCTAGGGCTTTGCTGCAGGTGGAGAAACTTCCCCCATGAGATTTAGGCCCCCTAGGGTCGCATGGACGCCTTCTCCATCAGACTGGGGGGCAGAGGGGACTCCTGAGACAAGGCAGTGCCTCCTCATGAGGCTGGGGGCTTGTCTCATGCCTGGTGGTGCTGGAGACTCCCCAGGGGCAGGGGACCTCCCCCGCCAGACTCCATAAGGGCAGTGCTGGGGCCTCCGCTGTCAGACAGGAGGCTCCCTGGGGCTGGGCTAGGGCCAGGTCACAGTTCCCCTCTGTCCTCCCTCCCCTGCGGCAGATCAACACCAACCTAGGTGACGTGCAGTTCCTGGCCATCGACCTGGTCATCACCGCCACGGTGGCAGTGCTCATGAGTCACACGGGGCCGGCGCTGGCACTGGGGCGGGTGCGGCCACCGGGGGCCCTGCTCAGCGTGCCCGTGCTCAGCAGCCTGCTGCTGCAGGTGGCCCTGGTGGCCGGTGTGCAGCTGGGGGGCTACTTCCTGACCGTAGCCCAGCCGTGGTGAGTAGGGAGCTGGCCAGCCCTGTCCCCCTGCCCTGTCCAGCCCACGCTCATTCCCTGACCCCCATCCCTGCACCCCCAGGTTTGTACCCCTGAACAGGACAGTGCCTGCACCGGACAACCTGCCCAACTACGAGAACACGGTGGTCTTCTCTCTGTCCAGCTTCCAGTACCTCATCCTGGCTGCGGCCATGTCCAAGGGGGCGCCCTTCCGCCGGCCGCTCTACACCAACGGTGCTGCGGCGTGGGGAGGCCAGGGGGGCAGATGGGAGAGATGGGGGGCTCTGTGGGTGGAGGGCATGTGTGCATATGTCCCTGGCATGCGGCTCCCTGGCTGACAGACTCCCCTACCCCTAGTGCCCTTCCTGGTGGCCCTGGTGCTCTTGAGCTCTGTCCTGGTGGGCCTCATCCTGGTCCCCGGCCTCCTGCAGGGGCCGCTGGCGCTGAGGAGCATCGCCGACACCCACTTCAGGCTGCTCCTGCTGGGCCTGGTCGCCTTCAACTGGGTGGCGGCCTTCATGCTGGAGGTGGGGCCCGCCCCGGCCTGCGGCGGTGGGAAGGAGGGGGCTCAGCGCCCCAGCCGCCCGGCCACTCTGTCCCTGCCCTTCGCAGAGCGTGCTGGACCAGTGCCTCCCGGCCTGCCTGCGCCGGCTGCGGCCCAAGCGGGCCTCCAAGAAGCGCTTCAAGCAGCTGGAGCGGGAGCTCGCGGAGCAGCCCTGGCCGCCACTGCCCACCGGCCCCGTGAGGTAGTGCAGGCCGGCCCGGCCCGCTAGACACTGGATGCCCTGCCTCTGAGCCACCCCGACCCCTGTCCAGAGACACCACCGCCATGGCCTCCCCCTGCAGCCCCGAGGTGGGCGTTGTCACACTCCTGCTAAGACTGCCCCCACCCTAGGGAAGTGCCGTCTGTCGTCCCCACTCAAGACCATCCCATGTAGACACGGCAGCCACCAACTCCACTCAGAGCCAGTCAGTGTAGCAAATAGAGTCACGGTATTTTCCTGGCTTGGCCCTGCCTGTCTCCTACCTGGCGCCCAAGACCCTCCCAGGTCCCCGGCTGGCAGCCCCTGATTTTAGACCACACTGGACACCTCCCCTCTGGGGCCTCCATTTCCTCATCTGACAGTAATAAATTTCTTCTGTTTAGCATTTCGCACGTGTTGTCACGTAATCCTTCCAGCAACTGCAGGGTACAGTCCCCATCTTACAGATGAGGGAACCGAGGCTTAGAGGTCACACAAGTAGTCAGAGGTGGGACCAGATCACTTTGTCTCCAGCTTCCAGGCTCTTGCTCCTCTGTGGGAGGGGGGCAGTGGGCTTGCTGGGGAGGCCCTGGGGGGTGGGGAGGAGGTTCCTTTCTCTTCCACCTCTCCCCTCCCCCGCCACCCCGCATCCTGGGACATGTCTGTGGTCCGGTTCCTCCCTCAGATAAAATCCAGGCTCTGAGCCCACATCTCCCAGCCAGAACCACGTGCACCATCCCCGGAGGAAGGGTGGAGCCTCTGAGCTCATCCCAGCAGTGGGCCACTGGCCAAGCCCCTCTGCTCTGGAGATGCAGCTCGGTCATCTGGCCCATCTGGGCAGGGAGAACAGGAAAGAAAGGCTGTTTCCTGCCCTCCAAAGCCCCCGCCAACCTCATTCCTGGAACCCCTGCTGCTGCCCGCAGGCCTGCATGGCAGGAGCTCCGTGGATGTGGAATCAAGCTGGGGAGAAGGGATGTGGGGTGTGGGGAGGGGTGGTGTCAGGCACAGTCAGACCTCTGCCCCAGGCACTGCGTCACCAGCCAGTGACAAACCAGGGTGGTAGATGCTGTTTAAGGGGAGAACACAGAGACCTGGGTTCGAGTCCCTCCTCTACCCTTAGCCGATTATTCAGGAATCTATTGGACAGGCATGTACCAGCAACAGGGGCTAATAAGGTGAACAGAAACACATCGTCCGGCCTGCAGCTCACCACACAGAGGAAGGAGCACATCTCCAGGGACATAGTGGGAAAAGAGCGACCATGCCCACTGTCCCCACCTGCCCAAAGAGCTGCCACTTCTCCTTGGATCCCCAGGGCCAGGGGAGTGAGCAGGAGCAGAAGAGAGGATACAGGAACCAGGACACTGGAGTTGGCAGCTTTTGGGCCTCGGTTTCCCCCTTTTGTCAAGTATAGGGGACAGCATTTCTGCCAGGCAGTTTCCTGTCCTCTCCCAGTAGGATTGCACCTGGTAGCCAACAAAAGGAAGCAGCGAGGGCTGGGCTGGTTGGTGGGCCCACTGTCTCCAGGTGACAGAAGCCCCTGCCATGCTGCAGAAGGCACTGAGGGGGTGGGCAAATATTCATTCCACAAACCAGCACTGGGGAACAAATGATGGGCAGGACATAGCACTGCTTAAAAGGACTCAGAGTCTATGGGGGAGGCAGGAGATCAGAGACCTAGGGTCTAAACCAGGGGCATCCCGATCTCCCAGCCTGCAGCCCCTACAACTCACCCCTGCCTCAGGCCTAGGCTCTGTGGCCAGGCAGAGCTGAGGGCTGCCCAAGAGACAAGGGACCTGCACCCCCACCCCACCACCACCGCCCAGCTAGTCTCTCCCAGGAGAACCGAGTGTACAGCTCATTCACTCATTCCACAAAAGTTTGCTGGACTGCTGCTCCGAGCCTGCATGTGCCTTCGCTGGGCCCAGTGAGCAAAAACAGACCTCATCCAAGCCTGCCTGGGAAGAGGAACAGAATTCAAACGGTCACAGACACAGGGCAAGACAGCTGTGAGCAGTAACGCCTGAGAGCGGGTAAGGAGGAGAAAGGGAAGGCTCCCTGAGGAAAGGAGAGTTTGATCTGTGTCCACATGGAGACCTCAGCCAGTGTTCCAGGAGAAACGGCTTGAGCAAAGGCCCTGTGGCAGGAAGGGGAAGAGGTTAAGTGACAGACTGCCAAGAAGTCTGCATGGTTGGAGGAGGACAAGGAGGCAGAGCCAGGCCACAGTGCAGGGCAGGGTCCTCAGAGGCCGCAGGGGAGTTCAATCCTGATCCTCAGCCCCTTGGAAACCAGTGAAAGTGTCCATAATCTGAGGCGGGTGGGGAGGCCAGGCCCATGGGGGAAGGCCCAGACTGGGGGCTAGCACAGAGCCAGGCAGGAGATGACTGGTGGTGTAAACTAAAGAAAACCAGGCTTTTAAAGAATTAAAGTCAGTTTCACTCAGAGCCTTGCTGAGGACTGATTGCAACCGGGGAGTTTCGGAGTGTTTCTGTGGGAGCGGCGTTCCAGCCCGCGGCTTACGTATGGGGGAGGGGGGCTCTGCCCGTGCAGAAGTTACATCAGAGCAAAATTTCATCCCAGTTTGGGTGCGAGGGTACATCTGAGGGTACACAGAGGCATAATTGTCAACCCTGCCACATTATCTTCTGTACAGGAAGCAGCAAGGGCCAGCGTCACCGAACTCGCCTTTTCTAAAAATGCAGCGATTCAAGCGAGAGCAGCGGGGACCTGTCCCTACGCCATGTAAGGTCTTCAGGGCGTTCTTCCTGAGGGCTGCACTCAGCCACGGGGTCAGGGCTTTGTGAAACTCTGCCTGCAAGCACAATGACACAGCTTCGCAGGGTCTTAGCCCAGGGCGAGCACGGTGGACAGACTCACAGAAGATATCTGGGACGCAGACTGGGCGCTGGGCGCTGGGCGCTGGGCTGGATGCACGGCTGAGGGCAGGGGAGCAAGCCTGGGTGCTGGAAGGCCGCTGGGACAATTCCTGGGCCTGGGAACACCTCCAGGGCCAGGTCTGGATGAGGGTTAGGAGGTTGTGCATTTGGACTTGGATGCTTGTTGAGTCGGATGTGCCTAGGGGACACTCGTGGGGCAGAGGCCTGGTAGGGGCTGAAGGCAATGCTGGTTAGGAGGCTAGCCAGGGCCCCAAGCTCTGGGGTGCAGGAGGAGGAGGAGCTAGCTCTGGAGGCTCCGCAGGGGAGGCAGGAGGGAAACCAGGCCCAGGAGGGTGTCCTGGAAGCTGGGAGAAGCCAGAGGGTGAGCAAGGTTCACTTTCTGCTGAGTGGCCTTGGGTGACAGTTTGGGAGGCTCAGTGTCACCCTCTGTGCAATGGGGTGGCACACCCACCTCGCCCACCTGGCCGTGTAGTGAGGACCCCACGTGAGGAGGAGGCAGCGCTTGGCACAGACGCCAGTTCGGCTGGGCAGGCGCCTCCTCCCCCAGGTTGGCCGGCAGAGGAGGGTCAGAGCCCCGAGGGCGCGGCGCGGAGGCCTGGGCCGACCGCTCGCGTTAGGACCCAGCGGATCTGGGGCTGGAGGGCGGGCGCCAGCCCGTCGGGGGCCCGGAGGGGGGCTCGGAGCGGGCACAGGGGCGGCTCTGGCGGGCAGACTCGGGAGCCGACGGCGGAGTGACCCGGACAGGTAGGCGCCGGCCTGGCACTCGCGGCCCAGGGCTCGGGGTGCAGGCGGGGACGTCGGCGGGGTCCCAGGCGTGGAGGGGTGCCGGCCTCTCTGGACCCCCGATCCTGGGGGCAGCTGCCGAGGGGGCACCTGGAAAGTCTGGGGTCGCTTTGTGGGTAGGACACGAGTTGGGAAGGGCAGGAAGCCCGAGTTTGGGGGAGCCAGTGGTGGGGACGTCGGGGATGAGGTGGCTTTTGTTTCAGGGGTGGTTGGAATGTGGCGGGTGGGGTGGGGGGCCGGTGGGAGCAGCCGAGACAGAGACGCAGAGAGACAAAGAGAGATCAGAGACCACAGAGCTCTAGGATCTCCCAGCAAGTTTCCCGGCTGATTGTTCCCAGCTGTCCGGCAACAACATCTGGTTTCCTCCTGCGGGGACACCCCTGCCCGGCCTCTGGAGCAGGCAGAGCCCTCCCTCACTCTGAGCCAGCGTGGGGGCCCCTTGTTCCCCTCCTCCCTGGGATGCAGAGGAGGGGAAGGAGGCAGTTGTGGAAGGGGCTAGAGGTGGGGGTGCAGCCTCCTGGGCAGGTCCTGGCCGCCCCCACGCCCCAAAACCCCCTTGTCTAGAAGCGCTTGGAGGTGCGGTCCCCTGGCCTTTTCCCACACTGACTCCTCTCTCCAGCCCCAGCCCCTGGACCCCCTTCCTCAGTGAGCCTGGGCCTGGGTGCCAGTCTTGGGGGAGCAACACTCCATGGCTGGCAAGATTGCCCCAACCTCTCAAGGCCCCGCAGGCCGGGCTGACCGTGGGGCGGTGGGGGGCAGCAAGGAAGGATCTTTAGGTCTCCAGTCCCCCTGCCGTGGGGAGGCCCCGGGTTTTAAGAGTGGGAGGTATGGGGAGCCAGATGTCCCCTGCCTCTAGGGCAACTTGAGTCACAGCCTCCCCATGCCACCCCCACTCAGAGGTGCTGGATGCATGGCCCCGGCGCGGGTCAGGGAGGTCTCAGGAGTGGGGTGGGGGAAAGCTGGCCACGTTTCTGCCCGTGTCCTAGATCCCAGGGCGCAGTACAGCAAAGTTAGGGTTTCCAGTTAGCTGTCTGGAAGAACTTCCCATGTCGGGGCAGGGAGGGGGCTCCCCTGGACCGACGAGCCCCTGGACTAGGCCTTCACAGCGCTCACCGCAGAAAGCCGGCGGTCTGGAGGTGGCCCTCCACTGAGCCGGGACCGGACGTGGGGACCTGGAGGCTCCGCCAAGTCCACTCTGCAGCCAAGACCGGAGGCCGGACTCCACCAGGGGTTCTGGAACGTCAGGAACCTGGTGAAAAGTGTGCACCAGTGCCCTCTCCCAAAAAATTACACACACATCACTTGTCCTGCAGTGTCAGGGTGTTCAGAATGCCTGGGCTGGTGACATCATGGCCCCCTCCGGCGCCGCCCCCCTCAGACTCCACTCCAAGTGCTTCCTCTTGCTCCAGAAACAGACCTCAGGCTCTGAGTCTGTGAAGACGGCCAGGTCCTGGGAGGCCTGAGGCCTGGCAGGAGAGGAATCTTCTGGGGGCTGGGAGCCCTGCCCAGCCTGGCTGCTCTGGGGGCCCCGGGCTGGGCCGTGTGCATGTGGTTTCCTGCCTCCTCGAAAGATGCTCTGGGCCCAGGGGCTAATTGGGAGCAGGTGGTGGGCTTGGCCCAGGCTGCTGAGCCCAGGCTGTGATGCTGGCTGGGCAGAGCTGGGGTCCCGAGGATGGGCCTGGGGTCAAGGACTCATGCAGTCGGTGCACTGGACACCCCGGGAGGTGCTGGGCCAGAGGGGTGGGTGTGGGCATGGGTGAGGCAAGAGCGGTCAGGGCTGGCAGAGCATTAGAAATGTCCCCTCGGTGATCAGGGCAGGGCGGGGTCTATTTGTCAAGATCAGCCTCGGAGCCAGGCTGGAGGCCTTGTCCCTTGTGACCCAAACACCCGCATGGGCCAGCTGTCCCTCCAAAGTAGTCCCGACCCCCAGCCCCCTGGCCCTCCAGATACATGGCTTCTACTCAGGGGACCTGCTTCTCCAGGCTGAATCTAGGGCACCAGAGTGGGCTCTGCGGTCCTGGGTCCGTGGGCCTGGGCGCAGCTCCCCGCTCCTCCTCCCCCAGCTGTCCTCTGACACCACCCGGCCTGCCGCTCTCCGTGGCCATGAGAACTGCCCACCTCTTCCTGCTCTTCCTGCCTGGTACGTGACTCCTGGGGCAGCAGGTAGCTCCCCTCATGTGGGGTGGGAGTGGGGTTTGTGGAGGGGAGCTCACAGTGAGCCTTTGTCATGCTCTGTGGCCAAACTCGGCTCCTCAGCCACCAGGGCCGCCCGCCTGGCTGCCTGGCATCTCCTGGGCCTTCCCCCCACGCCCACCCCACCACCGCTTCCCAGAGAGTGGGCACACCCCAAGCATCAGAAATCCACGCTTTTCCTCTTGCTCACTGCCCCTCCTGGGAGCAGGGGGAAGGGGCAGGGGGCACCCCCGGCGGGGAGTCCAGAGGCCTGGCCTGGAGACCCGTTTTGGGCCCTCCCACCCTATACATTCTTGACCCCAGATGGGTCCTTGTTGGCCAAATGAGATATGAGTGGGCATCACAAAGGTCCTGCGTGTCTAACATTCATTCATTTGTGCACGAGATAAGTGCTGAGCTCCTACTATGTGCCAGGCACTGGGCTGGACCCTGGGGAAACAGCAGTGAACTAGGCAGACAGATCCCTGCCCGCCCCATGCTGCCCGTCTGGGGCAGGGGGCAGATACTGAACAAGCAGACATGAGGCACTGCAGACTGTCTGGGTGCTGGGTGGACACCAGCAGGAAGATGGTGGGCCAGGGACACCCCCCAGAGAGCCGCGGTTTCACTTAAGACCTGAAGGAGAAGCTGACCCGGTGTCACAGGCCCGGGGAGAGCCAAGTGCAAAGGCCCAGCGGCAGACAGGAGCATGTTGAGTCCTGGGAGCAGCCAGCGAGGGGGACGGGGCAGGGTACGGTCAGGGAGGTGATGCAGGACCAGGGTGACCCCCACCGCCCCTTCCCAGAAGCACCTCGGGGCCCGTTGTCTCTCCCTTGGGGCACCCCCACATGCCTTGCCTCCCACCGCAGGCCTGCTGGCTCAGGGCCAGTATGACCTGGACCCGCTGCAGCCGTTCCCTGACCACGTCCAGTACACACACTACAGCGACCAGATCGGTAAGGGCCTTCCACCGCGGGTCTCTGCCAGCCCTACTGTGTCACCCAGGCCCGGCTACCCCCGCATGTGCGGCTCAGCCAGGGACCAGGCGGGGCAGGTTGTGGGGAATCCTGGCGGTGGGTCCCTGGCTCAGTTGTGACTTCATTTGCCCCTGAGGCTAGGGGCTGGCCTGACCCCCACGCGTTCCACATTCTCTGTTTGCAGACAACCCAGACTACTATGATTACCAAGGTAAAGGCCTGGCAGCTGGAGTGGGGGGCTCACGGCCCGGGGAGGGGAAGGAGGGAGCAGACCCCCTCACCCTCCCCTGGTTGCAGAGGTGACTTCTCGGCCCTCTGAGGAAGAGCAGTTCCAGTTCCAGTCCCAGCAGCAAGTCCAACAGGAAGTCATCCCAGCCCCCACCCCAGGTAGGCCACAGCCCCTGCTCCCACCCCTCCCCCACCTGGAAGTAGGGGTCTGTGCCCGGGCTGGGCATCAGAGCCTCCCAGGGATCTCTCCTGCCTCTCTCCCTCTCTCCACCAGAACCGGGAAATGCAGAGACGGAGCCCACGGAGCCCGGGCCTCTCGGTAAGTGCTTTCCTGATGGCTGGAGAAACGGAGGCACAGCCCCAGCCTCTGAAGTTGGGGTGAAGTGGGGGGCGGCGCTGGTAGGACAGAGGCCTCTGCCCTTGCTGGGAGGTAACATGGGGGGCGGAGGGAGCTTGCAGACGTGCCCCTGCTTTAGGCTGGCAGCTCCAGGCCCCCCTCCAGCAGCTCCTGGAGACCCCAGCCTGCCTCCAAGGGCCTGGCTGGAGGCTGAGTTGGCCACAGCCTGGGGAGGCCCGTCCCCTCACAGACATTGGCAGGGAGAGGTGTGCCGGGGCTTCCTGCCAGCCAGGGGGGGCCCCTGGCACTGCCCCAGCCAAGAACCCGAGCGAATGAGATGCACACGTGCAGGACAGTGGTGGGCTGGTGTGACTGCGTGCGTGCCTGTGAGTGGGCATGGACTTCCACAGCCGTGCGGGGTGCGTGGTGAACGTGCGTGTGTTGGAACGTGTGCTTGTAACTGCGGTAGTGAATCAATGCACTGCATCAAAGCGGGCGGCCCGGGAGGCCCAGCAGCGCTGTGCGTGCGCGTGGGCACGTGTAGGTGGGGGTCTGGGCTGGGCCTGAGGGTGCAGGCGGGACCCAGACCCTGAGATCCAGTCTCAGGTGGGTGAGGGTGGGGGCTGCCCCCCAGCTCTGGGCCAGGTCTGACCCTGCCTGTCACCCAGACTGCCGCGAGGAGCAGTACCCGTGCACCCGCCTCTACTCCATACACAAGCCTTGCAAACAGTGTCTCAACGAGGTCTGCTTCTATAGGTGAGCACAGGTGGGCAGCCGTCGGGAGGACTTTAGGGGGGATGAGGGTGGCCAGGGGGGTAGGGGACAGCTGGCTCTGGCCAACCAAGGTGGGAGTTTCGGAAAAATAGTGAATCCAGAAGTTGAGCTCAACTCTGTGGTGCAGCTCAGACCTGGGACCCTGACTTCGGGGCTCCGATGCCAGGTTCTGTCCAGGCTCTCCCAGTGGGGGTGGGTGAAGGGGGAGCTGAGACCCCTCCTGGCCTCATCCCTCAGCCTCCGCCGTGTATATGTCGTCAACAAGGAGATCTGTGTTCGCACAGTCTGTGCCCACGAGGAGCTCCTCCGAGGTAGGAAGCCCCCTCCGCTAGGCGTCCCCTGCCCCACGGCCACTCGTTACCAGCTAACCGTGCATGTGCCACACTCCCAGGGCACCCCAAGTGCCCATCCCCACTGCTGTCCATCCTCAGCACTGCCCCAGCGCCAGAGCGGGGGAGGGGTAGCGGCTCCCATCACCCAGCCACACACTGACCCCCGCCTCCGCCTCCCCCCTGCCCTGCAACAGCTGACCTGTGTCGGGACAAGTTCTCCAAATGTGGCGTGATGGCCAGCAGTGGCCTGTGCCAGTCCGTGGCAGCCTCCTGCGCCAGGAGCTGCGGGGGTTGCTAGGGTGGAGCCGAGTCCTGAGCCCCGCCCTCCTCAGATCTGGGGGCCTCGGCCCCCCCTGACCTGGTGCTTTTCTCCCGTCCTGACGGCCCCTTTATTGTGTAAAAAGTTAGTGGACTGCAGCCCTGGGTGTGGGCCGTGGTGCCTCAGGCCCCACTCCCAGCCTGTGGCCACTCCTGGGGCATGACGGGGGCTCCCCACTGCCCAGTCCCCGCCCCCTTGGTGGGGGACACCTCAGGCCTCTCTGTGGGACCCGGACCTCTGGGTCCTTCTCAGCCCCTCTGAGGACAGTCCCCCCGAGGTAGGCTATGCCCCTCATCCCAGCTGGTCTGCTTGGATTTCTACAGCCCCTGGGCATGGACCACCTTTGTTTGTTTTATACAAAATTAAAAACAAGTTTTTACAAAAGATTCAGAGTCACTTTTTCAGTTGAGAGCACAGAGGGGGCAGCCCGGTGCCTCCAACACTGCCCGCCCCCCCCCGAGAGGCTCCCCAGCCCCCAGAGGGCAAGGGCTACCCGAGCCACGCCAGCGTGTGCTGGCACGTGCGTGCGCGCCACAGGGGCTGCGTGGGAAATGGAAAGTTTTAGGGATGCGATTTTCTCATTACCAGGGCTGCGTGGTGAAGGCGTGAGTCCCTGTCACCAGAGGGACACAGCCAAGAGGGGACACCGCCCACGGGGGCGGGGAGGCAGGAGGTAGAGGCAGATAGACCCGAGATCCGGGGCTTTTGGGGGCGAAGCGGGAGGCTGGTGCGGTTGAGGGCAAAGCAAAGCAAGCGTCACAATATCGCCCTCTGAGCGGCACTGGGACCTGGGACCGGGCTCTGCGTGAGCCTCGGCACACCGTCCTGTTTAACCCCTGAACAGGCGTATTCGGTAGATACAGTTCGTAGCCTCATCTTAGGGAAAACTAAGCCCCCTGAGGGTCCACCGCTGTACGTGGCAGAGCTGTAGCAGGATCTGGCTGTGGGACTCCGACAGATGAGGACTAGCATCATTCCTCCCTCAGACACCAACTGGGCACCTCCTCTGTGAACTTCCTCAGAGCCAGCCTGTGAGGCAGATTCCCATTTTACAGATGGGCAAACTGAGGCTCAAGAGGTTAAACAGCTTTGCCCAGAATCACTCAGCAGAGCCAGGGCAAGATGCAGTGTTCACTCCCAACCCTGCCCTGTTCACCACGCTGCCTGGGAGGCCTGTCACTGACCAGAGGGGTGGCTCCAATCAGAGGGACCCAGAGAGGGCAGGACAGCTTGGGCTGCAAAGAGAAGCTATGCAGACTGGGTCATAGTCCCCGGCCTCAACAGCCCCATCTGCTAAATGGGTGGATCCCTGGGGCCTCCCCACCCCGATCCTATGAGGTTGGTAAGCTTCTTATCCAACACAGGCCTCTGCCTCCCTTGTCTCCCCAGCACCCCTCCCTAGAGGCCCCATCCCTCCTCGCCCAGGCCCTACCTGTCCCCCTCCCATGTCCTCCCAGGGAGAGGGCACACTAATAGCAGAAAAGGGACACATCTGTACAAACCGGTTTTAGAAAACGGGGTCTTCTTGTTACAAAAAACAAATAGTTCTGAACAGCTAACGTTGTAAAAAGGTATAAAAATACAGGGACTCTGAGCTCGCTGAAGAATTTCCTGACAAACACTTTGAACTAAGGCGGAGAGGTCTCCGGGAAGCCGGAGTCGGCCTGGGTCTCTGACCCCGGCCCTGGCCCCCTGACCCCGGCCCTGGCCCCTGCCACGAGCCCACGCTCCAGGGCTTGCTCCAGGGATGGCCAGAGACAAGGGCTCCCCAGCCCGGCTAGGCTCAGCCGCTTGCCCTCAGGGAGGACCCCGTACAGTCTAGAGTACAGGGCGGGGCAGGACTGAGGTTCAGCCCACAGACCATGGGGGCCTGGGGATGCTGGGAAGCCACTGCTGGGTCTGGGCGGGAGCTGGAGCTCCCCCTCCTCAGCCCTGCCGCCCGCTCCTCCTCGCCCCCAGCGCTGGGGCCCGAAGGACCAGGCCCTGGGGGTGCTGTGCTGAGGAGGGCACGGGGCTGCTCTCCAGGTGCCAGCTGGGAAGGGGCTCATTTCTCGGGGGGGCCAGGAAGTGGGGAGAAGGGTGCTGAGCTCCTTCGAAGCCCCTGCTGCAACTGCCCCTTCAGCGTGGACACCTGGGGGAGACAGAGAAGGTGAGGCCAGCCCAGGTCCCCAGCCTGACTTCCAACAAAGGGAGGCACAGCGGGAACCCAGAGGGACCTGATGTGCCTGTTTCAGGAAAGGGCTGGCCTCACTAAGAGCCGGGGGTGTCCTTCCCTCCTCATGTTGCTCCTTATGTCAGCCAGGTGTCTGCTGAGGACTCAGCAGGTTCGGGGGCCACCCCCAACATCCTTTATCCCCATCATTTGGGTGTGCCCGTCTCTAGCCCAGAATCAAGGGGTGGACATGTGACCCAGGCCCGACCCATCCGAGCCGCCCTGCCCTACAGACACAGTTGCTCATGCACGGTCAGGAAGGGGCCTGTGATCCAAGCAGGCGTTGGGGACCTGCCCTGGGACCGTTGCCAGCGCTCTCAGGAGGAAGGCCCCCCTCCCCGCCCCCATGATCACAGGTTGCTGGAAGAAACTGAGGCTGGAGCTGCAAAGGGCACCTGTGCCCCGAGGAAGAGGGCCACCCTGGGCAGGAGCCAGAGGACAGCAGAGCACGGCAAGAGGGGCTGAGTCCCAGGAGCACCACTGGAGCCTCTGGCCCAGCCACAGCGGATACCAGCACAGACCCACCACCCCGTTCCGTTTCGGGAGCCATCGACTGCTTACACTGAGGTCACAACCGGCCCTCTCCTCCTCCTCTTCCTCCAGCCCCGCACTTCCATCCTGGCCCAGTCCCCCGGGGGCTGCACACCTGCTCCTCCAGCCCGCGCACCCTCTGGCGGTGGGCGCGCTCCCGCGCCTCCAGGGTGCGCTCGGTCTGTGCCTGGGCGCTGCGCAAGCGCTCCACCTCCTGCTGCAGCTCCAGCCGCTGCTGCTCGTCCGCCTCCAGCTGGGCCGGGCTCGGGTTCTGCTCCAGCGCCACCACCTGGGCCTGCAGGGAGGGGCTGCTGTCAGGGTCCCGGCCCAGTGTGTCTGCGTGTGTGACCGCCCTGGGGCACAGCCAGCACAGGTCGGGGAAGCAAGACAGATCCTTCCTTGTCCCCCATCCTGCTGGCCCTGACAGTGAGCCTGCGAATCCCAGCGACCCTCACTCAGACAGGCGTGCACACACGCACACGTGCACACTCACACCCACACACAGACATACTCAAATGTGAGACACACTGGCACAAAGGCAAGCATGTAAATACTTAGCCAGGTTCACACAGGTGCATACATATGTGGGAAAGCCCAATACTCCTACACATCTACATACATGAAAACATCTATACACAAACACATGTATTCATAATCCCTAGACATGCCACGCAGTGCACAAGATCCATGCTACGTGCACAAGAATACTCACATGGACACTCATACTGCTACATGTGCGCAACATACATGAACCCACAGGCTCACGTGCTAACAGGCCTTTAGTGCCTTTTCTGTACACCTTGGAGAGAACCCCCTCTGTGGCCCGGCTGGGACAGCCCTCTAAGGCTCCAGGCTCCTGGGTGGTGAGGGTCGAAGGCCCCCCGGCCACCTGAGACTGCTTAGCACTCTGGCTGGGGATGAAGCTGGGGTCCTTGGCTGGGTGGGCAGGGCCAGACCTCCAGCTGCTGGATCTGCCTCTGGGCCTCGGCCAGCTCCAGCTCAACCCCTGACAGTGTGCGGTCCAGGCGGCCCTTCTCCGCGCTCAGCCGCACCGTGTCCTCGTGGCTGCGAAGCTTCTCGCGCTCCACCTAGGCGGGTAGGGCAGGAGGGGATCAGGGTGCTGGGAAGGGGCTCCGAGAGGGGTCTCAGGTTCCAAACCCCAGTGGAATAACCCAACATCGGCAGAGGCAGCAGACCCTGGGGATGCGCAGCCAGGGCCACGGCGAGGCCCCGGAGGACGTGAGCGGAGCAGCCCACCTTGTCCAGCGTCCTCCTGAGGGCCACGCGGTCCTTCCCCAGCCGCAGGGCCGAGCGCTCCACCTCCCGCTTCTCGGCTTCCAGCTGAGCCAGGGCGCGCTGCGTGCTGCCCAGACGCTCCTGCAGCAGCCGCCGCTCGTCCTGCAGCTTCTGGACCGTGTGCAGAGCCGCGGCCTCGCCCTCTTGCCGCTGCCGCAGCACCTGCAACACAAGCCAGGCCTCACCCCTGCGGCCTCGGCGTGTCCACCTGCAGCTTGGGATGCTGCTGCTGCCGGCCCTGTCCACTCACTCCGTAGGCAACCGTGAGACCCACACTGGAGAGCTGGTCCCTGAGGCCAGCCAGTTCCCTCTGAGCCTCAGTTTCTCCATGCGACCTCGCTGGAGGCTGGGCCAGGATTTAGGGTAAGATTGAGATGGATGGGGCCGGGTGCGGTGGCTCACGCCTGTAATCCTAGCACTCTGGGAGGCCAAGGCGGGCGGATCGCTCCAGGTTAGGAGTTCGAAACCAGCCTGAGCAAGAACGAGACCATGTTTCTACTAAAATAGAAATTAATTGGACAACTAAAAATATATAGAAAAAAATTAGCCGGGCATGGTGGCACATGCCTGTAGTTCCAGCTACTCGGGAGGCTGAGGCAGGAGGATTGCTTGAGCCCAGGAGTTTGAGGTTGCTGTGAGCCAGGCTGATGCCACGGCACTCTAGCCCGGGCAACAGAGACTCTGTCTCAAAAATAAATAAATAAATGAAAACAAAAACAAACAAACAAAAAGATTGAGATAGATGGGAAAGTCCCCACCCCATCCCAGGGACTCACAGACCTGGGGACAAAGGGGCCCACCCTGGCCCTCACCTCCCTCAGCTGCTGCAGCTGGCCCTCCGCCTCCGCCCGCTGCAGCTCCAGGTCCGCCAGCTCGCCCCGCACTGTCTGCACCTGCTCGCCCAGGGAGCTGCTCTGCTTCCGGGCCTCAGATAACGCGTGCCGGGCAGCGTCCAGCCGTTCCTGCAGGACAGGGCCAACGGTGCCAGGCTGGCCTGGAAGCCCTAAGGCAAAGGGCCTCCTCTAGTCTGCCTCCAGGCAGGTTCGCAGCCCAAAGTCATCTCACGGGAAACGTGAGCCAGGCAGCAAGCCTGGCCCACAGCCTACCCACTGACCTGCATAAGGCGGGAGCCACCAGACCCCAGCTCTCCCCATTAACTCTGCACTGGGGTCCCCGCAAAGCCATACTAGTAGGCTTGTTCTCTATTGGGCACACCCCCTCCCAGAGCCTCCGCTCACTGACTGATGTTCTATTGGGCCCACCCCTCCCTCAAAACCTATTCTCATTGACTGGCTACTTATGGTCCCCAACCGACTGCCCCACTGGCTGGCTCCTTACCAAGCCTGCTCTCGTTGGCTGACTCTCTCACTGGGTTCACCCCCAGCCAGACTCCGGAGCCCCCCATACCTGGAGCACTTGCCGGTCATGTTCACAGGCCGTCAGAGCCTTCTGTAAATGCAGATTCTTGTCCTGGGTGCTGGTGAGGCTGGTGTTGCTCTGGGCCAGGGCTTGTGTCAGGCCCTGCACCTTGTCCCGCAGGGTCCCCTCGCTCTCTTCCACCTTGGCCAGGGCCCCACTCAGCCGCTCCACTGTCAGCTGCAGGGTCCCTGCCTTCACCTCACTGTCTGCCACCTGGCAGGAGGACAGACAGGACAGTCAAGGGGCTTTGTTCGTTCCCATTGGGCCTCTATACCTCTGCTCCCACTGTGACCTTCACCAGGTGTGCCAACCCAAGCCCTTCCCACCTCTGGGGCTCCATCATTGATATCCACTCTTCTCGTGCACTCTCGCTGGCTCAGCTTACTGCGACTTGGGCCCGGGTTACACTGTCAGTTAACTATCCTTGCCCAGAACACCATCATCCTGGGTATCTCAGACCCCATGGTCTCTTCCCTGTCTTCATTCCCCTTTCCTCCCTGCTACAGAAGGGAAACAGTAACTACCACAGCCTTGAAGTTTTCTGTGTTTTTGACTTTGGTGGGTGCCCATGCAGGGCTAGCAGAGTTACTGAACATTAGAGTAAACTTCCTAGCAGCCAAGGCAAAAAGGGAAACGAGTAAAATCTGTATCTTTAACTTGTCTCACATGACTTCTTATAAGTGCAAACTCGGTCATCAGATAGTCTAGAATTCTAACTTTGGCTCTGCCTCTTATTATAACAGCTATGTGATTCTGGATAATGACATTACCTCTCTGCCTCTATTTATTCATCTGTGAAATGGGGATGAACTTGCCTCATATGGTTGTTGGGAGGACTGCATAACTCCTGCAAAGTGCTTGGCACAGGGCATGCAGATGCTGGGGTTGTGAGTGGGGGACGGGGCCCACCTGTCTCTGCAGGGAGTCCACTCGATCCTGGAGGGCCTGGGCCTGGGCCTCGCGGTCGCTCAGGCCCAGGCGGCTGCGCTGCAGTTCCCCCTCGAGTGAGCGCCGCTGCAGCTCGAGCTTGATGGTGCGGCTCTCGGAGGCGTCCAGCACCTCCTTCAGGCGCCGCTTGTCACTCTCCAGCTTCACCTCGTTGGCCTTCATCTTGCTGATCTTCTCCTGCGGGGGGAGGGCTCAGGCCTTGGATGTCTAGGCCACCCTAAAGCCCTCCCCCATGGCCCTGACCCTTAGGGGGAAGTGGGGAGCAGTGTGACCTGAGACCAGCCTGGGACCCTCTGGAGGCTCCAGTCTCCCTCTGTTCACAGGATTAGTGGGCACAAGGATCCCGGAGCACCTTCCAGTTTGGGCCAAGGCTCACGGGCTGTGTGACCCAAGACTGCCCCTTCCTGCTCTCCGGCCCTGTTTCACATCTGTAGAGTGGGGGTGCTGGATTGGTCTGGGGGTGCCACAGCCTGGGTGCTCATAGGAGCCCTGGGGAGGGGGCTGTGACATGTGGATTCCAGGACCCTTCCCCTGCTCTGCTGACCCCCACTCCAGCGGTGGGCCCAGAGCTGCATGTGTGACCTGAGCTGAGCCCAGTAGCCCTGGGTGGGCCCTACTGTCCTAGGATTTGAGGGGATGATCCCCTTCCCCACACAGTGGTGAGCAGTAAAGGAGGCCTGGGGGGTGTAGACAGGACAAGAAGATAGACCAGGGGTCCCCAGATTCATGTTACTCTCCTGGAGATGGGTGGGCCAAGAGGGGTGTTATTACAGCCTCCCCAGTCCCCAGCCCGAGCCGGCCCCTCTGTCCCCTGCTCTGAGCCCCAACCCTGCCCTGTCTGGGCCCAGGGGCCCCCACTCTGGCTCCTGCCCAGCTTTGTTCTCAGCCTCCGCCTGCAGCCCCCGCGGCTGGGCCCAAGGCCAGACATGAAGCCGCAGACACAACAATCCAGCTAAGCCCGGCCCGGGGCCAGAGGCAGGGGCTGAGTCGTGGGCCAGCACTCGAGGGCCGAGGAACGGGAGCGGGGAGGGGGCTCCAGCTGCGAGGAGGCAGGCTGGACGGTCACCACCTGGGCCTGGGCTTCCTGCCCAGACACAAAGACAGACACGCACATAGGTACACCAGGTGAACACAGATGTCCCCCAAGCACACATAAAAACCCGAGAACACCACGTGTGTGGCTACACGGAGACATAAAGCAGAGGCCTCGAGCACCAGCCGTGTGTGGAGAGCTCACGTGCGTCGTCTCTGTGAGACAACCGTTGGCCTCCCCTCTCCCGATGAGAAAATAAGAACCTGACAGTGGACTGGCCCAAGGCCAATAACAGCAGGGCCAGGACTTGAACCCAGATCTGTCTGGCTCAAAAGCCCAAGCTTTTTTCTACAGCCTGGTGACCAAATGTCACCAGGCTATAGAAAAAAGTGAAATGAGATGATGGAATCAGAACGTGCTTCTGTAGGAAAGGTCGAAGGCTGCTCGCTGCAGCGTGCTGCGGAGAGACTCGGGCAGACACACAGAGAGACCAAGGGCAGGGCTCAGACACCCACTCCAGCACCCACAGACTCCCCCTCGCCCCCGCCGGCCCTCAGCTCCTGCCCACCTGGCTGGCCCGGAGCTCGCTCTCAGTGGCCTGCAGGGTCCTCTCCAGTGCGGCCACCTGGTCCAGCATGGCCCGGTGCTCCCGCTCGCCGCGCCGCACACTCTCCTCCTGCAGTGCCAGCTCTGCCTGGGCCTCGCTCAACCGCCCGTTGACACTGCGCCGGGCTGCAGCCGCCACCCAGTCCCGTCAGGCATGGCTAGGCACAGCCCCAAGACCTGAACCAGGCCACAGAATGCCCACCACGGGCCAGACCGTCTGCACCCTTGAGGGTATACAGGTCTGGACATGAGTGAAGCTGAGCAGGGAAGGTCCCCTGCAGGACCAGGTCTCCTCGTCACAGGACCAGGGCAGGGACACAGGCCAATTCCCCAGGCTCCTACCTCAGCTGCTCAGAACACAAGAGAGTAGAGTCGGGGCCCTGGGAGTCACACTTACCTTCCTCACTCTCAGCCACGGCCTTCTGCAGCTGCCTGGCCCGCGAGCTCACGCTGTCCCTCTCGGCCTCCATCTCAGCCAGCTGGCGATTCAGAGCACTCGTCTGCGCCCGAAGCTCATCCTGCAGCCCGACATGGGGGGAAAGGAGAAGACCCTGCTCTGACACCCTGCACCCCTCCAAGAGCCCCCAGCCGCAAGGTCCCTATCAAGCCACTCACACCCACGCTCACCCGTTCTCTCTGGGCTCCCCGTAGCTCCTGCAGGAATTCCCGGAGGGCCCCTCGCACTGCATCGGGGTCCAGGTCTGGAGGTGCTGGGGATGTGGCAGGTCCTGGCGATAGAGGCTGGGCCCCAGGACTGCACTCTAAGGGGCTGGGGCTGCTGAGCCCTTCCTCGCTTCCTAGAAGAGAAGACATGCTCAGTGATACAGGAGCCACTGACCTCCCCTACCTGGAGGGTGGCTGCAGGCTCCAAACCTATCCCACTCACTTTGTCCCTGCTGCTTCCAACGGCCCTCTCGCTTAAAATACTCAGCCAGCCCCACAGCTCTCAGAATTAAGCCCGACTCCTCTGCATAGCTCAGAGGCCCTGTTGCCCACCCTGGCCGAATCGCCCTCTCACCCTTTGCGTGGGCCACTCTGTATCACCCTCAGTTCCCTCTAGAACATTCCCTGTGCCAGCCCCAGATGCCTGGGTTCATGCTACCCCCTCTCCCCATAGTTTCTCCTTGCCTGACCCATCTTGTAGGCCACTGACCCCTCAGGGGGCCCCTGACTCCAGGCTGGGTTGGGGTGAGCTCGTCTCACTTCATGGGGGTCTGTGTCTGCCTCCCACCCAGACGAGCACCATGAGGTGCTCTCTCTCCTGTCCACCACTGTGTCCCCAGGGCACAGCCTAGGGGTGGACACTCCATCACCTCAACACCTCCCTGTACTGAGCACTTACTATGTGCCAGGCATTGGGCCAGTGCTTTCCCTGTGTTGCCCCATTTCATCCTCAAATAACTCCCAGACAGGTAAAGACCAATTCAGCCCCTTCCCAGGCAAGGCAAGCTCAAAGCAGTTAAGTGAGTTGCTCGGCCTCAAAGCCGGGATGTGAACCCAGGCAGCCTGCCTCCCAGGCAGAAAACTGTGCTCGGCTTGGGAGATGGGGAGGTGGAGGGGCAGGGCGGACAGAGTCGGTGCGCCACCTGGAGGTCCACACTGGAACTGTAGGACAGGGGGCCTGCCATGAGCATCCTCCAGCCTCTGACAAGTGACATCTAACTGGCCCTGCAGACAGGAGCTGGGTCACCACCCAAAAGTCCCAACCCAAAGATTCCCAAAGGAGCAGGACCTCCACGGCCTGCTCCCAGGGTCCTCCAGCCTGGAAGATCCTATCCCCTCGGGGTAAAGTCCTTGTAGTGGCCTGCAAGGTCTCTGTGAGCAGGCCCTTCGCCTGCAGGCTCTCACGGCTCAGCCTGCAGCATTCTGGGATGCTGGTCACCCCTGGGGTGGGCCGGCCAGGGCACTGACACTCGGCCTCAGAGTCTCTTCCCCCATGTGCTGCCTCAGGACCTTCCTTCCCTTACCTGACACCTCAGGTGAGCCTCCCGCTGTCCCCACACAAACTGCCCTAGCTCCATCCCCCGTGCCTTTATCTTAAAAAAAAAATTTTTTTTTTGAGACAGAGTCTTGCTCTGTTTCCTGGGCTTGAGTGCCATGGTGTCAGTCTAGCTCGTAGCAACCTCAAACTCCTGGGCTCAAGCGATCCTCCTGCCTCAGCCTCCTGAGTAGCAGGGACTATAGGTGTGTACCACCATGTCCAGCTAATTTTTTCTATTTTTAGTAGAGACGGGGGTCTCGCTCTTGCTCAGGTAGGTCTCAAACTCCTGACCTCAAGCAAGCCTCCTGCCTCGGCCTCCGAGAGTGCTAGAATTACAGACGTGAGCCACCATACCTGGCCTAAAACATTTTTTTTATTGTGACAAAATATATATAACATCAAATGCACTTAACCATTTTTAAGTGTATGATTTGGTGGCGTGAATTACATCTAGAGATGATTTAAAGTATATAGGGGGTGGGGATGAACATAAATTACATGCAAATGCTATACCATTTTATATCCAGGGACTTAAGCATCCATGGATTTTAGTATCCAAGCAGGTCCTGGAACCCATTCCCCTTGGATAACAAGGGACGATTGTTACAGGAGGCCTGGAAATAAATCTAGGACAACCCCAAACAAACTCTGTAACTTCTGTATAAAGCAATAACTTCCAATTACCCCCTTCCTCAGCCCCTGGCAACCTCTAATCTGCTTTCTGTCTCTATGGATTGGCCTATTATAGATATTTCATGTAAGTGGGATCACACTGTATTTGCCCTTTGGCGACTGCTTCTTTCACTTAGCGTAATGCCGCTGAGGCTTATTCATGTGGAACCACATCTCAGTTATTCCTTTTTAAGGCCGCATAACATTCCATTGCATGTTGGTGCCACATTTGGCTTATCCATTCATGTACTGCTGGGCATTTGGGCTGTCTCCACCTTCGGCTACTGTGAGCAATGCTGCGATGAACACTGGTGTTCCAGTGCCTGCTCACGCCCCTGTTTTCAATTCTTTGGGGCATATACCTAGGAGAGGAATCGCTGGGTCTGCGGTAATTCTATTTTTAGCTTTTCGAAGAACTGCCAAACTATTTTCCACAGTGGCTCTGCCATTCTACATTCCCAGCAGCAACGTCCCCTGCCTGGTTTTTCCTTACCTATTTTTCCAGCCCTTACCACCGCCCAGTATAGTCTATATTTCATTTATGTATCACATTTATTGTCTGCTACTCCCACGGCTAGACCATAAGCCCCGTAAGAGCAGACATGCTTGTCGGTTTGTTTACTGCTCCACCCCTGAGCTTAAACTGCATCTGGCACACAGTAGGTGCTTAATAAACATTGAGTGATTGAATGAATAAATGCGATCCTGGGGCTAAATGTGTGGATTTGAAGAGGCAATGACTCAAGATCCCATAGTCTATTCCCCGCAGTTCTAAGATTTCACAGGTTCTAGTCTGACTAAGACAAGATGAAAGCTCCGCAGAGGCCGCTGCCACCCGACACACGCTCATTTTCCCAGCATCATCCCCGGGACATGGGAGCAGGCATGGCCGGGAACTCTTGAGGAGGAGTTCCTGGAAGGGGGTCAGGCCAGGCTGTGTATGTGTCCAGGGGAGATGATGAAAGGGCGTGCAGCTGGCACAAGAGGCTGAAAAGGGGGGTGGGGTGCCGATGGAGAGGCCAGGGGTCAATTTAGAGGCTGGAGGCTCAAAAAATGAGAAAATGAGTTAGGGGCATTAAAAAACAGCCCCCTAGGCCCGGCGCAGCGGCTCACTCCTGTAATCCTAGCACTCTGGGAGGCCGAGGTGGGAGGATCGCTCGAGGTCAGGAGTTCGGGACCAACCTGAGCAAGAGCAAGACCCCGTCTCTACTAAAAACAGAAGAATTAGCCAGGCGTCAGGGCACGCTCCCGCAGTCCGAGGTACTCGGAGGCTGAGGCAGGAGGATCGCATGGGTCCAGGAGTTTGAGGTTGCTGTGAGGCAGGATGATGCCAGGGCACTCTAGCCTAGGCGACAGTGAGACTGTCTCAAAAAAAACCTCCCCTCTGAAAAGAGGCGACCTAGGGAGGCACGGATGGGTGAAGGGAGGAGCCTCGGTGAGGGGGCGTGGCCAGAGCAGGCCTCAGCAGAGGGGCGTGGCCCAGTGAAGGGTGGGCTCCTCGAAACGCTGAACGCGACGCGGGGGCGGGACAATGAGCGGGGACTCCGCGGGGCCCGCCCACCGCCCTCCCCGCCTAGTCCGCAGCCCGAGCAGCGCTCACCTCCGGTGGCCGCATCCCTGGCGGGAGAGCCGGGCGGGGGCCGCGGGGCGGGGCTGGGCGCACGGCCCAGGCCCAGGCCCCGGCGCAGGGCCGACCGCAGGCCGCCCAGCTGCGCCTCCGCCGCGCGCCGCTGCGCCTCCACGCGGGCCAGCTCGGCCTCCAGGCCTTGCGCCCGGCCCTGGGCCGCGCTCAGCTGCAGCCCCAGCTCCGCGGCCTCGGCCCGCGCCGCCTCCAGCTTCAGCTCCAGGCTGCGCACATGGTCTAGCTGCTGCTTCTCAGCGCAGCGTGCCTCCTCCAGGGAGCCCAGCAGGCCTCGCTCGCGGGCCCGGAACTCGCCTTCTTGCTCCTGTAGCTTCCGCTGGGTTCCCTGGAGCTGGGGCGGATGCGAAGCCCGGGGTCAGCAAGGCCGCCCCTGACCAGACACTCCACCTCCCAGGCCCGGCCTGGCGCCCACCATCCACGTGGCCGGCACAACACCTGCTCCTTTAGTGGTCTGCACCCAAGCAGGCTGTGCAAGAACGTCCACGGAGGGGGGGAGGAAAGTATTAGTTGTTTATCCCTTCCTTCTGTATAAACGCCTTGCAGTGTGCACCGCTTATTAGTAATAATAGCTAACACTTATATAGATAGGACTTATGGCCAGGCACTAAGTACTTTCCAAAAAATAAAACTAACTCTGAATACTACTCTATGAATCATCCTCATTTAATAGAAGATGAAACTGAGGCACCGAGAAGTTATCTTGTCCAAGGTCACACAGCTAGTAAGCTGCAGAGCTGGGATTCAAAGCCAGGCGCTCCAGCTCCAGAGGCTGTTCTCCTAACTACTAGGCAACACGGCCTCTCAGCGCACATAATTCATCAATAGATCTGCACACATGGGGGTACGTAAATAATTATTTACTGATGGGGGGTATGGGCACACACAAAACCAACCCTCTGGTTTAGGAGTCAACTGCTCGTGGTCATCCGTTTCACTGGAAACCCCACTTCTGAGCACCACCCGGATGCCAAGACCTGTGCCAGGGCCTTTCACACACCCCCTGCTGTGCCAGCCCCTCTCCCATGAGCGCTGTGAAGCAGAGATTGACTCGGTGAAGGTCACACAGTAGACTTGAGGTGGTTAAACAGCCAGAAAAGGCTGAGTGGAAAGAGTGAAGGCTTCGGAGTCAGACAGACCTGAGTGGCTGTGTGACCTTGAGTAGATCCCTTGACTTCTCTGAGCCTCAGTGTCTGGATCTATCTGTAAAATGGCGCTAAGGGTACTTACCTCATGGGGCTGCTGGGAGAATCGAACAAGGTCATGCCTACAGAGTCTGGCCCCCACCCCCAGTTGTGTGCCTGCACATAGTAGGCCCATGGTCCTTTCAGTTGTTATTATAACTGGGGAAGAGTCTCAAGGAGTGGGGGACAGGAACAAGTCCCAGGGAGTGGTCTCAGAGTGACTCCAGCATCGGAGTGCCCACCTGCTTCCTACTGGACAGAGGAGAGAGGCACGGGGCAGCCCATCTACTTCCCCAGCAGCCCGTCCACCTGCCCGGTTACCTCCTGTCGCACCGCCTCCATGCTGGCCTCGCCCTTCAGGAGCCTCTGCCGGAGGCCCAGGGTCTCCCGCCGGCTCTCCTTCTCTGTCCGCTCACCCAGCGCCAGGCGGCCTTGCAGCTCTGCCAGCTCCCGGCCCAGCCTGGCGTTCTCGCTGTCCAGCATCTTCATCTGGGAGAGAGAGAGTGGGAACAGCAGCTGGTTCAGCTCTGCCCCTATACCCTGCCCTGTCCTGGCCCAGGAGGCACTCGGGACCCGCTGCTTAGGGATGCATGCATCGGGTACCACACCAAATACACCGGGAGCCTGCCCAGGCGACCACGCCGAGCTCAAGCCATGCCAGGCACCTAAGCACCAATGGTCTGTTTACCACTACATCAACAGACTCGAAACTACCTTTCTGGAGGGGTAGGAGGAGGGAAGGCTGAGCCCTTATGAGACCAGGAGTTCCACAGGGCAGGGACCACAGCTCTCTGGGTGACCTTCCACCTCTGCAATGATAATTAACTTTTTTGGAGTGCTTACCATGTGTCTAGCTCTGTTCTAAGTACTTCATTTATATTAATTCATTTAATCTTCAAACAATTCTATATGGCAGGAGTCCTCAAACTTTTTAAACAGGGGGCCAGTTCACTGTCCCTCAGACCGTTGGAGGGCCGGACTATAGTTTAAAAAAAACTATGAACAAATTCCTATGCACACTGCACATATCTTATTTTGAAGTAAAAAAACAAACGGGCAAAAACACTGCATGTGGCCCGCGGGCCGTAGTTTGAGGACGCCTGCTATATGGGTGGGTACTAACATTATCCCTATTTAAAAGATGAGAAAACTGAGGCTCAGAGAGTTAAAGTGACTTGCCCAAGGTCACACAGCCCACAAGCAGCAGACTGGGCTTTGATCCCAGACAAGCTGAATGCCACTGTGGATTCTAAGCCCCTATTTCCCCAGGAGCAGGCGGGGGTCATGCCTAGCTACCCCACAGCACTACCGTGAGGGTGACGTGAGATGGTGCTGCGGCACACAACACCTGGCACACAATGTCAGTTCATTTGGGGCACTCCTGTTATAGGGGGGCTGCGGTGGGGAGTGGAGAGGATTAGTTGTCCAGGCTGCCATAGCTCTGGCTATCAGGCTGTGATGTCTCTGGGTAGGGCAGAGCCTAGGAGGCTGTTTCCTGTTCTTTGAGTCTTCTAGAGTGGGAAACCTGAGCCCACCGTGTCCAGGACAGTGCCCAGTATACAGCAAGCACTTGTTCAATGCTTGCCATGGTTAATGAGTTTGGAGATTGTCTAGTTCAAGGGTCAGCAAACTTCAGTCCACAGGCCAAGTTCAGCTGGTCTCCTGTTCTTTTTTTAAGTGTGTGAGCTAAGGATGGCTTTTTTTTTTTTACATTTTTAAATAGGTGAAAACGGTTCATTTCTACATGGTTGAAAGAAAATCAAAGGAAGAACAGTATTTCTTGACTCATGAAAATGATAGGAAATTCCGATTTCAGTGTCCATAAACGAAGCTTTACTGGAACGCACGCCCATTTGTTCACGCACTGCAGGGACCGCTCGGTCACGACCACAGCAGAGTTAAGCAGTTGTAACAGGCTGTACAGCCAGAAAACTGGAATATTTTTACCATTTGGCTCTTTACAAAAAAGAGTTTGCCGGCCCTTGATCTAGTTCCTGCAATCTACACCTTTTGTTGCTCACAGATTGCTCTGAGAACTGGACAGGAGCACCGGCCCCGCTCCCCGGGGACTCGTGAGCCTGCGTGCGCACAAACGTACGGACTTTGCACGCAGTTTCAGGGGCTCGAGGACTCCTCGCATCCATTCATACCAAGGTTGGGTGAGAAGCCTTGTTGTAGTTCAAACCCCTGGTTTTACGTGTGGGAGAACTCAATTCCAGAAAGGGGATGCTACTGGCCCCAGGGCACACAGCAAGCCCCCGGGGTGGGGGTGACACCAGGGCAGGGGGTACCTGCCGCCGGAGCTCCTGCAGCTCCCGCCGGGCCTCCAGCCGTGAGCGCTCCACCTCCTGCAGCCCTGCCCGCAGCTCCCCGGCCTCCTTGCCCACAGCGGCCCGGGCCTCCTCTAGGAGTGCCAGCTTCTGCTCCTTGTCCTCGTTGGCAAGCTTCAGGCTGGAGAGGGCAGAGGTCACAGGCTGCCCTGGGTCCTGGGAAGAGTACAGTCTACGGCTCTACACCAAAGTCCCTTCCCCCATTCCTGGAGTGGGTCCGGCAGGTTCTCGGCCTACAGGTGCCTCAGGTGCTGACTGCCCACATGTGCCCTCTTGAGCTGAGTTCCCCAGGGATGGGGGCCGGGCCCTCAGCTGGGAGGGGTGGGCCAGTGACTCCAGGAGGGGGCCTGGTTTCCAGGTAATGACAGACAACAGCTGGGCCCGAGTCTGCGCCCACCCCTGCCTACTTCCCCCGCTCCTCATGAGACAGGGAGGAAAATCCCCTAAATTGGGCCCGTGCTGTGCTGTGGTTAGGGGACACAGGGTCCCCATCTGTGCAAGTCCCCAGAACCTCAGGGTGTGAAGTTAGATTCCAGGGAAGAGATCCCACGAGCAGGATGGGACTCAGTGAAGGACTCGGGGCTGGCTCCCGGTGTCACCCACCTGATGCGCTCACTCTCCGCCTTCTTCACGGCAGCCCGCAGCTCCTCGTTGGAGCGCCGCAGGGCCTCGCGCTCCTTGGCGCCCTCGCCCAGGCTGCGCCGCAGCTCGCCGGCCTCCTGGCGCTGGGCCTCGCAGCCCTCCTGGCCCTCGCGCACCTTGCGCTGGGCCTCCAGCAGCTCCCGCCGCAGCGCGTCGCGGGCATCCTCTACCAGGCGCAGCTGGGTCCGAAGCTCTTCTGCCTGCGAGCAGAGCAGGTGTCCACAGGACAGCGGTCAGGGCCCTGTGCAAGCTGGGTCTCATACCCTACATCCCTGGCCACAGGTGCCCCACGCCTCTGCGGCGACTCGGATCGCAAGCTGTGAGTTGTGATTTGGGCCAGGCTGCAGGGGCCAGCAGTGTGTTGGCCTGAAATCATCAATCAGGTCCTGTGGATGACAGCGAGAGGGCAGGGACCACACTCACCCCTCCTTGAAGCCCCCGAGTCCCACCTGTACACAACAGGTGCTTAATAAATGCTTGCTGCCTCCTTTCTAAGTTGGCTGCTCATTTGTCCTCAAATGCAGAGAGGAATCTTACACTCTTCTGGGGCCCCCACCATTTAGCCATTTGGCGTGTGCTGCCGGGAAAGGAGGGTGGCAGCGGCTCACCTCGCGCAGGCAGGACTCCCGCTGCTTGCCCAGGTCGCGGGCCTGCTCTTGCAGCCTCTTCACCTCGTGGGCGTGGGCCGCAGCGGCGTCCTCGAGCTGGGCCCGCAGGTCCCGGAGCTCAGATGTCAGGGTGTTCACGGTGCTCTGGGACAGATGGGCTCTTCAGACTCGGTCCTGCTGTGCCCCTGCCCCCTGCTGCTCCCAAGGGGCTGGCTGAACTGTCCACGTTCAGCTCCAAACACGGCCCCTCCCGCTGGCCTGCCACACCCTCTCCCGATCCCTCGATGCACAGTGAATGCTGTCCCCGTGGCTGGTCTCTCCCTTACGCTGGAGGATCTGCCAGGGCAGAGCTGTGCCACCGCCCTCAGATGGGGACTCCCAAAGGAAGGGCTGAGCCTCCCTGCACAGCCTGGAGGCTTCTCCAGGGCAGGGCCACACCTCCCCTTCAGATGGGGGCTCCTCGGGAAGGGACAGTGCCGGGAAGGTGCAGGGACGTGCTTCTCCATGCAGATGCGGCCCAGCCGCCCAGCCCACCTACCCGGTCCTGCTCCTGCCGGCTCTGAGCATCTCGTTTCTGCCGCTCCAGCTCCAGGGAGACGGCAGCCAGGCTGTGCTGCATGCCCATCAGCTTCTCTGATAGTGCCGCCTTCTCGGACTCCTTCAGAGACAAGGCCTGGGCAGGGCAGGGAGCAAAGGGCTTGGGGCTTGGTTGACCCTGGGGGGCATGCCTGGGCCTCTCCCTCACCCTGCCCTGGGAAACGTGCCCACTAGAGCCTCAGTGGCCCGAGTGGGCCACCACTGGCGGAGCCAGGGCAGAGATGCAGCCCTGGAAAAGGGTACAAGAGCAGTCACAAGAACCCTGCACATGGGTACAACTTACAGATCTCACTAACTTGCCACCACAACCCTGAAACTGAGCCTTTCATCATTCCCATTTTACAGATGAGGACACTGAGGCTCAAAGAGGTAAGATGACTTGTCCAGAGTGACACAGATGGCGAGGAGAGGAGATGGACGCAGTCTGCCCTGTCTCCATCACATTATGGGAAAGGCAGGAATTAGTTCTTTGGAGCTAGGGTCCGCTGATTCCTGCGGGCATCTGGGACCGCTCGGAAGGCTGTCATGAGGACCTCGTGCCCAGCCTGGGTGGGATGAGGGGTGGGGGAATGTGGGACAGCTTTCCTGGTATCCTAACTGTCACTGTCCCTTGGCACTTGCCCAGGGCGTGCCAGGCATGGAGTGCAGCAATGCCTCACAGGCCCCACTCATTCCCGCACCCCACAGGTGAGGAAACTGAGGCCCAGAGAGGCAAGTGGCCTGCCCCAGGGCTCCTGGCTGCTGGGTGGCCGAGCAGGGTCCAGCCCCAGAACAGGGGCCGCTCAGGCAGCAGCGGAGGCGGCACCAGGACTCACGCACCTGCTGCTTCTCGCTCTCGGCCAGGAGCAGGCCCTCGTCGCGCTCCTGCTGCAGGGCCGCGATCTCCTCGCTCAGCTCCTCCTTCTCGGCCTCCAGCCGGGCCAGCAGCTCCTCCCGCTCCCGCTGTAGCTGCCCCTGCAGCTGGGCCCGCTCTGCCTCCAGCTCCCGCCACGCTGCCTCCTGGGGGCCAGGCCCAGCACGTGACATACCAGGTGGGGCCCAGGCAGCCCCCGCAAACCTCAGGGCAGCAAGGGCCCCGCACCCTGAGAGACGGGGTGGGTGACCAGGTAACTACACGACCGGATGATAAGGGCTGTGACAGGGACACGCCGGGGCGGTGAGAGTGCCAAGGGGCAGCAGCAGCCTGGCCTGGGGACCCCCAGCCAAGAGCACAGCCCTGCACAGGCCTGGAGGAAAGAGCACACAGGATGCTCGGGGAAACCGAGGGGGACGAGGGGAGCCATGGGGCCAGGGCCCCAGAGGGCAGTTAGGCAGGGCCGGGCTGTGTGTGCTGAGGGATTCGGAGGACAGTGGGGTCAGGCCAAGGTGACAAGGAGCAATCTGGTTTTTAGATCAGGGCGATGTCCTGACAGCTGTGGAAGGAGGATCGGGGCTGGGGCAGAGGGGAGGTGGGACTGGCTGTGAGGAATGCAGGGGGTCTGGGGTGGCAGAGCTGGAGAGAAGAGCACGGATCTGGGGACATTAATCAGGCCGAGCCAGGCGGTGTAGGGGTAAGAAACGTAAGGGGGGTCATGGCAGTTTGGCTCCCTGGGGACTGGACAGGTAGCCAGGTAGAGCCCACGGGCAAAGAATAGCCCTCTCAGGCCAAGGGCAGGTGCCTGACCCCAGGAAGTTTGCAAAAACGCAGACGGTGGCGCCCCTTTTCCAAATGCCACCTGCTGGGGAAGCGTGATAACACCTGCCCCGAGCCGTGGCAACTACCGGGTGAATGGCGCCCACTAGCGCTATGCAGCGACAGCTTGAACCTCTGTGGGAGGCAGCCCTGTCCAGGAAGGGCTCAGGGCCCGTGTCCTGAGGCTACTCTGGAGAGTTCCCCAGTACCAGCAGTAATAATTTACGGAGCATTTGCTAAGTGCCCAGTCACTACGCTAAGCCCGTTATATGGATTATCTCTCCTTGTCCTCATAATTCCTTACACCATTCTTTTCTCATTTCTACAGATGGGGAAATGACGGCACAGAGACCTTAGGTAGCATCACCAGTATGTGACCAGGATCAGAGTCAAGCATAGGCAATACAATCCTAGAGTCGGTGTTCTAATAACCTCCCTGGTCCCTGGCCTGCCTAACTGCTAAGGTTCCAGAGTGAGCCTTCATATGCAAACAGTATTTCTTAGCAAATAACAGTGCTTTTCTGCTACACATTAGGTCAGCATTTCTTACATGTGGCTGTGGATCCCCTACATTAGGATCACCAGGGCTGGAACAGACATGGGACCTATGAATCTGCATGTTTAATAAGGATCCACTGGCCGGATGTGGTGGCTCACACTTGTAATCCTAGCACTCTGGGAGGCCAAGGGGGGAGGATCGCTTGAGCTCAGGAGCTTGAGACCAGCCTGAGCAAGAGCAAGACCCCGTCTCTACTAAAAATAGAAAAAATTAGCCAGGCATGGTGGCACATGCCTGTAGTCCTAGCTACACAGGAGGCTGAGGCAGGAGGATCACTTGAGCCCAGGAGTTTGAGGTTGCAGTGAGCGATGATGACTGCATTCTGGGCTGGCAACAGAGCAGTGACTCTGTCTCAAAAAAAAATAAAAGAAAAAGGATCCCCCCATGGGTCTTCCCACTGCCCCCAGGGCCTCCATGGCAGAGAAGTCGTCCCATTTCACAGATGTGGAGATTGAGGCAGAGGAAGAAGGATGACTCGCCTGACGTCACAGAGGAGACCAGAGTCCTGCCCGCCCCTACCCAGCTGCCCGAACCTTCTCTCGCTGGAGTCTCTGCAAGTCCTCCTCGTGGGCTGCCCGCTGCTCCCGCAGAGAGGCCTGGGCCTCCCGCTCTGCCTGCACCAGCTTCTGTGCCATCAGCTCCTTGTCGAGAGCCGCTTTCTCCTCTGTTGTTACTATCTGCTGCCGCAGGCCTGCCAGCTCCCCTGCACGAGAGGGTTCAGGGAAGGGGCAGGGTTGAGTCAAAACCTTCCCTTGAGCCAGCAGATTTAGGCCAAGTGAGCAAAACCCCAAAGCAGAGAGGGTCTGCTTGGCATCTAGGCTGGGCTCCCTTGAAAAAGTGGCTCGCCCCTTCTGGGCCTCAGGTTCCCCATCTGCTGCAAGAGCCCACTGGTCCTGTCCTCCCTCTGCCCACCTAGAACAGCATCGATCATAAAATGATTGATGAGAAGGGCCCCCGCGGGTGAGAAGGATATCAAATAGCGAACAGCCCTGTTACTGATTTAGCACTCACTATGGGTCGGGCACCCGGCTAAGCACTCTCTAGACACGATTTCATTTCGACTTCCTAACATGCCCGTGAGTGTTGCCGCATCCCATTTACAGATGATGGAATGGAGGCTCAGAGATCATGTTTTCCCAAAGCTGCACAGCTTTCCATGAAGCATTGCCTTTAATGACCGACTGTCAAAACACACTTGGTTGAGCATTAACTGTCGGCACAAATCACGGTGACTATGGAGAGGGGACACCCCACAGTGGACCATCTAAAAACCATCTCTTGGGTTGGAAACTTGCCAGCATTTCCCTTCCTGGTTCCTCTGGCTCAAGTGTTCATGGACAGGAAAATTCATTTCCACGACCCAAGTAGGTGCTTAGTTAATGTGCGCTAAGTGGGGAAAGCAGCCCGAGTTCAGAGACTGGTGAGGGGCGGGCAGGGCGGTGGGGCTGAGACTGTGGGCCCAGGAGTCATCCAAGAAGCAGCTGATGGCTCCGCAGAGAACTCAGAACTCTCTAACTGCCCCGATGATGACACAGCAGCCACCGCTGACCGGGCCGGGCACTGTGCCAAGGCCCTTAGACGCTTTTCTCACCTTGTCCTGGCAACGGGCTCAGTGGGCATTATCACCTCTAATTATCGCAGATGAATCTGCAGCCCAGAGAGGGAAGGGGCTTGCTCAGGGGAAGACTAGATCTAAGTGGCAGAACTAGGATTGGAACCCAGGTTAGCCAGACTCCTATGTCAGTGCTCCCAACTTCTCTGAGACCCCAGAACTCACAGGTTGCAGTCTGTCCCCGAGCCTCCCGCCCCTCATACCAGTCAGGGTCTCCTTGGCCAGCAGCAGGGCCTGCCCATCAGCTTCCAGCTGCTCCCGGCGGGCCTCGAGCTGGGCCAGCTGCCGCTGCACCTCAAACAGGCTGCTCTCCAGGGCTTCCTTCTCCAAGCTGCAGCACACACAGGCCGTGAGGCCTTGGGACTCAGCCTCCCCGGCCCCAGGAAACTGTGGATCTCAGGGCGTGGCCAGCCACGGGCCAGGTGCCAACCTACCTGCCTGGCCGGGCCCGCGTTCCCAGGGGAGGCCTGAGCCAGAGCTAGGACGTGTTGGCAAGCCAGACTCCTAAGTAACTGCCCCTCTGGGCCAATGCCTGGGCGAGGCTGGTCATGGTGTGGCCCCAGGACAACCCCCCGGGGTAGGCTGGGCAGAGCCCACGGACTTACCGCAGGCGTGTGGCCTCCTCCGACAGGGTCCGGCCTTCACGCTCCGCTGCCGCCAGCTGCACGGCCAGGCCCGCCCGCTCCTTGGCCAGCGCCTCCTTCTCCCGGGCCACTCGCTCCAGCGCCTCCACCTGCCGGTGTGACTCCCGCCGGGCCTGTTCCAGCTCCTGCTCCCGCCCGCTCAGCTGCCGGGAGAGCTGGCCCCCCAGGGACTGTGAGCACCACTCCCAGCATCCCCCAGCCTGTTCCTCATGCAACACCCCCACTCTGGGCCTGACCCAGCCCTGGCCTGATAGGCCGGAGGCTCTGCCCTGATGTGCTGTATGTACTTGGGCAAGTCACAGCCTTCTCTAGACCTGCAATGCACATGCGTAGAAGAACGTGGACCTTCACTCAGCTTTGGGAGTACCAGAGCCCTTTCCTGACCCCAAAGCTTGCAGAGAAGCTGAATACGTAAAACAGACCCAAGGGGAGACACTCAACAGGCCCCAGGGGGGAGACGTGTAGCCCTTGGGCCATGTCCAAGAGGCCCCTCTTAGGAATCCGGGCCCTCCAGGATAGACACTGCATAAAGGTCCCTGGATCCCTGAAACCCTAAAGTTCCTTCTAGCTGGGATGTCCCCAAAAGTCTAAGATTCCAATTCTAAATGTCTATATCCATTATCATGTGATTAATCTGCATTGAGTGGCGACTCAGGGCCAGGTAGTCCTCTGCTAGTGCTTACACAGGTTTTCCCATGCATTCTTCAGAATCACCATCTGTGATGAGGACTCTCAGCCTCATGTTACGGAGGGGGCGACTGAGGCATGGGAAGGTTGGGTAGCTTGTCCAAGGTCCCCAGCTAGCAAAGGTGGAGCCAGATTTAACCCAGAAGCGAGTTCCTGTGCCTGTGACTTACCCCAGGACAGGATGCAGGAGGCTGGGAGCCCAGCCCCCACCTGCCCCCATCCCCAGAGACACCACACTGTGCCCACCTGGGCCAGCTGCTCCTGCAGCCGGCTGCACTCGTGGCGCAGCGTGGGGAGCTGCTGCTCCAGCACCTCCCGGGCCTGCTCCGCCACGTGCAGGGAGCCCTCCAGGCCCTGCCGAGCCACCTCCTGCTCCAGCTGCAACTGCTCCAGCCGCTCCTGCTCCTCCCGTGCCAGGGTGGCCTCCTGCTCTGCCTGCCGCTGCCGGCCCAGCAGGGCTGCCTTTTCCTCCTCCAGCTGGGGGGCCGGGCAGGGGTGGGGGAGGCGCCCAGTGAGCAGGGGTCCCTCCCAGGACCAGGGATGCCTCCTCCACCCACCCATGACAGCCAGCCCAGGGGAGGCTCCCGGGGGAAGGAGGAAGTGCCCTTGGGTGTGTGGACACTGGGGAGGAGGAAGGACAGAGGAGGGCCCATGGGGCTTCTTTGCTCTGATACCAAGAAAGAGAAGACAGACAGACAGACAGAGTCAGAGAATGACAGAGACGGAAAGAGAGGCAGGGACCAAGACAGATGGGTACCGGGCTGGTCTCACTGAGGACAGGAGGGTGAGGCTGGTGCACAGCGTACCTGGGCGACGAGGTGGTTCAGGCCCAGCTTGTCCTGAGCGAGGCTCTCGTTGAGGGCGCTCAGCTTGGACAAGGAGTCCCGCAGAGAGGCCTCCTCTGCCCTCAGCTTGGTCATGGAGAGCTCGAGCTCCGCGCGGCCAGCCTCGGCCTGCAGAGTTAGACCAGGCGGCCAGAGACACTCAGGCAGGGAGAGACGGGGTGAGATGAACAGCAGCAGGAGGCAGGGAGGTGGGAAGAGACAAGAGACACAGGGGAGGGACCCTCAGAGATAGGGTGGGAGGACTAGGAGGAGACAAGAGACGGGAAAGTCGCCGCAGAAGGCCGGCTGCTTACGAAGCTATTTAAAAGAAGCCACACAGGGCAGAGCTGTGCAAGAACAGGGCTGGGGATCAGAGGGTCCCCCCAAGTAGACTCTGGGGATGGCACTGCTCAGGGACAGGCTGCAAGGAGTGGGACAGGCCCCTGCCGAGGACCCTCTGGACCAACTCTCACAGACCCTAGGACCTGTGTCCAGAGACGGCATGGGATGACCCTGAACTACAGGCACTGCCCCCAGGAGCATCTGGAAAAGCAGGGATATGGCCAATCAGAGAGGTCAATCCTCTTAGGGCTGGGAGCAGAGGTCAGTCTGCGGCCTGGGTCAAAGGTCAGCTTATGTCCAGAAGGAAGAGGTCAGTCTACAACCAGGCTCAGAGGTCAGCCTGAGATAGGGATGGGTCTGTGCCAGACTAAGGGGGGTCGGGGCCTGGCTCAGAGGTAGGTTTGTGGTTGTGCAGCAAACGGGGACCCACCTTGGTCAACGCCTCGGCCACCTCCGCCTTCTCGGCCTGTAGCACGTCCCGCTGCAGCGTGGCACAGCTCAGCGCCTCTCTCACCTCCACCAGCTCCTTGGTCAGCCCCGAGCGCTTCACTTCCAGCTGCTCTAGCTGTCTGTGGCTGTGGGACAGAGTGCGGAGGGTGCCCCATGTCACTTCCCTGCCCTGAGCCTCCTGCAGCCAGCAAGAGCCTCACTCACAAGGACAACCAAGGCCACTGCCTTTTAGCTTTGTGACTCTGGGCCTCTGTTTTCACATCTGCAAAATGAGGTAACACCTGCCTTGTAAAGTTGTCGCAAGGATACCTGTATTTGCTGTACACGAAGTGCTTAAAACAGTGCCTGACACATCACCCGAGGGCCTTCAGAAACAATAACATCCACTACCACAGTGTGCTAAATGTCATTATCACTCATGCCTCACGGAGGGAAGCAGGGCAATGGTTAAGAAGTTAACTCCCAAGGCAGAATGCCTGGGTTCGAGTCCTGGTTCTTCTACTAACTAGCTGTGCAGACTGGGGCAAGTTACAAGGCCCCTCTGTGCCTCAGTTTTAGCATCCATAAAATGGGGATTATAACAGCTTCTACATCACAGAGTCATCCTGAGGATTAAATGAGAGATTGTAAGTGCTTAAAATAGTATCTGGAACTTAATAATATTAGTATTGGTATTATTATAATTATATATAAAAAATAAGAATATTATGACTATTACTACTGTTATTGTAATTATTGTTGCTATTATCATCCAAGCTCTCCCTCCTACCCGTTCTCTGATCCCAGGTAAGTGACCGTACCTGCTGGAGCCTCAATTTCCCAAAATGGCACTGATTAGAAGACCCTACATCAGAGGGGTGCCAGGAGGCTGCCTCCAGGAGGCAGGAGGCCCAGGACACAGTGGGTGCTCCCTAGCCCCCAGGGACACCGTCAGGAGCCCCGAGGTACATTAGAAGGGCCCCAGCAGGGAGGAGAGAAGCTAGTACCTGCGCTCGAGCTCCCTGCGCGCCCGTGCGCCGTCCTGCACCACGTCCTCCTGCTCTTCTTCCAGCCGGTCCCGCTGGCGCCGCAGCTCGTCCTGGGCGGCCTGCAGTCTCTCCCGCTCCTGCTGCAGCTCCTCCGCCTGCTGCTGGGCCACCTGCAGGCTGTGGGCCAGGCTGCCCTTCTCCCTGCAGGACAAGGGGACAGGGAGCAGAGGGAACGCTGGGGCTGCGACCTCCAGGGAAGATGGCGGGGCTGCTCCTCTCGTGGTGAGCCCCTGTCCTTCCAGGCACCTGCCTCCAGGAAGACCGACTCATTTCACTCACACCTCCCCGCCGCAGGAGGAACCCGGCTTTCCTTTTCCCAGTGCGCCCTCTCGGAGGCCTGGTGGAATGGATGGAGGTGTGGCATTACCTCCAAGCACCTTACCAGGTAGAAGCAGCTCCTGGGGCACGTGGGCAATTGTGCCACCGGCTCTCCTAGGCCATGGGACCAGGAAATGCCCCTACAGCACCCCATGCCCCTCAACTCTGGGAAGCCCAACAGAGTTGGGTGTGTCCAGATCCCACAGCTTCCTGCCACACGGACACGTGGCAGCCATGGCAGGGGAGGGAGGTGGCAGAAACCAGGAACGCCAAAGACTTGCGGAGAGCTGCCATTTCCCCACTAGAGGTGGGTAGGATAAAACTCACAATGTGATATTAAGTAAAAAGAGTAGAGTGCAAAACAGGATGTTCACTGTGAGCACAACTACTTAACAGCCCTTCTCGTTCCCAGGCATGGGAAGGCTGGGTCTGCTACCAAGATGGGCCCAATTCCAGTTCCCCCCCTGCCACCCCCTGCCGCCCCCAGCCACACTGGCTGTGTGAGTCTGGGCAAGGTAACAGTTCCGGATTGTGTCAGTTTGCCGGGAAGACTAACACGGGAAGCACCTGGCCAACAGCCTGGCACATAGTAGGTGTGCAGGGAACGTTTGCTACCCCTCCCGCTGCCAGGAAACACCATGGGAAGCAAACCAGGGCCCTAACGGGGGTCAGGGTGGGCAGGTAAGGCTGTGAGGGGGTCCTGCCTTTTTATTTCCCCTCCATTTTTCAAACTTTTCATTATACGGTTACATTTACAAAGAGAAAAACCAAAACACAACAATTAAAAAAAACCCAACTGGCAGCTAAGAGTTGGATAATTTCTTGTCTTAAAATTTCTAGGAAAGACAATCTTAGCATAGTGCTGTTAACAGAACTCTCTGAGATGACAGAAATGTTCTACAGCCACATGTGGCTGGGTTTTGTTGTTGTTTTGGTTTTCTTAGAGACAGGGTCTCACTCTGTCACCCAGGCTGGAGTGCAGTGGCCCCATCATAGCTCAATGCAGCCTAAAACTCCTGGGCTCAAGCGATCCTCCTGCCTCAACCTCCCCAGTGGCTGAGACTACAGGTAATGAACCACTCCCTAGCAACGTATGGCTGTTCAGCACGTGAAATGTAGCTAGTGCAACTGAGGAACTAAATTTTTACTTTTTAAAAATTTCAACTGATTTAAATTACAATAGACACATGCAGCTAGTGGTGACCACATTAGCGCAAGCCACATGCTTTAAGGCTCGGGCTGGCATCAGACCCAGACACTGATTTATACTGCGGCCCTCCCACTTCTGACCTCCCAGGCACCTGCTCAGGAGCTCGTTGGCACTGCGCAGACGCTGGGCCTCTCGCTGGGTGTCCTCGTGGGCCTGGGTGGCGCCATCGGTCTTGTCCCGCAGGCGCTGCAGCTGTTCCTCTAGGGCACGGCGCTCACCCTCGCTGTCACCAAGCTGCTTCCTCAGGGTGACCAGCAGGTCCTGGCTCGCCTCATAGCGCCCACGCATGTCCTGGGGCGTGGGGATCAGAGTCTGGAGGGGGCACAGGCGGCTCCCAGAGCCTACCTACTCTCTGCTGGTTCCACGGGTGCACACCAGCCCACGCTAGGCCAGGCCCCCACGGCTAGGTTTCCACTCACCGCACTTCTGAGCCCTCACCTGCCTGGGGACCCAAGCCTGGGGATGCCAGACAAACCCCCAAGCACACTCCTTCCTTGCCTGGGTCCTGACTCCAACCCCGGGGCTCCCAGCTTCCTGCCCACGCATCCTGGTTCCACCCGGAGACTCCTGCCTACCTCGGCTCTGACTCTGCCCCTAGCTCTCTCTTCCTACCTCTGCGTCCTCTTCCCAGACCTTTGCCAAGGCCCTAGCTCTGTATAATGGGACCTCCTCTCCCTTTCTACCAGGGCTCTAGCTCGGCCACAGCTTCCCTGCTCCCCTGGCTCCACCCCGAGCTACTCAAACACCTTCCACTCTGGGCTCAGAGCTGGTGAGGACCCTCCTGGGGTCCTAACACTGTCAGTCACTGTTTCTCAGAGCTCTGGCTCCACCCCAGGGGCTCAGGCTCCTCCCCCACGACCACTCAGGACCCCCTGGGCCCCAGGACGGCGCTCAGGCCCCTTGCTACCTGGACCTGCAGCTGGCGCTTGTGCAGGGCCGAGTGGATCAAGGCGAGCGTGGAGGAGTCGGAGCAGGCCGGGGACGGGCCTCGGCGAGGGGAACGGCCACGGCCAGGCGAGGAGCGCCGCGGTGGGGACGGGGTCCGCTGGCCGGAGAGCCCCCGCAGGCTGCCGTCCGACGTGTCCGCCGTGCGCTCCGAGCCGCTTAGCTGGACGCCACTCTCGGTGTCGGACAGGACAGCCTGGGGGAGAAGGCGGGGGGCAGGAGGAGGTGGGGAGCTGCGGGGTGGCTGGCAGAGAAGCCCAGCCCAGCCCAGAGGCCGCTTCATCCCGAACTGCAGCACGGCCTATGCTCCTTCCTGCCAGAACCTTCCTGATTCTACCTCCTGCGCTAACTCACAGCCCGGTTTGCCGGCTGAGGCCTCCCATTTATCGCAAGGACACTCAGAGTTTCTCACAGGTGGGCCCGGAAAGTGCTGTGACCCTCCTTGGACAGCAGCTGCCTGGGGCCAGGCCCCCACCCACTGCAGTTCAGCCCAGGCCCCAGAGGGCGTGGCGGGCAGCCCTAGACTGCCCTGCCGAGCTCTCGCACCTGTGCCAGGTCCCTCAGGGTCTGCTGCAGCCCCTCCCCGTCGTCTGCCTCCAGGGCCGCCTGCTCCTGCAGCCGCAGGGATTCCTTGAGTGAGGTTAGGGAGACAAAGAAAGCGTGGTCAGGGGTCTGCCCTAGCCTGAAACCTCCCCGTCCTCTCCCTCCTGGCCCACCACCGACCAGACGGCCTCTAAGGCCACGCCCCGAGGCCAGCCGCGTGGTAGACCCCACGGCAGCCCACTGCCCTCCCTGAGCAGACCAGGCCCAGAGAAGCGCTGTGTCCAGCCCAGGTCACACAGACTGCTAGAGGAGCACTGGACGCAGAACCCAGGCCAGGCTCCACACAGAAGGGTGACCAACCCAGGCGGTGCCCCGAGGAGGGTCCCTCTGGTGGGGAGGCAGCCGAGTTCCCAGAGGAAGAGCCCTGGACCGGGACAGCCCCGGCAGGAGTTCCAGTCCTGACTCTCCCACGTACTGGCTCTGAGACTCTGGACAAGCATCCCCTCTCGGGCCTGGTCTCCTCGTCTGTGTCATGGGGACCACGCTATACGGCTGCTGGGAGGACGAAATGGGATAAAGGAGGCGAGTGTGCTTAGCACTAAGCTGGGCACACACGGGAGGGGAAAGAGTGAGTCTGAGCGGAATACTCAGGTAGCCCGGGCAGCCTGGCCCCTATCCTGTGTCCTGGACCTGATGGACCTAGCTTGTCCCCCACCCCACCCTGTCAAGTCCTGAGGGCAGCTGCCTCTCACCAGGGCCTCAAGTTTCTCGGTGAGGGCCTTGTTGACGCGATCCTTCTCCAGATTCTGGTTCTGCAGATGCTCTACAGCCAGGGCCAGCTCTGTCACTCTGGAGTTGGGGGCAAACAGAGGTGAATGGGGAACTCCCCCAGCTTCTGTGTCCCCCGTGCTTCCCCATACCTAAGGCAGGGACCCTGAGACCCACCTCCCTAGCTGTGTGACCTTAGGCAGGTCACTTCTCCTCTCTAGGTCTCAGACTTCTTATGGTACCCATTTATCTCATGGGAAAGCACTCTGGAACTTGTCCAGTAGCAGGAGTTAGGGGCACAAGTTCCATCATCCAGAAGTTGAACTATGCATGAGGTACCCTGGGCAAGTGCCCTCGGATTCTCAAACAGGGTGCCTGGGAAGACCGGCTGAGCTCACGCAGGGGAAGGACCGGTCCCCAAACAGACACTCCCTCCTCCCTGAGCCTCCAGGTGCACACCCTGCAGAGAGGCCTGCCTTGCACCGGCCAGGCACCCACCTGGCACTGAGGTCAGCCTTGTCCAGGTCACTTTGCACCTGCTGCTGGGCCAGGTCCTTCTCACGGAGCACCTTGTCCCGCAGCTGCTCCTCCAGCTGGGCCTGCAGCAGCGCTTGCTTCTCCAGGGCCGCCGCAGCCCGGCTCTCCGCCAGCTGCAGGCCCACACTCAGCCCCAAGCCTGCCTCCTGGACAGCCCGTGACGTCCGCGCCAGCTCCCCTCCCAGTTGCAGCAGGTCCCTGGGGGAGAGAGCACAGGAGAGGGATAGAAAGGGATGGTGGTGGCTCCCAAGTGCAAATTAAAACTATACTGGTCCGAGCACAGTGACTCACACCTATGATCCCAGCTACTAAGGAGGCAGAAGCAGGAGGATCACTTGAACCCAGGAGTTCAAGTCTGCAGTGAGCTATGATTGTGCCATTGCACTCCAGCCTGGGTGACAGAGTAAGA
>VBSM01000529.1:9035160-9046918 GCA_008086735.1 Cheirogaleus medius | reverse complement strand
AAAAAAAAAAAAAACACTGATGACCACCTAAATGTCCATCAAAAGGGGACTGCTATAAATTATGGTACATCCATTCAATAGAATACTCTGTGCCAAGAAAACCCAGTAGAGAAGCTCTTCCTATCCTGATATGGAGCTACCTCCCAGTTGTGACTATTAGGTGAAGAAAGTAACTGCAAAGTTGAAATTCTACCAAAGGTATATACATAAAAAGTATGTATGCAATCTGTTTTATTTGCTTGTATAAAATAACCCTGGCTGGGCACAGTGGCTCATGCCTGTAACCTTAACACTTTGGGAGGCCAAGGCGGGAGGATCGCTTGAGGCCAGGAGCTCAAGACCAGCCTGGGCAACATAGAGAGACCTTGTCTCTACAAAAAATTTTTAAAAAGGTGTGGTGGTGTGCTCCTGTAGTCTCAGCTACCTGGGGGGCTGAGGCAGGAGGATCGTTTGAGCCCAGGTGTTCGAGGCTGCAGTGAGCTATGATGATGCCACTGCACTCCAGCCTGGGCAACAGAGTAAGACTCTGTCTCGAGATAAAGTAAAATAACCCTGGAAGGCCATTTAGAAAGCTGATAATGCAGCTTGCCTCCAAGGAGGGAAGGGGAGTGTCTGGGGGCCAGCGTTGGGAGGGAGACTTTTCACTGTACACTCTTTTAAAATGTGAACCTTGAGAAGGTGTGACTTATCCAAAAGCAAAATATAAAAATTTTAAATGCCAATTAAAATAAAACGTATTTTAAATCCATAATATAGGTTAATAAACTCCATCCTTTGTTGAATGAACTGTACCACTGGGTACCAACAGAAAGGAGAAGTGCCTGGTTACAGAATTCTAGCTAACACACTAAGAAGTGATAGGAGGAGACCACAGTTTTGCGACCTCTGATGAATGTCTGGATCTTGGCGTTGAGCACCAGGCTGCCAGTGTCATAAAGAGAGAGACATCCAGGCCTAAGCGACCTCCTGATGGAAGAACACACTCCACTTACAGATTCTTGCCAAAAAATCATTCCCCAAAACAAAACAGAACCTGAATCTGATCCAGCCTTGGATACGACACCCAATTCACAGGAAATACAGGGGACAGAGGAACCTGTTAAGTGACACCACAGGGATGCAACCAGCAAAATCCAGACTGAGAATCTCTAAGGACCCCCCAGTTTCCTGAACAAATTAAGTTAAAAGAGACTTAAAAGATAAAGCAAGCAATCACATTTTGTGAATGCCTATGGATCTGGGTTCAAACAAATTGAAAACACAAAAAGTGAAGCAAGATTATCTGTGACATTTATGAGTCAACTGGAGAAGCTGAACACTATTTGATAATATTAAGGAAAGATACTAAAATGGACACATTGGTCTCCTGTCTTGGGGCTCTCCCGACAGCCTGGCCTGCCCCCCTGCCACTCTGACCATAGAGCGCCTCTGCTCAAAGCTCGGCCAGTGACTCACTGGCTCGTCACTCCAACCCCCCTGGCACTGCATGCTCCCACCCCCAAGCCTGTGCTCACCTTGTCCCTCTGCCTAAGGTGCCCACTGCTCGGCCAGTTTCCACCCTACCATGGACTTTCTTTTTTTTTTTTTTTTTGAGGCAGAGTCTCACTCTGTTGCCCAGGCTAGAGTGCCGTGGCGTCAGCCTAGTTCACAGCAACCTCCAACTCCCGGGCTCAAGGGATCCTCCTGCCTCAGTCTCCCAGAGTGTTAGGATTACAGGTGTGAGCCACCGCGCCAGGCCTACCATGGACTTTCAATCCATGCAAATTCCACCTCGTCCATGAAGAATTCTTCTGACCTCCCTACCCCTCCCATCCTTCTGAGCGGCCAGGACATTCTCTCCGTCCCACTCTCATGTCACTGACCCCTCCCTTCTTCGGTCTAGAATTTTGGGGGGCTATATGTGTTTTCATTTTGAGAGGTTATGAGGTCCCTGGTAGCAGAAGCCGAATGGTCTAGTGGATTCAAAGCAGGAGCTTCAAACCCTGATTCAGCCACTTGTGTACTACTCAGGAAGGTCACTCCACCTCTCTGAGCCTCAGTGTCCTCATCTGTAAATGGGATTCTTAGAGCTCCGACCTCACAGGAACATGCTGTGAATTATTAGTTGAAATGAAACGTACAAAGAGCCTAGCTCAGAATAAGCATCTAGCAAATGCTGCCCCGACTGTGGTCATGTTAATAGTTACAAGTTGCCTCTGCATCTCCACAAGGCCTGGCGCACAGTAGGCGTGCTGAGCTGTACTGAAGTTCATCTGAGTTGAGTCGAGTCTCCCCAGCGCCCCTCCCCCGGCCAGGCCTCACCTCTCGGTGGACACCTTCACCTCGCTGACCAGCCGGCGCACTCCCACCACCTGCCTCCAGAGGAGCAGCAGGCGCCCGTGCTCGTTGCTGTAGTAGGCGTTGAAGGACTGGAGGGGACATGCCAAGGGGAGGACTGGGGTGAGCGTCGATGCGCCCCCTCCCCCAGCTCCCCCAGCTCGACCACCCGGGAGGCACCGCTGCCCAGGGGATGTGTCTTTCCCGACCGGCTCTGGGCCTGTGCAGAGCTCTGTCACTGCAGCCACACTCAAGCTCTCAATCAAGCCCAGCGGCTCCCTCTTGCACAGGGAACCGGGCTTCGAAGCTTCCACTGGCCACAAGAGGTGGCCCAGAATGGCAGAAAGTGCAGGGGACCTAGGTCTGCATCCCAGCGGCCAGTCGCATGACCCGGGCAGGTTTCTTTACCTCTCTTTAACGTGAGAGGAATGAGGGCTCCTGCCACATGTGGTTATTACGAGGAATAAAAGCAAATGCACGCCGGGTGCTAATGAAGGCCAGCGATTACGACGATGACTATTCACCTCTGCCAACCTGTTCACCTGGCGTGCGCTCCCTCTCCCTCTCTGGACTCTCAAGTCCACCCCGCTCTGCAGGGCCCTTCCCCGTGGGTCAGGCCGGCCCCCAGCACCCATGCCCACCTCCTCCTCGCGCCTCCATGCTGCCTCCCGCTGCTCCAGCTCCTTGCGGCTGCGCGTCCAGTCGCTGGTCACCTTTCGTATGTCCTCGCTCAGAGCCTGGTTGGCCGAGCCAGCCTCGTCCAGCTGCTCTCGGAGCATAGCGTTCACCTGGGCCAGGCTGGCGCTCCTGGACAGGGCGCAGGGACCAGTGGGTGCTTGCCCAGGGAGGGCCACCCTGCCAGCCCGGCACGCTCCCTGCCGCACCCTCACCTCTGCTGCTCCTCCTCCAGGCGGATGAGGGTGCTCTCCAGGTCTTGGCTGTGCTCTGTGTCCTGGGCAGGCAAGGGAGGAGCGTCAGGCTGGGCAGGGGGAGGGGAGGGCCTGCCCCAGCCCCACCCTGGCACCCACCCTCAGCTGTTGCTGCTCCAGCTCCATGGATTTCTCCAGCACCTGTTGCTCCAGCTCCGTGCACCTCTTCTTGTACTGGAGAATCTGGGGATGGGCAGAGAGTGGAGGGTTTGCCCCAGGGGGTGGGGGCGGGGCAAAGTGAGCACAGGGAGGGCAGGAGCGGAGTGGGTGGCCCTGACCTTGGCCTGCAGCCGCTGCACTAGCTGGGCCTGCCGCTGCTGGCCCTCCTGGTAGGCCTGCAGCTTGCGCCGGTAGGAGGCCTGCTCCTCCTGCAGCTGCCTCCGCAGCTCCACGCTCTGCCGTACTAGCCCCCTGGGCTCCTGCGTCTCCAGCTCCCCAGACTCCAGCCGCACAGCCTGCTCCAGCTGCAGGGAAGGGCCCTGGGTGAGAGTCCTAGGCCTCCTGGGAAGGCAGGCACAGGCCTCTCCCGGGGGCGCCAGGCTGGGCCCAGACCCATGATGCTTTGCAAGCTAACGGCCTGGCACCAGGGGGAGCAGGCACATGTGGGCAAGCCCAGGATGCAGTGCACGTGTGCACCGACAGGCCGATGCAGCCGTGCAGGAACACACAGACCAGGCATGCACGGACGCACAGATGGGGCATGCACGGACACATGCAGGTGGGCCCACAAACTGCATGCAAAACACAAAGCTGCACCTTGGTGCACGTGTGCCTCTCCTCCAGAACACGGAGTCCTGCTGTGGTTTATGACTATTAAATTCAAGCCCATGTCTCCCCACTCCCACCCTTTCCCCGCCCCCACCCCAACGTGACCTCAGGAAAGCCTGGATTTTTCTTCCCCATTGTATCTTAGTACCTAGAACAGTGGCCATGGTATAGTTTGGCTCACGCTCAGTAAATATTTATTGAGATCCTGAATTAATGGCATGAGCAATGGGAACACATTCAAAGCAGACACATCAATACACTTATGCACATATGCATACCTGAGCGTACAGACATGCACACACAATGCACACGGGCAGTCTCAAACACCCCCAGGTGACACAGATAAACCCTCACATACACAGTTCTAAGATCTATAATAAGTCCACACAAATGCTGCCTCATACGGTGTCTGCCTGTTACCTCCCTCTCTGTCCCCACCGCCCCCGTACCTCTCTGGGAGCCCCTGCCACCGCCAACTTCCTCCACCCCCAGGCATCTAGCAGCCCCGTTGTCCTCAGACCCCTGTGGGCACAGGCAGGATGTCTGCCTGGCTCTGGCTGCCCCCACTAGCCATGGAACCCTCTCAACCCCTTAGTGTACCTGCTGGGCCCAGGTGCCCCTCAGCCTCCTCCATCTGTTGGGGGGAAGGGAGGTGAGGGAGGAGCAGGGCAATGAGAGAGCACACAGCAGGCTGGGGGACACCCAGCAGGGACGCCAGCCCCACACTCACTGTCCACCTCCCCAGCACCTGGCCTGCTACAGCCGGGGCAGGGCATTCACACACACCCCCAACACCCCCATGTGGGGCCACACCAGTCACAGGGGCAGCTGTTCTCACCCACGCTGATCTCAGGTCCAGGCTGGGTCAGTGGCAGGGACAGTGCCCTCCAGGCCTGCATCCACCCAGTGTGCCCAGGAGATGCTCTGTGAGCCACCAACAAAGCCAAGGACAACTGCGTCTCTACTCACCCCATCCCCAGGGACACGTGCCCTCTGGTGTGGCTCACTGTGGCTGCTTGGGGGCTCCCCCTTGAGTCTAAGGACATGGCGGGAGGTGGAATCATGGGGTTTCTGCCTGGATGGCGGCTGCAGGCCCACCAAGTGTCTGCACGAAGCCACTTAGGTCCACACGTGGTGGCAGCCCCGAGACGCGTGTGCTGTGCGTCAGAGCAGGTGCACCTCGCCGCGTGTGAGTGGGCTATGTTCTGCATGTCTCCACGTGGGACCTCGTGTGTGTCCCTCATGTGCGGGTGCTGGGCACATGCTGACACTTGGGTGTGTCTGGGCCTTCACAAGAACCTGCGTTAGGTGGCGCCTGTGGCTACAGGTCTGGAGCCGGCACTGGGCCCGTCTGTGTGTGTCAGGACACAAGGTATGTGTTTGTATGGCTGTGTGTGGCAGGGACGCGTGTGCGCAACTGTGAGTGGTCTGGAGAGTGTGCCTGGGCTCTGCGTGTCTCTGTGTGTGTCGGTGACCACATGCTTTGTGCATCTGTGCAGACCTCTGTGGGCTGACTGGGGGCTGTGTTGAGCCACGTGCCTTTTCTGTGTGTGTCCATGGGATGCGAGGCAGCGCACTGTGTTCTCTGCACGCGGGTATATCGCGGTGGTGTGACTACTCATCTGGGTGACTATTCTGTCCACATCCTGTGAATCTGAGCGTATCTGTGTGGCATGTTTTGTGCATCTGTGTCTCTGTGTGGGGCCCGGTGGGGCCTGTGTGTGCCTTGCACATCTGTGCGAACCAGGTGCTGTTTGTCCCTGTGATCGAGAGGGGTGCAGACAGTCGCCAGGTGCTCCACCCCCTTCGTCAATGCTCAGAGCCGGGCCCTCCTCGCAACACCTCACCCCTTTCTACAAACTTCACCCCGTACAAAACAGCCTTTCAATTTCACTTGCAATTCAAAAGGGAAGGAGGCTGCCGCTAAGCCAGGGATGAAAGAAGTTTACTGTCTCCCTTGGCAACCGCTGCCCTATACCCGCCATCCAATTCACTCTGTCCAGGTTGCCATGGACACTGGAGGAACCCAGGGGGTCTGTCCTCTGAAGCCAAGGGGGGTGGCCACTCCCTCCTTTCCATTCCCAGCTGTGCCTACACCTGTTTCTCAGGGACAGGAAGAAAGGGGGGCTCTTCACAGAGACCCTGAGGTGCTCTCTCTCTCCTGGGAAGTAGCCTCTGGGAGCACCTGCCTCAGTTTCCTCAACAGGACACAGATCCTGACCCTCCACTCCCCACCCCAAGGGTGCCGTGGGGTTTGAAGGACCAGAACAACCTCGCTGGCTGCCCGCCCTACCCCCCAGCTCACTATGCCGGTTATGGCCGCAGGGCAGATCTTCCCACCTGCGTCCACAGGGACAAGGGGGCAGCAGGGAGAGACAGTGTCACACAACTGCAGAGCCTTGGACAGGGGTCTCAGCCCAGCTCCACCACTGACCTTGGGCCCATCATACTCCTTCTCTGGGCCTCAGTTTCCCCATCTGTAATAAGGTGACCTCCAGACTCTGAAGTTCCCTATGGACCCACCCTCCAGGTCGGGACCATGATGATGCCCACTTAACAGAGGAGAAAACAGAGGCTCAGAGAGGGGAATCAGCCTGCTGGGGGTGACACAGCCAGTTGCGGCCAGAACCCAGGTGTCCTGACTGCCAGCCCAGGGCTCTGTGTTGAAGTCTTGTTTCTTGTGCATGGGAAGAGAAGGACTTCTAGGTCATTCCTGTCCAACCCCTGCCTCCAGGTGGGGCCTCACTCAAACCATGTCGGACAGAGGACACCTGAAATGCCAGGCTCCCTCTGCACGCTATTCGGGGGCTTCCCCAGACACATGAGGGAACTTTCTAGATGAACCCCGGCCCCCATGCTGCAGCCCCAGCCCCAGCAGCTATGTCCCAGCAGAGAAGGGACCTCCACCTCCCACCTCCTCTTTCCTTTCCCTGCCAACCAGGAGGGCTTTGCAGGGGACAGGCAGGGCTAGCTGCACTGCCAGGGGCCAAAAGAGAAGCCTACCCCAGGAGGGGGCTGGCTCGGAGCCCTGTTACCACCAACACTGCAGGACTTGGGCCATCCTGCCCTCCATGCCCCCTGCGGACCCTGGGAAAACTAGTCCTGCACTGTGCTGAGTGCTAGGGGCCACCGCGGGCCCCCACCCTGCTCCTCGGCAAGTCCCAACAAGTCGGGGGCTTGTCCAGAGAGCGGATACCAGGACACGGGCACACCCCGTGTCACACACAGAAATGCACACCCCCTTCCCAACACAAGTGTACAGGCCTCAGCCTGGACAGGCCCAGCTCAGGCTAACCCTAGCTCTGCTACTACCACACAGGGGACCCTAGGCCAGCCCCTGCCCCTCTGGTCCCTTCCAGCTTTCCGGGGACCAGCTGCTCCCTGAAGATCCTGGCCCAGTGTCTCTTCCCACACACAGGAAACAAGACTTCAACACAGAGCCCTGGGCTGGGAGTTGGTACACCTGGGTTCTGGCCCTAACTGGCTGTGTCACCCCCAGCAGGGAGCTTCTCCTCTCTGAGCCTCCGTTTTCTCCTCTGTTAAATGGGCATCATAATGGTCCCAACCTTGGTGCATTAAATGTAGAGCATCCAGCACACGCCTGGCACACAGTAGGCACTCAATAAATGGTAGCTCCTAGTATGACTGTTAATACCCACCATGCCTCCCATTTGCACACAAACACTCTGTCCCCATGCAACTCCCTTACCAACCTTCAGCCACCATCAACTCCCCAGGGGCACCTCCCACGAGCCTGAAGGCCCAGAGTAGACAATGCATCAAGAGCATCCGCACCCCTAGCTCCGGCGCACGCCAACCTCCCGCCCCAGGCCCGGGACCCCCACAAGCCTGCAGCACAGGTCTGGGTGACGTGAATCCTGTCTGGACACAGAGACAGGCCTGGCTTCTCCTTCCTCCCCTGCCCGGGCCTCACCCCGGTGGGGAGTGGCAGCAGGTCTTATAGCTGCCCCAGACGGCCCGCAGAGCACCAGGGTGCCCACGCCAGCCTGCCCTGGCATCCAGCCACGGCCTCCACCCCAACGCCCATGGCAACAGGAGCACAGGGAGATGCCAGAGACTCAGGGGCAGGAAGGGCCTCCCGGGGTCTTGTTCGCTGGCCCCACATCCCAAAGACACCTGATGCTGGGGACTTTATTCCATTATCTCATTGATTGCTCACAACTCCACGTCCTGTTACCATCCCGGCTCCGGAAAACAGCCTCAAAGAGGGGAGTGCTGTGCTCAGGGCCGCTCAAGTCAGCAGGGCCACATCTGAACCTGGGCCGGCCTGACTCCAGGGCCCACCTGTGCCCTGCGTACAGGCCTGGTCTGGACCTTGCAGCTGCCGCCCTGCACCCGCCCCGGCCCCGGGCGGCACCCACCCTCTCGCTGACGGCGTTGTACTTAATGGCGAGCTCATCGCGCTCGGCGCGGCTCTGGGCCAGCAGGTCCTCCACGCGGGACAGCTCCTGCTGCAGCAGCTGGTTCTCCTCCTGCAGCGGCAGCAGCGATGCCATCTCCGTGGCCGGCAGCGAGGCTGGCAAGGGTCAGCGTGCACACGGTTGGCTTCTGCCCAGGTCCAGTGGGACACCCTTCCCCACAGGTACCCCACTCGTCACTCTGGGCAGGGAGGTCAGCCAGGTTGCTGGGGAGCCTGGGTGGGAGTGGGTGCAGCACCAGGCCTGCTAGCAGAGCGGAGGAACAGGAAAGTAGGCACAGAGAGGCCCTGGAGCTGTGGTCCCCAACCCCCGGGCCGTGGCCTGGTACCAGTCCATGGCCTGTTGGGAAAACAGGGCCGTGTATCACCGCCTAAGCTCTGCCCCCTTCCCCGCCCCCACCCCACACCCCACACCTTCATGGAAAAATTGTCTTCCATGAAACCAGTCCCTGGGGCCAAAAAGGTTGGGGACCATTGCCCTAGAGCTAGGCGTAAAATGGACGCAACAGCAGCTAAAGTGCAGGAGCGAGGTGCAGGAGAGAGGCTCAGCCCTGAGCACTTGCTCCTTCTTTCTTCAATGACTATTCTTTTCTGGGCCTCAGTTTCTTTTTGGCTTTTTTTGGAGACAGAATCTCACTCTGTGCCCAGGCTAGAGTGCTGTGGCATCAGCCTAGCTCACAGCAACCTCCAACTCCTGGGCTCAAGCGATCCTCCTGCCTCAGCCTCCTGAGTAGCTGGGACTACAGGCATGTGCCACCATGCCCAGATAATTTTTTCTATATATTTTTAGTTGGCTGATTAATTTCTTTCTATTTTTTAGTAGAGACGGAGTCTCGCTCTTGCTCAGGCTGGTTTCGAACTCCTGACCTCGAGCAATCCTCCCGCCTTGGCCTCCCAGAGTGCTAGGATTACAGGCGTGAGCCACCGCACCCAGCCTGGGCCTCAGTTTTGTTCATCTGTAAAATGTGTGGAACAGTAACCAGACCCTGCCAGAAAAGCAGGAAAGCCTCACTCAAGGCCAGGGCTCAAGCTAGGCTGTGAGGAGGAGGAGAAAGAAAAAGGAGGGAAAGAAAGGCCAGAAAGAGAAGCAGAGTTGTCAACTCCGGTGGGTGGGATGCCCTTCCACCCTGGGAGAACTGGATGCATATCACAGGCCTTAGCCAGCGGCAGCCCGCTAGGCTCTGCCGGCCTGGGTGAGGGCTGTCCAAGTCTCTCTGTGTCTAGGGCCTCAACATCCCAGCAGTTGAACAGGGACTATGGCTGGAGCACCAAAAACACGTTTAGTAGAGCAGCCAACACACCAGCTGCACTGCATGTGCCCTTCCCAGACCCTCAGACCACATAACGAGGTTGTACGCGCCACCACCAGGCGCAGTCCACCAGCCTTCCTGCTAGGGTGGGGAATGGACAACACCACCCCTCGGACTTCTGCAGAACGCTGGTCTGAGCTGAGCTGCCCTCCCCCTGGAATCTTGGGTTCAGCCAGCTCACACCTTCTGTGGGAGGGAATATGGTGTTCGGGGTTCAAGTCTTTGCAGCAGACTGCAGGCAAGCAGGGAGGGGACGCTCAGCCCTTCCCTTCTAGCTGCAGCATGTGGGGAATAGGTCTGGGCAAATTACAGCTCTGAGCCTCCATTTCCTTGTCTGTAAAATGGGTTCCTCTGTCACAGGCTTATGCCTGCCTCGCAATGAGTATTCAAGAGATGAAAGCTATAATCGTTGTCGCCATCATGCCTGCTGAGGAGGGGGTGTGAGAAGAGGTGAAACGCGGGCAGCCTCTACGGAGTGGGCAGCCTCTATGGAGGGGGAGAGGGTCGGGGGTGGTACCTGGGTTCTCGGGCTCGGAGAGGTTATGGGTGACAATCTCCCTGATGCGGGCGGGCAGGCTGGAGAGGCGGGGGTCCCGGCCCAGGTCCTGCTCGCCCAGTCCCAGGACGTTGCTCTCCAGTGTCTGTGGGGAAAGAGAGAGGGTCTTCAGGACACCTGGGACCCTAGGCTCCCCAGCATCAGAGGAAAAGGAGCAAAGTCCTGCCGCCCAAGATGAGGGTGCCTAGGAGATCCGCAGGAAACCCCCAAGATGGAGCGAAGCCTGGGAGTTAGAAAAGAAAAAAGCCTCATGGGAGGAAACTCTTGTGTGTCCCCTGCCCCTGGAAGGAGAACCCCCAGAGCCAGAGAAGAGAACCAAACCCTACGGCCAACTCACAACCCATCAGCACAGCACAACCCAGCTCCCACCCTAGGTGGGTGAGGATCCTGTCGTGCCCGAGGGGACCCCCTTTCCCCACCACAGGGCACTGGGATACGGGAGCCACAGCAGCTGCACCCTGTGTGTCCCTCTGCCCCCAGTCTTGCTGGGAGCTGCAAGCTGGGGTCCCTGTGCACCCCCCCACCGCCACACCTCTTTCTCCCTTGGCCCCCAAGATGCACCCACCTCTCGCCACCCCTGCTGAGCCCACACTCTCATCCTGGACCTACCTGGACAACTGTCTCTAGGGTCAGCTGGGCCTCCTGCGACCCCGCCAGCCCCAAGCTCATGGGGACGGGGAGGCTGTGGGCAGCGCTCCAGCCCCTTCTCCAGGGCCCCCAACCAGCTCAGTCAGCACCCCCAAGGCCAGGCCGCTGTGCTGAGCGCCAGGCAGATTAAGCTTAAATCCGGCGGTGCCCCCATGTGACCACGTGGTGGGCGGAGCGGGTGGGGCGCTGAGCGGGGAGGGGAGGGGAGGGGAGGAAGGCAGAGGAGAGAAGAGGGAGGAGGAAAGATGAAGAAAGAGATGTGGGAGAGAAAAGGGGAGAGGAGAGAGAAAAGGGAAAGGACGGTGGGGGGTGAGGAAGGGAGGGGAGCACCTGGCGGGAGGAACCCCACACACTCTCCCCTCCCCAGACTGCTGGGTCCTAGAGCCCTCCAAGCCCAGGGGGTGGGGTCAGCAGCCAGGAGATGGGGAGAGGCCAGAGTCCCAAGTCTTCAGGACCATCTTTGCTGACCCAGAACTGGGGTCACCAGGTTTGCTAAGAATGTGAGCATTTACAGGGGGCTGGGTGGACGTTTCCCCACAACAGGTGCAGCGCAAAGAAAGCAGGCTGTGGGATCACCCAGGCCCGGCTAGGAACTAAATCCCCTCCAGCCCTGGCGCAGCCCCCACTGGCTGTGTGTCCCATGGACAATGAATTTGCCTCTCTGAGCCTCAGTGTCCTCATGTGTAAGATGCAGATAATACTGGTATTCCTCTGGGAGGCCAAGGCAGGAGGATCACTCGAGCTCAGGAGTTAGAGACCAGCCTGAGCAAGAGCGAGACCCCGTCTCTACTAA
>VBSM01000529.1:9003275-9016946 GCA_008086735.1 Cheirogaleus medius | reverse complement strand
ACACCACAGCACTCTAGCCCGGGCAACAAAGTGAGACTCTGTCTCAAAAAAAAACAAAAACAAAAACAAAAAAAACTGAGCACCAAGCATGAGCCAGAAACCAACATGAGTTACACAGATGAAGACAAGGACGAGGTAGTTTCCTATTTGTAAGGAAGCAGCAGCTTAATCAAATAGTAAGACCAGCCCCGAAGTCAAAAGACCTGAAAGTCCTCCATGTGAGTCCAGCTGGGCCAGTTATTTTTAGATCTATGACCCTGGGTAAGTACCTTAGCCTCTCTAAGCCTCAATTTCCTGGTACTATAGAGGACAGGGGGAGGATGTTTCATTCTTATGAGAAATGCCTAAAAAAAACCAAACAAAAAAAAAACAACAAAAAAACACTACCTGGCCCACAGCTGATGCTCATTAAATGTTAGTTTCCTCCAAGCAAGAAAAAGACTCCCATTCCAACCAGTCCCCTGGAGTGGATTTGTATTTTCTCTTAAGGGCCAGCTGACCGACTTCAAGGGTCTCAAATCATCACCAGCATAAAGCAGAAAAGAGGAGAGAGATGGTAAGTAAAGAGGAAAAGCATTAGAGTTACAAAGCTTCTTCAAAAAAACACATCCATTTTGTCCTTGGTTCCCCCAAATCATGATTCTGACTCCATCTCCCCACTCCAGCCCTGCAGCCAGCTTACGGTCGAGCCCTGGCAACCCAGCCTGGCCCACTCCTATTCGCCAGCTCACAGGGAAAGCTGAATGCGGAGCAGCTCGGGACAATGACACAGGGAGCCAGGACACCACCACCAGCAGATGCTGCCCATGACTCCCGGCACCCACCTAGACACCTTCCTGCCCAGAACTCTCCTACGAGGCCAAGACACAGCTTGGGATGAACACACTGACCCCTCTAGACCCATTCTAACAGCCAGGACAGAGACACCGCCTCTGGTAGCAAAATGACTGACGCTCCTCAACTCAAGAGTTTTTGCACATGCTGAACCACCCTTTGATTCCCCTTCCCTTGCTCACAAGTCACTCTTTCCAGGAAGCCTTCCTTGGTTCCCCCAACTATGGGCTATGTGCCCTTCCTCTAGGAGCCCACGGCACCCAGGGTAGCCTTCAGTTGTAGAACCTCTCCTGCCATGTTGTAATCATATCTTCACCTGCCTGTTTCAGCTCAACTCTCAGCTCCACGAGAGCAGAGGTGCCTCGTTCAGCCTGGTACAGGACCTGGCACAAGGCGGCTGCTCAGTGAACATCTCCTCAACTGAAGGAACTGAACTGTGAGTGGCCGGGGGGCCACAACCATCACATGACCATGGCCACCACAGCTAAGCAAGGGTGGGACTCACTGCGATGTTGAGCTTGATGGTCTGGCCTTCCTTGAAGCCCAGGTCCAATTTGGGGCCTTGGTCTGGGTTCTGGGCTTGTTTTGCAAATTCACACTGCTGTTTCACCCACCTGGGGAGAGAACAGGAAGAAAACATGAGGAAGGGAGAGAGCAACTACCCTGCACTCGCTCACTCACTTCACTGCCACCTGCCTCCAGCCAGGCCGAGGCATGTACGGAGGCAGCGTGGCAGAAAGAGTGCAGGCTTGGGAGGTGGGCCTGAATTCAAATCCTGGCTCTGACACTTAAGTAGCTGCATGCATGTCTGCCGCCTCATCAGCACAAGAGGCTGGCAATTATACAGGTCTTAAAGACGGCTAGGAGAGTTCAGTAAGACCACTTATGTTCTCAACACTGTCTCCACGAAATGTCAGAGTCTAGCCCTTTCCTCCCCAGCACTTGGCATGAGAACTAAGACACAGTCTCTACATGCACCCCGGATGCTCATAAGGTAGATGGGAGACAAAACGGATGCCCAGAAGTAGAGGGCAAGACAAAAGTCCCCCACCCTCCATACAACACCATCCAGCAGCCACCTGGAACAGAGGCACCCACGTGAGTGGCTGGGCACTGCCTGTTCACGGACAGCCAGAGCTGGAGCCCCACAGATGGCAGAGGAGGACTTTCCTTCCCTGTCTTTGAGCTTCATAAAGGATACCAGGGCATCTGCTGGGTAGCCTGGAAATCCAAGCACTTACTCCAAGAACAGGTCCAGAAAGGCCAAAGGAGCCTGACAAGGACTCTGGCTGCTCAGGGGCCTGGTAGGGGAAGAGATGTGACACCCTGAAGGCTGGGCCAGTTGACAGGGATGGCAGAGATGGGCCTTGGGAGAAGGAGAAGACTTCACAGCAGAGATGAGGACTGGCCGAGCAGAGAGAAGGGAGCCTGTCCCGAAGGAGAACCGCATTTTCCTGAGGCTCTGCTACCAGACAAATCATACTTTGAGTATGCAAACCGGGGAAATCATTCTGTCCAGGGAAAGAAGGGAGGAGGCACGAGCACGTGTCTCCCAGAACCACTCACTTGAAATGGTCCTGCAATGCAACGTTGAAGTCAAAGGCATCACCTCGGTCCCCGAAGCCAATTCCAATAAATGCCCGTCGCCCTGGAGGACAACACATGATCAATCCCACTTTCCAGCGGCATAGAAAACTTTTCTCAAGAGGAGGAAGCACCAAGACCCACATGTACCATTTCCATCTTCGATGCGGATAACGAAGTACCTGCTGGAATCCGTCACGCTCTCCACAGCTATGCCAGGAAACTGATCCACTGGAGCCTGAGCAAAGAGCTCCCCTGAAAGCACAAGTTAGGGTGAGCCTTGATCTCCCTCCTCCCAGCCTAGTGTTGCTATCACACTCCTGGGGCCTTTTTCCTGCAAAGCAACTCCAGCCAGCTGAGGCAGATGGGCAAACCTCACTCTGGGATTCAAATCAAATCCATTCTTGTGGAAGGGAAGACATAGAAATAGAACTAAGGAGAGGTTTAAGTCAAAGATGGCTTACAGGTCAAATCCAGCCCACAGTTTAATTTTAATATGTTTTATTTAATTGCCAAACCATTTGAAATCAAAGTACATGTAAAATAATCCAAATTTCTTGCTTCTCTTAAAATTAGGCTCTACCAATGCTGGACCTCCATCCCCACCTGAGACGAATAGGCTGGAGCTGCTACCTACCCATTCCATTGGCTTTACCCATTTACATTACCTGCCCGGACACTGAGCGCCCTGGCCTAGGCACAACACATCACACCTCGGAAAAGGCCTAGTACCTGAGGCAGGACTGTAAGAAGGGGCAGTGAGCCCTGAGGAAAGAAGGGATGTAGTTCTTGTACCAACAGCAGAATCTAAAACAGGATGATTTAATTTAATCTCAGAGACAGGGGAAGAGTGATTGGCTTTAAAAGGGGCCCTTGTGAAATGCATCCCCTTGTCAACTGCGGCTCTGTATAGGTGCAAGGCAACACACAACTTTTGTGAGCATTAATGGCTGGCATCATTTTTGCATGTGCTGACCTCTGTTAGTGCTTTAAGTACTTAACCAAATATCTTCCAAGTCCTGTGGTTTAAAGGAGACTGTGGGGGGGGGAGGGGGGCATGGGCAATATACATAACCTTAACATTTGTACCCCCATAATATACTGAAATAAAATAAATAAATAAAGGTGACTGTGTAATCAAGGCTGAACTGAATTAAAACCAGTGGCCCTAGAGCTTGCAGCTTCTTGTCAATTTATCTGACAGGTATAACAGACTCACCCAGATGCCTTTGGCCTAGAGCAGAGGTTCTCAATTTGGAGTGATTTTGTGCCCTAAAAGGCACCTGGCAATGTCTAGGGACATTTTTGGCTGTCACAACGTGGGGGGTGCTACTGGCATCTGGTAGGTAAAAGTCAGGGATGCTGCTAAATACCTTACATTGGACTCCACAGCTCCCCACAACAAAGACTCACCTGGCCCCATGTGGCAACAGGCTGAGAAACCCTGGCCTAGAGTCATCTGCTCATTACCTCATTGGAAAGTGAGACCAACATGACCTGGTTGAGCTGAGAACATCCTGGGGGTGGGACCTGCGAATGAGGCTCAGCCCTAAGCAGTGGCTGTCACACTGGGCAGTCATGTTACACTCACAGAGAACAAAAGGGATGGCCATTCCCTTGTGACACCACCCGAGACATCCCAGCAATTCTCCAGCCCAAATTCCCCGGCCTAGCCACGGCAGCTTCCTCTTCAAAGTCCTCTGCAGCCAGTACTTACCCCGGCGACCCCATGCTCCAGGAGAATAAATCAAAGCTTTGAGTGCCTTGCAGTTCACAAAACAATTAGATACACATCTGCTCACTTCCTATTTCCAAAAACCTTGTGAAGAAGGAACTAAGGTGATCCCCCTTTCAACACAAAGGAGGCCAGGGCAGCAGAGGTCACGTGGCCCGCCCAAGGTCTAACAGCGCAGGCAAAAGGGCCCAGTTCTGAGAAGAGACAGCCAGTTCTGCCTTTAAATCTCTGTACTTTATTCTGCTCCACAAAGGAAAACCATCACATCAGAAAAAACAAATGACCGAATGCTGTGGCCCCTGACTGAGCAGGCACTGCGCTCAATCCCCACTCGAGGGCGTCTCAGGCTGGGACAATTCCAGACCCAGTGCCCTCCACAGCTCACCCAGAGGCCCAGGACTTCCAGGGAGGTTTCCCCAGTGAAATCTGATCCCAACCCAGCCCAGCCTGGCCTGTCCTCTCATCACAGAAAGAGCTGAGTAGGACAGTTTCCAGCTCGTATCAGTTAAGGGAGGCCAGCTCTGGGGAGTTACCACGTGCTGATAAACAGAATCCCTGAGTAAGAACCAGGGCTCCGCAGCTTATCTTCAAGGCAAGCTCCAGGCTTCCTCCTTCCCACTGGGACCAATCTGCGCAACGCCTCTCCTTGGCCTCCAAAATCAGTATTTTCCTAAGGACTCCCAAAAGGAACAAGTGCTTCACAAGAAATAGTCCTTTGTACACATGAGGACAGTGGTTTCTACAACTAAGGTGGAGGAATGGAGGCATCTTTGATTTCCGCAGGTTCCCATGACCCCCGAGCAGCCTGGCCAGGCCCAGGCTGCCTTCCCCTTCATTCAGCGGGAGTGCAGCACCTCAGCCCAATGCGGCCCTCCTTGCCTTTACCTGAGGTCCTGTCCTCCAGCTTGATGTAGGCCACCTGCCCCTTTGCAGTGATCCTCAGCCGACCACTCCATGACGGCTGGTCCAGCTGCCACTCTGCGGCCCTACGGGGACAAACACCACTGAGCTTCTGCCAGAGGCTCCTGCTCCATGACTCCAATGCTGGGGATGGGAATGGGAAGGGCTGCTTGTTCTAGACCAGAGAGCAGGCAAACATTTTCTGTAAATGGCCAGACAGCAAATATTTTTGGCTTTGCAGGCCACACAGCCTGTCACACCTAGGCAACTCTGCTGTTATAGAGTGAAAGCAGTCAGACAGTATGTGCAGTGTTGGTGCTTTAAGCATTTTAACTATTTTCTACTGACTCTATCTGTATTTCAATAAAATTATACAAACACTGAATCTGAAATTCATATAATTTTCACATTTTATTCTTTGCCGGGCACAGTGGCTCATGCCTGTAAACCCAGCCCTTTGGGAGGTTGAGGTGGAAGGATCACTTGAGGCCAGGGGTTCGAGCCTAGCCTGAACAACACAGCGAGACCCCATTTCTACAAAAAAATTAAAAAATTAGCAGGGCCTGGTGGCGCTTGCCTGTAGTCCCAGCTATTAGGGAGGCTGGGGTGGGAGGATAGCTTGAGCCCAGGAGTTTGAAGGTTATACTGAGGTATGATCGTGCCACTGCACTCCAGCCTGGGTGACAGAGCGAGACACTAACTCTAAAAAAGAAAATGCAAAATAAAAAAAGAAAAAGAAAAAAGAACAAAATGTTCTCCTTTAAAAATTTCCCAACCACTTAAAAATGTATAAACCATCCTTAGCTTGTGGGCCATATGAAAACACAGTGAATTGTAGCTTGCTGACCCCTGTTCTAGACTACGGAGACTTTCTCTGAGTCAGGCGTCCTTCTAGTTTCCTTTCTGTAGAGGAAGCAGCTATGGGGCCTATTGTTTCTGTTTAAGACAATGCTAGGCAGTGATGGTAAGACTGACCATCTGGGACTGCTGAGACTATCTTGGAGGACAAGCAATCATTACGGAGGGGAGCAATCATTAGCAGAAAAAGAAAATAGTACATTAGAGAAAGAGCAATAGTACATGTGGGTGGGTGTTTAGGAAATAGATTCTCAAAGGTATCCTAGGCAGAAAGAAACCCAAGAAACCATGGACCTATAGCAATGGCCTTTTGGTTCTTTTAAAGCAATAACTTCACATTTTAGTTCTAAGAAGCAGCTCAGTAAAACCCGCAAATAGCAAGAACTACGGGTATTTCCAGGAGGTATTTCCAGGAGGCTTTTCTCAGAAGTTCCCAAGTACATGTCAGCTCTCAAAAACTCTGGACACACGTTGTTTTGAGGGCCACACAAATACAGACTTTCAATTCACAAGTCAGCAGTCTTGGTTTCAGTTCCTCTTACTGGAGGCCTTAAATTCAGAGTGAGAGCTCTGAGGTTGAAGTGCAGGTTCCAGAAGTTTCCTCTAAGCCAAACCAACCAGCCCTGCCACTTGGTAACTTCACTTTCTGGGGCACCAAGGGAAACCAAACCGAAGACCCAACAGGGAATGGGAGTAGACAACCATCCCTGGTTTGATGGCCCATCTCCAGTTAGATGATAGAAAGCAAATGTATTTGTCATTATTGTTTACACACTATTTTTAAATTATGTCATGGATGCAATAGTGTTCAATAAAATATTTGATCACTAGAAAATCAGCTATGAGCTCATGTTAATACAACTGGGAAGTAATAAGAAGACAGATATGTGGACACTCTATCAGTCTTGTAGTACAGGCCAATCCTGTATTTCTGAATAACTTGGACAAACACTGCAAGAGCCACCCCTTCCCCCCCCCCTTGGCACAAAATAGCCATAGAACAGGTTGTCTATATCAGGTAAATATTTTTTTCTTTTAATGTTTTTTTGTCTTGTTTTAACAGGCAATGCATACATAGGGTAATAAAATGCAAACAGTACAAAAGGGTGCACAGTGAAAGGAAATCTCCCCGATGCCACTTCCCTAAGACAGTTTCCTGTGTTCCCTTTCAGAGATAACTCTATTTGCAAGTATATGTGTGTTTACTTGACTCAGGTGAAAATTACACAGAAAAGTGTGGACAGGTTCCTCCCAAGTGCCACAGGCTGTGATCAAGAGAGAGATTCGTGCAAAGGGATCTGGGTAGGGAGAGGACCCTGGGCTTCGGCCATCAGCTTAAAGTTCCCCGGGACAGGTCTTTTTACCGGGTTTGAGTCTCCCTCCCCTCCCCCCAGGGATTTTCGCCTATGATAGGGCCCCTCCCCATTTAAGGCTTTTCAAGAAATCCCTCAAGGCCATCGGTTAGTGCTGAAAGACAAGGGTCTGTGACACCACCACCCCCGACCCAGAGCCCACTGAGGTCCCCAAGCGCTAGACACGGCTTAAACGCCTTCCCTGCAGACAGGAGTACCGTGAGTCGTACGAGACGGCCGAAACTCTGGGTCCCCTTCCCTGCTCGGGCCTCGAACTGGAAGAAGCCACAGCATTACCTCCCCCTCGCCCCTAAACTGGTCGGGGCAGTCCTCGACTCCAGCAGTGGGTGTGTCAGGGAGGCGGGGAAGGGTTTAAGTCGGGACCGGCCTGGCCCAGCGGCGGAAGATCACCTGTAGCCACGGTTGGTGGCCCGCGGCGGGATGCGGTAGACGTGAACTTCTGGTTTAACGCAGAGAACCGACTCGTACCCGCTATCCTCCATCTCGACGCCTGGAGCCCACCAGACTTCCGGCTCCTTCCTCTGCCCCGCCCCCGGCAAGGCCGGAAGCGGTGCGACTCTATGACCACGCTCTGGCTAGAGCGGCGGCTCGTGGGCCTCAGCACCTCCTCGCCCGCGCGCCCTCTGCTGGCAGTCCTGGCTCAAGACACGCGGCGGACAGGCCCCAGCCACTGACTTGCGCAGAAGTCCGGTGCCCTGGTGGCTTCTCCTCTCCCACCAGGCACCCTCGGCCGCAGAGAACGCTTCTGTACAAACCCCACGCAATCCGCTGGTTGTGGGTCACTCCCATCGCCTCAATTCTTAGGCCTGGGGCCCCGCTGGCTGAGATGCAAAGCTGTAGCGCCCCCTGCAGCATCTCTCCTCCAGCCTGTGCCTCTGCTCTGCCTCTGGGCAGTGTTCTTCCTTCTGACTCTGTCAAGCTCAACCGAGCCTCTCCTTCTAGAGAAATCTTCACCTGACCCACCAAACTAAGTGGATGCCCCCACCCGACCACTCTCCACGCTTCCCCTTACCGGAACCCGCTTACGTGTCCAGGGCCCCGTGTGGCCTAGGCTTAACAAGGAGTTGTACTCAGAGAAGTGAAGTTTAGTAACGTAAGTCATTTTAAAAGAATTCCACTCTTAACTTGGATTTCCGAGAGAATATTCCAGGGGGTATAATGTCTAACCATAGAAATTCTCAAAATCCCTTCTACCTACCATTCTCTCCTTAATTCCATGAGTTGGGTGTCTGTAACATGCCAGGCCCTAGGTGGGGCACACAGCTGATGCTAAATCTCCAACTTACTGAATACTCCCAAACTTTCTCCACCTCCTCTTCTTACAAGCTCTTTTTTTTTTTTGGAAACGGGGTCTAGCTCTGTTGCCCAGGCTGGAGTGTAGTGGCAGGATCATAGCTCACTGCAGCCTCTAACTCTTGGGCTCAAGCAATCCTCCTGCCTCAGCCTCCTGAGTAGCTGAGACTATAGGCACTCGCCACCACACATGGCTAATTTTTTTTTTTTATTTTTTGTAAAGACCAGGGTCTCACTATTTTGCCCAGCCAGCCTGGTCTTGAACTCCTGGCCTCAAGGGATCCTTCTACCTGAGCTTCCCAAAGTGCTGGGATTACAGGTGAGAGCCACCACACCCAGCCTGTATAAGCTCTTTATTATAGGATTGATCTAACCTTTTACATTATTATTATGGTAAAATATATGTAACATAAATTTTACCATTTAACCATTTTAAGTGTACCATGTAGGGGAATTGAGTACACTCACACTGTTGTGTAATCATACCATGATTTCCAGAACTTTTCATCATCCCATACAGAAACTCTGTACCTATTAAGCAATACCTCCCCATTTCCCCAGCCCCCCAGCCCTTGGTAACCTCTATTCTTTCTGTGTCTATGAATTTGCCTATTCTAGAAACCACATATAAGTGGATTTGTGCAATATTTGTCCGTGTATCTGTTTTATATCACTTAGCATAATATTTTCTTTTCAAGGTTCATCCACATTGTAGCATGTATCAGAATTTCATTCCTTTTAAAGGCTGAATAATATTCTATTGTATGTATATACCATATTTTGTTTATCCATTCATCTGTTGATGGACATTTGGGATGTTTCCACTTTTGGGTATTGTGACTAATGCTGTTGTGAACATTGGTGTACAAGTACTTGTTCAAGTCCTTGTTTTCAATTTTCTTGAGCACATACCAAGGAGCAGAACTGCTGGGCCACATGATAATTGCGTGTTTAGCTTTTTCAGGAACCTCCAAACGGTTTTCCACAGCAGCTGCATCATTTCACATTCCTACCAGTATTGCACAAGGGTTTCCATTTTTCCACGTCCTTGACAAGACTGGTTATTTTCCCTTTTTAAAAAATAATAGCCATCATAATGGGTATGAAGCTAACCACCCTTTTTAAACCTCTCTTTATGTGAATTGATTTAACCTCCAATTTCAACTTTGCTCATTACTTTGTTTCTCTGCTACAAGGTAGACATTGAGAAATGGCCCAGAAACTGAGAGTTCTTCCTAATTGTTCTTTAGTCTTGCCTCCCATGTTCCTAAGGCCCTGGAATGATGAAAACAGAACTCTTAAGGGTGGAAGAGGAGAGATGTTGAGAGTAGAGGGGAGAGGAGGGCACACTCCCACTCAAAAAATCTTATAATCTTATCCACTCACATTCTCATCATCCTTCTGATTTGTCTGCTTGTCCACTAGACTGTGAGCTTCTTGAGGGCAGGAGGGCAGGACTGCCACCTTTGGATCCTGTATTCAGCAGCACATGGCCTACCACAGTGAACAAGTGACTCTGACTCTGTGTGTGTGTGTGTGTGTGTGTGTGTGTTTTGAACTGCCTATATTCCAAAGCCAAGTGGCAGTTTGGGGCTGGGCCACCATGCTTTCTTTTTCATGCTCTGACTCCTTGCATCAGTGTGTGCTGAACAACTTAGAGGAAAATAGGGTATCTAGGAGTAAAACACATGGCCATCGGGTCAGAGAAACTTCCAGCTGGGAGAGCATCTGGGACCAGCCCTCAGGAGCTGAACCTTGGGATGGTGTCCACCATCAGCACCAAATTCCATCCCTTCTACTTTGGAAGCCAAGCAGCATGAAGGCAGCCTACTGTGACTGTTTTGGGGCTTTCCTATAGCTGCCACAGGTGGGAAACCTTCTCCTCTCATGGGCTGCAAAGAGAATTGTCATTCCGTGCCAGGGACAGCCAAGTCTTGCTATGTGTTCAGAGCTCTTCCAGTTCCATTCAGTCTAACAAAGATGGGCACAGAGCACCTGCCCATGCCAGGTGCTAAGTGCTGGCACTACCCAGCTCCTGCTGTCATGGAGCTCACAGGCCAAAGGAGAAGGTGAGAAAAGCAGTCATTTGCAATGCAGAATGAAAGGTGCTATGATGGCACAAATTCACAGGGGGCTGTGGGAGCAAACAGAAGACCCCTCACTCAATCTGGGGACAGTCAGGGAAGGATCTCTGGGAGAGGTTACCTTGGCACAATAACCCCTATGAGGTAGGCAGGGTAGCGATTGTTATCCTCATTGTGTGATGGGGGCCACTGAAACAGTGACAAGCTAGGGGAAACGACACTACCCTGTAATTGGAGGAGGTCAGACAGTCCTTTGCCTTATTCTCAAACCCTAAACACATGGCTGGACACTCCCGAAATGCATCCTTAAACCTCTGCTGCTGAGAATAATTGGACTTACCATCTACTCCCTACCTTGTATGCCAAACAAGTTCAATTCAAGCCAACAGACGGAGTATAGGCTCAGATAGAGCCCACCCTGTGTGTGAGGAGGTGAGCAGGGGTGGGAAACCTCACTGTGATTCATCCAGCTGCTTTCTGGTAGGTTCAGGGCCAAAGTGGGGGTTTGATGTGAGCAAGCTTTCCTTGGCAGCCTCCAGAAATATTTATTCTAGGTCACTTATCTTTCTCTGCTCTATTTTCCTGCCATCATTGACATTTCCAAGAGAAGTTTCTCCATTTTTTGGGGTGAGAAAACCACTTAGAAAAGGGCACTCAATGCCAAAATAATCTTGAAAAAGAACAAAGTTGGAGGATTCACACCTCCTGATTTCAAAACTTACTATAAAACCATAGTAATCAAGACAAGGTAGTGTGGAATAAGGATAGACATATAGATTAATGGAATAGAATTGAGAATCCAGAAATAAATCCTCACATTTATAGTCAGTTGACCCCTTAATATTTTGAAATAAAAATATATAGTCAGTTGACTTTCTGTAAGCATGCCAAGACAATTCAATGAGAAAGAATAGTCTTTTCAACAAATGGTGCTGGGATGACATATCCACATGCAAAAGAATGAAGTTGGATCCCTACCTCACACCATATACAAAAAGTAACTCCAAATGGATCAGGCCTAAGTGTAAGAGCTAAAACTATACAACTCCTAGAGGAAAACAGAAGCACAAATCTTCATGATCTTGGATTTATATTATAATAAAAATCTAATGGATTCTTAGGTATGATACTAAAAAGCACAAGCAACAAAGGAAAAATAGTTAAATGGGACTTTAACAAAAATTAAAAACTTTTGTACTTTGAAAGACAAAAAACTGAAAATGCAATCCACATAATGGCAGAAAAATGTTGCAAATCAAATATATGACTAGGCTCTTGTATCTAGAGTTTATAAGGAACATTTACCATGCAGTAATAAAAAGGCAACTCAATATAAATGGGAAGAGGCTCTGAATAGACATTTTTCCACAAGAAAATAGACAAATGCCCATAAGGACATGGAAAGATGTTCATCATCATCAGCCATCAGGGAAATGCAAATCAAAATCACAATGAGATAAGACTTTACACCAATACTCACTAGAATGGCTACAATAAAAAAGACAGATAATAACAAATGTTAGAGAGGATGTAGAAAAACTGGAACACTCCTATGCTGCTGGTAGGAATGTAAAGTACTACAACCACTTTGGAAAAGTCTGTCAATTACTCAAGAGGCTAAACAGAGTTACCATATGGGCAGGAATTTCACTCCTAGGTACATACCCAAGAGAAATGAAAACATATATTCATATATGTGCACAAAAGTTCATAGCAGCATTATTCATTATAGCAGAAAAGAAACAACTCAAGTGTTTATCCATTTATGAAGAGATAAACAAAATGTGGTCTATCCATACAATGGAATATTACTTGGCCATAAAAAGGAATGATATTCTGATACATGCTGCAACATAGATGAACCCTGAAAACATTATGCACATAATCTGAGCTATTTGATCAGGAAAAAGAAACGAACAGAAAAAAAAAAACACATTATGTTAAGTGAAAGAAGCCACTCACCACATATTGTATGATACCATTTATATGAAATTTCCAGAATAGGCAAATCTGTAAAGACAGAAAGTAGATTAGTGATTCCCTAGGACTGGGTGGTGAGGGGTGGGGGGATATGCTGGGGCGACTGGAAGTGATGGGTGTGGAGTTTCTTTTGGGGGTGATAAAAATGTTCTAAAATTGTGGTAATGGTTGCACGATTCTGTGAATATACTAAAAGCCATTGAATTGTACATTTTAAACAGGTAAATTGTATGGTATGTGAATTAAATCTCAACAAAGCTGTTAACAAAAAAGGGTACCAAATGATCTGAAAGGGGGACATAGTCTATATTTGCCAAGCCCTCCCCAAAATCTGTCCTTGAATTCCATGCCCCTCTGCTAGGGTTGGGGCTTCCCCTGCTTGTCTAAATTCTCACAGTTAGCAAGCTCCAGGGAGAGACGGATGAGGGGCTGGATCTCCTCTGCCCCCTTAAAACTTTAGTTTGTGGAATACTGGGGCCTAAAAATTCTAAGGTTGAGACCGCATGTTCTGAGGTGGAGACAGTGGACAATGGGGGGCGTGTTTGAGGGGTCAGTGGGTGGCGGGAGATTTTTTCCCCAGATGGGTCATGCACCCCTGAGACAGGAAGGCTCAGAGAAAGGGGGAATGGTTAGGGGAACCCTAATGGGAGAGACGTTGGGGAGAAGAGAGGAGCTCCAAGGGAAGAGAGAAGTACTTGGCCACAGCCCTGACTTCTCCATGCCAAGTGAGAGCCCGGGTCCTTTGGGAGGCCAGAGCTGCAGGGGTGGGAAGTCACCTGGGAGCTGAGGTTTTGTTTGCATTGTGGGGGTACAGGTCCAACTGCAGGAGGGACCTAGAGTATAGGAGGAGGGAGCAGGGATTTGGGTCAGCAGCTATTAAGTGCACCTCCTCTGTGCCCCTGGTGAACTGTGAGAGCCATCAGACACCTAGTGTGCCCCAAGGCCTGCCTAGGCACGTGTCATTAAACAGTTGTTGATTACATGAGTGAATGAATGACTTAAGTTTCTTTTTTTTTCTTTTTTTTTTTTT
>VBSM01000529.1:8978889-9003175 GCA_008086735.1 Cheirogaleus medius | reverse complement strand
GTGGGGGCTGTTGGAGAGGTAGGAAGTGGGGGGCGGGCACAGAGGCTGGGGGGCTGTGGGATTGGGATTGCAGAAATCTGCCTGGACTAGAACAGAAAGTGTGTGTGTGGGATGGTGATGCAGCCAGGTGAGGGTGGGTGAGAGACGCAGGAGCGACGCTAAGAAAGGCTTTAGAAAGGGACGTGTGTCCAGGGCAGGGTGTGGGAGCTTTGGTGAACTACACATTGCCATTGGAGGCCTTGGGGTCCCGAGACGGATGGACGGATGTTCCCAATTCCTGTTCCCTAGCTGCATATAAGAGCATGGAGCTTCCACGCAGCTGTGACATTCTCAGGCTCCCTTTAAAAGGCACATCAGTATTTTAAAGACATTGAGACGTCTGGCAGGAAAAAGCCTATTCCATTTTGTTTAACCCATTTAGCCTGGGAACCTTGTGGAGCATCTCAAGGGACCAAGATTCCAAACGACACCCTTTAGGAAACACTGCCGCAGGGGAAAGTGTGTGGGTTTGGGATCTGACAGGCCACGGTTCAAAGCCTGTTCCGGGACCTAGTAGGTGTTGGACCTTGGGCAAGTGTCTTTGCCATCCAGAGCCTCTTTTTCCTTGGGCTCATTGTGAGAGTTAGGAGGAAAATGTGGCCAAACTGCATGTGGCTCTCCTTGCCGGGCCCGGCCCTGCCTCTCCCTAAGCCAGGCTTTCTACGTTGCAGGCTCCACGTGGGCTCCTGAAGCAGCACTTAGGTAATGGGCTCGGGGGAACCTTGACTGGATTTCTCCTGTGGGAGACAGCAGCTGATGCCCCTCACTTGGCACCCTTGTTGGCCCTGGCATGATGGACAACAGAAATGCCCAGGTGGACACAGAGGATAGGACCAAGGCTCCAGAGGCCCAGTCAAGTCCTGGCCCGAGGATCAGCAGAAAGACAGCTGATGTTGAGCCCACCATATCAGGAGTCAGCCAGGTAGGGACCTCATGTTCTGACCCCTCCACTCCCAGCAGGCACCTTTCCCTTTCCCCGCCCCAGCTTCCTCCCCAACTGCTTTCATTAAGACTCTCAGTTATAAGGACACAAAACCCAATTTAAGCTGGATTAAGCAAGAATGAGAATACATCAGTTTGGGTGACTGACAATCTATGGTAGACTTCAGGTATGGCTGGATCAAGGTGCTAAATGAATATCTCTTGGCTCTACCTTCTGCTGTGTTGTACTCATTCCCAGACAGGCTTTCCCTGCCAGGTAGCAAGGACTGCCCTGGCTGCTGCAGGATTACATGTTCCTATTTTACATCCCCTGGCCTAGCATCCCCAGCAGGAAGAAAGCCTCTTTGCAATACTTGAAGCAAGTCTCTGGCATCACTACCATTGGCCCAGATTGTGATCACATGCTCATCCCTGAACCAGTAACCATGGCAGGGGGAGTGGCCTGGATCTCTTGGTACAGTAGAGACGGAAGTGATAGTGGCTCCACTGAGCTCCATGGGTCAAATGGAGAAGGGAAGGTTCTTGCAAAAGGAATGCCGGCTTCTGTGACAGGAAGTGATGCTGGGTGAGCAAACCCAGAACTGCCTCCTTATTCTACTTGATGCCTTCCACGGCTTTTGGCCCTCTTGTGGTCTCCAGCTCCCCTTTATTTCCCTGACAGTTACTTAGGGCTTCCATCCCTGCTCCTCACTAGCCCCTGGCCAGCATCCTAAGCTTCCACCACCCCTCGGCTTCTCTTTCCATTAAATATGTTCCTTTTGGCCAGGCGCGGTGGCTCATCCCTGTAATCCTAGCACTCTGGGAGGCCAAGGCGGGCGGATCGCTCAAGGTCAGGAGTTTGAAACCAGCCTGAGCAAGAGCGAGACCCCATCTCTACTAAAAATAGAAAGCAATTAATTGGCTAAAAATATATATAGAAAAAAAAAATTAGCCGGGCATGGTGGCACATGCCTGTAGTCTCAGCTACTCGGGAGGCTGAGGCAGGAGGATCACTTGAGCCCAGGAGTTTGAGGTTGCTGTGAGCTAGGCTAATGCCACGATACTCTAGCCCGGGCAACAGAGTGAGACTCTGTCTCAAAAAAAAAAAAAAAAATATGTTCCTTTTGAAAGTGCCAAGTAGCACGAACTGAAGAGCATAAAGAAGCCCCTCCTCCCCATGCAGTTTTCCCAGGGCCAAAAATGTCACCATTAAAAAAGTCAGCATTCCCTTGGGTTAAGTATTACCCTGCCCCGTGGCCTCTGCTATAATCCCGGCTCCCGCTGGGGCGGGGAGAGGGCCTGGAGGGGAGCAGCCTTGGAGGGAGGCTGGGCAAACATTCAGGCCTTCCTTCATCCACCCATTTATTTTTTCAACAAGCATAGTCAGGGGTCCCAGTCCTGCCACCTAACCCACTGTATGACCTTGGGCATGTCACTGCACCCCTTCGAGCCTCACTTGTTTTATGGTGAGAACTAACTGGGTTAAATCCCCAGAAGGCACCTGGCACACAGGTCCTGCCTCATGGTAGGCGCCCATCTGCATTAACTTGGATCAGAGTTGTTTATTATAACAATGAATATCAATTAATTAATTGAGTCAGGCCGTTTGCAGTTTGCTGCCTCCGGTGGGGTTTGGAGCTGGGTCCAGGTGCCTCAACTGGAGAGTGATGGACCAAGACAGTGATCAAATCCCAGTTCCAGAGCTTGAGATTTGAAGTAGGGGAAATCGTGGAAAGCCTCCCAAAACACTGTGAGGGTCTTGGAGTCCCCTAGACTGCTCTCTCAAGCTGTCCTTGGGGCGATCCTCTTGTCTCAGGTTCTAATTTGAACTCCGGGTTCATGCCAGAGCCTTTAGTGCTGCGCGATAGCTTCTGGCTGGGCCAGGCCCTGCGTCCCCGCCTCTCGGCTCCTCCTCACCTCTCTCCAACACCTCCCCCAGCTAGGCACAGGACCTCCCTGTCCCTGCGGCCATGAGGATGCCTGGGGGTACTGGGGGGAACCACTCCTTGGCACTCAAGGCCAGCCCTTGAGCCAGTGCCACCGGCATCTCTGTCCAGGTCGTGTTTCCAGATGCTATAGAAGTGAGCAGCGAGACACGGCCCTTATCCACTCCAGGAGGATCAGAGAAGGAGCCTGAACACAGAGAAGCATCTGAGGAGGGGCCTCCAGAGCTCAGGACTCAGGAGCAGACGCCTCCAGCGAGGCCAAGGTGAGCTGAGGGGCTTCCCAGAGAACAGGTCCAGGAGAGAACCTGCTGGAACCCACCTGGAGGGGAGAGAGAATTTAGAACTCCCAGACTAAGGCTGATCCACCTGGACACAGCACCGTGTACTGCTCTCTGCGCTACTTGCACTAAATCATTATTCATGTTAACCTTTTGTTGGAGCTCCCTCTTTTATGTGTCTTGTTCAAGGGGCATTTATATGTCCTGTTTGGCTGCAAATCCTTCATACCTGGTACTGTGCCTGGCATATAGTAGATGCTCAATAAATATTGATTCATTGAATTAATAGAGGAATGAACAAAAGAAGCTGAGAGACACAGAAACACACAAAGATTTATGTGATATTATTATTTTCTAAATTTTGTATACATTTTTAACCTTTTCTATGGCAAGATGTATTCTTTCTAAAAAAAGAGAAGGTCCAGAGAGGGCCAGAGAGAGGCAAAGTGAAAGACATGAATCTAGCTGGCTTATCATTTAAATTTGATTATAACCAAAAACTCCTAAAAAAACCTCTTCTACATGAAAAGTTAGGGGAAATCAACCCAAGCCAGCTTTGAGCCCCCCAAGATAAACACTGCATTCCACAAGCACATGCACACCATGTTGTGGAAAATATAAACCATTTCAACATATGTTTCATCAACTGGGCAATTTGTTTAAACTGCCTTTAAATTGTCTTTACCCTCATCCATTTCTAGAAATAGGCCCTAAGGAATTAATTGGTGATTCTGGTAAAGTTTTATGCACAAAGATTTTCACTGTCATATTATTTTATTTATTTATTTATTTTTTTTTGGAGACAGAGTCTCACTCTGTTGCCCAGTCTAGAGTGCTGTGGCATCAGTCTAGCTCACAGCAACCTCAAACTCCTGGGCTCAAGCGATCCTCCTGCCTCAGCCTTCCAGGTAGCTGGGACTGCAGGCACGCGCCACCGTGCCCGGCTAATTTTTTCTATTTTTAGTTGTTTGGCTAATTTCTTTCTATTTATAGTAGAGACAGGGTCTTGCTCTTGCTCAGGCTGATCTTGAACTCCTGAGCTCAAGCGATCCTCCCAACTTGGCCTCCCAGAGTGCTAGGATTACAGGCATTAGCCACCCTGCCCGGCCATGTCATATTATTTTAAATACTAAAAAATTGGAAATCCCCTAAGTTGCCCACGCAATAGGGAAATGGTTAATGATGGTTATCTATAAAATATGAAATTTAATACATTCATTAAAAAGCATGTTTCTGAAGGATTTTTTTGCATGGGAAAAGTTTAGGCTATAATGTTAATTGAAAGAAGTAGCCCACAAAATTGTATATGCAATGTGACTGGAACTATTAAAAATCATGCAATTATTTGAAGATGGCAATTAAGCAAATCACCATTAAAAATATGCATGTACACACATAGGAAGAAGCCAGGAGGAAATACCCCAGAGTATTATCGTGAGATCAGATGGACACAAAGTCCGATTTCGAGCTGTTATCTTTCCCTAGGCTCAAAGTCTCTGAACCTCTCTGCCACCCAGTTCTGATTTTTCTGTTTCTTTTTTTCTAAAAAACAATAAACAACACTAAGAAACTTAAATCCTAACCCCCCTAAACATTGACATCAAAGTGTCTCTGGTTTGGGGAACTCATATGAGTCCTTCATTTGTTCTCCTGGGCATTAAGTATGCACCTGTGGTGTGTCTAACTCTGTAAGAATGTAAAACAATGCCCCGGTCTGGGAGTCAAGGTGTCCCTTGTCTGTTTTCCCAGGAAGAAGCAGTCATCTTGCACGCCCCAGGAAGAGCCTGGGGAGCTGCAAGCAGACCAGGATCAGCCTAAGCCAGAGAGTGAGCTGGACATGCCACCTGGCAGGGCTTCTCCAGTACCTGAAGGGCCACAGCAGCCAGGCTCGGGGAAGGAGACTGAGGACCAGCAGGGGAGGCAACAGAACCCAGAGACTGCGGAGGGTCAGCCCCCCGAGAGCTGCCAGGTAACCCCCCAGGAGATCTGGGCAGAAGGCAATGGAATGACCTAACCATAGGGGAAGCAACCCCCCTGCCGCCGGTCCTCCCACCCCATTCACTCGTGTTTGCTCCCCTCTGTACTGGAGATGCTGAGTGCCCGGTCTGTGTGGGTCGCTGGGATGTCCCCAGCCTGCACCGCAAGCATTTAAGTCTTGCTCCCAGAGTGGCCCCACAGGTGGGGGCTTCTGTATACAGATAATATTGGGGCGTGTTGGGTTTAACAAAGCTGAAACAGGTTTCTGTATGCAAGGATATCCTAGAAGCACTCCGTTAGCAGCTGAGCCTGTGGGATCTTGCAAGACAAGTTAGAGTACATTGCCTTCTTTAAACTTACTTGACTACAAAATACCTCTTTTTTTAAGGTCCTATTTAAAAAAAAAAAAAACCAGCCTCAGTGAGGTATAATTGACAGACACTTGCACAATGTAGTGTTTTGACATAGAAATACACCCATGAAGCCACAACCACAATCGAGAAAACAGTGAACCTATCCATCGCCTCCCAGCCATCCCCCCACCAGGTTTCCTGTGCCTTTCTCATCCCTCCTCCCACTAATCCCCCATTCCCAGGCAACCACTGACTATCATTATAGGTTGGTTTGTATTTCCCAGAATTTTACTTAAATGAAATTGTACAATATACATTCTTCTTTCACTTAGCATGTTTATTTTGAGATTCATCTATGTCACAGTGTGTATCAATACTTCGGGGTTTTTTTGTTGCTCAGTAGTATTCCGTTGCATGGCTATCCCACCATTTACTTATCCATTCACCTATTGATGCACATTTGCATTGTTTCTTTCTTTCTTTTTTTTTTTTTTTTGAGACAGAGTCTCCCTCTGTCACCCAGCTAGAGTGCTGTGATGTCAGCCTAGCTCACAGCAATCTCAAACTCCTGGGCTCATGCGATCCTCCTGTCTCAGCCTCCCAAGTAGCTGGGACTACAGGCACCATTAGGCCCAGCTAATTTTTTTAGTAGAGACAGGTCTCGTTCTTGCTCATGCTAGTCTCGAACTCCTGAGCTCGGAGTGCTAGTATTACAGGTGTGAGCCACCGTGCCTGGCCTGTTTCCACTTTTTGACTATTACAAATAAAACATCTATGAACATTTGTGTCCATATGGACATAGACTTTCATTTCTCTTGGGCAAATAGGTAGGAGTGGAATGGATCATAGGGTGTGTGGATGTTTAACTTGTTAAGAAATTGCCAATCTTCTTTACAAAGCGGTTGTACTATTTACATCCCCATCAGCAGTGTACAAGAATTCCAGTTGCTCCACATCCTCCCATAACTTGGTGTGGTCAACATTTTTAATTTTAAGCATGCAAATAGTGTGTAGTGGAATTTCATCATGTCCTTAGTTTGCGTTTCCCTAATGACTAATGATGTTGAGAGCATTTTTTCATGTGCTATGGACTATTTGTATATCTTTTTCAGAGAAATGTCTAGTCAGATACTTTGTCCATCATTTTAATTGTATTGGTCATTTTATTGTTGAGTTGTAAGAGTTCTTTTTGTATCCTGGATATTAGACTCTTGTCTGTATATAATTAATTTTTTTCTGATTTTGTAGGGTTTTTTTTTTTCACTTTCTGCTCTTTTCTAAAAAAATTGGTTAGTTGTGTTCTTATTATTGGGTTTTGAGAGCTCTTATCTATCCTGAATACAAATCCTTTTCCAGATATACTAATATGATTTGCAAATGGTTTTCTCCAATCTGTGGCTTGTCTTTTCTGTTCTCTGAACTGTGACTTTCAAAAAACAGAAGTTCTCAATTTTGATGATGTCCAATTTATCGATTTTTTCTTTTATTGATGTTATATCTTAGAAACTTTTGCTCAACCCAAGGTCACATAGGATTTTCTTATGTTTTCTTCAGGTTTTATAGTTTTCAACCTTTCAACCTTTATAGTTTTAGGTTTAACATTTAGGTTTATGATCCATCTTGAGTTCATTTTTGTATCTGGTATGAGTTTGGGATGGAAGTTTATTTTTCATTGCATGTGGCTGTCCAATTATTCCAGCACCATTTGTTGAAGACTATCCTTTCCCCACTAAATTTGTATTTTTGTCAAAAACCAGTTGACCACGTATGTGGGTCTATTTCTAGAATGCCTGTTTTGTTCCATTCATCTATTTAGCTTTCCTTATTCCAGGACCACATTGTGTTGATTACAGTAGCTTTATCGTAAGTCTTAACATCAGTTAGTGTAAACCCCCTTCTAAGGAGCATCATGAGGGATTATTGATCTTTGAAACATCTCTTGGAAAATGCCATGTAAAGGGGATCTTCTCACTTTTCCAGGCTCTCATTCCACCTCCACAGGGATCATGACTTTGGGTAGGCCACACCTTCTCTGGGCGTCAATTTTCACATCCCTCAAAACGTGGGGGTCCCTGTGCTTACCTTCTAGAGGTGCTGGGAGGATTCAGTAAGATGGTACCTGCAGTGCCTGGACCCTAGGAATCGTGTAATAACTGGTTTCCGGGTAAGTGTGAGGTTCACCTGGGAGCCAGGATGAGGCTCCCCATCCTTGGTGTCCTTGTCCTCAGCAGGGCCCCAAGTATCAGTCCAGCTCAGATCACCAGGCAGCAAATGAGTCAGACGTGGTGCAGCCGACAGAGCCTTGCTGCGTCTTGGACAGCTGTGGACAGCCTCTAGGGGACAGGCCCTCCAAGGAGGCCGGCAGCCCACACGTCAGGGCCCAGGCGGCTGTGCCAGAGCCTGGCCCAGGGGAACACGGGGAAAGCTCCCAAGGAGCAACACCCCTAAGGTCCATGGCGACTCCAGAGGAAAAGACAACCAACCCCTCCCTGCCATCCACGCCAGGACATGAAACACCCAAAGACGGGTAAGTCATTCTCCAATGCCATCCCCTGCCCCACTCCCTGCTCCCAACAAAGCTGCTCTTCTGCCAAAAGTCACAGGTGAGGTGACTTCTAGTCCTGACCTGGTGTAGGATCTTGGACAAGTCATGCCTCTCTAGGCCTCAATTTCCCCATCTGTATAATAGCTCCAATACCAGAATTCTTTGTTCCGTGGGCCTGTATACATAGGGATGTAGGGGAATGAGGAGCCCCTCTGAGACGAGAAGGCCAAGTGGATGAGGCCGGGGTGGTAGAACCGAGTGTCCTGGGAGCTGAGAGGTGGTCGTGAGGGGGCAAGCCATGGGCTGAGCCCTCCCCCACCTGGGGGTTTCTCTCCTATTTAGGGGCGAGGCTGTGGAGACGCAGCCAGCACCTGGGCCTCTTCCTCCACCAGTAAGTAGGGCCACAGTGGAGATGGGGATGGGATGTAGGGGGTGTGGGGACTCAGGAGGAGGAGGGGGACAGAGGTGGAAATGGAACAGTATTTGGAGTTAAACTGTGGAAGGTGTGTGTGTGAGAGTGTGCACATGTATGTGCATGTGTGTATGTGTGTGCTTGTCCATATGCATGTGTGTACGTATGTGTGTGTATTTTGAGTCGGGGTCAAAGGTGCTCTTACACCCTGGAGCCCTTGGGATCATCCCAGGTGGTAGCTTGTTCCACATCAGCGTGGGTTTCTTCCAGCCATTTGTCCTCAGCCACAGCCACACGATCCAAAGCTTCCCTGAACACCTGGGAGGCTTCCCAACCCCTCCCAGCCTCCCTGAATACCTGGGAGGCTTCCCAACCCCTCCCAGCCGTCCCCTCCTCTTTGACCTGACCAGACAACCTGCAGATACACAGTGTCATGATCGAGCCCTGCCAACACCTGCCCCCGTCTCTTCCTGTTGTATGCCCTGGCAAAACCCCAACCCTCGCTGAGCCCAGCCAGCCACGTCCCCTGCACCTGCACCGGAGCAGCTCAGCACGGTTGCAGAGGACTCCGTCCTGCTGATGGGTTTCACTCTGTGGCAGTGACCATCCATGTCAGATGCTCCTGGCAATCCTCACTGCTCCCTGCCCACCACCCTCCCCCGCTGCTCCAGGATGTCCCCCCATGCCCTGCATCTGGCCTCATGTGTCACTGAAACAGGAGATGCATCAGATGAGAAAAGCTGCCCCAAATCCACCACCCTTCCTACCTTTACTTGGCTACGATGGAAGCTGTGCAGAGGGGCCGCTTACTTATTAGGTCCCACCCCCTACACATGATGGATCTCCCCATTTCTACAAGATCATTCCTATTGGCACCCCACATGGGTCAGTATGTGCCATATTAAAAGCCAAACACCAGCCCCTCCCCTGCCCAACCCCCCTTTGCTCCCTTTCACAGCGCAACCCCCGCCCCCAGTCGTACTTGTCTTTCCTCAGCCCCTCCCAACATGAGACTTCTTACTGAGGTCTCAACGGTCTTGGTTAAATCAAACGGAAAGGCATGGTCCTTACAGAGCCTGCTTCAGAGCTGTGGTGACACAGTGGCTCCCTCCCTCCTCCTCCTCCCTACTGGCTTCTCCAGGCTCCAGGGCAGCCCCACCCTCAGTTCCCCTCCTGTTCACTGCTCCCCAGTCTCCTCCCTGCTTCCTCCTCCCCTTCTCCACCCCGTCTCCCATCTCCACTCCCTCCCTGGGTGATCCCAGTCAGCCTCTCTGATCGTTCCCAAATCCGTATCTCCAGGCCAGATAGTGCCTTTAAATCCCAGGCTCATACATGCAACTGCTGGACTGAATTCCACTTGACTGGCTAAGTCCCTTCTCAAACATGACCAGAGCAGTCTCCCTCATCTCGGCAGATGACACTGCCGTTCACCCAGTGGCTCATGCCGAGCAGCTCAAAATCACTTCCGATTCCTCTTTTCCCTTCTGCAGTCCCATGGCACCCAATGCATCAACAAGCCCTGCTGGCGCTGCCTACAAAATAAATCCTGAATCCATCCCTTCCCCACCTCCTCTCCCATCACCCTGCTCCAAGCCTCATCCTTAGAATAAGGCCCAAATCTTCACCAAGGCTCACCAGGCCTTATGTCTAGCCACTCTAGCCTGACCCCAGCCCTTGAATATGCTCAGCTTGTTCCCACCTCAGGGCCTTTGCACGTGTTACCCCATGCCTGAAATACTCCCCAGAGACATTCTCGTGGGTGACTCCAGAGTTATTCAGGTTTCAACTTAAATGTCACTTTCTGAGCAAGGCCTTCCCTGACCACCTGATCTCAAATAGCCTGACAGCCACATCACCCTGTTTTATTGTCTTTATAGTACTTTCTCCATCTGACATTATCTTATTAATTTGTCGATTATTCATAATCTAGAGCATAAAACTCCGTGAGCAGGCACTCTATTTTATTCACCACTCTGTCTCTCTGCCTAAAACAATGCCCAGCACAGAGTATGGACTCACAGGAACGTGTGACTAGATGGATGGATGGGAATGATATGAGGTACCTCTCTGCACCGATGAGAAGTCAGATGAGAAATAAGGAATGTTCCTTGTGTGTGTATTTCCTCTTCCCGCTCCCTGCCACCTGCACAGCCTGGGCTGGAGAAGGTGGGGGAGGAAGAGGGTACACAATTGATTCCACAGTATGTTCTGAGTGTCTGTGGCGTGCCCGGCCCTGTGCTGGGAGGGATAGGGCAAGGAAAGCAGGGGACAGCTCCCTGCTCCTGAGGACGTGCTGAACTCGCAAGACCAGAAGAGATGAGAGGTCCTGGACAGGACATTCCACAGGCGCGTTCAGGGAAGGAGCCCTAAAGCTGTCAGGCCGGCTTCCGAAGAGGGGGTGCTGCTGTCAGGCCACGCGAGGGGTGGGATACGGACAGAGCCGGGAAGTCGAAAGGGCACCCAGGCAGCAGGCCCAGCACTAGCAAAGGTACAGAGGCAGGAGTGGACATGGAGTAAGGAGTGACGATGGGGCAAGAATGGGCCTTGTGGGGCAAGAATACCGGCTATAAGGGACAGGGCGCTGGAAAGCTTGGCTGGGCCATCACAGGAAGCCTCGAGGATGTGAAGCAGGGTCACTGTGCACTGGTCACCAGCTTGTCTGAGTCCAGTGAGGCAAAGCACCCCACACACAAGTTACATGACGCGGGTTTGTTACTTACAGGTAGGCAGCAAGGGACAGCAGAGGCCTTGGATTTGGTGTGAGCCGCTCCCCCAACGCTCAGGAAAACTGCCTGGGTCACATGGAGTCTTGTCTTGTGTGCTCCGCTTGCTGGCGAGGCTGTGGGGAAGTCAGAACCTTGCGCGCTGCTGGTGGGAATGTGGTGGAAAACAGCATGGCAGTGCCTCAAAAATTAAAATTAGGCCGGGCGTGGTGGCTCACACCTGTAATCCTAGCACTCTGGGAGGCCAAGGTGGGAGAATTGCTTGAGCTCAGGAGTTCGAGACCAGCCTGAGCAAGAGCAAGCCCCTGTCTATACTCAAAATAGAAAAATTAGCTGGGTGTAGTGTGCACCTATAGTCCCAGCTATTCGGGAGGCTGAGGCAGGAGGATCGCTTGAGGCAGGAATTTGAGATTGCAGTGAGCTATGATGATACCACGGCACTCTAGCCTGGGCGACAGAGCAAGATCCTGTCTCAAAAAATTAAAAAAATTAATTATATTAAATTAAAATTTTAAATTACCATATAATCCAGCAATTGCACTTCTGGGTATATACCCCAAAGAATTGAAGGCGGGGTCTTGAAGAGCTATTTGTACACCCATGTTCATAGCAGCATTATTTACAATAGCTAAAACATGGAAGCAACCCAAGTGTCGGATGAATGGATAAGCAAAATGTGGTCTACACAGCCAATGGAATGTCACTCAGCCTTAAGAGGGAACAAAATTCTGACACAAGCTACAATATGGATGAGCCTTGAGGACATTATGCTAAGTAGAATAAGCCAGTCACAGAAAGACAAAGTGAATCCACTTATATGAAGTACTTAGTTAAAGTCACAGAGACAGAAAGTGGGAATGGTGGTTACGGGGGGCGTGGTGATGTCAGGGGTTTGTTCAGTGAGTGTGAAGTCTCGGTTTTACAAGATGAAAAGAGCCATGGAGATGGGTAGTGGCGATGGGCGCACATGACAAGGACATTTAATACCACTGAACCGTACACTTAAAAATGATTACGATGATAAATGTTATGTGTATTTCACCACAATAAAAAAAGTTGGAAAAACAAAACAGGACTCTAGGTCTGGGGCCCGAGGACAGGTGGTGTCATTAACTGAGACGGTGACCTAGGGAGGCAGCAGGTGGAAGGAACCACCCAGGGTTTGGGTCTGTTCTAGACACCCAAGGAGGATGGCTGGTGCTAGGAAGGACACAGAAATGTGGGGAAAATGGAGTCATGGGTAGGAGGACGGCGTCTGGGGCAGGGAGTGGATACAGAGCAGGGAGCGGGGTGAGGACAAGTGTCCGGGTCTCTGTGGCATTGAGCGCAAGAGTGAGGAGGAGCCCTTGAAGCAGACCGGGGAGTGGCCGGCGAGGGTGGACGTCAAGAGGAGGGACGCGTCCAGAAGGACAGAGTGGTCATCTATGCCTAACGCTGCCGAGGAGCCGGCTCAGATGAGGGCAGAACAGCTGTGGGCAGCGGTGGGCAGAAGCCTGATCGGAGATGGGAGGGAAGGAAGTGGAGACGGAGAACCGCTCTTTCAAGGAATTTCATGAGGGCTTTGGTGTGAGGAAGGTTTTTTGTTTTGTTTCTAAAGAAGGAAGGCAATATACTGACATGTGCTGGGAGTGATCTGGTGGAGAAAGTAAAGCTGATACTTGAGGAAGAGAGAGAGTGTGGCAAGAGTAGCGTCTTTGATTGGGAGAAAGACCTGGCCTGGTCACAGGCAGGTGGGGACAACCCATTCTTCTCACCGGAGGCAACAGGTGCAGGAGGGGCCGGGTTTGCTGACTGAAGGAAAGGGGTTTACTGAGCGCCTGCCACGTGCTGGTTGCTGGGCGTATGTGGATAAGAGAGGCAGACAATGCCCTGTCCTCGTGCTTGCTTTCTGGTCAGGCGGGCAGACAACGGGCATGAACAGGTCAAGTGGTGGGTCCAGGAGTAGCTCACTCAAGACCTCAGCGCACAGAGCTGGGAGGTGCCAGGTCAAGTGTCGGGGAGGACACAGGGTGGGAGCCCAGTGGGATGCGTGTGAGATCTGGGGTACATCCTCCAAGGGCTCAGAGGGCAGGGGCAGTTCGAGGATCCCCAGAGAGTGGGTGGCAGGGAGAAGCTCTGTTGGAGTCCAGCCGGCTGCCGGCCTCCCGGATGCCCTCCCCTGTCCCCAGGAGGTGAGGGACGCTGGCGAGAGGAGGGAGCTGGACCGTGTGCAGAAGCAACCTCAGGAGCCCATGGTGGCCGCAGGGACTCAGAACCTCAGCAGCCTCCGGCAGGGCTTCATGAAGTGCTTGCTGGAGGTGGAGGCGGCGGAGGCCACCCATCGGAGGGCCTCAAAGGCCCGGACCCCACCATCCCGCAAGTCCCCCAGGACCCTGACCCCCGTGCCCACCACAGCCGCCGTCGGCAACTCAGCCCCAAGCCTGCCTCTGACCCTGCCTCACACCCCCTCCTCGGCCCCTGCCACCGCCCCACTGTGGGCCCGGTCGCCAGCATCCAGGCCAGTCCCTGCCCCCGTGGGAGCCCCGGTCCCAGCCTCAGCGCCTGGCCCGGTACTGTCCGTCCCCATACTGGACCTGCGCTGGAGAAGGACAGAACTCTTGTACCACAGCAGCGAGAGGAGCCTGAGCTGCACCAAAGCACGGTGGGCGCCACCACCCGCTCACCCACTCGCCCCTGAAAGGCTCCCCAAGACCCGGACCTCGTCCCAGACTCTCGTCCCTGGCACTGCACCTGCCTGTTCCATCCCGTGTGTCCCCCCTCTCCATCTCTCCTCACTTTGGCCCCTCTCCGTATGTCCCAGCTCTGCGTCTCTCTATCTCCCGTGTCTCTGTCCCCTTTCTCATTTCTGACTCCCTCTAGTCCCCCTCTGCTCTGCCTCACTCCTTCTCTGGGTCACTCTCTTTTCCTGTCACTCTTAGCCTCTGGGGCCCCCAAATTCTCCCCATGACCTCCTGCAGCAGTCTCCCCGTCACCGTCCCCAGCTATGGGTGGCAGCCGTGGACAGGGCTGTGTGGTTGGACGTTGCCCTGGGCCCTGCTTCTGTCCTCTACAGGCAGGAACCAGAGGAGCGCAACCTCCTGAAGGTGTACCAGAACTGGGAGGACAGGTGCGAGGAGCACCTCACCCTGAAGCAAGAGGAAGGTGAGGGCAGGGAAGCCGCCTGCACGGGTAGAACCCTCGGCCCTCTGGGGTGGCCTGGAGCAGGGTGGGCTGGGGTGTCGCACAGATCAGCTGCCCCGGTGCCCACCACAGCCCTGTGTGCTGGACCCAGCGGGAGTTGTCTGCACTTGGCCGTGGGGGACGGTACAGGGAAGGAGGCTGGCCCAAGCTCACAGGGCGCTGGGTGGGGAAGCCAGAGCTCACGCTGTGTCCTCTGCCCCGAGGTCCAGTGTCCTTCCAGCTCCAGAGCTGCCTCTCTGAGAGTGACAGGAGCCCTGCAAAGGGCTCTAGGGTTTGGAGGTGTTTCTGCCTTCCTCCACTCAAGCCTACTCTATTGGTCTGCTTTAGAGACAAGACTCGATGGGAGGCAAGGCTCCAAGGCCTCCTGCCCATCCCAGACAGTCCCTCACTATTTAACAAGGTCACCACCCTGGACATGTCCCACTCCCACCATATCCCACCTCTACCAAAAAGTTTAAAAGTTCTGAACACCCCCTAGTGAAGTGCTGTGCCCTTTGCCTTCCATTGTCCTGGGGGGCCTTGTGACTCTACTCCCCAATCACCCTGGCCCTAGAACAATGGTTGTACGTCCTCCTTCCACCCCCGTTCCTCCCCCAACCCTCTTGGCCAGAGCGGCCCCTTCCCACTCCTTCCCTGGCTCCCTGTGACCTCGTCCTTGAAGTTCACTCCTTTCAGCATTAAAACTCCCCAGCCACCATCCTACACACAGCACCCGGGCCCCGCCTCCTTGAGCAGGTCACAAACAACATGCCACTCTGACGCCTGCCCCTTCCCCACGGGTTCCGCGTTGTTCAGCAGAGGCTCACAGACGTAGAGTCTGCTGTGTGCCAGGCCCTGAATCCATACGACAGCTCCGAGAGGATGCACTATCGTTACACCATCGTACGTGTGCAGAAACAGAGGCTCAGAGAAGTGCAGTGGCTCACCCATGGCAACTGTCCCAGTCACCCAGGCTGCCACAACAAAGTACCACAGGCTGGGTGGCTGGAACAACAGACATCTATTTTCTCACAGTCCTGGAGGCTGGAGTCCAAGATCAAGGTGGCAGCAGGGTTGGTTTCTCCCGAGGCCTCTCTCCTTGGCTTGCAGATGGCCACCTTCTCCCTGCGTCCTCACATGGCCTTTCCCCTGTGCACGTGCACCCCTGGCGTCTCTGTGTGTGTGAATGTCCTGTTTGTATAGGGACACCAGTCGAGTTGGATTAGAGCCCACCCTAGCAGCCTCGTTTTAACTTAATCACCTCTTTGAAGGCTCTATCTCCAAATACACTCATATTCTGAGGTGCTGGGAGTTAGGGTTTCAACATAAGAATTTTGGGGAGACACAAACCAGCACATAACAGCAACCCAGCTTATTAAATGACAGAGCCAGTCACTAGGCTCTGCTGACTCTAACTCAGATTTTGCTGTGGCTGAGAAACCAGACACCACACGTTATGACTAGGACGCAGCTTTTGTATCAGTTGGCGGCACTCTGGGACTTTCTCGCCATCTTTCCTGTCCTTTGCTCTGGTCCAGACACCTGAGGCTATCCCAGAAGCCATGTCCATCCAGATAAGTGACTGCAGATGCCAAGGTCCAGGGCATGGACTTAGAGTCAGAAAGACCTGTCTGGAGCCGGGTGTGGTGGCGCATGCCTGTAGTCCCAGCTAGTCGGGAGGCTGAGGCAGGAGGACCGCCTGAGCCCAGGAGTTTGAAGTCAGCTTGGGCAACATAGCGAGAGCCTCCTCTCTAAAAAGATGTGTCTGGTCATCTAACCTGTAAGCCTCAGTTTCCCCATCTTTACAAAGGGAAAAAGCATTCTGCTCTTACAAGGATGTCGTAAGGATTAAATAAGAACATGGCTTGAAAGAGCTTAGCCCAGTGCCTGGCACTTAGTAGGGTGCCCTAAAGTGGGTGTGCTCCTGGTGCCCAGCAGAGGCTGCTATTAGTTTAGCTTTGCCGTCCCAGCCGGACGCTTGGCCTGGCCTCGGCACAGAGAGCGATGTGAGTCGGGGGGAGCACACCCCTTTACCTCCGCTCTTTTAGTTATCTCTGTCCCTCCACCCAGCCATGGTGGGAGAGGACGCTGGGCAGGAGGGTGGTTGGGGGCATGGGATGAATGGGAAAAACAAGAAATGCCCCCACCCCACCCAACCCTGCCCTCCTCACAGCCTTCCGCAGCTACTTCGAGATCTTCAATGGCGCCGGCGAGGTGGATGCGCAGAGCCTGAAGAACATCCTGCTCCTCGTGGGCTTCTCGCTGACGCCGGCGCAGGTGGAGGACGCCCTGATGAGCGCTGACGTCAATGGTGAGGAGTAGCGAGGGGAGGGGGCTTCGCTGGCGTGAGGCCTGTGCAGTCTCCCGGGGCTCTGCGCTTAAAGGGTCCTGTGCTTGGTTCAGTGCTCTGTGGTCACAGTCTAGAAATTCTTAGTAATTTTTGATCAAGGGGGCCCATCCTGCATTTCCATTTTGCACTGGGTCTCACAAATAATGTAACTGGTCCTGCCTCCAGGAGTTAATGTTCCCTGAGCGCCAACTCAGGGCCAGCTTCTGGGGACCCAGAGATGACAAAGACCTACCTCCTGACCCCGAGGTGTGGGTGATCTCAGAGATTCCCTTCCCTTCAGGCTCTCATGCATGCTTCACTGGATGTTCCGCCATGACTCAGTCACTCATTGCACCAGCTGTATGAGCTTGGACAGGTCACTGAAGTTCAGCAAGCCTCAGTTTCTCCATCTGTAAAGTGGGTCTGATAACAGCACCTATCTCACCAGGCTGCTGTGAAGATGAAATGAGACAATCCAGGCGAAGCCTTGAGCACAGCGCCTGGTGCACAGGATGTGCCCAGGAGACATTAGCTGCTTAATTAGTATTATTTATCCAACATTTACTAAGTGCCTACTGTGTGCCCATCCCTGTGCAGGGCACCAAGGAGAAAGAGATGTGTGTCCTTGCAAAGGCCGAGCAGTTAAAAAAAGAGAAAAAAAGAGATGTGTAAAACCGTGAGATCCTGTCCTTGAGAGGCTCACAGAAAGTTACTGCCATCGGGCAAGGGCCGACATAGAAGTGAGAGGCACCAATGGAAGCTGCACTTAAAGTGGCTTGGGGGAAGGAGTCAGGAAGAAAGGCTTCCTGGAGGAGGTGATGCCTGAGCCAAGTTGTGAAGGATGAAGCAGGAGGCAGGAGTAAGGAAGGGAGAGAAGGAAGAAGAGCATTCCTGGTGACAGATACAGCCTGTACAAAGGGAAGAGAGTGCAGGGTGAGGGGAATCACACAGAGCTTGCCGTGGCTAGATGTGGGGAATGACATGGGTGTGGGAGCAGACCTGCGCGGGGCCTGGGCTCCTGACACCAGGTGTCATGACTCTGCTCCCTCCATCACTGCACAAGTCAGGCATTGACTCCCGCTCTGCCTCGAGAGACCCTAAGCAACAGCCTTCTTTTCTCTGTGCCTCTGGCCTCACCTGGGACAAGAGTACACCTGGGGATACTCACCTGGGGATAAGAGTATTAGGCACCCCCATATGGCTGCTTTAAGGATTAAAGACCATTTATTCAGTTGTCAAGCAATCCAGAGAACATCTGCTAAGCACCTACCTGTCTTAAGCCCTGAGGACACAATGCAAAACAAGACAGCTCAGTCTCTGCCGCCCAGAATCTCCATTACATCTCAGATCTTACAAGCATGTGGTTGAAATACCAGGGTTTCATGAGAGTGTTTGATGGGGGGTCTGACCTGGCCTGGTAAGTCTCTGAGGAAGGGATGGTCAATGGAAGCACATATAGGGTGTTTACTAAGAGAGTTGGAGGGTGGTGGAGAGAATCCCAGGAAGAGGAAGCAGCATGTGCAAAGGCCCTGAGCAGGGAGGAACGTGGCCCCAGGTAGGAAAGCAGGTTGGTGCTGGGCGAGCTTGGCTGGAGACAGGTAACAGGCAGATCCTGTAGGGCCTTGAAGGCCAAGGTGGGACACTTGTGGGTACGTGTTACTGTGCAGTGACTAGCACATAAGAATACTAGTCACTGGCATTTAGTGAACATGTATTACATGCATGGCGCTGTTCTACACGCTTTGCCTCATTTTACTAATATCTCCCATGAGGTAGGTATTATGATTATCCTCATCCCATAGGTGAAAAATCTAAAGCTTAGTGTGGGGAGAGAATTTGCCAAGGCCACACAGATAGTCAGTGGTGGACCTGGGATATGAACCCAGACAACTGCCTCCAGGCCGGAAGTTTCCACAGCTTCCAACCCAGGAGATTTGAATGTTTGCCTTCTACTTTCTTGTGTGCCCCACGTTTTCTCCATTGAATATGCATTACTTTTATAATCAGACCCAATGGGTAACTGCTAATAACCATGCTGGGCTGCAGGGCCCGGACCTGCTCCGGAAGGCCCCTGCCCACCGGGTTACTCCTCTGGCCTCCACAGGAGATGGTCGCGTGGACTTCAGAGACTTCTTGGCTGTGATGACAGACACCAGGCGTTTCTTCTGCTCTGTGGGTGAGAGGGGATGAGCCCGGGGCAGTCAGAGCTGGAGTAGGGGGGCAGGTAGCTGGGAGGGGGTGTAATTCGGGACCACCAAATGGTAATGGCAGCCACCATCCCATGTCCCCAGAACAGAATGCCCTGATGGACATGGCTCCCCCAAACCCCCACACTCTACTCTTCGAGATCCTGTCCCTGCTGGTGGAGATGCTGGCTTTACCGGAGGCAGCCTTAGAGGAAATCACAAAGTGAGTGGGGCTGGCTTGCTGGGGGTGGAGGGTTATGGACGCCGAGGTGGCACCTAGCACTTTGGCAGCTGAGAACTTTTGGTAGTTAGGACTCTGTCACAAGTGAAAGAAACCCAAATAAAAATGGCTTAAGCAAAGGGGAATGTATTGGTTCAAATAACTGGTCAGGGTCTCAGGAATGGCTAGATCCAGGTGACCAAATAATATCAGTAAGGCTTTATCTGTCCATCTCTGTGCACTGGCTTGGAGCTCAGCTGGGCTCTCCCCTCGGGGGAGGGATGGCAACCTGCAGCCCCACACTCACTCCCTCCTAGTTCAGCAACCTCAGCAGCAAGAATTCTTTCCTGTAGTACTCAACGCAGCAATTCCAGAAAAGGAATCTGATGGACCCTACCTGGGGCCAGGAGACAAAAGCCTCACATGTCTCCAGGGCATGGAGGGTAGGTAGCGGGGTACGCAGTGGCTCATCTGAGGAGGAGATGGCCACAGGTGCAAACAACATGCACATTCCAGTGCTAGAGCAAAAGGTGAAGGCTGAATAACCCAGCTGATCTCCAACCAGCAGTATCAGGCCATAATGCCTTGGAGGACCCCCTAGCCTCCATTTCTTGTCTTTGAAGCGCGTTGGTGGTATAGTGGTGAGCATAGCTGCCTTCCATTTCTTGTCTTTGAAATAAACATATTTTGATACTTGCTGCTCAATAACGGCTAGCTTCCAACAGAGGTGGTGGTTGTGAGGGTCAGATGAGATCAGAATGCAAAGGCACTTTGTTGATTGCTCTGCACAGTTTTTGTAACTGTTAGAGAAAACCCTGGGATCTGGTGGGAGGAAGAAAGAATTTGGAGCTCTGCCTGTGCTTACTAGTCCTGTAGCTTTGGGCAAGTCACCTTCTCTCAAGCCTCAGTTTCTTCATCTGTAAAATGGAGACATATTTCTTTGACTCTTCAATGCAAGTGACAGAGGATACAAAGGTAACTCACAACATTGAACCTGGGTCATAGGGTAGGTGTGTTTAGTTATAAGAAACTGCTAGACCTTTTTCTAAATGGTTGTACCATTTTACAGTCCCACCAACAACATATGACTGTTCCAGTTACTAAACATCTTGTTCAAATTTGGTGCTGTCAGTTTTTAAAGTTTTAGTCATTCTTTTGATTTTTTTTTATTTTTTGAGACAGGCTCTCACTCTGTCACCCAGGCTGGAGTGCAGTGGTGTCATCATAGCTCATTGCAGCCTGGAACTCCAGGGCTCAAGCCATCCTTCCACTTGAGCCTCCCAAGTAGCTAGAACTACAGGTGCAAGCCACTATGCCAAGCTAATTTTTCTATATTTCATGGAGATGAGGTCTTGTTATGTTGCTCAAGTAGGTCTCAAACTCCTGGCCTCAAGCCATCCTCCTGCCTCATCCTCCCAAAGTGCTGGAATTACATGCGTGAGCCACAGCGTCCGGCCTCATTTTAGTCATTCTGGTGGGATGTGTAGTGGCGTGTTTTGTTTTTTACTCACATTTGTTTGCATTCCTGAATAATTTACTGTTAAGTTTTCCATATTTTTGAACTGTATATGAGTGGAATCATACTTCAAGCCTTCTGTTACTTGCTTTTTGTCCTCAACATTGTGTTTTGATGATTCATCCATGTTTTTGTGGGTAGCTGGAGATCACTGATCATGTTCAGTGCTACAGACTATTATGTAGTATGACCATATCACAATATATTATTTATTTGTTCTGCAGACGGACTTTAGGGCTATGTTCAGTTTCCAGCCATGGTACACAATGCAAATATTCTTGTATATGTCTCCTAGGACACATGGGCAAGAGTTTCTCCAGAGTAGCAGTTTTCAAACTTTTTGGTCTTAAGACTCCTTTACACTCTTAAAAATAATTGAGGACTCCAAGGCTCAAATAACTCAGAGGCCCAAATTTTTTCATAGGCAACAAATGCTGTCAGTTGTTTCACTTAAAATGATAGACTAACTTCACTTATTTTTGAGAAAATATCTGTCAAATACCCAAGGAGAAATAACCATAGTTTGTCCTGTTTTCAAGTAAAAATGGCATTCTATGAAAAAAGTGGCTAGTTTAGCCCACAACTCAATTTCACAAGTGCTTTTCCTCAAGACAATCACAGTACTTTGGTATGCAACAGAAGGGCTTTACGGAATGCAGGACAGGTGCAGTGGCTTACACCTGTAATCCCAACACTTTGAGAGGTCAAGGTGGGAAGACTGCTTGAGGTCACGAGTTCAAGACCAGCCTGGGCAACATAGTGAAACCCGTCTCTACAAAAAATTTTTAAAAATTAGCTGGGTGTGGTGTTGTGCAACTGTAGTCCCAGGCACTTGGGATTTGCTTAAGCCCAGGAGTTTGAGGCTGCAGTGAGCTATGATGATGCCACTGCACTCCAGCCTGGGAGACAGGGCAAGACCCTGTCTCAAAAAAAAAAGTACAGAATATAAAAGAGATGTGTACTTAAGGGTCAAGTGTTAATAAAGTTAATAATTTTAAATTTTACCAAGGACTTTTTTTTTTCCACTATGAATGCAAGTGAACTTGCATTGAAGAATTCAATAATTCAATGACTTTAATTGCAGTTTAGTGCCACTTCCTTGATTTGTGCTAAGGCTCAGTTTTTGTGGCCTCAGAGCCTGTAGTCATAGCTATTCGGGAGGCTGAGGTGGGAGGATTGTTTGAGCCTAGGAGTAGACAGTTGCAGTGAGCTATGACCGACACTGTCTCAAAAAATAAAAACATAAAACATAAAACACAAAATAAAATAACATGGGCAAAATACCTGGATACCTCACTAAACAAGATTTATGGATGACAAGCATTGAAATGACATCATATGTCATTAGAGAATTCCAAATAAAAGCACAATGAGATACTTCTACCACCTATTAGAATGGGAAAGTCCAAAATACTGACTATGTCAAATGCTGGTGAGGATGTGGAACAAGAATTCCCATTTATTGCTGGTGGGAGTGCAAAATGGTACAGCCACTTTGGAGACAGTTCGGCAATTTCTTACAAAAATAAACATACTCTTAACATAGGATCCAGCAATTGTGCTCCTTGGTATTTACCCAAAGGGACTGGAAATCTATATACACAAAAACTTTTACTTGGATTTTATAGCAGCTTTATTCATAATTGCCAAAACTTGGAAGCAACCAAGATGTCCTTCAGTAGGTGAATAGATAAAGAAAACGTGGTACATTCTGACAATAGAATATTATTCAGCGCTAACAAGAAATGAGCTAACAGACCATGAAAAAACATAGAGGATACTTAAATGCACAAGGCTAAGTGAAAGAAGCCATGTGAAAAGGTTGCATACTGTGTTATTCCAACTATGTAACATTCTAAGAAAGGCAAAACTATGGAGACAGTAGAAAGATCAGTGGTTGCTCGGGGTTAGGAAGGAGGGAGAGATGAATAGGCTAAGCACAGAGTTTTAGATAAACTGCTCTGTATTATATACTAACGATGAACACATGACATTTTATATTTGCCAAAACTCAGCTGGGTACAGTGGCTCAAGCCTGTAATCCTAGCACTCTGGGTGGCCTGAGGTGGGAGGATTGCTTGAGCTCAGAAGTTCGAGACCAGCCTAAGCAACAGTGAGACCCTGTCTCTACTAAAAGTAAAAAAATTACCCTGGCCTAGTGGCACAGGCCTGCAGTCCCAGCTACTTGGGAGACTGAGGCAGGAGGACCACTTGAGCCCAGGAGTTTGAGGTTACAGAGCAAGACTCTGTTTCAAAAAAACAAACAAACAAAAACCCCCCAAAACCTCAATGTAAGCCAGGTGCAGTGGCTCACACCTGTAATCTAAGCACTTTAGAAGGTCAAAGTGTGAGGATCACTTGTGTCTAGGAGTTCGAGACCAGCCTGGGCAACATAGCAAGACCTCCTCATCTCTAAAAAATAAAAATCTAGCCAGGCGTGGTGGCACACGCCTCCTGAGTCCCAGCTACTCAGGAGGCTGAGGCGGGAGGATTGCTTGAGCCCAGGAGTTTGAGGCTGCAGTGAGCTATGATCACACCACTGCACTCTAGCCTGGGTGACAGAGCGAGACGCTGTCACTAAACAAACAAGCAAACAAACTCAATGTACAACAAACACTAAGAAAAAAACCTACTCTAATTTGGCAATGTCTTAATTTCTTCCTTATTCTTGATGGACAGTTTTGTCAGATATAAGATTCTTAGTTAACAGTTTTCTTCTTTTAGCACTTTGAATATTAGCCCCCTGCTTCTAGCCTCCCAAGTTTCTGGTGAGGAATCTGCTGATTATCTTACTGAGGATCACTTGTATGTGACATGTTGTTTCTCTCTTGTTGCTTTCTCATTTACTTATTTATTTATTGCTGCTAAACATCCTATAATGCATCTTGTTGCTTTCAAGATTCTCTGTGTTGGCCGGGTACGGTGGCTCACGCCTGTAATCCTAGCACTCTGGGAGGCCTAGGCAGGCGGATCGTTTGAGCTCAGGAGTTCAAGACCAGCCTGAGCAAGAGCGAGACCCTGTCTCTACTAAAAACAGAAAGAAATTGATTGGCCAACTAAAAATATATAGAAAAAATTAGCCGGTCATGGTGGCGCATGCCTGTAGTCCCAGCTACTCCGGAGGCTGAGGCAGAAGGATTGCCTGAGCCCAGGAGTTTGAGGTTGCTGTGAGCTATGCTGACACCACGGCACTCACTCTAGCCTGGGCAACAAAGTGAGACTCTGTCTCAAAAAAAACAACAAAAAAAGATTCTCTGTGTCTTTGCCTTTTTAAAGTTTGATTATAATGTATCTCAGACTGGGTTTCCCTGAGTTAATCTTACTTGGAGTTTGTTGAGCTTCTTAGATATTTACATTCATGTCTTCTACCAAATTTGGTAAGTTTTCAGCCATTATTTCTTTGAATATTCTGTTGCCCCTTTCTCTCTCTCTTCCCCTTCTGGAACTCCCACAATGTTTATGTTGGTCTGCTTGATGGTGTCCCCCATGTGTTCCTTAGGCTCTGTTCACCTTTCTTCAGTCTTTTTCTTTCTCTTCCTCAGACTTGGTCATTTTCACTGTCTTATCTTCAAGTTCACTGATTCTTTATTCTGCCTGTTCAAACCTGCCTTGAATCCCTCTAGTGAAGTTTTCATTTCAGTTATTATACTTTTCAGTTCCAGAATTTTTTTGGTTTCTTTTT
>VBSM01000529.1:8946932-8957861 GCA_008086735.1 Cheirogaleus medius | reverse complement strand
AAAAAAAAAAAAAAAAAAAATGTTTTCCAAAAAGGCTTCCCAGTTATCTCTCTATAAAACCTCCCTGTTTCCTTAAAAGACAAAACAGAACAAATATGGCCCACAAGATGGGAGACGGAGACAATAAATGCTCTTTGCCCAAAAACGCACCCCTATGGTTATAAACAATTTATTTTGTAAAAATGGGCTTCCTGCTCTCTCCTGACTGTCTGCCTTTGAGTCCACAATAACTAAATCAAAAAAATATAGGATCACTAGACCTCTTTTGTTATACCTTTGTTAATTGATAACTACCTCTTAAAACTTAAAAGTTAGCCCCTAAAAGACTTTATACCTGGTTTGTTCACCTAAATAAATTAAAATTTGTTAAAAGCCCTTTGAGAGGACTTTTGATCCCAACCCACTACCTGTCTCCCATAGCAACTACATTCTCTAATATATAAATGTGTCACTATGGCAACTGATAATTGATATCCGTGGTTATAAAAATCAATATAAATCTGGCCGGGAGTGGTGGCTCACGCCTGTAATCCTAGCACTCTGGGAGGCCGAGGCGGGCGGATTGCTCAAGGTCAGGAGTTCAAAACCAGCCTGATGAAGAGCGAGACCCCGTCTCTACTAAAAATAGAAATAAATTAATTGGCCAAGTAAAAAATATATAGAAAAAATTAGCCGGGCATGGTGGCGCATGCCTGTAGTCCCAGCTACTTGGGAGGCTGAGGCAGAAGGATCACTTGAACCCAGGAGTTTGAGGTTGCTGTGAGCTAGGCTGACGCCACGGCACTCACTCTAGCCTGGGCAACAGAGTGAGACTCTGTCTCAAAAAAAAAAACAAAACAAAACAAAACAAAAAAACCTATATAAATCTAACCATACTGCTAGACCATTCACAGAGATATGGTTTAGACTCCTAAATACCCCGCTGTTATCAGATCTTCTTATATAAAACTATAAACTATACCTCAGTCTCTATATGTTCTTTTATTCTATTTCCTATCAATTTTCTTATTCTCTATAACAACCCCTATCCAAAGGATCTGGCTTCACACAAAAAAATAACTAATCTCCTTGCGGGCCCGCCCAATCCCCACAGGTAGCATCTAATGGGGTAGCATCTAACCCACTTTTCTCTGTGTTTTTGTGTTGGTTCCCCCAATTTGGTTTTCATATAACACTAAGCAATGCAAGACTTAGAAGAACAGTAAACTAGTCCCTCCGCCAGTCTTAGGAAGTTTGAACCCTGCTTTGACAGAGGCTACACTGTCAGTGGCTAGATGGCCTCGGAATGATGCCTTCACACAGAGCAACGGCACTCTTTGCTCTAACATCTACCTCTGAATGACGCTTTACTAAGTGCTTTATTTAACTCTCACCACCAGGCAAAGCAAACTGTATTAATTCAATTTCACAATTTAGGGGAATGAAGCTAAGAGAAGGTAGGTAGTGATTTGCCCAAAATCAGACCTGGCATTTTAATCCCAGTTTTCTGACTTCTATTGCCATTGATGGAGAAAAGGTGGGTTGGTAACTGGCAGAGGGAGCCTATTCTTTTCTGCAGCCATTTACAATGAAGACAGCAAGACTCCTCTCACCCCCTCCCACAAAAAAAATCACGTATATTGACTTTGAAGGCTGAAACAAAGTTACTATTACCCCACCCCCCAACCCAATTTTACTTTAACACCCAAGGGCTAGTTAGAATCCACAGCACTCAGCAAAGACAGCAAACAATACACCTCCAAGGCCAAAGGCTCAAGCAGGCAGAATGGAACACAATAGGTAATGCAGCATAGCAAAGGAGAGTAACAAAGATCCAGGTAAAGGCATTCAAATTCAATATTTTAAAATCCCAAGCAAAAATTATATATATTATCTCTTTCCACTTGGCCAAAAGTTATTTCCCATTTATGATCTAGATTTCTACCAGCATCTCACTTGCAGTCAATGTTCTTAGGATTACACCTACAGCATTACCCACTTGGCTCTTGAGCACTGAGTTCAAGTTTCTCAGAGACAAAAAATGTATTAGCTCATCAGGCTACAGAAGCAGGTGGTCAACCCCAGGTGAAAACGAATAAAACTCTTCAAAGGAACTAGGCCAGGGTAGTGGCTCATGCCTGTAATCCTAGCAGTCTGGGAGCAAGGCGGTAGGATTGCTTGAGCCCAAGAGTTTGAGGCTGCAGTGAGTTATGACGCTACCTGTACTCTCAGAGCAAGCCTGTCTCAAAAAAAAAAAAAAGGAACTAAAAACTAAGCATCCTAAAGCACTTAACTAGTTAATTATCTAATGAGCAAATGTAAACAATCTGTTCCGAAAAGGACCCTGAGAGTGTAGGCTCAAGCAGCCAACAGCCTGGGCAGGGACGACCACATGATTTCCTCTCCAGGACCAGGAATAATAGCACTTACACCTCAGGAGGTCACTGATAATGAATGTAAAAATGCACTCCTCCTGGCCTGGTGTAAGCCCTACAATACGCTTTTTGGAACCTCTTCCAAAAAGGGCCCAGGGGATTTGGGAGCTGGCAGGCTTATGAGCAGTGTTTGTTCACCAGTTGAGTGTGCAACTAGGTAGCAGAAACACAACTGACATCTGGAAGGTCACAAAAAATTTTATAAGCCATGACAGCCAGAGGATGAGGGCTGGGAATTTGGTTCTCAAGGTCAACGAAGAATGGTGACCATGCTGACCTTTCCAGACTCAGTCATAACCGTCCTTCTGTACAATCTCATCTAACCATAACGGCCCCTGAAGAATGCAATTTCAACTGTACATATTTATTATTCCTTTTAGAAAGGAATGGCTGTTATTTCCTGCGTTCCTTTTATAAGGAAAAGAGTTTTCCATGTGCAGAGGGGCCAACTTATTGTGAGGGACATTTTCAAGTGTCTCATGATCAGGGATAAGATTTTCTGTCTACACACAGACCACTGCTGGGATTTGCTGCTAAATTCTGTGGTGCATGGTTATAACCCTAATCAACATCCTGCACAGAGCTAGATATTAAAGAGAAGGATCCTTGGCAGAGACTAACAGAGTTAAAAACACTCAGGAAGAGAAATCTCTTTGGTTATTACTTAAAAACAACAACAACAACAACAACAACAACAAAAACCGTTTTATTCTATACTTTGGCCACAGATTTAAGTAGCTAAGTGCAATCTTCTCCTAGGAAACCGAGCAGCTGTCCAGACAGAAAAAAATTTCTATTCCTGTGGGGAAAATTTATGGGAGAGGAGAGAACACCCTACACATCCACGGAGGTTAGCTACCTGATACAGCCAGAAACTGATGCTAACTGCAGAGGTCCCACTGCAGTATAGAGACGGAAACTGGAATGGCCCCTATCTAGAATGTTTGAGTCATTAGATGTAGACAAGTGACTTTTCTCTTGCAGGATTTTACCAACAGTTTTAGAAAGACACACTAAATCCTCTCCTGTTGTAGAAGGGAAAGCAAGAAAGCCAGTGATTGCCCAAATTTCCAGCCCATGGCAACCATGGCAGCTCTCTCGATACCCAGAGCACGCTGGGAACAGGCCCCCATGCAGCCCAATGAAAAGAGCTGAGAGGTTACTAGTGAAAAGCTCATTATCCTCCTTTCTTTGAAGCCACAGTGAAACAGACCTTTTTCCAGAGTCCCAGGGACAGACTGCTCAGCATAATCATGCCTAAACTGGCCAACTGCTTTACAGAAAGCCCCTTCTGAGGCCTTCACAGTCCCTATGACTCAACCTTTCCAAAAACACCAGGAACAGATGAGAGGTGGCCCCTTCAGGCATAATATACCTGGATTTGTGCTTTCTGTGACACCACAAATCTTAAATGCCCTCTTTACTATAGGGACAGACAAATCTGTACCAGGCAACCCCAAACTAACTGATCTGTTTTTTCCCACTCCCATAGCCGCTGTACATGTTCCATAATGACAACAGCTACAGGGAGCAATGGGGACCCCAAAGTGAGGTGGCAGTCACACTTTGGGAAGAATGGCTTCTTCTCCAAAGAAAGAGAAGTAAATCAAAGTTATTATCTCCTAAATTAAATCTGTTACTCCCCTGCTAAAAAAAAAAAAAAGAAAAGAAAAAAGTGTTCAAAGCTCTCCACTGCTTTCAGGACAAAATCCAAATTCCCAGAACCAAGCACAAGGAAACCTTCCCCAATCTGGCCCCTGCATACCTCTGTGGCTTCATCTCTTTCCACTCAGCCCTGCCAACCCCCTCCCCTCCAGCCAGAAGGAAATACTTTTAGCTCTCTCAGTGCTGCAGACTCATCTCTCACAGCCTCATCTATGCAGGCACTGGCCCTACACTCTACCTGCCACTATCAGACTTACCACTGCTTAATTCAACTGGTCTTTCAAATCTTAATTTGGGAATCATCTTCTCTACAAGATCTTCTCTGATCCCAACCACGGTACCCCACTTATAGCCTCTTCCACAGAAAGTGTTGCCTTACCTGACTCCTCCATTAGACCAGGCCTCGGTGCCTGGTACACAATAGGTATTCAATGTTTACCAACACCTTCCTATGGACTTATACACCATCCAGCATCACTGATAGGGCAATGTTTGGATGACTGGTTCATGGGCATAGAAAACATAAATTTGTGTTCTTAATACAGAAGGCCAGTTATCCTTTAACTTACTTAAGATGCATTTTCTTTCCTCTAGCTACAAGACCTTGAGAAAAAGAATAAAAGGAAACTTTTAACATATAAGGAAATTAGAGAGGTTGCCAATGCTTTATAATAACCACCAGCCTAATTCCATTTATGTATCACCTGCCTTTCCCTAGTTGAGTTAGCTCATTACCAAGAAGATGGACTAAGCCATATTTTGTTGTCTAAACAACTAGTGAATATAAACTAGCTTCAAACCATCAGAAACTGAGCAAACTGTTGATCTAATTTGTTCTGGATCACGAAGCATGTTCTGGAGCATGTCTTCCAATTACAAAATAATCTATTTGTCTCTTGAGATTTGCTCAAGGTGAAGGACACAATTTAAAGATTTTTTTTTTAGACGGGGTCTCGCTATGTTGCCAAGGCTGGTCTCGAATTCCTGGGCTCAAGCAATCCTCCAGCCTCAGCCTCCACAGTAGCTGAGATTATAGGAATGTGCCACCATGGCCAGCTTCACAATTTAAAGTCTGAATCAACATTAAGTTGATTTTACATTTTCACTTCTCCTCAAGACAGTATATATTTAAATAAGCATTTTCTTGGTGAAATCTTAAGTTATATTCCTCAGATCAAAGGACACTTTGATTGGGGATGTAACCCCTTGGGAAGAAATAGGTAAAGGAACAATGTTCCAGTAGATAAGTGTTCACAGTACTAACTAAAAGCAGCCTATTTACTGAATATTTGAGGTGTTTCTCAAAGTCAGTCTTCCCCCAAATAACACAATAGGACTTGATACTGAGTATTCTGAAGATATACAGGAAACAATGACCTCAGATGTACTAACACACAAAAAAGAAATTCTAGCATGATGTCAAATTTTTTTGTGTGGTGTTGGAGGACTGAGATCACCAAAAGCCTTTACTTTCAAGGATTAAAACTGCCTCTGGATTACACGGAGTTTGAATGTTCACTTTTAGAATTGGTCAACTTCGGGAATACTTATTCTATTTTATAGAATGAAGTGTTACCCAGTTAATAAAAATATAATTTAAAAAAAATTAAAAATTAAAAATAAAATAGAATTGGTCAACTCCCATTTACTAGTTTTCACCCATTTTTGTTTTGTTTTGTTTGGGGATGGGGTATGCAAAAGCTCATTACAGCTTTGGAGACTAGAGAGACAGGATAACATGAAGCTAAGACTTCTACATATGCAATTGCCTACATATGAAAGATATGTACAGTCTATAGTTAATTGGTTTCCCAGTGATGTGGACATATCCTCTCCCCTGGCTTCCCTCTTTCAAAAGGGCATATTCACAACAAACTGTGAAATTCAAAAAGGGAATCAAATTGAAGAGAGCCTTCAAATATAAGCCTAAAGCAAACATATTAACAATAAAAGCTAATGCCCAACTCCCAAGACTTCCATAGGTCCCATGTAGGGAGGCAGCAAAATGCTAGAGAAAAGAACCCAGCTTTAGAGTCAGACAGGTCAAATCCCAGCTTCCCTACTTACTATCTGTGTGATCTTGAGCAAAACAGGTTACTCCCTAAACCTCTGTCTCCTTGTCTGAGGTTTGGAGGACAATGCCTCAACAGGTTGTTTCAAGGATTTAATTAAATAAAAGATATATAAGGGAACCTACATTTTGGCAAAACTGCTCTTGATATTGAGGCAAGGTTTATGTTCCACCTTTGTACCTGGCACTTTTAAAGGGTTTTACTAAAGTAACGGACATTAGAAAAAATTCTGGACAAGCATCAGAAAGACCTAAGTTAAATATCTCTGGGTTTATTCAGCCATTAAATGGGGGACTGGCTTATCTCTAAGAGACTTACCCATCCTGAAAAACTAATGTAATCCCTAATTTCTGATAAACACTACATTCATTTTTGTTCCTTTCATTTTCTTCCTACTTCTTTAACATGAGAAACTCATATCACTTTGAAACAGGCAAGGAAAACCAAAGAAAGGCCAAGATGCTCAAGAAACTTATCATTTGAGTCACGTTAAAATTGTAGGCCAAGGTTTTTTGCAGGGGGTGGCATAGGGGTGTCTGGATGATTCATTCAGCTTAGTGGTAGAGAATAAACGCCTCTACTGGAAATTTTATATTCTCTGGCACAAAGTCAATGCTAAGCACACTGCCTAGCACATAGTGGACGCTCAAAAATGTTGACTGAATGAATAAATGTCTAACTGCCAGACACCTGTTACTCCCTATAAAACTTTAACTTATTTAAGTCAAAATTCAATAAAGCTGGGTAGCACATAAAGAACTCTACTAGATACCCTCTGAACGAATTAATCCTTTAAATTCTCAACTATGCTAAGTGGAAAAACATAAACAACCGTGAGAGAAATGCTGAACCAGTGGAAAAAACTTTGAAGCCAAGTTTCAACAGTCCCCTAGAGATACACCTACTACTTCGAGGGTCAATTTCCCGGCCTCTTCCAGAGCTCACAAGCACCCTCAAAAGGCGCTTGTGGGTAAGAAAAACCCAGCTCCTGTTCTACCCTGGTACATTCAACTCCCCACACATAAACTTTTAAGGTGGGTGTCAGTCGAACCAGCACAGCACAGACACGAACACGGAGAGACCAAAAAGGCATCTCCCCGTCTTCACAAGGGCCACCATAGAACCACAAATTCTGAAAAACCAAATTAATCACGAATCTAACTGGCAGTTCCTGTTTGAGATAAACTATTTTCCTACAGCTTCTAGAGGCAACACAAAAACTCCAAAAACAAGTCGAACAGTCCACTTCCCCCTCCTCTCCCAGGAATGCGGCTACTTTGCATATCGCGCTCCTCCTCCCGGACCCCAGCAAGCACACTCCGAGATCCTCCCGGGGGCTCACACCTTGGGCTGGGTCCTCGGGGAGAGGGGCTGCCCGCTGAGCTTTCGGCTGCTCCGCCGGGGTCCCCGGGAGACCCGCCTGTCACAGGCTCTCGGAGTAAAAGTGAAAGAGAAAAAAAACCCAGACTCGCCCACCGTGGAGGATAGAGGGGGAGTTTAGCAGAGTTGAGTGGCCCACAGAGGACTCAATTTCCCCCCCCTGCCCTCAACTGCCTGCCCCTGCTCTTCTCCGGAACCCGGCATGCCGCCCGGGTCCGCGCAAGTCCCCCCACCCACATGGTGTGTCCCTCCTCATCTGAGCACATGAACTTTAAAATGGTGCCTCGGGCGGGGGAGCCCGACGGAAAGGAAGGGTCAAAAGGGCTCGGGGCGAGCGAGCGGGAACTGGGGCCAGGAAAAGAAGCCCTGGGTGGCGGGTGTGGCTCCCGGGGTGACGCGCACATCTGGGGGCCCGAGGGAGGCGCACCGGGCAAAGGTGGAGAGAGAAATGGAACGCGGCCCCTTTAAGAGGCCTTCACGGCGCTCAGGAACCGGGGGCCTCTCCTCCATCCCCGGCCCGGCGTGTGGGGCCCTTCCTTGGGGAGAACCATCCTCAGACCCGCTCCCCGGACGCTTCCCTCACGCCAGGTCCCGCCCGGCCCTGCCCCGGGGCGGCAGCTCCTCCTTACCCCGCTGTCTGCCGCCTCCTCCCAGCTCTCAGCGACCTCCTCATCTTCCATCTTACTCGCCGCTTTCCCTCCTCCCCCACCCCCTCCCCGCGCCTGCGCCTTGAAGCGCGCCTCCGTCGCGGGCGCAGGCACGCAAGGCTTTACTCAATGGCCCCCGCCCCCTGCCCAGCCCGGAAGAGGCGCCAGGCAAGGGCCCTAGAGCCCTGACACAGCCATCTTGGAAGGGGGCAGGGAAGGAAGAAGGCTGCCATCTTTCTTAGGGGCAACGCGCTATCTCTCGCACAGTATGGGGATTCAAGGGAAGTCACCGTCTTGAGCGCGGGAAGTGTGTTCTTCGAAACCATCTTTTCTAAGGACTGGCAATTACTGAAAACTTTCTTTTTCCTTTAAAGTCAGTCGTAGTTTTCCTAAATGCAGATTATAATTTCTTCAGAATTCTGAAAACATTTTTATTTTTATTTATTTATTTTTTAAATCTTTTTATTTATTTATTTATTTATTTTTATTTCAGCATATTATGGGAGTACAAATATTACGGTTATGTATATTGCCCATGCCCCCCTCCCCCCTCGAGGCAGAGCCTCAAGCATGACCATCCCCCATACGTTGCACATCTCACTCATTATGTTTGTATATACCCATCCCCTCCTCCCCCCTCCCACCCGCCCAACACCTGACAAATGTTATTCCTATATGTCCACTTAGGTGTTGATCTGTTAATACCAATTTGCTGGTGAGTACATGTGGTGCTTGTTTTTCCATTCTTGAGATACTTCACTTAGTAGAATGGGTTCCAGCTGTATCCAGGAATAAACAAGAGGCGCTATATCACCATTGTTTCTTAAAGCCAAATAGTACTCCATGGTGAAAACATTTTTATAACTCAACAAAAGATGAAAAATATCTTCTGATACATAAAACGTTTTATTGTTGAAATAATAAATAATTTATCTGATAGGGTGAAGATGCTTACAATATTTCCTGCTCATAAACCAGTATTCCAATCATCTATTAAAACTATATCCTCTACCATTAAGTTAAAAACATTAGTTGAGGCCGGGCACGGTGGCTCACGCCTGTAATCCTAGCACTCTGGGAGGCCGAGGCCGGAGGATCACTCAAGGTCAGGGGTTCCAGACCAGCCTGAGCAAGAGGGAGACCCTGTCTCTACTAAAAATAGAAAGAAATTAATTGGCCAACTAAAAATACATAGAAAAAATTAGCTGGACTAGTGGCTCATGCCTGTAGTCTCAGCTACTCAGGAGGCTGAGGCAGGAGGATCCCTTGAGCCCAGGAGTTTGAGGTTGCTGTGAGCTAGGCTGACGCCATGGCACTCTACCCAGAGCAACAGAGTGAGACTCTGTCTCAAAAATAAATAAATAAATAAATAAATAAAAACGTTGGTTGATAGTATTGCACCTGGGCTGGGACAACCAGTGGGACTGGCAGCTACTAAGATTCTCCTAAAGCTGGACATAGTGGCACGCATTTATAATCCCAGTTATTGAGGAGGCTAAGGCTGGAGGATCGCTTGAGCCCAGGAGTTCCAGGCTGCAGTGAGCTACGATCACGCCACTGCACCCCAGTCTGGGCGACAAAACAAAACCTTGTCTCTAAAAAATAAGTAAGTTCTGGATCTCTAATGACATAAATACATTAGCAGTACCTTTAAAAATTATTTATGCTTCTTCCTGATTGGTGCTCCTGTCTTATTTTTCTCTACTATAGAAATAGAGACTTTGGACTTTGAAGTTCAACTCCAGGCACTTCCAATTTGCTCAAACTGTGTGATCTTATAAGGCCGGGCGTGGTGGCTCACGCCTGTAATCCTAGCACTCTGGGAGGCTGAGGCGGGAAGATCGTTTGAGCTCAGGAGTTTGAGACCAGCCTGAACAAGAGCGAGACCCCCTCTCTACTAAACAAATAGAAAGAAATTAGCTGGCCAACTAGCAATATATAAAAAAAATTAGCCAGGCATGGTGGTGCATGCCTGTAGTCCCAGCTACTCGGGAGGCTGAGGCAGAAGGATCGCTTGAGCCCAGGAGTTTGAGGTTGCTGTGAGCTAGGCTGACGCCACGGCACTCTAGACAGGGCAACAGAGTTGAGACTCTGTCTCAAAAAAAAAAAAAACCTGTGTGATTTTATGCAAGTTAATTAAGGTTTTGGTGGCTCGGTTTCCCCAAGTGTAACAAATAGAGATAATAATAACTGTAGCTACTTCAAAGGTAGCTTGCAAGGCTTAAATGAGTTACTATACTGAAAACCTAGAGCAGTGCCTGACCCATAATAAGAGTTTTAGCTATTGTCATTTACAGGGGTGTTTTCCCTATCTGAGGAAGATTTATAATTCTCTCTGTAATCATCCTTTCTTTCCCAAAACAGAAAAGCAGGGGAAAAAAACAAACATTATGTTTATATTCTTACTGACATGTTCCTGTAATCCTCTCAGTTTTAAAAACATTTCATTCAGTAGTGTTGCATTTGGCTGCTATAATCAAGTTTTCTGAGTTGGAATGTGTTTTTTTCTCATGTTTTTAGTATGCCATTAATCTTTCTGAAGTAGAAATCTTCCTGTTGTGAAATTTTGCAGTTCTTATTCTTAATGATTATTGTCATAAATTGCAATCGTGTTCAATGTTACTAGTCTTTATTTAAAAGTTTAAGTGATATGATCACTACTTCTCTGGTTTCATGACTTCTTTTTTGTTTGTTTTGTTTTTTGAGACAAAGTCTCACTCTGTTGCCCAGGCTAGAGTGCCGTGGTGTCAG
>VBSM01000529.1:8827846-8862447 GCA_008086735.1 Cheirogaleus medius | reverse complement strand
TAGGAATGAAAATGGACTTCATTGATATTTAAATCTGTCAATTTCATTTTTTGTTAATGTTTTCCCCCGATGAATTTTTAGCGGTTTAACAAATAAAACAAAATGGACAATTGTCTTAACTGTTTTATTAGTAAGAAAAGAAAAATTGCAGTGATAAGAAGCATTTGAGGTTGGAGATTGAAGTTAGAAGCGAAGTAGTTGGAAAGATACTCCTCTAGAAAGGTTGCGTTTTTGGGAAGAGAGTTGCCCTTCCCTGGGCACACCAGTGTTTAATAATAAAGCAGCTCTCTCCATCATGCTTGAAGGGTTGATGTTTTAGAGCCTCAGCTCCATCTGCAATGGAGACCCAAGAGAGGTGTGAGCTTGGAGCAGAGGCCCAGGGGCCAGGATGACATCGGCACTGTCACTGGCCCCCTAAGCAAAGATGAGGACGCAGAGCCCCAGGGTTGTGAAGTAGCATAGCAAGTCATGGGAGCACAAGCCTGAAGCCCTAGAGGCATGTGGTAAATCCTGCCTTCCCCTTCTCACCACTTAGCCTTGGATACAAGTTTCCTCATACTATAAATGTAGTTGCTTCTACCTTAGAGGGCCATGAGGATTCATTGGAGTATATGAGAAGTGCTAGCACAGTGCCTGGCACATAATAAGTTGGCGGCCACTGCCTTCCATTGCAATCCCAGCACAGCACTCCCCAGCCAGAGTTGTTTTTCTGAATAATAAAGGGCCACAGGCCTATGCACGTTTGAGTGTAAATTACAGGACCTAGCCAGGGAAGAGGAGGCAGTTCAGGAATCCCTGACCCATGTCACAACCCTGAGCGAGCTCCTCAGCTCACAGCTGTGACCTACATCACCCCTCCTCTGGGAAGCCGGAGAAAGGTCCCTGGCAGGCTTTGAGCACCCTCAGGTCCAGGCAGGACAGGAGGCATCCACCAAAATCCAGCAGTCTGGCTTGTGCATGGTGGTGCCACACAAGTGAGGCTTATTCTTGCTTCTCTGTGCCTTTTCTCCTCCCCCCAGGCACAGAGAGTGTCCCCAGCTAAGGTCTGCCTTCTGCTCTCAATGGCCATTACCACCCCCTCATCCTGCAGTCCTGCCAGCATTCTGGTGGATGCTGCGTGAGGTGATGATTTCACCCTTGCTGAAATGTTCAAACAGGGACTGATTACTTTCATGGGAGATGTCAGAGCTGATCAGATCTTGAATGGGACCAAGGGACTCCTACATGCCCTCTCAACTGTTGAGACATGGTTCTATGGACTTGGAAGGGACATAGGCACAGGCTTTGGACCAGGACAGACTTAGGCTCAAAAGCTGGCTCTGTCACTTTGAGCTGAGGCAAGTCATTCCACCTCTTTGAGCCTCCATTTGATAAGTAAAATGGCAATTATGATGCCAGCCTCACAGGTTAGCAATTTAACTGGAACCAGCCAAGAATTGTTAATCTGTCTAATGCTGCAGTCCCCTATCCCTGGGCTGCAGACTGGTACCAGTCTCTGGCCTATTAGGAACCAGGCTACACAGCAGGAGGTGAGTGGTGGGGGCAGGGCTGGGGAGCCAGCAAAGCTTCATCTGTATTGACAGCTGCTCCCCATGGCTCCATCACTGCTTGAGCTCCGCCTCCTGTCAGATCAGCAGCTGCATTAGATTCTCAAAGGACCATGAACCCTACCGTAAACTGCGCAAGCGCGGGTGCTCGCTCCTTATGAGAACCTAATGCCTGATGATCTGACGTGGAGCTGAGGCTGTGATGCTAGCACTGGGGAGAAGCTGCAAATACAGATTATCATTAGCAGAGACGTTTGACTGCACAGTAAATGTCATGCGCTGGAATCGTCCTGAAACCACCCCTGTCCGTGGAAAAATTATCTCCATGATACTGGTTGATGGTGCCAAAAAGGTTGGGGGCTGCTAGTGGATGTGTCTAGTGATGTGATTCCCCTGAAGGCCATCTGGGGGCACCCTGTGAAAGGCTTCAAGTCTGCCTGGGCGATCTCTCAGAGGCAGTCTTGAGAAGGAGGGGCAGAAGGAGGAAAATGCTGGCCCATCTCTCCCTCCCTGTGTCAGGAGAGCTGGGTAGCACCACCCTCTGGCCTCTGCCCAGCACCATCCCCAGGCTGGCCCACCCGCCTTCTCTGCCCCAGCTCCCATCTGTGGGAAAGTCAGTGTCTTCCCCGTGGAGCCAGGCCCTGGGCCCAGGCCCTGTCAGCATGCACAAAGCCAAGCTAACGTCTTAAGTAAATGCCTGAAAGTCCTTGCAGAGTGTGTTGTACCCCCACCAGGGAGCCTGTCTGCTCACCCACTGCAGGGAAGAGGAGGAGGATGCCTTTCCAGCAGCAGCCTGGGAGAAGGGAGTCAGCTCCTGCCCCGGGACATGGGCTGTGACCCATTGGTGAGGCCAGGAAAGCTTGGAACTGACCTGGGGACCATTCTCAGCAAACACTCCCTGAGCACCTGCTGACCCTGCAACCCTGGGACACACAGATGACTCCGAAGAGGCCTGCCCCTGGAGGAGCTCACGATCTAATCACAAACCAGGGAGGTGTCATATTGGCTGAACAAAGATGACAAATCCTGAGCTTCTGCGGTCAAAAGACAATTCGGGTATCATGCTAAAAAGATATGAAAGGTTGCAGTAGAACCATCTGCAGCTAACACAGCCAGCCAGGAGCAGAACAGTTGTTCAGAAGCCAGAGAGCTAGGAAGTTAGTCCTCTCCTTGCTTTGGTGTCTTAGTCCATTTGTGCTGCTATATGCCACAGACTGGGTAATTTATAAACAATAGAAATTTATTTCGCACAGTTCTGGAGGTTGGGAAGTCCAAGGTCAAGGCACCGGCAGGTTTAGTGTTTCATAAGGGTTCGGTCTCCACTTCCAAAGTGGTGTCTTGTTGCTGCTCCATTATGAACTGTGTCTTCACAAGGCAGAAGGGGCAAACTTGCAAACAAGTCCCCTCAAATGGGTGCTAATAATCTCATTAGCACCATGAATGGGCGCTAATCCCATTCATGAAGGCTCTGCCCTCATGACTTACTCACCTCCCGAAGGCCCCACCTCTTAATAATATCACATTGGTGATTAAATTTCAACACATGGCTGGGCACAATGGCATGTGCCTGTAGTCCCAGCAACTTGGGAGGCTAAGGTGGGAAGATCCCTTTAGCCCAACGAGTTCAAGTCTAGCCTGGGCAACATAACAAAACCCCATCTCTAAAAAAGAAAATTTCAACACATGAATTTTGGGGGACATTCAGACGAAAGCCCCTGGCATGACCCTGCTAAACTGTAGTGGAGGCAGATGACATGAGCCTTTCTAGGGGTCCCCGATGGGCGGGATCCAGGCCTCACCTCTGGCAGTCACTAGTGAAGGGTGTCGATAAGTCTACAGGTCTCAGCAGCCAGTGGTCAGGCTGAGGACAATATAGAGTGACCTGTGTGGATCTGATGAGGTCATCCTCTCTGCTGTAGCAGGGAAAGAAGCTCCTGACTAGAATGCACGGTAGAGGGGTGAACACTTACAGAGACAACACGGATGGGGCCATGGCGGAGGTCCAGAGGAGAGTTCTCTCTGGAACAGAAGGCTCAGGAAAGAGAGAGTCCGATGAGTGGGCGCCCCTCCCCAGCTATGCTTCCCTGGCGTTTGGGTAAGTCCCACTGAACAGGAGCCCCAGGGTTGGAGGAGGGGGTTTCAGGTTCCTCTGCCCCTCGTAGGCCCAAGCTAGTGGCTGTCATTGCCCAGGTGGCATCCAAGCGTCTGCTGTATGTCCACCTACATCTGGGGTCTCATCTACCCACACCATTGCTTCAGACTTGGTCCGCCCACTGCTGAGAGTGTTCACCTCTGCTCAGGCCACTCACCTGCGCTTTACTTTTCTTTTTTAACTTTTTTTTTTCACAATACTTTAATTACACCTACCTGTGTTTTCACGCCAACATCCGCTGCGCGTCCTCTCCAAGCAGCCCCCACCCAGCCCTCACTCCCCTAGCTCCTCCTCTGACCTCCTGGCCTGCTCTTCCTCCTGCTTTTCCTGCCACTTAGCTGCACTACCATCTGTCCCAACACCTGGGAGCCAGCCCCGTGTCAGGTGACCTCAGGACTGTGACTTGGCCCCTGAGTTTGGCAACCAGGTCAGTGCCTTTGACCTGACTTGACTAATTGGCTGTGGCTCCAGCTTGCAGAATGGCCTGAAGGGGGCGAGCCTGGTAGAGGGACCAGGCGGGAGGCAGAGCATGCATTCCAGGCTGGAGTAGAGGAGGACATGTACTTGGCAAATACTCATGAGCACACCCTATGCCAGGCCACGGCGAGGGAGGAGGTGGACTGTATTCTAGATGCAGTGAGAAGCCACGAGAGGGTTTTAAGCCTGGTGTCCTATCCTTGCCCCTCCCCCTAGGATCCTCAGGCAGGGCTCCCCATGCCTCACTCTCATTGGCCCTCACCTAGCTCAGGCCTCCATGTGTGTGTTCCCCTTGAGGAGTCCTCCTCCCAAGTCCTTGTGTGGACCCTGGCCATGAAGTGCTCAATAAATATTTGTGGGGAGACCAAGAAGAAATGAGTGGATTAATCAGAGGGCTGCACACTAGAAGGGCCGATAGGGAGACAGTCTACATGCTTTGCTTGAGGCCCTACAAGGAGAATAAAATTGCTTAGGGAGACACACATTTTAGTAGTGAGAGGGGCACAGGACAGTAGAACTCACTAGACAAAGATGGTCCACAGCATCCTTCTGAAACACAGTTCTGACCATGTCATTCCCAGGCCCCTACAATTGGCTGGCTTCCTGTCCCCAGCAGCGGTGTTTCTCTAAGTGAGGTCTATGGACCCTGCTATGGACCAGTTGTGCCCCCCCCATCCATACACTGAAGCTCTGACCCCAATGTGACTATATTTGGAGATAGGTCCTTTAAGGAGCTAATTAAGGTTAAACGAGGTTATAAAGGTGGGGCCCTAATCCAATAGGACTGGTGTCCATGTAAGAAGAGAAAGGGACACCAGGAGGGTGCAAGCACAGAGGCCATGTGAGGACACACTGAGAAGGTGGCCATCTGCAGGCCATGAGGAGAGGCCTCGCCAGAAACCAACTCTGCTGGCACCTTGATCTTGGACTTCCAACATCTAGAACTGTGAAAAACTAAATTTCTGTTGTTTAGAGTACCCACTCCACGGTACTCTGTTATGGCAGCCTGGGCGGACTGGGACAGACCCCAACTGCAGTGCTCTTGTTAAATGTGCCGGCTCACAGATGCCACCCCGCCCCTGCAGAAACTCTGGGAGTTGGAGGCTGATATTGTCGGGTGTCCTCTCCATGAACTCACTGAGGGCAATAAAGACTGAGTCCCCTAACCCTCTGGCCACTAGCTCCTCTGACCACCTCCCTCTCTGCACCCAAGAGGACTCTCACATCTTATCGGCTTCCGGGTTAACTAGCCAGCTCATTCTGCCAAGTTGCTTCATTTTCTCACACCCTCACTGAGCCTTCCATACGCCAACCCAGGGCAGGGCTGGATGTGAAGTCTGGAAACCCAGAGATAATTCAGACCCGAGCCCTGCCACTGAGGCACTTCTGGCTCACGGAGAGAGCTGTGCACAGCTGTGAATAACCCTGACTCTGGGCAGATGTGGTAAGAGCGGCAGGAACGGGAACCATATGACCTGGGGGTACGGGCAAGGGACTTGAGCTGCACAGTCCTGTAGGAATGGTTATTCGTCTTGTCGTATTTCTGCCTAGTGACAGTGTAAGCAAGTTGGGGGAAGGACCCTGTCTTCCACATTCTCGTCCCCTCCCTAGCCCCTTAAACATAATGGGCCTCAAAAATCTGGGGGTTCGTGGCCCTCTGGCTGCTTTCAGCCTCACGAGGAACAGCCCTCTTAGTGGCTGGGGGCAAAGTTTTAAAAACACAAAACCCAATCTGGCAGAACAGATATGTAGTTTAGAGTCAGGTAACCCTGGGTTCTGAGTCTAATGTTCCCACTGACAAGGTGTGGTGTGACCTCACGCAAGTCATGTTATGTCTCTGAGTGTCTTCATCTAAAAGAAAAGAGGATTATTACTGTTTACACAGGTTTGTTTATAGAATTAACCAAGGTAACTTCTATTAAGCCCCCACTGCCTGGCACTTAGGTGGCCTTCAATAAAGGTTAACTCATAGATTATTCCTTACAAATCCGTGATTTGCCCTGCGTACAAGTAATGCAAGAAGATAATGGTTAAAATTAAATGTAATAGACAACCTCTCAGTAATGACCCACTAACTGGCATTTACTGAGCACCCAACCTTCTGGGCAACAGCTCCAGCGCCCAGTGCTGGAACAGAGCGGGGAGCCCACAGTCCCAGCGCTGGGGAGCCAGCTCCCGAGAGGGCAGGGACTTGTCATTCATGGTTGTATTCCAGCACCCAGATAGGCTGGGCACATGGTAGGTGCTCAGTAATTACTTGTTGAATAAACAAACAAATGCATGAATGAATGAATGGAAGGTACAATCCAGGGAGTCTCCAACTCACTTTTAAGACCTTAAACAAGTCCCTTGGCCTCTCTGAGCTGTTGTTTCCCCCACCCGTGAAGCCAGAGGTGTTAAAGTCCTGCCAAGCAGGATTAATAAAGCAATAGTATTAGTAATAGCAACAAGGATCAGGAAACGTACTGAGCACTGCTGCGGACCAAGCAGCGTCGTAAAGAACCCTAGGTGGGACAGCATTTTACATCCACTTTATAAAAGAAGAAACTGAGACACAGAGGCGTGGAAGGCTCCAGGAGACGGGGGCACTGCTCAAGTTTTGGAGGAAGGACTGGGGCTGGGACGCGGTGGTGACGAGGCCTCCGGGCCCAGCAGGGAAGGCCCCGAGCCGGCGGCACCGCACAGCGCCAGCGGCAGGCGCCGCTGGAGGGTTGAACACCTCCCGGAACCCTCAGCTCCACCCCGCCCCCGGCGTGTCCATGGCAACAGCCCCTGCACATGCGCCTCCGCACGCGCCGAAGCCGGACGCAGGCCGGGCGGAAGCAGCGGCGGGCCGGACGGCGGGGCGCGGGGCGGACTTTTAAAGAGACTTTCTCCACCCGGGCTGGCTCGCGGCGGGGCTGCTGGCGGTGACGGCGGGGTGGCCTCGGGAGTCGGGATCGAGGAGGCAGAGGAGGAGCAGGGCTGTGCGAGCCCCCGGAGGTGACCGGGGGGAGAGGGGCTGTGGAAATACCCTCGCAGGGCGATAACGGGACGACTGTCCGAGGAGCGACACGGGAGAGGGGGTTGTGCAGCCGCACCTTCTGCGTGGGTGCGCCGGGGCTCCACGGGACAGTCGGGGGGTTAGGACGGATCGCAGGCCCGGCTTGGGACAGTCACCCCTTTCCACTCCCTGCTCTCAGCATCTGCCACCTCCCTACCCGGGCTGCTCAGCCATGGCCAGACCTCCTGCGCCCGGTTCAGTGATTGTCCCAGACTGGCACGAGAGTGCCGAGGGCAAGGAGCACCTGGCCTGCATCCTGCGCAAGAACCGCCGGCGGGTCTTTGGTAAGTGCCCCTCCCCCAGACTATCACTTGTCTCGCTCCCTGGGGGAGCAGAGAAGCTGGGCGGCAAGGGCTTGCTCCACTGCACTCTTCAGCCTTGGGGACTCCTAGAAGCCCTATCCCTGGGGCCCCCATCCCCAAATCTCCTTAGAGCTAATTCCATCATCAGAGCCAGGAACATGGAAACAGCCGAACCCCTGCCAGTAGCCACTGTCACCAGAGATGCTGTCCATTCAGCCCTCACCTGGTGCCAGGCCCTCTGCTGGGCACTTCACACAATGGACTCCAATTTAACCTCTCAACAGCACGTTTTACAGACTTAGGCAAGATCACACGCTAGTAAACAGAGGTGAGCCTCTTCCATGTCCTGCTGTCTCTGGATAAGACTCCAGCGTTCCCCAGGATGGAGCCAGCTCACCCAGGCAGGGCCCAACTGACAGCAGAGGGCTGGCATCAGCTGTGAGAGCCAGCTTGGGCAGGAGAAGCAAAGTGCCAGAAGGCTTAAGGCCAGAGAACGAGACAGCTAAAGGACCAACGTTTGTGAATAATTTGACTCTTTTTATATTTTTTTTAGAAATTAGAAAAGATTCAAAATATGACCCCCTAATATGGCCATTATCCCTCTACATCCCACGGTGAATGGGAACACTGGATTTGCGGTCACACATAGCCAGGCTTGACCCAGGCTCCAGCACAGCTGTGTGGCGGTGAATGAGTGGAGTTTCGCCTCAGGTTCCACCTCTGTACAATGGGGATAATCATCGTATTTACATAGAGTTGCTGGAGATATTAATATAACACACTGACCAGCGTCTGGCACGCAGCGGGTGCTCACTCTGGTTGGCTGTTACTGTATTTATTATGTTTTAGTTGTGTTGAGTGGGAGAGAGTAGAGTGAAGGTTGAGTGATTTTTTTCTGGACATCACATAGAGCCCGCTGACCATGTTATTTATGCCATCAAGTACCAAGCAGCCATAACTTAGAGGAATAGTAGTGGTGGTGTTAAATTTTTGCAGTGTTTTACTTGCCAGCAGATATTTGGGGGGTTTTGTTAACAGCTGGGCATGCCTACCTCAGTGTATCTTCCAATGGATGTCACCCAGACCCCCCAATAAAGGTTGAGAGTGGTTGATAAATAAATGTCAGAAGACTGACTGTCAGAACTTAGGCCAGTTTCTGTGTCTCAGGCCCCTGAAATGAGGATGAGTATTGAGAACCAAAGGTGGTGTGAGGTGGCTCATGCCTATAGTCCTAGCACTCTGGGAGGCCAAGTTGGGTGGATCATTTGAGCTCAGGAGTTTGAGACCAGCCTGAGCAAGAATGAGACCCCATCTCTACTAAAAATAGAAAGAAATTATATGGATAACTAAAAGTGTATATAGAAAAAATTAGCCAGGCATGGTGGCACATGCCTGTAGTCCCAGCTACTCCAGAGGCTGAGGCAGAAGGATCGCTTGAGCCCAGGAGTTTGAGGTTGCTGTGAGCTAGGCTGACATCACAGCACTCTAGCCCGGGCAACAGAGCAAGACTCTGTCTCAAAAACAAAACAAAACAAAACAAAACAAAACAAAACAACAGGAGAGCCAGGGGTGGTTAGTTAGCCCTGAGGAAGCACTTAAAAATGAGGTTGTCTAGCCTAGGATGTGATGGGGCAAGTACGGGATTGCTCCCCTGTTATAGTCCGTTTTATCCTGCTGTAACAGAATACCACTGACTGGGCAATTTACAATGAACAGAAATGTATTTAGCTTGTGGTTCTGGAGGCTGGGAAATCCAAGAGCATGGCGCCAGTGTCTGGCGAGGGCCTTTGTGCTGCATCATACCATGGCAGAGGGCAGAAGGGCAAAAGAGGGAGAGAGTAAGAAAGCAAGAGGGGGGCCGAAGTCGCTTCTATAATAAACCCACTCTCAAGATAACTCACTCACTCCCGAGATAATGACATTAATCCATCTGTGAGGGCAGAACCCCCATGACCTCATCACTTCCCAGCATTGTTGCATTGGGGATTGAGTTTCCAACACATGAACTTTGAGGAACACTTTCAGACCACAGCTTCCCCTGACCCCACCTGGCTCCCTCTTTGCCCCAGGGCTGCTCGAGCGGCCAGTGCTGCCCCCGCCTATGGCCATCGACACTGCCAGCTACAAGATCTTCGTGTCTGGGAAGAGTGGTGTGGGCAAGACGGCAATGGTGGCCAAGCTGGCTGGCCTGGAGGTGCCCATGGTGCACCATGAGACCACTGGTGAGTGGGGCCCCAACCCTTTGCCCATCCTGGGAGGCCTTCCCTCAGGTGGAGGTAAGAGCCTGGCCCTGGACCACACGAGCAAGGTTGACACCCAGATCCACCACTTACTCTGCAACTTTGGAAAGTCACTTCACCTTTCTGAGCCTACATGGGCCCCATGAAGCTGTTGTGGGGTTGGTACTAGAGATAGTAGTGTTCACATGCCCAATATCGAGCTGGCCCAAGGTAGGTGTTAAGAAGCGCTAACCTTCCTTTGTTGTTTCTTTCCACTGGATACTCATAGAACCATCCTGTTGCACCATCCCCCAGTGTCCCAGGACCTTTGGGTCTCCCTGTGCATACAGCAGCTGCTTGGTCATGGCCAGAGCTCTGTCCTCCTGCTATTCTGAGGCTCCTCCAGGCCAAGTCTCTGTTTCCCCCATCAGACTGTGAATTCTCCCGGATCAGGGACTGTGCCTTCCCCATCAGACTGGGAACTCAGCAGCACAGGGATGTACCTACCTCTCCTTCCTCTTCCTTCCTGGCCCCCACCCTTCTCCACGTTCTCCTCTCCCATGCTGAGCGGCTGCCCCGGCTCTCCGTAGGCATCCAGACCACCGTGGTATTTTGGCCGGCCAAGCTACAGGCCAGCAACTGTGTCATCATGTTCCGCTTTGAGTTCTGGGACTGTGGGGAGTCTGCGCTCAAAAAGTTCGATCACATGCTTCCGGTGAGCAGGCAGGGGCCGGGTGGGCTCCAGGAGGGACTGCCTGGCTGAGGTCAGCGTCTGAGTATGGATGTCTGAGTCGGGCCTGCCTTGTGTGCAGGGGCTGAATTGGGTGTTAGTGAGCTGAGAGTATTGCCTTGGGTGGTAGAGCTCCGAGCTGGCACTAGAGACTGAGTCCCAGCCCATACTCTGCCCTAGGACCCGCCACTCCCTGCCCTGGGCCTCAGTTTCCCAATCTGTGAAAGGTGGGATTGTTACTGACTCCGCAGGATTCTGGGCCTGTGGTTACATGGTTCCATGCCCCTCCATCCCAGGCCTGCAAGGAGAACACAGATGCCTTCCTCTTCCTCTTCTCCTTCACGGACCGCACCTCCTTCGAAGACCTCCCTGGGCAGCTGGCCCGTGTCGCAGGCGAGGACCCGGGTGTTGTCAGGATGGTCATTGGCTCCAAGTATCCTTTGGGTGGCCCCTGGGACTGTCAGAAGTCACCCTTGGCAAGGCACAGGACAAGAGGGTCCAGGGTTCTTGACCCAGCCTCTGCCTAGCCGTGGAGCACAGCCCATGGGCTTTTGCATAAAGGGCACAGCATGGCTGTCCCAGACCCTGGGTGTGGGGCTGTGGGGGCAGGGAAGGCTGGCTCTGGTGTGGTGGTGAGCAGAGGCGCCCAGCCAGGCTCCTTGACCCTCCTCTAGATTTGACCAGTACATGCACACGGATGTGCCGGAGCGTGACCTCACGGCCTTCCGGCAGGCCTGGGAGCTGCCCCTGCTGCGGGTGAAGAGTGTGCCGGGGCGGCGGCTGGCCGATGGGCGCACGCTGGACGGGCGGGCTGGGCTGGCCGACGTTGCCCACGTGCTCAACGGCCTGGCTGAGCAGCTGTGGCACCAGGACCAAGTGGCAGCCGGCCTGCTTCCCAACCCCCCAGAGAACGCCCCCAGGTGAAGTGTGCTGGCGCCATGAGTGGGCACCTGTGATCCCACTGCCAACCCTCAGGTGACCCAGGATGGAGGGCAGGACCCCAGGCCTAAGGCTGGGGCACAGACGTTGACCCCACCCCAAGGACAGGCCAGAAGAAGATGTGGTCTGAGAGGGGCCCGGCCCCAGCTGGGCTTTCCCCACAGAATTCTTGGCAGTGAGGCGGGGCGCAGGCCGGGGCAGGGCTCTCCTCAGCCTCCGCTGCCCTTCCTGGAGGGTGACTGGGGAGAGGGCTGCCTCAGCAGGGCCCTGGACCTCAAGCGACTTCAATCAAGGCACCGGATTAGTTGAGAGGATGCCCTCTGCTGCAACAGATAAACCCTGAGATCTGCGGAAGTGGTTTTTCTTGCTCAGGTCTCACCGCAGGAGGGGGGTGGGGGGCCACTCCATTTCAGGCACCACTCAGAGACCCAGGTCGCCCTGGGGCATCAGAGTCCAGTCAGCAGAGGGGGATGAGTGCAAGCGGAAGGTCACCCAGAAGGTTTCTGTGACCAGGCCTGGGGGCACGCCTCATTTCTGCGCACTTTGCGATGGCCGGCACCCAGCACCGGCCGTGTGGTCGCGGGGAGCTGTGGGGGCTGGGAAACAGCCCGCCTGTGTGTCCAGGAGGCGAGCCTGTCACTCTGCCATGCCTTGCCAGACCGCGGAGCTGCCAGGCCTCGCTTAGGACGGGCCCTGCCAGCCCAGGGCATCAGAAAGCAGGACTGAGCAGGGCCAAGGAGCATACCAGGTGGGGGCCCAGGTGTGAGCTGGCCTCACCGGCCGCTCTGCGCTGGGGGAAGCCAGCTAGGACAGGAGCAGGGAGGTCAGTGAGCAGATCTGGCCTGTGCCAGTACTGCCCCTGGGGACACTGTCAGCCAGAGACACTGGTGGGAGTGGGCCAGAGTGCAGGTGGGGGGAAGGTGCTGGGGAAGGGCGCCCTTACACTCTCACCCCATACTCTGCCCTGCCCCATAGATGGGCCCCTAGGCTGAGGCCTGGCCTGAGTCTGACCCCAAGCAGAGTGCCCCCAAAGCCCGCTGCCCTTGGCGCGCCATGTTGGAGAAGGCGGCCTGGCAGCTCTGCACGGCCCACACCCCACGTGATCATGAGCTCCCACGCACCAGTGCTGGGACTGCAGCGCTTCCCCACCCCCACCTCCGAGCACGCGGGGCGCTCACACTGTTGTTTCCGTGGTGCATGTCACCTGTCCTGACACCCACACACCTGAGCACACTGCTGGTGTGCCCAGGCACACTGCCAGCCTGTCCACCCTGGGCACTGCCCCCAGGTTTGTCTAACCCTTCCAGGGTCTGGCCAGAGGAAGACGAGTTTCAGCACCTCCCACTCCTGACTCAGGCTCAGAGCTCAACCCTGAGCCTGTCCCGTATCCCAAGAAGGAAGGTCCCTGGGCAGGACCCTGAGCCTCAGAGCCTGCAGGCTGCTCCTGCTGCGGCGATGCAGGCCTTCCCCCTGCAGCCACACCTGTCCGGCCGTTCCCCTCATCCCTAACTCCGGTGGGCCTCACCTCACCTGGGCAGCCACAGCGTGTCAGGGTAGGGCCTGGCTGTGCCTTCAGCCACGGGCACTTGTGTTTGAGCACCAGCTGCTTCACATCCAGTCAGGTATGTCTGGCGCAGAACTCTGCTGGGAAGGAGGCTTCCCATCCTTCCTGGGCACCAGCTCAGGCAAGAGCCAGAAAGCTGCTCTGGAGGAAAAACCCGGATCTTCCCACTGCAAGACAGGCCGGCTAGCACCGTGCAGGTCACCCACCTTCACCCCAAACCAAGAGGTGAACCATTCCCTCCGTGTCTCCCTGGTGAGAACAAATGGAAAGGCACCGGCCACTGGCCACCCAGGGCTCTACCCAGCCCACCCCAGTGCCCCCTCAGTATTTAGCAGGCCACCCCCCTACACAGGGGCCTCCACCACGGAGCAGAACTGGGCAGGGCCAGAATTCTTCTAACAGCCGGTGGCTGCGCCTCCTGGGCCGTCTCTGGGCAGGCCAGGTGGAGAGTAGGTGAGAAGAGAGTGTGCACATGTGCCTGTATTCATGCGACTTCACTGGTCTGCGACCAGCGCTGTCAAACAGGCCTCCCTATGCAGAGGGGCCCCACGCCTGGTTTAATGCTCTGCTGTCGCCATCTTGAAATTCTTAATAATTTTTGAGCAAGGGTCCCTCATTTTCATTTTGCACTGAACCCCACAAATTATGTAGCAAGACCTATGCGCGTTGTCCAGGGAGGAAGTCTGGGCTCCAGATAAAGCTCTTTTTCTCAGGGTCTTGGAGACAGAAGCTACCTCTGCAAAGTGTCAAAAGGCCATCAGGAAGTCACTTTCTTCCCATTTTGGTGCCAGAAATGCCACTGTTAGGTTAAGCCACACAACAGCTTCTCAAAAGCAAAAATACCCCTTGACTCAACTCACTCCACTGGGGGTGGTGGTGATGCCCCCAGGCTGGCTCAGGGGGTGAACCCTGACTTAGAGGGAAGATTGGAGATGGGAGTAAAATGTTTCGCACGTGCCAGACACCAAGTTAAGGGCCCAAATAAATGTGGGCTGTCGTCGTTCCCCTTCTTATTAGGGGCCTGGTGGCAATTCTAGGGCTGAGAGCCGGTGGAGAGGAGGAAAAGGGTCACAGATCGCGTGGACAGCGCTTGCACCGTTACACTTTATATTTAGTCAGGGGTGGGTGAGCTGGTGGGTGGAAGGAGGGGAGGCCCAGCTGGGCCTATTGCGAAGCTTCTGGCACCTGCAACTGTGCCCCATCCTCTCACCCCCACCTCCAAGCCTGTTGACCCCAGGATGGCGCCGGGGACAGGGACCCGGATGACTGTGTATCCACATCCTGAGGCAGCATTTATGTCCTGGACTCCAGGGGCAACTTTTTTCTGCGATGGGAAAACCAAAACTGGTGAGACTTGGGCCAGACAGGACACTTGTTCCACCATGCCCAGACGCGCAGAGGAGCCAAGGGGTGGTCCTCCCTCCCCAGGAATCCCATGGTTTCTTGCAATGGGCCATTCCTCCTCCGAACTAACCCTAATCCCTCTTGCTACAGCGCAATTTTCCTTTAATTTTGGCCTTAGTGGGACTGATAAACCCAGCCCCCGCTCCCCACCCAAGATGGAAGTGGGACAGGGTGGGGCAGACCATTCCTAGCTGTCCCCCGACCCTGCGATGGGACAGACTTGGTGCTCTTGTCGCTCGTGTGGGAGGAGAAGCTGCGACCCCCGAGGCGGGCGGAGAGGCGGCGGCTGCTCCCGGAGGAGGTGACTGCACAGGCTCGGGCCGGAGGCGCAGCGCAGGCTTCCCTAATGAGCTCTGTGAACTGTGCAGGCGACTTCAGCACCTCATCTGCAAGATGGGTTTGACCGCGACGTCAGCGCCTTAGGGGGCTGTGATGATTAAATGGGCGAAGTGTGTAAAGCCCTTGATCCAGGGCCTGGCACATTGGAGGCGCCCGATAATGGGGAAGGAGCAGTCACTACATGACACCGGCCCATTCAGCATCTGTCTCCACGGTTGTAAAATGTGACTGTTAGTTCCCTCCTCGTTGAATTTCAAATGAGGAAACGTGTATCAAAGCGCTTTGCAGGGCGGAAGGGACCCAGGCAAGGAATGGGATCGGTCACCTCGCGGCCGAGCTCGTGACGGGCAGGTTGGGGATCTGGCCTACCCGAGGCCCCGGCGCGCAGTGGGGGAGCAGCGCGGTGCACTGCGCCAAGCCGAGCGCGCCGGGGTCGGGTAGGGGGTGCTCTGCGCCGAGGAACTGGGCCTGCGCGCGCCGTGGCCGGCGGGAGGGGCGAGGCGGGGTCAGCCCGGGGGCGGAGTCTCTCCAGCTGCCGGCGACCCTGACCTTGTCCCCCAGGCCCCGCCCTATCTGGACTCCGACGGTTCGGCGGAGCTACTGCGCATGCGCAACCTTCTGCAGCCGCAAGTGCCTAACAAGCCGGGGGACGTTTTACACTTGCGCCTTCCGGGGCTCCAAGCTGGCCAGGTGCGCTTTGGGGTGGGCGCCGGCAGCAGGCTTAGTGCAGTTAAGATCCTTTGCTCTTCTGTGGCCTGCCTGAGAGACAGCTCCAGCCTAACCCGCGTCAGGTCTCTGGCCCTGTCCTTGCCGCCACCTGGGGTCCCGTTGTGTTCTAGCCGCCCCCCATCCCCGCGTCCCTGACGCCTACCCTACTGGAACACAGCCAGCCCGGGCTGAGCTTTCTGGGTAGACAGGCTCTCTGACATTAGCAGCTGGCATGTCTCATCCCCCCTGGCCCCAGCTGAGAGACTCCGGACTCCCGCCGCATTAGGTTTCGGATTGGGCAGAGGGCCGGGCTTCTGACCCCTGCTCTGCTCACAGATGCCTGGCAGCGATTCCCACAACTCCTATTTCTCCAACGCTCAGCGGGAGTGGAGAGGAGGCTGCTTGGGGCCTCCAGCTGGGGCCTTAAGAGGGCGGAGCTGACGCCAGGGTTCCTCCAGGCAGGTGGCAAAGATCCTGGCCCCTCCCCCCGCCCCCGCACAGTCTATAGGAAAAGAAAATACGCAGAGATGGGCGTTTCCCACCTGCTGGCCGAGGGTGTCTACAATGCAGCCTTCCCACTGCCCGAGGTAGAGATGTCCCAAGCTCAGATTTCTCCCAGGCCTGACAGCATGGCACTGCTGGGGCACCAGGAGAGAATTCTTAAACTTCCCTGCAGCTCTTCCTCTTTGTGCCCCCATAGGGCCCCTTTGAACTGCCTGGGTACCAGGTGCCTGATGCAGATCTCAACCCTGGCCAATTGCTGTACTCATACTGGGCTTCCCAGGGATGCTGTCACAAGTACCAGCCCCTGGACCAGGAACAAGAGTAGTTTGGGTAGAAGGTGGCCATCTATTTTGCCTGGCTAGGTGAGTCTGGCACTGGGGGTGAGGGCTAGGAACTGGGCTTGCATACAGACATGGGGGCTCATGAGCTCTCTGTCACCCCTTCAGGTTTCTGCACAGCCTGGCTGCTGCCTGCAGCCCTCATGGGCACCCTAGTCTTTATCTCTTGCCTTGTCACCATGGGCACTGACACACAGGCTTGACTGCCTGCGGGAGGGTTGGGCTGGGTGGGCTAGATCAGCTGCCTGGTTGAGGGTAGGCCCTCCCAGGATGGGCACCCTCTGCTCACAGAGAAATCTGTGCCGGGGGTGGGGGGTGCCTTCCTCATGTGCCCACTCTGCAAAACTGTGCCACGTGGAATATTTCCGAGATCTGCTCCATGGCCAAGGTGAGCCAGGGAAGAGGGCAAGAAAACAGGTAGGCAGTTGGGGCCCAGCCTGGGCCTGGTGCTGGGGGAGGCAGTGCTGGGCCCTGTCCTTCTCTCCCTCCCTGGCAGCTGGGCTACCTCTTTGGCCATCCAAGGACGGTGTTCTTGAGCATTTTCTTTTCCCTCTGGGCCATGGCCTTTCTGGAACACTGGAAGCGAAAGAGTGCCAGCTTGGCCCACCACTAGAACTGCAGTGACCTCCAGACAAGGAGGTGACAACCAGCTCAGCTCTCCAGGCCCAGAACTCTGCTTCCCAGAGTTCTCAGAGCCCATAAAGTGTGCTGGGAAGAGCTCAGACTTTGCAGTTCACCATCCCCAGATGCAAATCTGCCTGCTCCCCACACTTTTCCTGTGTCACTTTTCCACCCTCCCCTGACGCCGGGATGATATAAGGTTTGGTAAGATGAAACATTAGGGGTATTCCGGTGTTCAGCTGGGTCTTGAAGAGAGACCCTGCCTGGAACAGGAAGAAGAGGAGAAACATTCCACTCACTCACCTACCCATCCAGCCACCTACCTGTCCATCCAGACATCTCACCATTGATCTTGAATCTGTTTGTTTCTCTCCATCTCCACTGCCACACCCCACCCCACCCCACCCTACTCTAAGCCACCAATCTCTCTTACCTGGACCACTGCAGACCTCCCAACAGGTCTCCCTGCCCCTATGCTCGCCCCACTTAATTCATTCTCAGCTGCCAGAGCCATCTTTTTACAGCACAAATCACATCTGTGTTATCCTCCTCAAAGTGAGTTCTCATATGGGATGCACTTGGGAAACAACCAAACCCCTCACAACGGCCTACAAAGCCCTGTATGATCTGGCCTCTGGCTAGTTCTCCTCCACTCTCCCCACTGGCTCCTTGAGTAGGATAAGGCCATTTCTACTGCAGGGCCTTGGCACTGGCTGTTTTCTGCTAGAATCCTCTTCCTCCAGACTCTGTATGGCCTACTCCTTGTCATTCGGGTCTCAAGTTAAATGTCTCCTTCTTAGAGAGGCCTTCCTTTACCACCCTTCGAAGCATTTATCACTATATTTTCTTGTTCATATGTTTATTGCCTGTCTTCTCCCACTAGCATGTGAGCTCCATGAAAGCAGAGGCTTTGTATGCGATGTTTACTGCTGTATTCCCAGTGCCCAGAACAGTCCCTAGCATATAGGAGGTGCTCAATAAATGTTTGTTGAATGAATCTGTGAATTACTAATCTCTCTCCCTACCCATCTGTCTATCCATTGTCATGTAATCCATTCAACAGTTAGGGTTATAGGAAAATAGAAACCAGGCAACGTATTTCAACAGGGAGAATTTAATATAAGGTATTGGGTGTTGGAGGACTGAAAAGGCAAAAAGGGAACATTGAGGCAACAAAGTCAATGTCAATGGTGCCCCCTGGATAGTGCCGCACATAACTCATGTGACTCTAAGGAGTGGCCCTACCTTTGCACACACTGTCCCTTCCCCAGAATGCTCCCCGTCCACTGTCTCCTGACTTAACACCTTTTTATCTTGTAGGTCTCAGCTAATGTGTCATTTCTTCAATGATCATTCCCGAAAAAGTTCTTCTTCATAGGACTTACTGATACATATCTTTGTTCATTTGTTTAATGTCTGTCTCCCTAACTAGTCCATTAAGACATGGACCTTCTCTAGTGCATCCCTTGTGGCATATCCATTATCTACTGATGAGTAGTACACAGTTAATAGTTATTGACTAAACAAATAAATTCCACCCATCCATCCATTCGTCCATCCATCATTTAACCAGTCTTGCATCTGCTCCCCAACCTAGCCATCCATGCATCCACCCATCTGCCTTCATACCCACCCATGTAAGGAGATTTACCTATTGCTTGCTTGTCTAGTTTGCCCACCTACCGCCCACTCACCCATCAATCTATCCAGCCCTCCACACATGTCCATCCACTTGTTTTACTTCTCTGTCTACCCACCCACCCATCCAGCTAGCCATCCATCTACAGGCTCTTAACTAGGCCTTGCAAAACCAAAAATGAACCAGACATCATTCCTTACTTCCAGAGCTCCCTGTGCAGGCAGGAAAAGGCAGGGAGCTTTCCCTACCCTGGGGTCATGACACCAGCTTCTTGGCCCTAGAATGCACATTTCTGTTGCCCCCTCTGACAGCAGTGCCCATGGTCAGAGCTTGCTGCCCTGGCCCGGCAGATGGCCTGGAACCCAGTGACAGGCCTGAAGGAGCGCTACTTCCCACCCGGCAACCGCCTTCCCCGCCTTCTCACCAGTCCTGCAGCCATCCTCATTGTGGTAGGGGTTTGGGGTCCTTGCTTGGGAAGGACCAGCCCCTCCAGGGTGTGCTGGAACCCTGGCAGCCACTCTCCAGCTCTAACAGCCCTCCCTGCTGACTCCCAGCTCTGTGTGGTGAGGATTTTCCTGGTGTCTGTCATAATTTACCATGGCATTGTCAGCATTACAATGTTCCACGCTGGCAACCCTGTGCTCAGGACCCAAGTGAGTGCCCTTTGGGGCAATGGAGAGTGGGAGGACTGTTCCAGGTTCCAGGACTAATGTGTGTGCCCTCAGGTTGCTTTCACCCCTCCACGTGGGTGGGCTCCAGGTGATGGCCTGTGACTCTGCGTAGACTGGCAACATTGCCAACATCAGCAGCAGCGTGCTCAACCTGGTGCTGCTCCTTCTCTCGGGCCAGGTCTACACCTCGCTGGCTGAGCAGCTCGGCAGATGGAGTGAGTGAAGACCACAGGTTTCAGGGCTGTCTTGGTGTCATCTGGGAACTAGGAGCCCCAAGGCAGGGCTACCTGCTCCTCAGAGCCTGCAGCTCCAGCCTCAAGTGAGGGTGGCCAGGTGCACATGGCTGGCATTAGGAGACAGTGGGTTGGGGACAGGAGCATAGGGGTTGACTCAATGGGCTTTGCCTGCCACCTTGCACCCAATAGAACTCTGGCCAGCTCTGCCCTTTGCCCAGAGATGTATAGAACCCAGGCTCTCCATGAAGATGCCATCACTTTCAAAGTCTCCATTTTCCACTTTGTCAGTTTCTGCTCCTCTCCCTTCTAGATGGCATTCTTCAAAGGCGGTGAGGACCACTTCCCACCCACTGGCCTCAAGGCTGTTGCAGAACAGCAGCACCCTTTGGGCTCCAGATCTGTCTGTACCCAGGTCCTACTGTTGACCTGGAAACTGGTTCTCGATTTCTCTGGGCTAGAGTTTTCTCAACTGTAACATACCAGCACATCACGGGGTAGTGTGAAAATCTAACACCTGCATTCAGTCCTTCAGTCGGTCCTCACTGGGTGGCCCCAGGCCTGACAAAGCCAACTCCCAGTGCTGCAGTTTGAGCTCATCTTTTTGGGGGGCTTTCCTGCTGCACCCCCTGGGCTGGGGACACAGAAAAGAATGAGAACTAGTCCTTCTCCCCCAGGAGCTTCCAGTCTTTGATGAGGACTAGCTAGGAATCAGGAAGGGCTGGACTCTCAGGAGGTGGTATTATTATGTGATGCCATTGTCGTTTGGCAGGATGGGAGGAGGTTCACCAAAAGAGCCTCCCCCCCCTCCATGACTCCATCTTTCTGAGTCACAGATGCCCCATTGGCCAGTCGTGGGTTGAGCAGGAGATAGAGGCCATGGTCCCAGCAGGCCGTGGGAGCATGTCTTTTGGGGTGGTGGGCAATGCCTCCCATCAGCCTGTCAGCAGGGTTAGCTCTCAGGAGCAGAGGGGTAGAAGGGAGCAGCCTGAACATGCAGTTTACCTGCAGCCTGGCTCCAGAGAGGGAGGGCGCATTGCTAACAGATGCAGTGGGCCTTCAGGTTTGTGGGATACTCTGGTCAGTATAGCACATTGCTTCGCATGCGAATGAGGATGTGAGCACCCCTGGGTAGCTGGCTCTTAGGGCAGGGTAGGGGTCATCACATCCTCAGATCTGGTAGGGGCAGGGCCAGCCTGTGGGGCCTCCAAGGTGGGTAGGAGGAGCAGGTGGCCAGCTCCATGCACTGCTGGGGAGGTGGGGTCACCCCTATGCAGCCCATAAGCCACAAGTAAGGTGCCCTGTGTCTGCCAACAGCAGTGCGGCCCTGCGGCTGCCTCATCCAGCTCACTCAGCAGCTCTTCGTCATCATGGTGGGCAAACAGCTGGTCAGCAACATGGAGGAGTTCGCTGTGCTGTGAGTGCAGGGGTAGGAAGAGGGGACAGGGCTGGATCTAGTCAGGCCGCGGGGAGGGCTTTTATGAGGGCGAAGCAGACAAAAAACCCAGAGACAGAGCACAACTACCCTGGCTGCTTCTGAGCTATGTGGCTTTGTGTCTCTCTGAGCCTCAGTTTCCTCACCTGTAAAATGGGGACAATAATACTCTCCAAGAGAGTTGAAAGGATTATGAGATGCTGAACAGGAAAAAGCTTTGTAAATGGAGGTCTTTCTATTACTATTTTGGGGAGGGGAGGAGATTCCAGAGACCAAGGATGACCATGTGAAAAGCTCAGAGTTGAGAGTCCAACAGACTGGATTTGAACCCTGGCTTTGAACTCCCCAAATTTGAACCAATTTAGGGAGTTTTGGGCAAGGTTTCTACGCCTCTGTTTGCTCATCTGTGAAGTGGGAATAATCGTGGTGCCTACCTCTAAAGGGTGTTGGGGAACAGAAATGGCAGTTCTGGCACAAATCTACTGTTATGACCATTATCTGGTTTCCCTGCCTCCGGCCCCTGGAAGCTGAAGCCCTGGTGGCAGAAGAGGCAGCTGGCAGGGTTGCAGGGCATCCAGGTCCGACAGCAGCTCAGCGTTGGGAGGAGGACTTTGAGCTTATTGAGTGCCAGGGCTTGTTTGACAAATACCTGGAGATGGGTGAGCAGCGGCCCAGCGGTGTGGGTGTGTGCCCTGGGCAGGAGAGGGGCCCCTGGGGGCCTGGCACAGCGGGGGAGGTGGCCCCAGGCCTCACACTGCCCGCCCCCGAGTGCTTAGTTTGGGTTCATCACCATCTTGGCGGCGGTCTTCCCGCTGGCGCCCCTGTTCGCTCTGCTCAACAACTGGGTGGAGATCCGGCTGGACGCCTACAAGTTCGTGTGCGAGCAGCGGCGACCAGTAGCTGAGCGGGCACTGGGCTGCAGGATCTGGCTGCTCCTCCTTGAGGCCTTAGCCCCCTTCCTCTTGTGAATGTGAGCGCCTGGTAGGGGAGGGAGTCGGGTGGGGAGATGGTAGTCAGAGGCTGGGGAAGGGGGCTCGGGACTAGGGAAATGGGAGCTGGGGCCGAAGTCAGGGTCAGAGGTTGGGAAACCGGGAGCAGACGGCTAGGCTCCTGCTGCCGCGGGAGTGGGCTGGATCCGAGTGGGGGGCGAGTCGGGGGACTGAAGGCCCTCCTGCCCCGCAGGCTCTCCCCATCGCCTTCGCCTCGGACTTTCTGCCGCGTCTTCTGTCCCAGAACTGACACCACAGCCAGCTGCGCGGCTGGGTCAACTTCACGCTAGCGCCCCGCCCCCCACCTACCTGGCCCTGGGCAACCACACACCCTGCAGGTGCGAGGCCCTTCAGGCCCGGGCGGAGGGGAGCGGCCGGATGGGCGGGGCACCGAGCCCCGGTGGGCGTGGTTTGTCGGGAGGGGCGGAGCGCTGAGCGTGAATTGGCTGGGCCTGCCAGCGAGGGGCGGGGCGCTGAGTCCTGGTGGGCGGGGCCTTGGAGGGAGGGACGGAGCGCTGAGCCTGAATTGTCTGGGCCTGCGGAGAGGGGCGGGGCGCTGAGCCCTGGTGGGCGGGGTCTGTCGAGAGGGGCGGAGCGCTGAGCCCTGGTGGGCGGGGCCATCGAGAGGGTGGGGCACTTAGTCGGGGGGGCGGGGCCCAGCTAGAAGGGCAGCCGCTGAGTCTGGCGGGCCGACAGCGCGCGGAGCCGGTTGGGGTGAGTGCTGAAGGGGGTAGGGCAGGGCTAGGAGCGAGGAGGGGCGGGAGTGCGGGGCTCGGAGTCGAGATCCCAGAGCCTCTCCGGCCCTCGAGAGCCAGGAACAAGGCCTTTCGCGACGCTCACGGGAACCTCACCCTCTTCTCATGGAAGCTGCTGGCTGTGCGTCTGGGCTTCACCGTCGCCTTCGAGGTAGGCTCGGCCACCTGTCCTGGACAGACTCGCTTTCCAGTGCAGGCTCTGCCATCGACTGGCCAGGAACGGGGGTATAGCATATATATATTATTATATAATAGGATCGACTTCATAGGGTCGTTATGCCTGGCGCATGGTAGGTGCTCAGAGTTCATATCACTGATGTTACTATTATTATTATCTCTTGGCAAGAGGCCTGGAGAAAGGAGAGGAAGCACTCACCCTCCCTTCAGCTTTGCACTAGCCCTGCCTCTAACGGGCTTCTTCGTGTTAGGGGTTCAAATCATACTCTGCGTCTTTGAGCAAATGACCACCCTTTTATGTTTCGGTTTCTTCACATGTAACTTGAGTAGAAATTATACCCCCGTCATAGAGTTCCTGTGAGGATTAAGTGGGTTACTGTCCGGAAAACCCCCAGCGCAGTGCTCCGTAAGTTAAGACTGCTAAGGCAATCGTTCTCTCTTTGGCCTCCCTTCTCCCCAGCACGTAGTGTTCTTCCCGCGCCTCGTCGCCTGGCTCGTGCCCGATGTGCCAGCCGCCTCGGCTACCGAGATAAAGCGCGAGCCTTACCCGGCCGAGCAAGCGCAGGCGGAGAACCCGGAGGCTCAGTCGTCGGTCAGCCAGCCCCGCCGGCACTGACCCCACCCCCACAGGCTGGCCACGCCCCTCGAGAGGCCCCCAAGCCCGAGCTCCGCCCCCTGTAGCCCCGCCCTCTTGCTTGGCCGGATTCGTGTAGTTTCCGCCAGGTCCCGCCCTCCATCAAGCTCCGCCCACGACAGCGCCACGCCCCCTTCGTTTCCATTCTCCGCAAGCGACGGGTGGGGGTTCTGCTCTGGATGCCCAGCCTGCTCAGCCTGACTAAGCCTTGCTCTGTCCGCTGCAGAAGGGGCGCTGTCCTGGAAGCCCAGGACGCAAGGGCGAGTGAGGAGGACTACCTTTCCAGAACCCTAGGTCTCCCAGGATGCTCCTTCGATTGGGGTCCTCTGCCTTCCTGCTCGGGCTCTGGGCAGGGCTCCAAGGCCGGCCTGGGGCTGGGATGAGAAGGTTGGAGTTCTCTGGCTGCCTCTGGTCCTGCATTACTTCCCTCTCCATGTTCTCTGCCTCCTTTCCTCTGTGCAATGCTGACAATAAACCTGTCTCTGTGCCCCAGTGTGCCACCTCGCCACAGGCACCTGGTCCCCACCCACCATGTGCAGTATCTCCTCACTATGTGATGATGCTCTGGGGAACCGAAGTGTATACGAAGGAGCAGAGGGACCCTAATCACTCCGAGCTCAATGGTCAGCAGTTGGCAGCTAAGGCGACTACTCTGAGGTCTGGGCTGTGGGTGCTCATGAAGCCTGCAGTGTATGAGTGACGATGAAAGGGGTGAATTAGGGCAGCTCAGACACCTCCCAGCAGACGTACCCACATGTCACCCGACCCTCCCAAAAGCTTCTTGGGGCAATAGCAGGCAGTGGTTAAGGACACAGGTTGGTGGTGGGGGCAGACAGACTTTGGTTTCAATACTATTAATAGTTCTGTCCCTTATCAGCTGTGTGATTTTGGGCAATTTATTTAATCCCTTGAACCTCAATTTCATCATCTGTAAAAGAGGGGCTTCACAGAGCTGATGAGAGATTTAAAGATAATGCTCATGACTTAACTTGTATGAGGGTCTTAAACAATTGGCCCGACATATCTGGGAGTTCCACATCCTCAGATTCAACCAACCTCAGATAGAAAATACTTTTAAAGAGAGGCCAGTGTGGATCATGCCTGTAATCCCAGAATTTTGGGAGGTCAGGGTCTGAGGATTACTTGAGGCCAGGAGTTCGAGACCAGCCTGGGCAACATAGTGAGACCAGCCCCGCCACCTCTACAAAAAAAAAAGAAAGAAAGAAATATTAGCTGGGCGTGGTGGCTCATGCCTATAATCCCAGCTACTCAGGAGGCTGAGGCAGGAGGATCGCTTGAGCCCAGGAGTTCAAAGTTATAGTAAGGTATGGATGATGCCACTTCACTCCAGCCTGGGTGATAGAGTGAGACCCTAAAAAAAGAAAAAATATTTAAAAAGAAACAATAGAAAACAACACAACAATAAAACATAGCACAAATAAAAAACCAATAAACTATAACTATTTACATATCATTTACATTGTATTAATTATCCTAAGTAACCTAGAGATGATTTAAAGTATACAGGAGGATGTAAGCAGGCTATATGCAAATATGACACCATTTTATATCAGGGACTTGAGTATACAAGGATTTTGATATGGAGAGGGGGGTCCTGGAACCAATCCCCCCCATGGATTCAGAAGGATGACTGTACTCACCTGGTAAGTGGGAGCAGTAAGTGTCTACCGCATAGGATGGTGGTGGAGATTAAGTGGATAAATACATGTGAAGTGCTCAGAACAGTGCTTGGCACGTGACAAGTGTACAAGAAGAGTTATTTGCCACATGAGTATTAGTATTTGTGTGCATATTCATAATGCATTTCTATGTATTTTCATATTAAGTGCCTGGCAATTGCCAGCTGCTCAATAAATGTCAGGTAGTATTAGGGGAAAAACAACTCCCCCTTTCACAGGCTTGGAAAGATTGCATGGCACAGAAAGAGCAGGTCCTCCTTACGGGGGGGCTGGTTCAATTTTGGCTATTTGCATTGGTTTATTAAGGGCTCAGTCTGTGGGGACTAGGGTCTGTCTGGGAAGGCTTCATGGTGGAGGGGGCCACTGGAGGTGGTGAGAAGAGTCACTCTAGGCAGTGGGAAAGGATGGTTCATTTGTGAGGAGTGGCCATGATGATGCCAGATGTGTCACATCACCAACCTTCAGATTTGATTTCCAACTCCCAACCACAGAGATGCGTGTTCCCATTTTACAGATGCAGTATCAGGCTCAGAGAGGGTCAGCAGAGTTCTCAGGGTCCCTGAGGTGTCCAGGGCTTGGGAGGTTCTTTGTGAAGCTCCCAGAATGCTCTCCACCCACAAGAAGCCCCCTGACATGTCTCATATTTAGGAGGGGTGACCTGTCTCCTAGGAGCAGAACCAGTGCCTACCCCATCTTCAGGACTTAGTTCTAGGGTCCTTCAGAGCCTCACCTGGGCATAGGACTCCCATTGTTCCAGCCCCCCTCTCGTACCCCAGACTGGCCAAACCGGTTTTGGGGAAGGGGGGCGGGGAGCAGGCACGTTGAGACAGCCGCCTGCTGCGAGGTTCCCTCCACCTTGGCCACCCCCCTCCCTGCCCCACACAATACCCGGAGCTTGCATTGCCCTGCTCAGGGGCTGTGCTGACATTGCCCCCTGAGGACTTGGCTGCAACCCCAGAGCCCCCAGGGTGTCCTGGAGCCCTGGACCGTGCTGGCAGCTGGACGGAACTCCCTGGCTGAGGTAGGGCCCCAACCGGGTGCCAGCAGCCCCATTCTCCTCCCGCCAGTTTCTCCCCCACCCCCAGTGAGTCCTTTGTGCTGCCTGCCTGGCCTCTGATCCTGGCCCTGGCCCGCTGATGGCCTTCTGGTGCTCTGCAGACTGCTTGGCCTGGATCCCCTCCCCAGCCATGACCTCCCACTTGGCTTTGTTCCTTAAGGGGCAGAGGGGACCTGACAGGGTCCCTGCTCATCTGGGCAGCAGGGCAAGGGGCACCAGGGTGGGGGCAGGGAAAAGCTGGGTACAGAAGGCCAAAGGTGCTTTTCGTGGACTATGGGAGTGTTCAGGGGCCCTTTCTGGCAGCCTGGCCAAGTGGGCCCATTGTCCTCTGTAATTGGCAGTGCCCACTGGGTGGTCCTCTCCTTGGCCCATCCTTCTCAGCCTACAGAGACACTTAGGATGACAGGTTTCTTAGAGAGGGCATTTGGGGGCTGGGGGGCCCCTTAGGAGCCACTTTACAGATGGGGATACTGAGGCCAGCCAAGGGATGGGCTATGAGTTGCCTGGGGCCATGCAGCTGGTCAGTGTCAACACTGGGCCTTGAAGTTTGGGCAGAGGGTTCTCATTTGGGTTCCAGGATGACCTAGTGGGCACTAGAGTCTCTATCCTGTGATCATGTCTTGGGCAGGTAATGTCCCTGTACCTGGGGCCAGTTCTCTTCCTGAGGTTTGTTTTGTTTTCGTTTTTTTCTAACAGTGGTGAGCTACACACAATATGAACACAGCTTTGTCCCACCTAGATTTCCAACACTGAGATTGGGTGGGCCACATCCTGGAAGGCCATAGGGCTGGCATCCCAGCTAGATGGGTCGTTCTCATTGCACCTTGGCCTGGGCATAGGTGGAGGCTGATGCTTCCCCCCAGGGACCGGCTTCCAGCTTTGTCTCCCCAGAAAGCCTTCCTCCTCCCCTCTCCCCACACTCACCCAGCCTTCTCCTCAGGCCCTAATGGGGGTGTCCCTGCCCCAAGAGCTCATTGTTGTGCTTATTTATCCCTGCAAATGATGAGGGGGGTCCCTCCTTGCCCTCCGAGAGCTTCCAGAATTCAAGTAGAGAGAATCTCCCAGAATACAGGGAGCAGGGGCATGTGTACATGCTTGCACACGTGTGCCCACGGAGCAAGTGGGACTTCTGTGTTAGGACTTCTGATTCCTGGGGAGAGAATGACCTGTCCCGTGGGCAGTGGCCTCCTGTGTCTCCTGCCACCTGCTCCTACAGTGTGGCGGGTGACGTACCCTCGCTGCTTCCTCCTCCCCTCCTGTGTGAAGGCCCCCACCCCCTTGAGGGAGACTGCGGATAGGAAGAATACTCCGAAGGGTGACTATCAATGACAAGCTCCCACACTGTGCACCAGGCGCTTTACAGCCATTGTCGGTAATTCTCACATGAGCGTTGGGAAGCTGCTTGACTATCCTATTTTCCAGATGAGGAAACTGAGGCTTAGGGAGGTTTGTTCAGATGGGCATTCTTCAGCCTTGAGGGACAGAGGCCAAAGGTACAAGCTTAGCTAGAGCTGCCACCGTAGGGAGGGATCCTTAGGAGCAGCCAGCCCCTTCTCTGCACCCTCTCAGCAGTTGAGGGGCTGTGCAGGGAGAGTGGGGCCCCCCATAGACCCAACTGTCCCTCACTGGGTCCTCTCCTCCCTCCCTCTCTTCAAGGGTCTCTGACGCTGTCACAGTTCAGGCCAAGGCTTGCTCTATGTGCACTGGGTCCCTGGGTGTTCCAGCCATGCAGGAGTTAGCTGTTACCTCCTCCAGGAAGCCTTCCTGGAGTACCCAGCTTGAGCTGAGTCCAGCATCCTACTGTGATGGTTCCTCTGGCTTGGCTCTTGCCAACCTGGATTGTAACTTTTCATTTTTGGCTCCCCCACTAGACTGGCAACTCCACAGGCATGAAATGTTTGTCTATCTGTCTCCCTGGGTTTTTCTGGGCTTCACGTCTGTGTCTGAATATCTGGTCTGGCTGAAATGTTCAGTGTCTCTGGTCTCTGTCTCCATCTCTGGGTCCCTGAATGTCTCAGCATCTGTGGTTTTTCTGTTTTTGAGTGTTTTGGGGTCTTGGTTGCTGAGTTGCTGTCTAAATGGTCTCTGTTTCTCTAGGTCTGTCTCAGTCTCTATCTCCTGGGTCTCCTGGCCCTGCCAGGCTGGGCACTGCCCCTGTGGCCTGAAGGGACCTCTGGGGGGTCCTTGCTGCCTGGCCTGCCCACAGCGAGGCCCGGCTAGGGTAGGCCCCCGCCCAGCCCGCTGCCTGCTCCCTCCTCCCTCCCTGCTGCTTGCCTCACCACAGGGTTTGATGAATCAAACTCTTTGTCTGGGTGGGATCTCCCCCAGCCAGCTGGGCAGAGAGAGGGCTTCCCCTGCCGGAGCTGCGACCAGCATCAGCAGCGGGCCTTGGCTGGAGAGGTGAGGGGCTGGAGAGGTGAGGGGCTGCCGGACGGTGCCCAGCGGAGGGCCGCAGGGCAAAGGCTGTGGGGCTTGGACTTGGACTGCTCCAGGATCATCAGGCCTGTCCCGATCCCTGCTCCCAGGGGATGACTTCCTGCCCAGAAAGGACCCGTTCAGCCTGGCCCATCCGGGGGCTGGGAGCTGGGGGAGGGAAAAGCCCCTTTTTCCCCCAAAGCTGAGGGCTGGGGCCCTCCCTGTCCTTCTCTGGGAGGGCCCAGCCTGATCTGGGTGGTGGCCTGCCTGCCAGTCTGTGACCCTCCCAGCCAGCTTGGCATGGGTGTGGGCACCACTCAGCACTGAAGGCCGCAATTCTGGGCATGGGGGCGGGGTGGACATCACCAAAGCAAGGACTTGCGGGCGTGTGTGTTGTGTCTGTGTCCTGGTGCGCATGAGAATGGAACAGGAGTGTCAGAAAGCTTGGGGGCTGTGTAAATATTGGATGGGTCAGTGTGTGTGTGTGTGTGTGTGAGAAAGTGTCTGTGTGAATGTATTTAGTTGTGTAAAAAAGTGTGTCTGTGAAGGTGTGAGCCTCAGTTTGAAATGTCTGAGTGTATCTATGAAAGTGTGCATGTCCATATGTGTACTCGGAGAAAATGTGTGGTTGCGTATGTCGGAATATGGATTTGTGTGAAATGTTTGGATCTGTATGTCTGATTGTATGTCAGTGTGTGTTAGAGAAAGTACAAGGTTGTTAAAAGCACAGACTTGAAAACTAGAGTGGTTAGCTTAGAATCCTGGCTTCGCTATTTACCAAATAACAACCTCTCTGCCTCACTTGCCTCGCCTATAAAATAGGGGTAATAACAGCATCAACTCATAGGGTTGTTGTGAAGATTAAATGAGATACTATGTGTAAAGTACTTGCCTGTCATTCAGGAAGTGCCAGGTAAGCGTGAACTATTACAGTATAATCAGATGCGTGAGTATGTTTGTAGGATGTGTGCACACATTTGTACACAAGGGTTTGTCCAGGCCTCCAGGACGCGGTGGCTTACTGGCCAGCCCTGCTGTCCTGTATCTAGGTCTGATCCCTTCTCTCCTGCAGGCCCAGGTGGGTGGCAGAGCAAAGGAGGAATGGACTGTGGCCCACCTGCTACCCTCCAGCCCCACCTGGCTGGGCCACCTGGCACTGCCCGCCACCCAGTAGCTGTGTGCCAGCAGGAGAGTCTGTCCTTTGTGGAGCTGCCCACCCTGCAGCCTCCGAGCCCTGTGTGTTTGGACCTTTTCCCTGTTGCCCCTGAGGAGCTGCAGGCTCCTGGCAGCCGCTGGTCCCTGGGGACCCCCGCCCCTCTCCAAGGGCTGCTATGGCCAACATCCCCAGGAGGCCTAGCTACAGAGATCTCCACCAGTGGAGGAATGCGGCCCAGCAGGGCTGGCAGCTGGCCACACTGTCCTGCTGCCCAGCCCCCAGCTCTGGAGGGACCCTGGAGTCCCCAGCATCCACAGCCACAGCGCAGGGCCAGTCATGGCTCTGAGAAGAAGTCAGCCTGTGAGTCACCCTGGGGGGGAGGTGGCCCTGTGGGGTGGACAGGGGAGGTGCTGGATGGCTCTTTTAGAACACTTTAAACCCTAAGTTCCCCCCAAAGTCAGGATAACTGGTATGTTTTAGTGATAAGGAAACTAGGGCTCAGATAAGGCAACTAAGGCTCCAAGGTTGCATAGCAAGAGAGTCACCATCCTGGGTACCCTGGCCCCTTACCCACCACCCTTTGCCCACTGCAGTCAGGACTGTGCTCCACCCCTCTTGTCGACCCCATTGCTCTGGGGACCAGCTGCTAGCAGAAACCCCGCCTCTTCCTCAGGCCTGGCCTCTGAACCCCAGATGCTCAGGGTCACAGGACAGCAGCAGGGAGGCTGGAGAGGCCCCAGTGGGTGCCAGTCTGGGCTTTCACACCCCCTCCCCCCAGGGCGCAAGATGCGGGTGTACCAGCCTGAAGAGCCCGCTGGCAGCCTTGAGGCCCACGCTGTCTTCCTGGAGCCTGGCCAGGCAGTGCAGGAGCAGGCCCTGGGCACAGAGGAGCCTAGACCGCGGGAGCTGCCTGGGTGCACCCGAGCAAGCCTTGAAGGGCCTGAGCGGAGGCGCTTCTCAGCATCTGAGCTGATGACCCGTCTGCACTCTTCTCTGCGCCTGGGGCGGAATTCAGCACCCAGGACACCGATCCCGATCCCTGGGTCAGGCACCGGAGCAGCCCGGGAAGGTACCAGCCCCTCCCCTGGGCCATAAGGATGCCAGGGTGCTTGTCAGCTGAGGCATGCTGCCAAGGGCCACTCTCTAGACCACCCACCTCCAGCCCTCGCCCTCTCCAGGGAAAGCATTTGGAAGAGAGTCTCGAGGTGTAGAGATGCGGGTGGACAGTGTGTCGCTGCCAGCCCCTGTTGACTCAAGCGACGGCCATGGCGGTTGGCCCGAGCCCAGGTACCACCTCCCTCTCTGGGCTGGGGTCCCAGGTGGGTACAGGTGAGGAAGGGCCCTGACACACTCTATTTCCTAGGCTAGACGCGCAAGAAGAGCCGCCGTTGGGTACCAGGAGCGCCAGTGAACGGCGCCAGTCACGATTCCTCCTTAACTGTACGTGGGAGGGGGTCACGGAGGAAGGGGCTGGGACGTGGAAACGGGGAAACTGGGGTCTGGAGAATTGGGAGGCAGGGACCGTGTGAGAAGTAGAGAATTGAACTCTCAGTATCTTGCACAGGGACTAGCATGCAGTTGGTGCTCAATTAATGTTTATGGGATGAATGAATGAGTGAGCGAATGCACTCGCTGTGTCCGGATACCCCAGCCTCCGCAAAGGCTTAAGTGAGGCGGGCCCTCGGGGGCGCCGGGGAGGAGCCGGGCCGGACCGACGGGCGCCCCACGGCCCTCCCCGCCCCCTCCCCGCCCAGCCGTGCTCTACCAGGAGTACAGCGACGTGGCCAGCGCCCGCGAACTGCGGCGGCAGCAGCGCGAGGAGGAGGGCCCTGGGGACGAGGCCGAGGGCGCCGAGGAGGGGCCCGGGCCGCCGCGCGCCAACCTCTCCCCGAGCAGCTCCTTCCGCGCGCAGCGCTCGGCGCGCGGCTCCACCTTCTCGCTGTGGCAGGACATCCCCGACGTGCGCGGCAGCGGCGTGCTGGCCACGCTGAGCCTGCGCGACTGCAAGCTGCAGGAGGTGGGCGCGGGGACCCGGCGGGGCGGGGCCGGCCCGGGGCCTGGAGCGGGTGGGGCGACAGAGGTGCGGGCCAGGAGTCAGTACGTGATCGGGGACTTATCGGGGACCCAGGCCAGGGGGGACAGGGCCACAAAAACGGGGCGCCGGCGGGACTGTCAACGCGCAGGGTGGGTGCTAGGACCTTACTAGGTGGAGCGGGCTGGAAGCGAGGACAGACAAGCTGGGGAGCCAAAAGCGAGTGCAGCTAGACGAGGGGGCGGGGACGGCGGTGAGGGGCGGAGCCTAGGAGAGGGCAGGGGCGGGGCTAGTGGAAGAGCGCCTCGCAGACGGGCGGACCCTCGGAATGGCTGGGGCGGGGCTAGAGTAACGGGCGGGGTCGAGGGCTCCGGTTGGGTTTGTACAATTACCCACCGCAAGTTATAGGTCGCGGGACTCGCCCCGCGCCAGCTTAAGGCTGCGTCTAGAGGAGGGGTGGGAACGCGGGGCGTGGTCGTGTCTAGGGAGGTGATGTCCTGGGGATGGGGGATGCGAAGCCAGAGCGTCCAGGGTGGGCTGGCTCAGCCATTTCAACCTGGCGTCCTCCCTCCCTTAGGCCAAGTTTGAGCTGATCACGTCTGAGGCCTCCTACATCCACAGCCTGTCGGTGGCCGTGGGCCACTTCTTAGGCTCTGCCGAGCTGAGTGAGTGTCTAGGGGCGCAGGACAAGCAGTGGCTGTTTTCCAAACTGCCCGAGGTCAAGAGCACCAGCGAGAGGTGAGGAAGAGGTGTGGCCTGGCCCATGGCCGGGACCAAGCCTGTTGTTGACCGGCACCCAGATCTGGGATCTCTGTCCTGGCCCTGACTCATCCCTGACCCCTCAGGTTCCTGCAGGACCTGGAGCAGCGGCTGGAGGCAGATGTGCTGTGCTTCAGCGTGTGTGACGTGGTATTGGACCACTGCCCGGCCTTCCGCCGAGTCTACTTGCCCTACGTTACTAACCAAGCCTACCAGGAGCGCACCTACCAACGCCTGCTGTAGGGCTGGGGGATCTGAAAGGAGGGGAGGATGGAGGGAGTCTCAGGCAGGTGTAGGCACAAAGGACTGGGTGAGGAAGGGTGACTCTGGGAGGGGAGGTGTCCCTGAAAAGGTCTCTGTGACCAGGGTAAGGTGAGATCAACCCCAAGGGGCAGAAAGGATGTGCTGACAAGGTACATGAAGAACCAGTGGGGTGGCTGGGGTCATGGATTCCAGGAGTTCAGGCCACCTGTGACTCCGGAACCCTCCACATCTTCCAGCCTGGAGAACCCCAGATTCCCCAGCATCCTGGCTCGCTTGGAGGAGTCTCCTGTGTGCCAGCGTCTGCCCCTCACCTCCTTCCTCATCCTGCCCTTTCAGAGGATCACCCGCCTCAAGATGCTGGTGGAGGTACCTAGGGGGCACCAGGCTGCAATGAGGGCTGGGGGAGCTGTAGGCAGTGACCTCCACAGCCCCTCTAGGCACGCTCGAGTGGGCTAGGTCACAGAGGGAGGACGAGGCCAGCCTCACTGCACTGATCCCACCTTCCAGAACATCCTGAAGCGGACGGCACAGGGCTCTGAAGATGAAGACATGGCCACCAAGGCCTTCAACGCACTCAAGGAGGTGAGCTCGGTAGGGCAGGGGCTGTTCGGCTCCAGAGGGCCTCCCTGGAGCCCCCTCTAAGGAAGTCCCCCGCAGTCAGAGTCTCTGGTCCCCAGGCGGGAGCCTGAGGCTGGGCTCTGGGAGCCCGGGTTAAGGGGCTGCAGGTGACCCACCCGCCTCCCCAGCTGGTGCAAGAGTGCAACGCCAGTGTGCAGTCCATGAAGAGAACAGAGGAGCTCATCCACCTGAGCAAGAAGATCCACTTTGAGGGCAAGGTGCATGCAGGATTGGGGGATGTGAAGGGGCAGCTCTTGTTTCCTCCTTGCCCTGGGGGCTTCAGGCCACTTCATCACTGCCCACACCCTCCCATCCTCCACCCCGTGCTCTCTGCCTGGTGGCCCTGGGCCTGACCTGCCCTGTCCCCTTGCCTACTCCATCTCCCCAGATCTTCCCGCTCATCTCTCAGGCCCGCTGGCTGGTTCGGCATGGGGAGCTGGTGGAGCTGGCACCACTGCCTGCAGCACCCCCTGCCAAGCTGAAGCTGTCCAGCAAGGCTGTCTACCTGCACCTCTTCAATGACTGCTTGCTGCTCTCTCGGCGGAAGGAGTGAGTTGGGGCGAGGTAGGGGTAGGTAGGTCAGAGCTGGGCTCCCTTCTTCCCCACCACTGGGCTCATGGCCAGGTCATCACTGGTCCTGGAAGCCCTAGCTTGTGCCAGGCTGTGCTGCCAGGGCACCCGGAGCCTTGGAGGCTCCCGAAGCAAAGGCAGAGATGTGTGTTAGATCCATCTTCCAGACGGGAGAGTCAAGGGCTGGACTGTGTGCAGAGGACTTGAAGCTGCTCGGAGCTTAAGCCAGTTAGAGCAGAGATTAAGAGCACAACCCTGGAGCCCCAGCTCTGCCCTGAGTCACAGCAATGCTAACAGCCAACGTTTACTCAGCATCTGTTCTGTGCCAGGCACGCTGTGTGGATTATTCTCCTTAATCCTCCAAACACCTCCCTAGGAATTAGCCTCCCTTGTTATTCCAGATCGTGGAGCTGGTAGGTGGGGGAGCCAGGAGGAAGTCGGGTCTGGCCGATGCTGGATCCCAGGCTCTTACGCACTGCACTGTCCTGTCTTCCATCTGCAAAATAGAGACTACCACACAGGGAGGGTCAGTGTGAAAATAACATGTAAAGAGCATTTAGCACAGGCCGGGCGCGGTGGCTCACGCCTGTAATCCTAGCTCTCTGGGAGG
>VBSM01000529.1:8791406-8805044 GCA_008086735.1 Cheirogaleus medius | reverse complement strand
TTTATTTATTTATTTTTGAGACAGAGTCTTACTCTGTTGCCCTGGCTAGAGTGCAGTGGTGTCAGCCTAGCTCACAGCAACTTCAAACTCCCGGACTCAAGCAATCCTGCTGCCTCAGCCTCCTGAGTAGCTGGGACTACAGGTATGCACCCCCATGCCCGGCTAATTTTTTCTATATATTTTTAGTGGGCCAATTAATTTCTTTCTATTTTTAGTAGAGACGGGGTCTTGCTTTTGGTCAGGCTGGTTTTGAACTCCTGACCTTGAACGATCCACCCACCTCGGCCTCCCAGAGTGCTAGGATTACAGGCGTGAGCCACCGCACCTGGCCAGGCAGACATGTTAGTTATATTATTTTGAGCAAATCCTTCACCTCCCTATGCCTCAGTTTCTTCATCTGTAAAATAAGGGTGATAATAACATGCCCATCTGGACATACAACATGCACATGCCACAGTGCCTCCCTCCCCCGTGCCAACCCATTGCACTGGGACTCTCAGACACTCAGACATGGACCCTCACCTGGGCACTCAGGTGTAATGCGCCCACACATCCTTACTGCGTGCCTTCACCCAAGTGCACATCACACCTGTATAGAAAGCTGGAGGGCTGTGGCAAGGACCCCAGGACCCCAAAGGGAGCCCTCATCCCCCCTCCACCAGCAGCATTCTATTTCTGGGACAGAGCCCCAAGTCAGCCAGGCCCCAGGCAGGGTCCACAGGCTCAGTGCCCCTCGCCCTCTCTGCTGGGAAAGTGCCAGTTTGGCAGGGGGGAGAGTGAGCATGTGAGGGCCACATCAATCTGGCTTCAAATGCCAACTCTGCTCTTGAGTCTCCGTTTCCTCATCTGTAAAATGGGGATTTGAATAGTCATTGGGAGGTCACGGGCAGGGGGTACAGATAGGGGTGGATTCTGTGAGATGATCTATATCAAGTGTGATGTGTATAAAGTGCCCAGGACATAGTAGGTGCTCAGTAGATGCTGGTTGGGTTGATGTGGGAAGGCAGGACCTAGCTGGACTGTGGAAGCAAACAGATAATTACCAGGTGCATTCAACAAACCTGTTATGTTCCAGGCCCTGAGCTGGGCACTGGGGCCTCAAATTAAAAAGGAAGCAAAAACCAAACCAAACCCCTTCCCCTCCCTCCCCTGAAGATGCTTGCCCAATACTGGAGACGCATCAACAGCCAGTTTCAAGTCAGTGTGAAGTGTCCTGGGAGACACAGAGAGAGGAAATAGGGTGGAGAGGAAGGAACAGGGTTGCTAGTTACCAAAGGATAATTCTAGTCAAATGACTTTCCCTCTTTAAGACTCAGCTTCCCCATCCATAAAATGGGTGTAAAATAACCACCTCACTGGGCTGTTGTCCACATTCAGGAGGTGTTGGACATGTAGCCAAGCTCACTAAGCAGAAAGGATGACGATTCTGGTGTTGCTGCCCGAGAGGTGGTCTCTGGGCCCCTTTCTCCCCTTCTGAGCCTGTGTTGGGAAGGGTCTGAGGCTACATGGGGTGACACTGCCTATTTTCAGGGCAGAGCCTGAGGTTTCCTCAACAAGAACCCAGTCCTGTGGACCGCTCAGATCTCAGGGTCAGGGTTTGGGGCTGGGACAGACCCTCTGGGATGCACTCGTCTATCTCCAGCCAGGGTTTGGGCATTCCTAGTGACCACAGACCTGGGGAAGTAGCGGAGATGTACTGACCCTTGGCAGAGCCCATTCTGACGGGACAGGCATAGCCCCTTGCCCGAAGAGCTCCCATTCAGAGGGGGGAGGCCATACAGCAAGTCACCCTCTCAATGACCTCAGCCTTTTCAGAATCTCAGAGCTGGAAGGCCCATTAGAGATGTCTCTCGAGTCACCAGCAGCTTGGTCTGGAGGGACCCACTCAGGATCAAAATGGTGAAATTGGTTGGGGGACAGAGGGCACCGGGGTAAACTGGAACCCGCACACCGACTGCAGGCCTTCCCAGAGTGTGACACTCAGCCGGCTCAACTCAGACAAGTCTCTGTCCGGTCTCCACACTTGGGTGGGTCAATTGCAAGCTCCTGGTGCAACCTTTCCTTTTCACAGATGGCAAAACTGATACCAGAGCAAGGAGGTAATTTTCTAGCTGTGAGACCTGGTGCAGACCCACTGCAGCCTTAGTTTTCTCGTTTGTAAACAAGGACAAGAGTTGCCGATCCCTACAGGGTTGGTAGGAGGACAAAAGGTGATGAACGCGAAGGAATCAGCCCAGTGCCTGGCACAGAGACAAGCCTCCGCCAATGCTAGCTGTGATGACGAAGATGATGAAGATTAGTCATTGCTGTTACAGTGAGGCCGCGGGGCGGCTGAAGACTTTCTGGAGGAGGTGAGAGTTAACCGCTGGCGCAATGGCTTTGGTGAGGGCTGGAGAGAGAGGCGGGGCCTGGGGCTGGCCCGGCCCAACGGGAGGAACATGCAAATATATGCAAAGTGCGCAGTGGCTCACGGGTCTGCGGTCCCCGCCCCAAGGCCGCCACTGTTTCCATGGCGACGGAGGCCGAGGCCCCCCGGGCCTGGGACCCTTTTACTAGGCGCAGAGGCGGTTCTTAGCCGCGGGGAAGGAGCTTGGGCCCCGCCGTAAACCTCACGCGGCGACCCTCAAAGGCGGCACCTGCGGAGCCGGAAGCCTGGGGGACCCGGGTGCGAGACTTGGGGGGTTGGGGCTGAGACTGGGGGAGGGGCCGCCCCGCCCCGTTTTCTCTGGTCTCCTGTTCCCGCCTCCACAAAGCGCTTCCCGCCCAGGGACCCTGGGTTCACCCGGGCCGGCTCCAAGGGCAGGTGGGCGCTCCGATTCCTGTTCCCTACCCCGCCCCTGGCCTGGCGCCCTCCCCTCCCCGCGTGTCCTCCCGTCCCGCTGCTCTATTGTCCTGTGCAGCCTCCTCCCATCTCTCTCGTCCACGTGGCCCGGGGCCCCTTCCTGGGTGCTTTTCTGGGCTGTGAGCATTTTCCGTCTCTCTGTGTCCCTGTCTCTCCGTGTCTGTCTGTCTCTGCTTGTCTCTTGTCTCTCAGCAGCAGGAACGGGAGAGGGAGCGCTGATGGGCCCTTAGTGTGGGGGGATGGATGCTCCTAAGCAGGGATTTCCAGGGCTTGGGGTGCCTGGGCCCCCAACAGTGCTGGGCATCAGGCCCCTCTAAAGGAATCAGGAGATAAGAGTGGAAGCTGGATATTTCTCAAATTATGTATTTATTTTCCAGTAAGCCATCCCCATGCATATGGTGACAAGTGCAAACAGTACTTAGGAAGAATACACAATGAAGTAGCCACATCTCCTCCTGCCCCCATGAAGGTTCCCAGTCTACACACACACACACACACACACACACACGCTCTCAGTCACACACACGTTCACACGCAAGAGCTCCTCAAGACAGGGCTGTGTCCAGGTCTCTGGTCGTGTGCTCAGCACAGGGTCTGGCATGGCACATGCTTGTGGTCACGGGTATCTACAGACATGAACACACACACACACCCTTACCCAGTGCTGCCTGAGGAACACCCTGGGGGGCCAACTAGGGAACATGTGAATGGTAGCAGGAAGGGACAAGTGGCCTGTGGCATGATGGATGGGCTGGCGGACAGATGGATGGATGGGCTGGTGGACAGAGCTGCCAGGAGGTGGCTACCTGGCTGGGCAGGGCTGTCTGGGAAGTGACGGATGGGACACAGTGCTGAGAGGAGCTGAGCCAAGGCAGGAAGGAGGGGAGGAAGAGTGGATGGATGGACAGACAGACTGACAGACGAAGGAGACAGCTGGAGGATTGGGGGGTGGATGGATGGGGGCCTGGAAGAGTGATGAGAGACCCTGCTGAGAAAGGGGAAAGGGTCTTGGTGGGCTGGGACGGCAGAGCTGATGGACAGGACTGGGTGAGGATGGACTGATCGCTGCTGGGCTGGCGACAGGCAGACGACAGACAGACGGACTTGTGTGCGGATGGGTGGGTGGGTGGACGGAAGGGGAGCTCTGAAGGAGTGGGCAGGGCCCTGGTGGGACTGGCTGATGGAGATGGATGGACAGAGAGGGAAATAGGACAGGAAGGGGGAGTGGGGAGGGAGCCCCTATCCTGTCCCAAGGTGGCCCCTACAGAGACCCCCCTCCCCTCCAGGAGACTTGGCCATAAGGAAAGCAGATGTTTCAGGATTGTTGCTTGTGGGCACACATGTGAGTGTGCATGGGTGTGGGGGGGTGTCTACACAGACGTGTGAGTGCCCTGGCACGGCTGTGTTCCCAGCACTAGGCCTGCTGATGGGCGTGGGGCTAGGAGGCTGGAGCGCCGAGTCCCTCCCCTTCTCTGGGGGGCTGGATGGGGTCCTGGTGGGTTTATCCAGGGAGCATGGCTTCCAGGGCCAAGGCAGATTTCCCAGTGAATGGGGCCTGTGTGTTGGTGCCGCAGGGAGGGGAAGGGGCTAGGGTCAGATCAGGAGGTTCTCAGAGGCAGAAAACAAACGGAGCAGCTTCCCCTACCCCTTCCTCCCTTTTTCCTTCTGAGCCTGCGCCCAGGCCGGCAGCCAAACTGTCAGGACGCAGGAAGGGGCTGGCACCTGGCAGGTACCATGCCAGCCTGGGGCCCCCGAATATGGTGTCACTGTTAAAAATAATCCCAGCTGACATTTATGGAGAACTTGCTTTGTGCCAGATTGTTCCTGCTTTCATGTCTCCCCCGCAAGGTGGGTATTTTATTATTTTTATCCCCACTTGACTGAGGAGAAAAGCTCAGAGCAGGGAAGTGCCTTATCACGTCTCCCAGTAAGTGGTGGCTGTGGGAAGCCAGAAATGTACCTTCAGCCCCTCCATGGCCAGCTATGGCTGGATCTTCCTCTCCATGTCTGCCCAGGGGACCCTGGTTGTCAGGCCAGACATGCAGGGCTTCAGTGCAGGAGGAGGCCAGGGCAGAGGAAAGACAGCTGTGGAACCACACACTGAGCACCAGGGCCATACAGCCCAACAGGCCTGGATTCAGATCCTCACTTTGCCACTTCCTTGTGAGACTTTGAGCAGGTCACTTCACCTATGTAAGCCTCAGTTTTGTTGTCTGTGAAATGGGGAAGAAGCCGCTGACAGGGGCTGTGGTGAGGATGAAATAAGGTAATGTAGGGAAAGTACCTGGCAGGTTGGAAGGCCCAGGGCCACAGAGCAGGATTCTGGGACTCAGGTAAGGCCTTTCCTGGGCACCTGTCACCCCACCTGCTGCAGCAGTGGGAATCCCCCATTAGTCATCATCTCCGGAGTTTGTCCTGGGCCTCTGGGCATGACGCCATGCTCTGTGCTTGGCATATGGTAACTTGTGCCATTGTCACACCCCTCTAAGAGGATGAGCCACTGTCATCCACAAACATACTGGTGAGGAAAGTGAGGGAAAGAGCAGCAGCCAGTCTGATCACGCTGTGTGAGTTCTCATCGCCAGTCCAGTCTTCGGGAAAGCCACCGCATTTGCTCATTCACTTAACAAATGTGCATGCCAGACTGGGGAGGGGCTCCATGAACAAAGCAGGTTGCAACCCTGGCCCTCCTGGAGGTTGGGAGGAGGTAGGGGACAGATGATAGACAAATAAACAACAGGAAGGGAGGCAAGGAGTCCAGGGGTGGGTGGGGCAGGTGAAAACTTGGGAGGTGGGGGCAAAGTGATTCAAGCAGAGGGAATGGTAAGTGCAAGAGCCCTGAGGCAGGACTGGCCTATTTCTGTACTGCAAATTCGCTTATTCCAAAGGTCCTGAGGAAACACCTTCCATGCCACTGACGGCCTTTGGGGGCTGTCATGGGAGGGCCACGGGGACAAGAGAAGTAATTAACTGAGAAAGTGAGAGTCGGGAGGCCAGGGTTCTAGTCTTCACACTCTCTGTGACCCCCACAAGTCCCTTCCCCTCTGCGGGCCTCGGTGTCCTCCTGTGGAAAATCCAGGGAGTGGACTTCATCTCCTAAGGTTCCCCACTGGTCCAGTGCGGTGGGGGGACATGCGGGGTGGGTTTCAGGGCAAGGGCTTTGGAGACACTTCTGCCCCTTCGACTTCCTGACCTTCAGCAAGTGTCTCCAAGTTGTCTGAACCCCAAAGTTCCCAGCGGGGAAATGGGGATGGAGTCCGCGCTTCTCAGAGCGCTGGTGTGCCTGAGATGAGGCGATGCTGGCACGCAGTCAGGGCTCAACAGGTGGGCCCTGCTTTTATCGCGATTTTTACAAACACCTGGCTGAAGACTGGCACTCAGCGGACAGGGAAAGGCCTGAGTGTCGGGACGGGGAAGGGCGTGGGGGTCTAAGCTGAGTTGGGAGAGAGGAGGAAGTGGCCGGATGGGGCAGGAAAGTCGGAGCAGAAAGATGGGCGCCCCAGGGGGCCGGGGGCTGGAGGAAGGCGGCTGCCGGGCGGGGCGGGAGGGGTGCGGAAGCCGCCGCAGCGACCCGGCGGCGGAGTCCCCGCTGCAGGCCCAGGCTGAGGCCCCGCCCCGCCCGGAGGCTCCGCCCCTATCCAGGCCCCGCGGGCAGGATTTGCGGAGAACCCACTTCAAAGGCTCCCAGGAAGCGCGAGCGAGCCCCAAAGGAAGCGGCGCAGCCTCTAATCCGGCTTTGGGGGTGGGGGAAGCCCCGCAATTATTGGGGGCCTTCCTCCCGCGCTACCTCCCCTTAAAATCCGGGAGCCCACATGTAAGTCCTCCTCCCCACCTCAAATCGCCTCATTTGGGGGGGCGGGGTGAGTCTTTAGCAAAACTTTTGTTCAGGCAGGTTCACCCCGAAACCTCACCTGAGAAGCTAAAACGTCTCACTTGGCGGCTGCAATTGGGGGATATGTTCTTTTGGAAAAGATGGGCCCCAGTAACCACATGTGTGTGTATCTCACACACATTTACTGAGCATCTACTGTATGCCCAGCGCCATTGGGGATGGCAAGCTGGAATAAAACTGGGCTCTGTCCGGCCAGGCGCTCCCTGCCTAATGGGAGGGAATTAGAACACCCTGTGAGGGCTCCGGTTTGTTCCAGGGGGAAACTATTTGGCCTAGGGGAGCCCAGCCGGCTTTTCAGAAGTGACTTTTGATTGTAAAGGTGGCAACAGCTAAGATTTAATGCACATTCACTGTGTGCCAGACACTGTGCAAAGGGCTTTAGATGCCTGATCTCATTTAATCCCAGCAGCAGCCCTGGAGGGTGGAAACCACGGTTACGCTCATTTTACAGACCAAGTAGCTGAGGTCACACAGCTCCACTAAGGCGTCACAACTGGTTACAAGGCAGAATCCAGGTCTACTGGACCCATCATTCATTCATTCATTCATTCACCTAATCTGTTTCGGGTACACACTATAGGGCAGGCACTTTCCTACCCTTTGGGCCTCCGTTCTCCTGCGATACACCAAGATAGGTCTTGAAGAATGAGTAGGAGTTGCCCAGACGGAAAGGGCACCGAGGCAGGGTGCAGCTTGGACAAGGGCTGCAGGCCTGAAAGCACATGGCGTGTTCAAAAACGAGCAGCAGACAATGGGGATCTGGGGGAGACACACTTAACTTTTTTTTTTCTGAGACAGTCTCGCTCTGTTGCCCGGGCTAGAGTGCCGTGGCATCAGCCTAGCTCACAGCAACCTCAAACTCCTGGGCTCAAGTGATCCTCCTGCCTCAGCCTCCCGAGTAGCTGGGACTACAGGCATGCACCACCATGCCCGGCTAATTTTTTCTATTTTTGGTAGAGATGGGGTCTCGTTCTTGCTCAGGCTGGTCTCAAACTCCTGAGCTCAAAGGATCCTCCCGCCTCGGCCCCCCAGAGTGCTAGGATTGCAGGTGTGAGCCACCGCGCGGCCATACTTAACTTTTTAGTTCTACCTCTGCCATGTACTAGTTGTGTAACTTCAGTCAGATGGGTTCTTTCTGACCCCTACTTTCTTCCTCTGCAAAAATGGAAGCAATATCAGTTTTTCCATCCAGGGCTGGTAGGGGATTAAATGAGTTCACATAGGTGAGGGGTCTGATTTAGAATATAATCATCACATGTAGCATCACATGTAGCATCTACTGAGCGGCTCCTGTGTGCGGGGCACTGTTCCAGCTGGTGCGGAAATGCAAAGGGGTATTAGATTCGTCCCCTACCCTAGGGAGCTTTGCAGTCTAGTTGGGAAGACAGTTCAAGGGCTCTGAAAGACAAGAATGAATTCAGCTGGCTAAGACCAGTGTCCCTGTGGGCATGTAGCCTGGGGACTTCAGGGGTTTCCCAATGAGGTAGTATTTAGACGTGAAGACCCCAGCTGCAGAGAATGGGCACATCATTCCAGCATGGGGGACCGTTCTCAGGGTTCTGTGGGATTCAGAGGCAGTGGATGAGAGAGGTACTCATGAGGGTGTGTGCCGGTTCCAGACTGCCTGGGCCAGATTCCCAGCTCCAACTTTTACAAGCAAGTCCGCTTCTCGGTGCCCACCTCAGGGCGCTGCCATGAGACTAAGGGGTCAGCGTAGGCGAAGTGCTTAGAACTGGGCCTGGCACATAGTAAGCACTTTATAAGTGTTGGCTACAGTTATTTTTTCTGACCCTCTTGGCTAAAGGCAGGTGGGGTGGGTGAAGCTATGGCTTCAACAGTCATCTTTGGCGTCTGCTCGTCCCCGGCCCCAGCCATGTCCTAGCAAAGTTGGTCACCTGGGTGGGCTGGTGGGCTGGAGGTGGGGATTAGCAGGTGAGGCAGCCACACACAAACCCACACTCAGCTTCCACCTGCCTGTACTGAATGTCTTGCCTGCTGCAGTGGCACTCAGGCCCTGAGGGCTCCTTGGGGCCTTTATGGGGTAATTCCATCTCCATTAGGCTGATTATGTCACTATAAATACCATGTTTCAGTGCCGCTTTGTAAGACTCACTGAAGAACTTTCCACCTTAGCATCCAGTCACCCCAGAGCGGGAAGGACTCTGAATCAGGACAGGAAAAGAGGGAAGGGCGTGTCACCAGGTGGGTGACTAAAGACCAGGGAACTGTCCTCCCCTCCTGCCACCTCATATACCACTCCTTCCTACAGGCCTGTACTCATGTCACTTGCTATAGGTGAGTGACACCCTGTTTTGTGGTCTTGGCCCCCAGCTTGGGCACCTATGGCCAGGCATATGACTCACAGCCATCAAGGCCTGCCTGCACCCCCACCATGTGCTTGGGTCCACCCTTTTGGGCCACACATGGAAACCACATTTGCCACGCGAAGGATCAACTAATGCTACATACAGAGACTTTCATGCACCCCAGAACTTGCTAACACCTTGAACTCATTAGTTCAATGAACTCATTAGTTCATTCATTCTGCACAGGTTTGCTGAGTGCCTATTGTGTTTCAGGCAAACATCCCTGCCCTCCTGGAGTGTATCTTCCTGTGACACATCGAATATATGGATCCTGCAAATGACATGTAACACACATGTACAACCAGGGTCTTCCATACAACTTACATGGAGTCTTACACACAACACACAGTGTCCCTAATCTAGAGGATCCAATGCAACATGCAAAACGCTCATCCACACCACGTACTACACACATGCCACACTTATCTGTACACCCCACATGCCCATGCACAGAGCCCTGTGTACACCACATGCCCTGCCATCCAAGATGCAACTTCCTCTTGCTCAATTGCGTGTGACCCAGTAACAGCTGAGATTGATGAGTGCTTCCTGTAGTCCCGGCCTCAGTGGTTTACATGCATGACCTTATTTGATTTTCCTAATAACTTTCCAACATAGGTTTTTACATCTGCCCAATGAGCAAACTGAGGCTCAGAGAAGCGAAATAACTTGTCCAGAAACTCACAGGCTGACTTCACAACCACTGTGAAGTATGGCACACTCACACACACACTCACACACACACATCAGCACTCTCCTGTCTATACACACGTGCACAAACACGATCTCACACACTCGCACATGCATTCCCTCCCTTGGGCACTTGCACACCACTCTCAGAAGACCAAGGCTCCCTCCCATCATCTTGGTCAAAGGCTTTAATTAACCCCAACACCTGTAATTAACCCTTCCTCTCCTCCTCCAGGGGAGATGTCTGGACCCGCTTCCCAAGGGCAGGCACCAAGGCTGAGAGGCCAAGATGTCCACATCTGGCAGGGAGGACCCAGGTCCCTGAGTGAGCAGGTCCAGGGGAGTGGAGGGGAGGATGGGGTCAGAGAGAAGGTGGGCCTAGGAGACCTGGGGGCTCCCAGGAAATCAGGCCTGCCACAGCTGCTCCTCCCGGACTGGCCATATGGTGATTGGGCAACAGGCAGCCGTGGGTGGCCGGGCAAGCCAGAGAGAGAATATTTCCCGTTTGTTTTACTAACACCGGCCGTTTCCGTCAGGAGGGAAGATGAGCTCATGTCTGAGGAACCTTTGGGAAGAGGCCCTGTGAAGGAGCAGGTGGGAGGCAGGTGTCCTCCAAAGGGTCAAGACATACCAAATGATTCTGCCATGCCAGGGTCAGGGGCTAGGGGTGATGACATGCATGGTGGTCCCTTGCCCACCCTTCCCCAGTAGGGAACAGTGGTTACAGCAGAAACCACCAGGATTCAAACCCCGCCTCTACTACCGGTGAGCTGTGCAACCTCTGTGCTTGCTGTTTGAGGTCTTGGAGCCTCTGTTTCCTCTTCTGTAAAATGGGGATAATGACACCTGCCTCTCAGATGAGAATTAAATGAGATACTGTATGTCTGACCTCTTCCTAGAGATGGCTGCTCCTAGATCACAGTTGGCTTAGAGGTTTCTGAACCCAGATGCTGTCCTTGACCATCCAGATTTGGCACACCCTTCAGAGGTTCCAGGAAAAGGGGCCTCTTCCTTTGGGGCTCCCCAGGCCTGCTGCTAAGGAGGCAACTGCTTCTTGGACCCCCAACCCATTCAGGCGCAGGCCTGTAGGCCAACGTTGAGCTCAGTCTGGGAGGGCAAAGAGTGAGAGCGGGGATGGCTCAGCGCAATAGCATCCCCACTTGTGGGTGAGGATCCCAGGCTCAGAGGTCCCCAGGGAATAACCCGTAAGGGCGCTGGCTCTTTGAGGTGCTCAAACTCGGGAGGGCCTTGGGGGCGCCTGTGAGTCCAGAGGGCCCAAGGTCCTTCCCAAACCCTTCCGGACTTCCCCTCCCTCCCCTCCGGGTGCCAGTCCGGCCCCTTTAAAGACATTCCTGAGGGCGTGGCTTCGGTGACGTCAGCGCGGGGCATGAATGAACAGGAGCCGGTTCTCACCCAACTTCCATTAAGGACTGGGGCGGGAGGGGCAGAAGTTGCGAGCGGGCCGGCAGGCAGGAGCTGAACACCGAGGCCAGCGTGCGGGCGTGCGGGAGCCGGGCGCCGGGCTTCGAACTGAGAGCGAGGGGCGCGGCATGGAGCGCCGGGCAGCCCGCGCCTGGCTCGCCCTGCTGTGGGGCTGCGCGCTGGCCGCGGCCGGGGCGGCTCAGGGCAAGGAAGGTGAGTGCGCGCGGCCGCCGCCCGGGCCGGACCCAGCCGGGCCGCCCGACCCCGGGACTCCCTGCCTCCCCGAGCCTGGCGCGCCTGGACGCGCGCAACTTTGGAAACCGACCTGGCGCCGCCCGGTCCAGGCGCGCTGGGGTCCGGAGGGCGCGCAGGCTGCGATCCGGACGAATCTGGGACACCCACCCGGGGTTAGGGGAGCTCCAGAGACGACTTAGGGGTTTCGGCTCCGGTGCGGGGGCTCGGAGGCCGCAGAGAAGGGGTCGCGGCGCACACCACGCGGTTGCAGCCCAGACAGCGGCTCCGGGAACGTATCCCGGCGGGGGACGTGGGGGGTCCCTTGGAGAAGGGGGTTCTGGGGGGCTTTCCGCGGGTTCAGCGTCTTAGCGACCTGAACTCAGTAATTCATTTGCCCAAGTTTTGCAAAGAAGGTGTTTCTGCGGAGGCCCCGCATTTTGGGGAGGGGGCTCTTCGGTGTGCAGGGAGCCCCCTGTCGAAGCTCCTGCTCCCTGAGATTTTCTCCACGCCCCCCTTTGCCTCCCGTCCCCTGGGAGAACGTGGGGCGAGGCTCGGGCCGGTCCCTGCCCACGCGCGCCTTTCGCCTTCCCTAGTCGCACTCCCGGGCTCCGGGGCAGGTTAGGGGCCGCGAGTGCGGACAGGAAGTCCCAAAGTCAAGCGTTCTGAGCAAGGGGTGACTCAGAACGAGGAAATGCGGCAGGTGGGGGCGCGGCCTCCCGAGGTGTGGAGCCGTCACCCCAGGGCCACCCGGGAGCCGGGGCACCCCAGGGGTGGGGGACTGAATCACCCTCCCCCGCCCAGCGTTCCCGGAGCCGCGCTGGGCGAGGGGCCGCAGACTTTGCTCAGGGCGGGGCGGGTGTGTGCCTGGGGGCGTCGTCCCGCAGCTAGGGTCGCGGGGAGGATGGGGGCTCCTGCCCTTGGCCGAGCCCTCCCTGTCCATCCAGCTGAGGCCGGCTTCAGTTTCCAACGGTGAGAACAAGCTTTCCCCGGCTTCCGCAGGCTCCACGAAGGGGGAGCGAAGGAAACCCTGGGTGGGTGAGAAGTTTCCTTGAACCGTGATTTCTTTTTCCGCCTCCTAAACTGGTCGGAGGGATTGCTAGTCCATGTTGGGAGGAAAAGAGGCCAGAGCGGAGACCTTGCGGGGCGGAGGGCGTTGTTGGGGTGGCATCCTGTCCCAGGCCCTGGAGCAGACAGGCCCCCTGGTCCCAACCCCGAGCTCTGGTTGCAGGGAGGAGCGCATGGCAGGGGTTTCTGCCACCCTCAATACCACCCCCCAACTTTTGGTCCCTCCCTTCCTGTGGGGGACTGTGGTTGGAGAGAAGGGGAGAGACAGCTGGAATCATTGCAAGCCTTTCTCCGAGGCTGCCCACAGCGGGTGGGGGATTAGGCGGTTGCTTTGCTGCTGCAGCCCTAGCCGCCAGCCCGCAAGCCTGGGGCTGCCTTGTCCTAGTGTTCCCATGTCCATCTCTCCCCAGCCAGCGCGATTAGCCCAGACCCTCTGCGCGTCCCCACCCCCATGGGATGGGAGAGGAAAGGCTCGTGTACTGGGAAGGGAAGCATTTTTGCTTAGGCTCCAAAAGTCCCCGTGACTGACCGCAGGGGAAGTGTGCCTGGATGGGGTGGCAGTGGCAAGTGATGGCCCAGCTGGCAGCTGCAGGTTTCAGCTCCTGGGCTGTGTGGCTGGATGTATGTGGTGGTCTGCCTGCGGGTGGGGTGGGTGGCAGACAGGACACACATGCCCTTTCTACCCTTAACCTGGGTTGCTGCAAACTTCTCTTCACCTTTTCTGCCCCCCCCCCCATATTTGGAGACCCAAGTGGAGGCTGTTAGGTCCTCAGTAGCTACTGAGTCTGCCCTCTTTTTACTAAGGGGTAAACTGAGGGAGGCCTGAGCCCTCATCAGCCAAGGCCCTCTGCACAGAGAGGGTCAGACCTGAGCATCTGGCTTCTAGGGCTACCAGAGTCAAGGGCCGGCCCCTGCCTTGTGGTTGGCTTCATGGAGGATTTTGGGAGGCGGGCATACCTGGGCAAGGGCCTGGGCGGGGGTGGTAGGGTGGGCAGCTGGGGTGCTGCTGGGGGTGGACAGTGCCAGGAGGCCTGGGGAGCCCTTGGCTGCTTGATTCTGCAAAGGCCCAACCTGCCCTCTGTCCCTTCCCTTTTTCTGTCTTCATGGTTCCCCCCCCCCCCCCCCCC